>OU026087.1:1250000-2500000 GCA_907269075.1 Idaea aversata | reverse complement strand
ATCCTAACTTAGTTTTTAAGACGTTTCTATGTGATCTTTGTACAAAATATATATAACCATCCAAATTAATAAAGAAATTTGACTTTGACTTTGTACTTGGTTTGCGTATTTTTTCTAGTCATTTTGATTTAAAAACTGAACTACTGAATTGATTTTGATGAATTTTCTATGTCTCAAAATATTTTTCCAAATCCGTTAATAAATGACGAAGTTATAGGTTACAAACAAAATAAAATACAACTGAATTATTGATATTTTTTTTGGAAATTGGTTAAAAACATAGGCAGTCATAAGGACTGCCGGTAAAAGTGAAAAGTTAAAACCATAAAATATCAGCCGTCATAATCTATATAGCTATATCATATAGCTATAGATATATTAACATTGAAGAAAACCCATTAGGATTTCTCCCCTACCAAAAATCGCTCAACGCAATCGCCTAAAGATGTTTCCACTTCAATAAAATGTCAAGCACTTTGGTTACCTATATGTTTGGTAGGTACCTACCAATCGATCAATTGTTCAAATATATTATAAGGTATGACATCATCGTACATACATTATATCATTCTCCTTCTCAGTGTCGGTAATCTTTGCACACAATTGTAAGAAAATTGCCCGTGACTCTAATGTAGCTAGTTTTGCCTAGGGGATCATGTTTCAAGTCTATCTATTAATGCTGCTTATGCTGCCAAACGCAACGCGCAAGAAACACCCGTCGCTTAAAACTAATATTGTTGATTGTAACGAATGTGTTTTCTTTTTCTCAAAAGTGCTGAGATGGAATTGTAGGTAAAAAAATTATCGATATTTTGGGGTAATCTCGAGGCGAAAATTCTTTGTCATTTCAAGGATAACTTTAAAACTATAGGAAATGTTTTGATCAAAATCACACCAAAATGTCGGTAAACATCTCACCTACAATTCCATCTCAGCACTTTTGAGAAAAACAAAACGCACTCGTAACATTCAACAATTTTCACCAACAAAGGCGACCGGTGCCAAGGTAGTTTGCGTACCCCCCTTAAAGATAAAATGGAGCTAAGTTTACTACCTCCGCCTTGCGGTTTGCCCTGAATCCCGCGCGAAATGGAATCATCTTCATGTGTCTGTCTTACCTGACTTTTACAATTTGGAGGTCTACAAGTCGCGAGTGAGCAAATACTTTCTGGATAAGCGTGAAACATCTAAGACCGCATCGTCACCTATGAATTGAGTCGCCTTTGAGGACTTATGCGTTGTTACATGTGCTCACAGGTGATTAATTACAGAGTGCTAAAATAATAATTTTGAATGAGTGGTTTATATTTTCAGGTCTCTAAATTATAGTAGAGTGTCGCTTGTGAAATAGACCTGAGACAAGAAGCTTTTTTTAAATAAATAGGTCAGCGCTTGACCACTGTCTCACCCGATGGCAGGTGACGATGCGGTCTAAGATGTAGCACAATTACCCATTTGACGACCCAGTTGGCACAATGGTCATAGGTTCGATTCCCGCCTCCGACAAGCATTTATGCTTAGATATTTGTCTATGGTCTGGTTGTTTCTATGTATTATAAGTAAATATTTACAAAAGAAAAGTACCTATATAAGTAGTATATCCGTTGTCTAGCACCCATAACACAAGTCTAGTTACTTAGCTTGGGGCTAGATGGCGATGTGTGGAATGTCGTGCAATATTTATTTATATTTATTTATTACCTAGACGCTACCGAAACACGAGTGACTTGCTTCACTCTAGACTCCCTTGCCCTGTAATAAGGACATAATAGGCTTAATACTTTTTTACTTTAACCCACGTAATATCAGTTGTTGTGGTTGTTTATGGGCGAGGCGACACGTAACAGCTTTCTACGCAATTACGCAAGAAGCAAGCAAGGTTTGATCTCAATTCTCCATTGGTTTGCTCGTTTTGCCGTTTACGGTTGACCGGTTTTCGATAGTTGTGTACTTAGGGTTACCTACCGGCATGTTTGCTGAATAGCGTTCAGTTCCACACTGTTAAGTGTCTGCTTATGGTGTTTTGAAACAAAGTCGTAGTTCGCCATAGGACAGTTGAATGTTTCGGAGAAAACCATGCAAAGACTACGATAAAGTAGACTGAAATAAAAAAAACTATTTTAATTTATAAAAAGTGTATTACTTGGTACATACTTATAAGTCTAGGTCTAAACTAAACTAAGTCAGTAGTACATTTTTATAAAGCTAGGTACGATAAACAATTAACCCTCATCGTAGCTAAAAAAGTAGTCAAAAAAAGCAATTTCTTTTTTTCTTGCGTAAAGCGTGCGTTCAAAAGTTGGCAACACCCTAGATAGGTTATCGCGGGCTGCGGGATTTCCCCGTTTAAGTTGTACTTCAACGAGTGAATCCCAAAATAATCGATGTAGGTACATACGATGATAAACCACGGAGAGCAGTGTTTATTGACGCGTTTTATTTAATTGTGGATTACATTGGAATACAATACAAACAATTCTTCTTTTGGTTTAGTAGTTTAATAGCGGTTTGTAAAAAACAATGAGTGAAAGGAAAAGAGATTAGGTATCCCAATGGAGCTACAGCTTGAAGTAAACAGAAAAGGGCGGATGTCAAATTTTCATATTTTTTTCATTTATCCGAAATCAGTACCCTTCTTAAGGGCCCCAAACAAATTTTTATATGGGGCCCCGCTAAGGCACGCTACGCCACTGCCTCACGATAAGACTTAGGTATAAATAATAAATAAATAAATATTTCAGGACATATTCCACATCGCCATCCAGCCCCAAGCTAAGCAACTTAATGCTTGTGTTATGGGTGCCAGATAACGGATAAACTACTTATATACTTTTTTTTTTGTAAATATATACATATTATACATATAGGAAACACCCAGAACCAGAAACAAGAATTTATGGTCAGCATAAATACTTGTTCCCGGCGGGAATCGAACCCGCAACCTTCTGCGTCGCAGTCGGGTGTTATGTCGTGATTGAAGACTTTTGTCATAAACATGATTTACTAGGTACCTAACTGATTACATAATAGTCATAAATCATTCAATAATTACTTTAAATAATGACTTATGATTACGTAGTACATATCACCTCACTGTATGATTATGAGTGATGCTTAGGTTAGGAAGCACAATAATGCCTGTTTGGTATCCAAGTTACCCTAACCAGTTACAAAAAGAATTATACCAACTTAAATCTCCCAGATCAAGCTAAATCATAACAAAAAAAGACAATTGAATAGGTGCTCAACCTATTTATAACGATGTAGGTATCAGGACACCTACCAATGAGGATGAGGGGGATCTAATCGGGCACCGTGAAATGGGAACGTCCGTCCAGACGGCCTGGGTGATGCACTGAATCCAAAATGTCCTGGTGGGAAACACTAAAAAAAGAAACAAGGTCGCATAAATGTCAAAAAAGTATCGTTCCTATAAGACATTCAGCCTTGTTAAAAGACCTTTTTTGATAAAAAATAAAAAGAGGTCGCATTAGTAAAAATATCTGGCAAAAAACTTTGGAGTAGGTATTCGGATCTTCTATTTAAAACTGGCCAGAAAATATCAAAATAGACTGTTATGCACGTTATGCCACTGGCAGCATAGAAGTTCTTGACTGCCAGTAGCAAAAGAAAAATCTATGCGTAAGAAGTTTTTATTCAGTGTCGAGCTCAGCGTTGTTTACGAGAGTTTTCCTTACAGACTTCGATTGACTCATGTTGTTATTGTGACTACGCAAACATTATGTGCATACTTCATGTTCATTCTAAGACGTCACGTAATCACATTCGAGGAATTTATGGATAATTTTGTAGAATACTAGCTGTTGCCCGCGACTTCGTTCGCGATGTGGTTTTGGTTTATATAGAATGCCTAGCATTTTCCCGCATAGATACTATTTAACGTTCGGTGTAAGTTATAATAACAAAATAGATACATTGTTGTTAAGCTATATTTTTTGATTGATTTGGCAAAGGCACTTATGTAGGTAAGTAATATTTATATTTATTTATTTCACTCAAATAGAACATAATACACAACAATATAATAAGCTAAAACTAAGTTCAATTCATATTCGCACAAAACTTTCAACATCTTTGTCTTCCTCATCATCTCATCTTTGATTTTCTTGTAAATGAAAGTAAAAAAGAATTATTAACTAACCGTTGTCCCTGTATCCATATTTTTGTATTCATAATATAAGAGGTTATAGTATTTATAAACACCAACATCATGCAAAAAAAATAATCTATTTTGGTGCAAATAAAATTTTGTTTTTATTTTCAAATATTATTAATGATTAAATATGAAAGGCCATTGGACAGAACAGATACTTATACATAAAATAACGGCCTTACCTATTGATAGCGGGCATTATGTTGAACAAAAAATGCTTTCACACCAAACATCTAAAACGTCTCGGAAACGGGGTATTTGAAGGAACGTGATATCCTATGTTTTTACAAAAGTGCACGATGCCCTTAGAGACCTATACCTATCGATAGAGGACATCGAAGAAAACAAATAGGGCCTTCACACCAAACTTCTAAAGGATACAGGGTTTTTAAGGAAACGTGATGTTCCATGATTTTCCAAAAGTGCGCGGTGACTTTATGCCAATAATAATTGTGTAAAATTACGGTATGCCTAGGGTTATTTTATTATGCTAAAACGTTTATGCCAAACTACAAAAGGACATTTTGTTTATGCCAAAAGTGTGGTGCCCATCTAAAACCTCTAAGCCAACCTCCAACTACTAAAGCGTCTGGGAAATGGAATATTTAAAGAAAAATGATGTCCTATGATTTTTCAAAAGTGTGCGGTCACTTTGAGACCCATACCCACCTAAATGAACAAAAAATGCCCTCATACAAAAACCTATAAAGCGTAAGGGCATTATTTATCCATCGGGTCTAAAATCACAGCGCAAAAAACATAACACTGCCACGCTCCCATACTGAATGTCCGGACCCTTTTTGCAATTTTCTGAATTCTAGACCAAATTTCCCAGATTTTCTTAATTAGGTAATTTTGGGGAAAACAAAATAAAAAAATAGCTGTGACATACGGCAGACAGACAGACATGACGAATCTATAAGGGTTCCGTTTTTTCCCATTTGGCTACGGAACCCTAAAAATTGATTTTTACAAACATACCTTATCTATTATTCACTTCAAAAACTTCAAAAAAAAAATCCTGGAAACAAAAACTAAAAAAAACCTGAAAAAGAAACCTGAAAACAAAAACTAAAAAAAAACTAAAAAGTGAAAAATAATCCATTTCGGGTCACTAAAACAGCAGATAACTTAAACATACTTGGAAGTCGGACTGGGTTAGATTGAATGTTGAGAGATATAATAGGAAACATGGTGTCACCCAGTCCGACTTCCAAGTATGTTTAAGTTATATGCTGTTTTAGTGACCCGAAATGGATTATTTTTCACTTTTTAGTTTTTTTTTAGTTTTTGTTTTCAGGTTTCTTTTTCAGGTTTTTTTTAGTTTTTGTTTCCAGGATTTTTTTTTCAAGTTTTTTTAGTTTTTGTTTTCGGGTTTTTTGAAGTCGGTTTTTTAAATTTTAATTTATTTTTTTATTTAACCATTTTTAGTGCCACTGTCACTGAAAATTCTACTCCATGAGGCGAAAGCGACTATTTCTTCAAATTGCAACCTGTACCTAATCGTAACCCAATGAAGAGTTTGGGTATGAGAAGGTTCACATGCTCTATTCATCGATACCTATTAGTGTATGGGCCAATTCTACTAGTGGAAATGGAAAACTGAGCAATTTGCTGAATCTCGCTGTGCAGATCTGTTCATCACTCCAAAGATCGTCATCAGATCTTCATTTAGGATAGGGTTCTCTATCAACATTCATTCAAACCCAGTCCGGCGAAGCGAAAGCGACTATTTTATTCAAATTGTAACCTGTAATCGTAACCGATTGAAGAGTTGTCTGACGAGAAGGTGGTTTCCGATATTCCATTTATCGGTAACTATTAGTTTATGGGCCAATTCTACTGGTGAAAATCGAAAAATGAGCAATTTGCAGCACTCCCGAAGTGCAATTCTATTCATCACTCCGAAGATCCCCATCAGATCTTCATTGAAGTTAAGGTTCTCCATCAACATCCATACAAGCCCAGTCCGGCGACTAAACTCGACTAAATTCTTCAAATTGTAACTTGTAATCGTAACCGATTGAAGAGTTGTCTGATGAGAAGGTGGTTTCAGATATTCCATTTATCGGTAACTATTAGTTTATGGGCCAATTCTACTGCTGGAAATCGAAAAATGTGCAATTTGCTGCACTTTCGAGGTGCAATTCTGTTCATCACTCCGAAGACCCTCATCAGATCTTCATTGAAGATAGGGTTCTATATCAACATTCATACAAACCCAACCGTTCTCTGACCTGGGTTGTTTGAAAGTTCTCTATTTTGCATATGTGCGCAGTATCTTGGAATATTGTAGTACCGTTTGGAATCCTAACTACTTAAACTATGTGCAACAAGTGGAGAAAATTCAAACTAAATTTATAAAAACACTAAATTATCGTGCTCATACTACGCCATGTGATTACGAGGAGTCCTGCAAAAGACACGGTCTGATGCAATTAAAGGATAGACGTACCCTCCTACAAATGTTGTTCCTCTATGATGTGTGCAACAACAATATTGATAGCCCTGACTTAGTTAACCTTTTTCTTCGATTAAAAACACCTTCCAAGCGTACCAGACATACTAGGCACACTCTTTTTGCCATCCCACGTACTCACACTAACTATGGTAGAAATTCAGTCATATGTCGTGCCCTGCGTTGTTACAATGAGGTTTTCTCTGAGATAGATTTGTTCTATATTGGGAAACTTTCTTTTAAATCTCAGATAGTTAAGTTGCTGAACACAAACTAATTTTTTACTTTTATATATAATATTATCTTTATATATCTATCTATTTATATAACTTTATACATAATCCATCCTCTACCCTATCCTATCCTATTCCTATCCCTATACTTGCATACGTGCTTCCACTGAACTTCTCTTGATACTTTTTTCTTTAGCGACATATTATAATGTAATGAAATTAGATAGTAAGAATCTGTTATTGGCAGTATGTTTTGTATATCGTCTAATAGCTAGTATTTATTAAGTGCTGTTGATTCTGTAAGAAACAAATAAACAAAAAAAAAAAAAAACCCAGTCCGGCGTCTAAATTCGACTAAATTCTTCAAATTGTAACTTGTAATCGTAACCGATTGAAGAGTTGTCTGATGAGAAGGTGGTTTCAGATATTCCATTTATCGGTAACTATTAGTTTATGGGCCAATTCTACTGCTGGAAATCGAAAAATGTGCAATTTGCTGCACTTTCGAGGTGCAATTCTGTTCATCACTCCGAAGACCCTCATCAGATCTTCATTGAAGATAGGGTTCTATATCAACATTCATACAAACCCAGTCCGGCGTCTAAATTCGACTAAATTCTTCAAATTGTAACTTGTAATCGTAACCGATTGAAGAGTTTTCTGATGAGAAGGTGGTTTCAGATATTCCATTTATCGGTAACTATTAGTTTATGGCCTAATTCTACTGGTGGAAATCGAAAACTGAGCAATTTGCTGCACTCTCGAGGTGCAATTCTGTTCATCACTCCGAAGATCCTCATCAGATCTTCATCCAATTTTTATGGGACCACCTCTGAGTTATCCCCTTTCATACAAAAAAAGAATTTTCAGAATCGGTCCAGGCGTTTTCGAGTAATCGGCGAACATACATAAAAAAAAAATATATATATACGCGACGAATTGAGAACCTCCTCCTTTTTTGAAGTCGGTTAAAAAAGGAGGAGGTTCTCAATTCGTCGCGTATATTTTTTTATGTATAATTTTCGCCGATTACTTACCTACTCGAAAACGCTTGAAACGATTTGGAAAATTCTTTTTAGGGTTTCGTACCTCAAAAGGTAACAAAGGAACCCTTATAATATCACTTTCTTGTCTGTCTGTCTGTCTGTCCGTGTGTCACCACCGATTATCTCAGGAACGGTTGGACTTAGCAAGTTGAAATTACTGAAGTCTATGGTCCCTATTATGTGTATAAAAATCAAGGTGTATAAAAACTAATGTACGGAACCCTCGGCCCGCGAGTACGACTCGCACTTGGCCGGTTTTTTTATTTTGTTTTTATTTTCTAAGGTGTCCGCGACTTGAACTCATAATTCAAACTATTTAAATAAATTAGTTGAGCGCGATTTAAGTGTAACATCGAGGAGGTCTTCGCTGTAGGAGATCCGTAATTTTATGTAGTAGTACCTCTTTGTACCAACCTCATTTTCAGTTTCACGTAGGTAGTAGATATATGCAAACTATTTGGTTTTATGACAACTGTCATCTTGAGCCGAGGCATGTACCTGTACGCCTAGTATGACTTGTTGAAGCACTTGAAAATAAGGAACCCTTATAAGGTCACTCTCTTGTCTGTCTGTCGGTGTGTCACTACCGATATTCTCAGAGACGGGTGGATCTAGTAAGTTGATTTTTAGGAAGTTTAAAAAAAAAAAAAAAAAAAAAAAAAACGTTTGATTACGTTTTACATGGAAAAATATTTCGATTTCACATTTTTTAAATGTTTTTTTTATCAAATATCATAATTATTGTATTAAAGTTAAATTGAAAAATACCCTAAATGTTAATCTGGTATTTTCTGAACATATTGGTGTGGACCTCGTTGAAATCTGTTCTCTAGTTTATGAGATTACCTGGTTCAAACAAACAGACAAACAAAAATTCTAAAAACTACCCTATCGTGTTCAGCTAACGATTCTAAGACGACCTGTGTATTTTTTTTCTGGATATTTTACAATTACAGATTTTTTTATGTCTACAGATTTATTATATGTATACATAGATGTATAGATATAGAAGATGTATAGATAGATATAGATGCGTACAAATAATTACTTACCTACCTACTTTGGTGTTTAATTATAAAAATGTAAGAGGCATATTTGTCATCGACATCATTTATCAACATGTATTATTAAAGAAGTGTTATTTCTCAGAACAAAGTGTACTTTGTGACCACGAATACCGAACCGGTAAAGTCCCGAATTAATTATTAAACAATAACACAAACATAAAAGAGGCCGCATTAAACAATCACATCTCAGAAGTGGGATAAGCAATGTTTATAAAACAACGTTATTATTGTTCAATTAATAAACTACTGTTAATAAAAACTAACTGTTACGTCTGTAACTAGAAGGATATTGTATTTCATGTGAATGTATACAGGAAAACTCTATGCTTGTCATTTGATATCGTGTGGGATTGAAATGTTAACTTTGTGTTCACTGTTTGTGAACGTAGACTGATTTACTTAGACGCGTTAAAACATTTTTGTATTTGGTGCAAATAAGAGCCAAAAGTATGCCTTTCGCCTCTATCTAAAATTGTTCATAATAGCATGGAATATTCTTGTTAAATATATTTTTTTATTATACATTTTATTATAATTAAAAACGAAGCACATGTAAACTAAGTTCTTTAAAAGACGGCATTGATAATTTTAGCCGACTGCGCAACGAAAAGGATTTTTGGATAGATTTAGAAACGACAAGGTATTTGTATAAATTTTCAAAATTATAGGTACCAAAATTTAGGAAAAGTACTCACAAACTCACAAATGTTAATACAATTTTAATGCAATAATTAACAACTAGCGATCCGCTCCAGCTTCACACGGCTACATTATGCATGTATTAAACTTAGAAACCTTCCTCTTGAAACACTCTATCTATTAAAAAAACCGCATCAAAATCCACTGCGTAGTTTTAAAGATAAAAGTATACATAGGGACAGACAGCGGAAAGTGACTTTGTTGTTTATTATGTAACTAGCGACCCGCCCCGGCTTCGCACGGCTGTATTATGCATGAATTATACATATAAACCTTCCTCTTGAATCACTCTATCTATTAAAAACCGCATCAAAATCCGTTGCGTAGTTTTAAAGATTTAAGCATACATATAGGGATATAGGGACATGGGGACATAGGGACAGAGAAAGCGACTTTGTTTTACTATGTAGTGATAGTGATGATGACTTTATTTTATACTATGTAGTGATGATTTTAGTCAACGGCGACAGGCATTTTCCTTTTTATATTTTTGAACGAATATGTCCTAGTTCTAGGTACTATGCACATCTAGAAAATTAAAATAATTTTAGACCCCATAAACAGTTTTAGAAAAGTGACGGACCATCCATGACTAAGTTATTTGTACTGCGCTGGACATTTTACAAAATAAATATCCTTTTAGATCAAGGTGTTTTGAGACTACATCAGCAAACTACAAGTGACCTAATCCTGTTGTAAACGTCAGAAACAATTCGAGGATATGATACATTAGATGTGGATAAATTCCGGTGCTACCTACGCCAATTTCTGTTACAGTCTCTACAATATTTGCTACCTAGCTATTAGAAAACTAGCTGCGCCCTGCGGTTTCACCCGCGTAAGTCCCGATCCCGTCGCGCGGGAATATCAAAATGAAAAGTAGCCTTCCTTGATAAATTGACTATACAACGCAAAAATAATTTTTCATTACTCATACTCCGAAAGTAGGTCTAAAGGTGCCTGAAGAGCGTGTAGAAAATAAAACTTTCAGCCCTAGGGAAAATCGCTTTCACTGACAGCTGTCATGTCAAATTATGGCTTCGCACGGCTTGTGTAATGTGCATGTAGCCAGTATCAGTATCATTACGCATTAGGAACTTCAAAAACCTAACCTCCTTGCTTTAATTAACACCAAAGAATAACACATGTATTTAACCTCTTTGGTTCCAACCTTGTAAGAGGATCAGGTAGTATGGAGTCTCTCATTCACTCTCGTTGTTAGGAAGAATTTTATGTATTATTCGTAATGAAAAGCACAGTGTTTACCTCGGGTGAAAGACTCATTAACTCCCTCGAACTATTAGCGCCCTCGCTACGCTTGGGCGCCAAACTCCGTCTCGGGACTTGTAATGAGTGACTTTCACACCTAGGATAACAATGTACTATTTCAATTCGAACCAGTAGTTCCTGAGATTAGCGCGTTTAAAGAAACAAACAAACATATAGTATAGCTACAATACCTACATAATACTCAATACTCATTTATTGGTAAATAATCATTACATGTCAAGGATAATAAATAAACTAAATAAAAAGTAAACTAAAAATACTTAGAAGTAAAAGTACTTAGAGCAATAAAATAACTACACGGCTATAACGGTCATCATGGACTAGAGTTTGTTTGCTATTATCTAATTGCTTGACTTCTATGCCATATTGCATAAGCGGTATCCCTTCTTCGTCTTTTCGTGTCAGAGGTTCAGCTAAATTAATTTACCTTTACGAGGACGACGCTGCCGTTTTTCTGCCATCGCTCTGTTGCAAGTTATTGGTCACACGGGATCCCTGTTGAGGCGAATTCCGAGAGGGTGTATGTATGTATAGTCTTTGTTGGGCATTGAAGAGCGTTGCATAGTTCATCGCTTTGTAATGGAGATTCTAGCTTTTTGAATACAATTTTACTAAAACTGGTCTAAACTAAATCATACTTAATAACAAAATTTGATGTAATATATGACTTCGAACAAATGAATGATCATATAAAATTAAGGGTTTAATATTCTACAAAACTTTTTAGCCTCACTGTGGCCTCACATACGATTTGTACCTACTCTTAATAATTATTTCCTGACGTTTCGACCATGTTGCATAGTAATGATCTACGTCTATATTATCATCGCGCAAAGATAGTTTAGATTAAAATACCTATTGTTTTAAACGAAGCTCTCTCTGCCAATTGAGAGAATAAATAGGTCCTCGGGTCATTAAGAGAGCGGCCAATTCCCCGAGTTTTATTGAATTAAATTTCCAGCCGGAGTACCTACAGCGTCCAATAGGACATTGCGTTTATCACACTGATAGTTTTTTTAAAGAATAATAATTTCTACTCGAGGTTTTTATTTGCATTTTTTTTTTAATTTAAATGAGATGATAGAAACCATAGATATCTATGGATAGAGGCACTTTTTAAAACGCTTTTATTATTTTAGAACGCAGGGAGGCGAAGCGCGACGCAACATTTTTCGACCTCATTTTTGACCTATTTTAAATCAAACAAACAAATGATTTCCTGTATTTTCTTAATGCACACCGGAAATGTATTATGTTTCTTGTGAATTTAATTAAATGAATCTGTTTTATCTGGGGAATTCTTAAGTTCGATGTTGCATGGAAATACTCAAGTTTATTTGACGTCATCGAGTGACTCAGACAAATTCAAAACGGGGAAAAATGTGTCTTTAAACCTGACCACAGAACAATAAGGTGACTTAACGATGTGGTCAATACAATTAGTAAGTATTTTTTTTGGTTTGTGGAAAACGTGATTTGAGTTGAGTAGGTTTGCCAAAATGAAATCCTCAAAGTGAAAAATAGGAATGTACTAAATTATTGTACATGGCATTTCAACTCAAAATGCCTCAAATTTAATAATAGGTATATGGTTCATGATGTAGGTACATATTCTTTGTTTTAAAATAAAAAAAACTAAGTACCTATACAGGGTTATTGGAAATTATAATTTCCAATTAAATTTCCAAAAGTCGTAGAACAAAAGTTGTTTGTTTAGGTGCACAGAAGTAGCCCTCAACGGTTTGCTAGTATAATTTCCAATAACCCTGTATAATTTTGCTCTTGATAGTACATCGGTTTTAGCTTCAGCTATTTACACTTAGCCTTTCTACACAATAATAGCTTCTTCCCGCAGGTCCGCCTGGCCATTTCAATTTATGGACAAAAGTGTCATGTTCCTGTACCATGACGCGTCACGTTCCGGTAACATGACGCGTCCGTTCCCGTTAGAAAACAAGAGTATTTAATAATAATATCGCTCATCTGGGTGTTATGGTGACGAGTGACGAATAGCCGACTTAACCATTGAAAAATATTATTATTTTGACTTCGACTTTAATATTGAACTAAAATTAAAGAGAGTGAAATAAAAATTAAATATTTTTTTAACGGAACTTTTTCTTACCAAAAGCACGCAAGCCTGGATGCAAAGGAACAAGAAAGCAAAGGTAGACATGTTTCTTAAGGAAAGTTTTCTATAAAGGAATAACAAAAAAAATCTCAAGTTTTCATCGTTTTCTTATGACGTTATATCACGTAAAATTATCGTCCGTAAACCGACTTTACAGACAACCATTTTTTTATTTTCATTTACACTAACTTTAACCCACAACTTCGTCCACGTAAGGTATGAATTTTACAAAATCCTTAGTTTTTAAAAAACATACCAAAATTTTACAACTTTAAAAAAAACATACCCACTTAACTGTTTACATGTGACTGAAATAGGTGATCCTGTGTTTCAGGCAAAAACTGCTGCTATGATAAATTGGTATTTATACATTAAAACATTTTATGTTGCAATAAAGTGTTTATTGTAAAGTGAAATCCAGCCCCTTTCTCCTCGAGACATCCTTGTAGTATGTCCTTGAATTCTGTACATAAATTATATTATGAAACCGAGGCATATAGGGTGAGGGGAAGCAATACGAGACTGAGATGGCGCCAATTCAGTTTTCATATTACGTCACCGTGTCAGGATAATCGCTCGTTCAGGGATAATGTGCGAGAAAAACGCGATTTTACCACAATATTACATCGGTTTTCAATTTGTGATAGTACCTATAAGTAAATTAACATCAGCCTGCCTAGCATGAAGACCAAAACACGATACGATAAAGCGATAAAACTACATCAACTCTGAAAATATGATAGATAAAGCCACCATGTTGAATTTTTATCATAATTTTAATAGCAATTTATTATAAAAATTCAACATGGCGGCTTTATCTATCATATTTTGAGAGTTGATGTAGTTATATCGCTTTATCGTATCGTGTTTTGGTCTTTATGCTAGGCAGGCTGGACTTAAATTCTGATTAACTAATTCCATTTCCTAGGTGTTAATAATAATTTAATCTATATGAATTATACAGCGCAGCGTCAGCAACTTTAAGGTGAAAAGGGTACCTGCGCTCTCTCTCCATACAAGCGTAGTCGACTGTTTCCTCCCTGGATAATGACACTAGCACAAATATTTTTGTGCCATAAAACCTATAACTGCCATGACTATGCCCCTATGTTTTGTTTTTTGTTTCTAATTATCATAGAAATTAAGATTAAAAAATAAAACAAAAAATAGGGGCATGGTCATGCATTGCAGTTATCAGTTTTATGCACATTAAATATTTGCTCTAGTGTCATTACCCAGGGAGGAAACAGTCTACTACGTTTGTAATAGTTTGTATGGAGAGAGCCCCCGGTACACTTTCCTCTTAATCCATGCTCCACATTCAGTGCCTGGGAGATGTAAATAGCTTTTTGACGACCCAGTTGGCCCAATGGTCACCGTGCCGGACTGCCAAACACAAAGTTGCGGGTTTGATTCCCGCCTCAGACAAGTATTTATGCCTAGATATTTGTCTGTGGTCTGGTTGTTTCTATGTATTATAAATATATATTTACAAAAGAAAAGTTTATAAGAAGTATATATCCGTTGTCTAGCACCGTTAACACAAGTCTAGTTACTTAGCTTGGGGTTAGATGGCGATGTGTGTGGAATGTCCTGTAATATTTATTTATTAAGCTTGCCCAGAACCTATATCACCCTCTCAGCTTAGTCAACCATGTCCAGAGGAAAAAACTCATCAATACTTTTGGAGCGATCTAAGCCGATAAATATTCATTACGATGTTTCCGCTATTATAATGACTATTAAATCTGTTCTATGACAAAGTTATAGCTCCTAAACTTAGGTTCCTTTCAGCCTATGATTATCATCTCCCTTAGCGATCGTTAACTGGTCACTTCGAAGTGTTAATTGTAGTTTCTGGGTCATCTCCATCACTTAGCAACAAACACCCGACTAGTTGGTTTAGTGCTAATTTAAGGATGGTTTATACTGTCTCCTAGTGGTCTATATACATACAGCCATTTTGTTGAATATTTGATTGGACCAAATCTTTTTTACATCAAGGCCATCACACTAGCTGCGAAGCTCGGTTTTACCCGCTTTAGTGTATCTTGAAAAGTGTTGATTTCCTACAAACACAGAATTCATAATAGTTACAAACTTTCTTAGTGTTTCTCTACGTTCTAAAAATGTCCCCCATGCGAGATTTTAGAATTGTAGCTCTTGTAGAGATTATACTACTGAGTATTTTTCTCTTTTTTACTATATACATATACTTAGATGATTTTGAATAATGCCGCTTTAATCATATACTACATAGTGTAAAACAAATTCGCTTTCTCTGTCCCTATGTCCCTATATCCCTATGTATGCTTAAATCTTTAAAACTACGCAACGGATTTTGATGTGGTTTTTTTTAATAGATAGAGTGATTCAAGAGGAAGGTTTATATGTATAATACATGCATAATATAGCCGTGCGAAGCCGGGGCGAGACGCTAGTTGATATTATAAAGATGAAAGATTTGATTGTTTGTTTGAATTGAATAGGCTTCGAAACTACTGGAGAGATTTTTATGAAACTTGGTATGAGGATACTATTGATTTATAGGGAATGTTATAGGCTACTTTTATCCCGATATTCCCACGGAATGGGAGTTACCCGGGTAAAACCGTGGAGCGCTTTTTGTTTTAGGCAGGAATTTACCCCCAACCTTTTGCGTCGCAGGCGCATCGCCAGAAGTCTGTGGCTAAGCCCTTATGCCATTCTAAATATCCCTAAAATACTGTTTTCTTGTTACAGAGCACGGGTATCTTCTGCACGTTTTTACTAGCAAACGCTATCAAGCAACGTCGACAATCAATGAGGACAACGACAAGAGAGTCAACATTTGCAACTCCTGATGACACCTTGCTGGCGTCTCCTACTGCTCCAGCCCCTACGTTGCCTAAATATTAGACTGTAGAAACTAAGGTACATTTAGATATTGAAAACACTATCAGATATTGACTTTTAAATAGTTTTTCGGAGAGTATTTTATGGGGCCTCTCCACGATCGGCCATGATGGACAATCACAGGCCATCACAAACGTGTCAGGGTCTATTCGCCCGTGATCGGCAACGATCGAGCTTGATCGCCGCTGTGTCGGTTTTTCGGACAAACATTAAAGGAAGTTCGGTCATGATTGTATACGTGTCCACATGTTCGTCGATCACTCAGTCCGTATTTGTTTTACAGTACGCTACTGCTACTGTTTCGACGTCCATGTCAAACAGACAACAATTAACAAATGTGGAATGCCCGATCGTGTGGACAGCTGCGCAATCATGGTGGCAATCATATCACTTTCTGTAGTTGTCCATCGTGGCCGATCGTGGAGAGGCGCCATTAGAAATCGCAAATGTAATAAATCTCCTACAATTAGTTTCTCCCGAAAAAGCGTTAATTGAAAAATATACATTTTTCTTTATTGATTGAAATTGTCGCACGAAAACAGACAATTTCGTCAATAGGAGCTAATTTTTAGAAGCTCTTCGATGGCTCACTCCATGAAAGTTTGTCATAATATAATTTTGCAATAGGAATGATGTCAAAATGACAGTTTAAACCTTGATAGCCGATAGACGGGTTATTTATTTCGATCATTATTGGCTGAGGTGTTGCTCATTGCTCCTAAGTTGCCTAAATATTATACTGTAGTTAGGTTAGATTTACTGTAAAAATTGGTCCCTTGTTCCAAGTTGCATCAAAGGCTGATCCCACGTTGCCTAAATACTAAGGATAGTTCAAAGGTTGGTCCAATATTTTACACTGCCATGAATGCACGACGAAAATGTAATGCATCTAAATTTGGTCCATCCAATGCAACGGTAGGGGGTTACGAATACTTTATAGTAGGTATGCCGTATATGTACCAGAAAAATACATTTTTTCACATCAATTACGCATTTGGGCCCATGCATTATTGCCACATGGTTTAGGTTATTTGCCTGTTTATGTTTTATTTAATATTTTTCTATTTCAGTCACAAAGTGTTTATTGTGTGTTGACACTTATCTAAATACAATTTATTCTAGGGTTGCCAACATTTTTTTGCCAGAATATAGTCTTTGCTTGAGAAAAATATAGTACCTACAGTTTGAAAAAAAATTCTATTTTCAAATGTTTAACTGGCGTGCGTAACACAAAGAACTCGACGTGTTTTGATGTTTTGTGTCTTTTTTTTTATCCGACTACGGCAAAGCCACAGGGATGGTGAAGTTCATATTTTTAAATCTAAAGATTTTTTGTCTCGTTTGGTTTGAAAAACGTGTCTATCAGGGTGATGGAAGCAAGTAAAGCAAGCAACCGCAAATAGACTCTTTAAAAGAAATTATAAGAAAAATCGTCTAGGACACAAAGAATTAACAATATTTTTCAAACCTATAGTCTGAAATATAGTATTTTTTTAGTAATATTTTTCCCAAAGGTATATAGTACGCACACTCAAAATATAGTAGGTATAATACTATAATTTATAGTAGGTACGATTGACAACCCTAATTCAATAGTTTTATGTCACAAATCAAATGTTTTAAAAACCTATAAGAACATATTAATAGCTGTAAATAAAATATAACAATGCTATTTTGTTATAGATTTATGAATTCATAATTGAATGTTTTGTTTTTCATCACGTTTACGTTTTGAGTATCGCTTATTTTAGAACAGAAATCGTTTCGGACTTTGTATGGAATTCTTTGAACGTGAGATTTTAATCAAAACTATTTATTAATATAGGTTTTCGAACGAAGAAAAATATTTGTGAACAATGGATACTCGCTTACTTATACCTATTGATATTAGTGATACTATTATTTATTGATACTATCGATTGTTAAGTTTTTCTCTATAATATAGGCTGAAATCTGGCTGAAATCGATAGTACAGAGCAATCGATAGTATCGATTGGTTAACCGATTTTCGATGTAGACTATCGATAACAAAACGAATAAAGTTCGGCAGACTTAGGCAACACTAATTCAGATTTATGGCAAAAATTGTAAAAAAAACCCCATGTTTTTAAGGAAGTTTATCACTAGGTACTTAGGTAGGTACTCAAATAGGCAAAACGAAGAGGAAAAATTAAATTTTATAACTTATTTTATACCATGGTAATTAATAAAATGATTGGTAATTAATTAAATTATGTAGGTATTATAATATTTTAGGTAAAAATAAGTTTAATTTGGCCGATAGTGAATAATGGTTGTGTGATTGTTGCTTTTGTTTGACAGATTATTTATTTATGTTTAGTTATTAGTTTGTGGTAGATACCGTGATACCGCGAATATTTATTTTATAAGATTTAATTTAATTTATTTTATTGACTTTATAAATGTTTTTATTTTGTTTCTTTCTTTTAATAAATTATTTAATTTATAGTTTTATATTTACTTAATTAATTATTTTTAACCCATTTTAAAGAGAAAAGTTATTTTGTTTGTAATAAATTGTATCTGAAACTACTCTAGCGATTTTGATGAAATTGGGTATGAGAATACAATTTTGATTCGGGAGTTAATACTCCCAAAAAATAAATCTAGAGAATATCGGGATGAAAACCTATACCTAATGGTACTTATAGGTTTTTATCCCGATATTCTCTTACGGAATCGGGATTTACGGTGGTGAAACCGCTGGGAACTACTAGTATTCCCCGAAACTATGGAATCTATGGAAAATTCTAATTTCTATTCTTATTCGATATTCTTATCGGCAAGTTCTGCAAGGTACTTCGCACTATCACTACATATTATAAAACAAAGTCCTCCGCCACGTCTACCTGTTCGATATAAAATCAAAAACTACTGCACCGATTTTCATGCTATTTCCATTTTACCAATGGACAGAGTGGTTCTCGAGAAAGGCAGTAAGTATATAAACCAATACAAAAAGCACGCGCACGAAGTCGCGGTCAGCATCTAGTCTACATCTACACTAATATTATAAAGAGGAATTTTTTCGTTTGTTTTTTTTGTACTTAATGCATAGGTTAGATAGATAGATAGATAGATAAACACTTTATTGCACCATAAAAACAAAAAACGAAAAATAAAAAAAATAACACAAAATAAATTGTAACTTAAGTGAGTGAGTGAGTGAGGTTCCGAAATCTTTAAAACAAATCAATGCCACTTTTCGTTGTAATTCTATAACTCAAGAACGGGCTCACCTATCCAAACCAAATGTTTAAGCTTTGTTCGGACTATTTAGTAGATGGTTTATGTGAAGTTTGCACAAAATCGGTCGAGCGGTTCTACATTTTTTCATATTTTTTATATGGCAACACAAAGTTTGTTAGCTACAGCTAGTACTATAAAAACAGAAAAGGGTGTGAGACTACGTGAGAATGGGAAAGCGAGGCAACCATGCATCGAATGTCGATTACACTTTCTCTCCAATGTTATGACCGTAGGCCCTTTTGCAATTCAATGTTTGCGAAACTTGATTGAAATCTAACATATTACTTACATAATATAGTCTAGTAGGTTAGATTTTGGATTTAATCTACCTTCGTTTAACATGATAATAGGGTTATTCGATTCCCAATGGAGGCCGATAATAAAAATATTCCACCCAATAACAAGGGTCGTTCGAAACAGAAACAAAAGACAGCCAAAGCAAAAACAAAAGACGATCGAAGTTAAAACAAAAGACGATCGAAGCAGAAACAAAAAACGATCGAAACAGAAATAAAAGACGCTTGTTGCAGAACCGAAAGACGATCGAAGCAAAAACAAAAGACTTTCGAAGCAGAGCCTTAATATGACAATCGAATCAGAAACAAAAGACTTTTAATAAAGGATGAGAGGCCAAAAACTCTGTCTGACTTGGAAGCAAATTAAAAAGAAAAGAGTGGACGTAAGTAGTAAAAAGTATTAGGTACTTACCTACCTATTTTCCACAATACAAATTATTTTGACATTCGTTCTAAAAAATGTTTTACGAAAAATACTATTAACTAAAGGTTACCGGAGGTGTACCTCATTTTCACTTAGTTCTGTTTGGCATATTGGTTTGGTATTTAACGTCCATTTAATTTGTGTTGTCCATCTCCTGGCCACTTGTTATCTCGAAAAAGATCCGAAATTGAGATGAAAAATTAGAGTGAGACAGCACTAATAGGCGTGGAAAGTTCACTCTAGGGAGAGAGAGATAAACGATAGGTGAATGAGGGTTCACGAGTAGGGTCGCAATGCTATGATAGTTCACAGGGAAAAAACATTTTAAATTACATACCTACTTTGTAGTTTTTAAAGAACTTTAGTTTAAACTGTAGGTTAAAAGCTAGCTTCGTCAGGTTACCTAAACGTTTGATTATTTTGCTTCTTTATCTACAATATTTTCGGGTAGGTATCGTGCCTGTGATCTTAAAGAACAAACTATTATTTATGTTGATAATATTAAATTATCAAACTTAAGTAAATGAATTCGGGCCCCGAAAAAGAAATATGTATTAGCTGAATCCATAGATATCATAATTAAGTTAGGTAAGTTAAGTAGGTATATGGAATAGTTTTTATTTGTCTTTATAACGGGTAATTAACTTGCCTGTTAGTTACAGCATAAGCCGCTATGACAAAGATAGTGTTGTTATATTGATAATGGGGTTTAGACTTATTATCAGTCAGTCATCTTGTTAGCAAAGCTTTCCTTGTTTACCCTACAATGAAGTCACAATTTCTCATTCATTAATTACTCACAGCTTCCTCGTCATAGTCGTCATAGATTTCATCACGTCAAAACATGGTCACCCTACGTATGATTCATGGGAGCGGGGTGCGGGGGCAAGCGACGCCATCGCGATCTCGCTCCGCTCGCTGCGCTCCTTCAGTCTGTTTTACTTCTTGCGGGTTGAAGTTGCGTTCCTTTCTACAAACAACACCGCGAGTGTCAAAAAATATTGTTAAATTGTAGTGAATAGTTCACAATAAGTGCACCAAAATGGGATGTGGAACGAGTTTTGTGAAATATGTATTGTTTTTCTTCAATCTACTGGTCGCGGTAAGTTTTTATTTGTATAGAAATGTTTATAGAACCGGTTTTGTGCCGCGGTTGTGGGCAGCGAGCAGAAACCCGAGGCTTGCCTAGAGGTTATTCAAGTGGTGTAAAAACACGTAAAATACTTGAAAAGGTTAAAGTTTTATTAGTCTACGGGACTACGGGTAGGTACTATAACCGTTTCAAAAACTTTTGACGAAGTTTTTTAACAGTACCACCTTCACCTTCACGTGCTCTCACTTTTTCTTTTCATCAACAACAAAGAAGGGTAAGAATGAGTCGGAAACAAATTCCCACAGGAATCTATCGGCTATCTCACTCACTCTCAACAAGGACGCCCCAGAACTGGCTAGTGTTAATTCACGATATTATTTTTTAAGAAACAAATTGTTATTAAATTGATTTAAATTACCCAGAAGTAGGTAGTTAGAATGACTAATTGATCTTAAATGCCTTTGTAAACTTAGAAGTCGTCAGTAATAAAAAATATGATATACCTATGAGTAGGTAAAGTCAACCCACAATGTAGATATTTATCTACGTAGAAGATGTGCTTATTTAAAGTTTACCTACTAGCAGCGCTCCGCAGTTTCAGCCGCGTAACTCCCGATCTCGTGGGAATGTCAGGATAAAAAGTAGCAGCCTTCCTCGTTAAATGGACTATCCAGCACAAAATGATTTTTTTTATTCGAACTAGTAGTTCCTGAGATTAGCGCGTTTAAACAAAAACTCTTCAGCTTCATAATATTAGTACCTACATATAGATAAGTTATTTATAAAGTTAACACTACATACCTAGTATATAACAAAGTCGCTTTCTCTGTCCCTATATCCCTATGTATGCTTAAATCTTTAAAACTACGCAACGGATTTTGATGCGGTTTTTTTAAATAGATAGAGTGATTCAAGAGGAAGGTTTATATGTATAATACATGCATAATATAGCCGTGCGAAGCCGGGGCGGGTCGCTAGTTTATAATAATTTATTTGAGTATTACCTTAGAAGGTTCAATACTGTATCATAGCAGGCTTTTTAACTCGATTTTATTAGTTTCACCTGTATGTTTGCTTGTTTGTATGTAACCGACTCCTTTGGGCACGATTTTTTTGATATGATAACGTCTGTTCAATTGGTGGAACACCTGCATTCACACTAAAGTATCTTGGTAATATTGTGTGACGTCATGCGTCATGTTCCCGTAATAGGTATAACGCGTCCGTTTCCGTCAGGAAACAAGAGCACAAGAGTATTTAAGAATAATAGCGCTCATCTGGGCTTGTGTTTTGGTGACGAGTGACGAATAGAAGACATAGGCATAAAAAGGAAAAAAAGTCCAAATAAAAAAAAAATCTATATGTATATTTGACCTCTCAGTCTTCTGATGGGAAGCGAAGATGAGGAAGACGATTGACAATGATCCGTAGTGTATTTTCCTATATAAGTTCCTTCTAAATAATTAGAACAAAAATTATTAGTGTAAATAAATAAAAAAGGACTGTTAAAAAGGCATTATTAGGAAGGCACGACGGAGAAAGTGAGAAAGCAATGCCCGCGTACAATCATACCACGATAAAATATCCACATTAACAAACCTTACTAGTAAAATGAAGCTTTTTGTTTTTAAAGTAGGTATCCCCAGTCTACTGCCTAATTCGTTAAATTCGCTAATTTATCAACACGTTCATCTTTAAACCTTGAACAAACGCCATCGCCATTCCTAACAAATGACATGACTTCATATAAAGGATGCCGTAATCAACACAAAGCCGTGTTTACAAATCACACTGCCATAACGAAATGCTAAATATTGTGCGGTTCACAATCAGCTACTAAGAAATAAAAAAAATGTTTGAATGCATTACAGATGCCAATGTAACCGATTGCAATTCTAAAGACTTGACACCAATACGTATTATAAATTCTATAGGTTTAAAGTGCCAAAGTTAACTGGAGACTTCGCTCGTATGATAGAAGTTCGCAATCAGATCTCAAGTTAAATTTGATGAGTATTACAGGATGGTAATCGTTATTCTGTTTTATTCACGCGCTCTAGGGCCAGCCAGGTGACGCAAAGCGAGTGTTAAAAATCAGCGGGATGGCTGTTAAATGTCTATGATTCACAGCTATGATGACAATCAAGCCAGTCTTGTCTTAGCATACTAATCTGATACCAAGTGTCCTGTAATTTGTCTTTTATTGGCCTGGCTTTACGTGTCGCCTGTCCCTGCAGATCAAGAATACTGCCCTGCTAAAGGACCTACCAAGTGTCCTGTAATTTGTCTTTTTTACTGGCCTGGCTTAACGTGTCGCCTGCTGCCCCTGCAGATCAAGAATACTGCCCTGCTACCTACCAAGTGTCCTGTAATTTGTCTTTTTTACTGGCCTGGCTTTACGTGTCGCCTGTCCCTGCAGATGAAGAATACTGCCCTGCTACAGGTCCTACCAAGTGTCCCGTAACTTCTCTTTTTTACTGGCCTGGCTTTACGTGTCGCCTGTCCCTGCAGATCAAGAGTACTGCCCTGCTACAGGACCTACCAAGTGTCCCGTAACTTCTCTTTTTTACTGGCCTGGCTTTACGTGTCGCCTGTCCCTGCAGATCAAGAGTACTGCCCTGCTACAGGACCTACCAAGTGTCCCGTAACTTCTCTTTTTTACTGGCCTGACTTTACGTGTCGCTCGCCCTGCAAATCAAGAATACTAGCCTGGCTTATATGCTCGAAGACCTTCCTTTACGTGTAGCCTGCCCCTGCAGACCAAGAATACTGGCCTGGCTGGCATATAAAATATGCTGGAAGGCCTTCCTTTACGCGCCTGCCCCCCTGTTCTTTAAAATGTTCGTTCAATTTGCAATTTAATATTCAGTACAAAAGCAAAGGTATATCTATTAAACAATCACACAACAGCTTTTCGGATATGATCGGCCAGCTGCAGAGTAGGAATTACAGAAATTCACATCACAAAATTTTTATGAGAAAATGGGGTTGTCTTTTGAGAAGTTGGACAGGTTATTTCAAGGTGCAATTCCAGTTTCTAAAGCCGAATATGTATTTATCTTACACTGCTGCGGAGCATCCATACAGAGTAATTTTTTAATAGGGTTTCATTGAGAAATTTAATTAAAATGTACCTAACCAGGTAACAGAAAATTCACGTCTTTATGATTCCATTTTTGTTTTTGTCATATTTGGCGAATCCTTTGAGTATTTTTTTGCTATCAAAGACAAGACCAGTTGTTTACAGAGATGAATGTATTTATATTTTACATTCTGTTTATTACATTCCTTTACATTTAATTAATTTCAATGATAATAACATGCCGCATTAACTTATTTTATGACTTCGTAGCATTACGTGTTTACTTTGCAAACGCTTCCGCTATTTATGCGTTAGCATGATCTTGAATCAAGGTTAAACATTATAAAACTTAGGCAGTAGCTATTTGACCTAGGTCCTTTGGATAGCAACAATAAATTTAATAATAATAATAAATAATAATAAATCATTTATTTCAGGCTACGAAGGCCCATAGATACAAATTAAAACAAAAACAAATTTAAAAAACCTTGTATGTACTTACAAGTTTGCCCACTTTTTCCTGCCAAAAAGTCGAAAATAATTTGCCATGAATAGGTACCATTAGAAAACAGCAATACAGATGTACCTATAAAACTTACTATTAAGTAAAAAGGCTTCTCTTTATTTAGTTTTATGCAACCATACGTGCCAAAGGTATGGCTCTTTGGTAATCAAAATGCATGCAATTATCACATAAAACCAACTTTAATTCAAAGAACCACCATGCTTAAAAGCGAACACGACGAATACGGTACAAATATTCTGAAAAACGAAGTGGCTTTCATCATCTTTTCATAGGAAAATAAAATGTTAAAAACAAACAGCAGTTCTGATGACCTATAATATATGTATGTATTATAAAGTTTTGCTAACCACAAAGGAAAAATAAAGGGGAAATTACTACATATAAAATATTCAAATATATGTGATATAGAATAGCTGATGCTTACATAAACTAATGGAAAACTCTTGTATAGCATTTAATGAAAATTTAATAGGTTTTACTTTGAAAAAGCCATTGTGCAACAGTTAGATATTGCACTGTATTGTGCCCAAGAATTTAATAATAATAAAATATTGAATTAAATGTTTTATTACTCTTGATACTTCATCGAATTGGGTCGGAAAAACAACTATAGCGTGACTAAAGGCCGTTTTATCACCCCAAAATATGAAGTCAACAGGTGTACTGAATAATTAATGAAAGCGCAGGGGATTTCGGGGGTGTTTTGTGGTGATGCCTTGTCATTGTCACTTATATTCTGTCAGTTTACTACACACACCCACGTTATTTGTATGAGACAAATTATAAAGTAATTAAGGTGTTTACACAATGGCCTCAAAAGTTTACGGGTTCGATTCACTCCTCAAACAAATATTTATGTACAGTATGGGTCATAAGTAAATGATCAGTTTGCTACAATAATACTATCAACAAGTATTGGAGTTACGACCTTCTTCTAATAGACGTTACACACAAACTTAAATACTTGAATTAAAAGTACTCAGTGTGATTATTATTTTTAACATGTCAGCTATGTCTTTAGTTGTGTGAGTAGTATAAGCCGCCACCCGCTATACCAACCGACGTGGGTTCGATCCACAGGTTACGTTGTTATAATGTTCAAATAGTGCTGCACAGGATTGTAAACGTTACGGTGGGCAGAGACTTTTGACCGTGGTAAAAATGTAGTATTTAATGTATTTTGAAAAAAAAAATTACATTGTAAATTGGATTGTAGGTTTAATTGTTTAAAAACAGAATCAGAAACAGAAAAACAGAATCAGGTAACATTACTTTACAATCTTACAGATGAGCGAGTGAGTTCTGGGTCACGTGGGTTCAGCTAATTGGTATTCCGACTGTGCCTATTTTTTTCTTGTCTGAGTGTATCTCTATGTATCTAAAGGTATTTGAAAAAGATCCATTATATATCCCTATAACACAAACCTATTTGCTTCGCTAGATGGCGCTGCGTGAAATGTTCTGCAAAATTTATTTATTTTCCTAGATAAAACACCAACCCGCTTGACTAAATACGAATTAACCAATAAATATTTCCGCAAGGACACAAATAAGGTCGTTCGGATCGTAAAAATTGTTTTTCTCCGAACTAGATGTTTTAACTTTTCTCTGTCGACAATTGGGTCAAGGAAATATCCTTAGTCGTAAGGAAAACTTGTACGTGAGACGTTCTCAAGGTTACAACGTCTACCTACACAGTTTGCCATCCTTGTGACGCCAATATTATGTAGGTAGATCTTGTTTTGAATACTTATTACTTCACTAGCAGCGTTCCGCGGTTTCACCCGTGTAACTTCCGATCCCGTGGGAATATCAAAATATAAAATAGCCTATAGCTTTCCTCAACGAATAGACTTTTAAACACAATAAGAATTTTTCAATTCGAACCAGTAGTTCCTAAGATTAGCGCGTTCAAACAAACAATCAAACTCTTCAGTTTTATAATATAACTAGCTGCGCCCCGCGGTTTCACCCGCGTAAGTCCCGATCCCATGGGAATATCAAAATAAAAAGTAGCCTATAGCCTTCCTCGATAAATGGACTATCCAACAAAAAAAAATTTTACAATTCGAACCAGTAGTTCCTGAGATTAGCGCGTTCAAACAAACAAACTCTTTAGCTTTATAATATTAGTATAGATACTTCATTGTGTCACCAGTGAAGAAAATGATATTGTAAACAATTGTCCCAAATTAATAAATAAATAAAGATGTGGAATGTCCTGTAGACATTCCACACCTCGCCAACTAGCCCCAAGCTAAGTAACTACACTTGTGTTAAGGGTGCTAGACAACGGATATACTACTTATATACCTTACTTTTGTAAATATATACTTATATTACATAGAAACAACCAGACCCCAGACAAATATCTAAACATAAATACTTGTCTGAGGCGGGAATCGAACCCGCAACTCTGTGGGCAGTTCGGCATGGTGACCATTGTGCCAACTGGGTCGTCAAATATTTCGTTGCTAATTGAACTCTTCTAAAATATGTTTAAAAGATTACCCTTTTGAAAGAGATCTAAGAACATGCATATTGAATACAATTTTCCTAACAGATTCCGTGCAATCTTTATTCTTATTATTTTTTGTTTTGAAAGATTATTCAACTCAGGTTTGCACCTGGTAAAAATTAAACTGACACGGGCGTTAACCAAGTGCCAGCTTAGGTTTGGGTAGTTGAAACTGATTGGGGTTGATGAGTTAAAGATACGTTGATACTATTGTCTGAGTCAAGTTGTAGGAATTTTCTTACTATACGGCAAGTATTTAAAATAGACGCTTTCTGTAATGTTAGAAAAGTGTTCTTGGGTAAATCAAGTACTTGTAGGCTATTGAACAAATATTTAGGGATTACTCCGGTCGTAGACACAACTATCGGAACAATTGTGACTCTATTCATCTTCCATACTCTTTTTATTTCTTCTTGTAATTCTGTGTATTTCCTAATCTTTTCTGTTATGGTGGTCTGTAAGTTATTTGTATTTGGAACTGCAATATCTATTATAAATGTATGCTTGTTAATTTTGTCTACTAGTGTGATGTCTGGACGGTTGTTATAGATAGTATGATCGGTGAGTATGGTGCGGTCATAATATAATTTGTATGAGGGGTTTTCAAGTACATGTTGAGCTGTATATTTGTAGTATGGTATGGGAGGTTCTTTGATGAGTGAATGTTTGTATGCAAGTTTTTGATGAACGATATTAGCAAGTTGATTGTGTCGGTGTGTATAGTCATTTTGTGTGAGAGTGATGCATGCGCCTGTGATGTGTTGTATGGTTTCCGGTTTATTGTGACATTTTCTGCATAAATCGCTCTGCAAATTTCTATCCTTATTTATATATTTTCTGTAGTTTTTAGTGTTAATGACTTGATCCTGTATTGCTATAATGAATCCTTCTGTTTCTGGGAAAAGACCTGCACAGTCGAGCCATTTATTGGACGCCTCTTTATCTACGTGAGTTTGTTCAAGATCGTGTATATGTCTTCCATGCAATTCTTTTCTTTTCCAACTATTGTATTTATCTTGATTATTTTTATTTATATCTATTACTTCTAAATTATGGTCGCTTAAGTTTAATGGAGTGAAATTTTTATCTATTTCAACTACTGCATGATGTAAAGGGCTTGCTAATTGTTTTTCAATGAAAAAATGTTTGAGAGCATAAACTTGTTTGTTATGTAAAAGGGTTACATCTATCAGACCTCTCCCACCTTCTTTTCTGCTTAAGGTAACTCGTTCAATGGCTGATTTGGGGTGGTGATGGCGGTATTGTGTTAAAGTTGTTCTGGTTTTGATTTCTAATTTCTGTAAGTCATATTTAGGCCACTTAATTACACCAAAAGAATAGGTTAAGACTGGTATCGCATATGTATTTATAGATTTTATTAGATTTTTACTACTTAAATTACTTTTACAAAGGGTGAATAAACGATGAAAGTATTCTTGTTTTAGTCTGTTTCTTATTTCTGCGTGATCTATTGACCGTGCCTGATTGTAACCTAAATATTTATAAACCTCACTGCTGTCCATAGCTACAATTTCTTGACCTTCATCAATATTAAAACTACCTGGCACAACTTTTCCTTTATGAATGTTAAGTCTTCTGCATTTGTCCAGTCCCAAATCCATTTTTATATCTGCAGAGAAATCTTTAGTAATATTTAGCAATCCTGTCATATCTGAATTATTTTTAGCGTACAGTTTTAAATCGTCCATGTATAAAAGGTGAGTAAGTTGGGTCAATACACGTCTATTGCATTTAATGTCAAATCCTAATTTAGAGTCAACTAATTCATGGGATAATGGATTTAGGGCCAGACAAAACCAGAGAGGGCTTAATGAATCACCCTGAAATATACCTCTGTTAATAGCTAGTTCTTCTGATTCTATATTATTCAAATCGGTTCGTAAGTTTAGAGTGGTTCTCCAACTAGCCATAACTGTTTTAAGGAAGTTGATAAGTATTGGGTTAATTTTATATATTTCTAGAATTTGTAACAACCAGGAATGCGGAATACTATCAAAAGCTTTTTTATAGTCTATATAACTTACATATAGATCTTTCTTACTACTTTGAACCTGTTTTAGTATTGTGGCGTCTATTGTGAGTTGTTCTTTACACCCCATGTGAAATTTTCTACATCCTTTTTGCTCTTCTGCAAGAATATTGTTAGTGTTGATGTGTCTATTTATTTGACTAGTGATGCAAGCTGTGATAATCTTGTAAAGAGTAGGCAGACAAGTAATGGGACGGTACTGTGAAGGGTCTTCGGTTCTAGCACTTTTTGGTAACATGTACGTTACTCCTTTGGTGAGGAAATTTGGTATTGTTGCATTGCCACGTATAAGGTCAGTTATTTGCTCCGCTAAAGTTATAAATAATGAAGTAAAACGTTTTATCCAAAAATTATGTACCTTGTCTGCCCCTGTCGCCTTCCAGTTATGTGTTTTCTTTATAACTAAAATTAATTCTTCTACTTCTACTCTATCAAACTCCATTTCCGGAATTGAATCCATTCTTAGTCGTTCCTTATCTATCCAAATTGCTTCTTTGTTATGTTCAACAGTTTGGGACCATATGTTAGACCAAAAATCGGTTAGTTCAGTTTTTGAGGGAGTGGTAGAGATATTAGTATTGGTAGTGCATCTAAGTTTCCTATAGAATTGTTTTTCATTGTTGGTGAATAATTTGTTATTTTCTTTTCTATTTTGAGCTTTTTTATATCTACTTAATCTATGACTTTTCACAGCTAGCTTTTGTTTTAGTGTATCTATAAACTCATTTAATTTACTGTTATCGTTTTCATAACTACTATGAATTTTATATTGTTTCATTATCTCTATAATGTTCTTTGTTAATTTTCTACCACGATTACCAGCCTTATATTGAATTAGTCTAGCAATATTTCTTCTTAATTTTTCTATATCATTAATTAGTCTTATTTGCCAAGCTGGTTTATTTTGTTTTACATTATTTGCTATTATAGGTGGAGATGGTATTCGTATTTTTAAATGTTCGACAATAGTAAGTGCAGAACAATAAATAAGTGTGTGAGTCTCGGTTATATTTTCTAGCAAAGATAATTTATTAGGTAAAATGGAACGGTTAAATAAATTAATGATATAGGACAATTTTTTGTTTGTTTTAATTCGGGGTAAGAGAGGTCGTACAGATGGATCGGTGCCATTATATTTAGCCAGATTAGTTTCTAAATGTTCCTTTAATTGTTCTATTAGCAAGTCTGTCCTGTCATCTATTACTAGGTCCTGAGTTAAATTAACTTGTGTATTTTGAGTTGTTAGACTATGGTAAGTGTCGGAATATAAAATAGAGTCACAACTTAGTGCGTTTACATTTAAATCAGTTACAGCAGTACTTTGAGTAGTTATATTTGTATGTTGTGAAGATAAAGCCTGTGAATGTGTAATTAACTGTTGCGTAGATTGTGATTCCTGTGTTTCTTCCTCTAGCTCTTTTGCTATTTCTATCTTAATATTTTCTAATATTTTGTCGGATAATAATTTATTTCTCATAATAACTCGTCTTTGATCAGAGAGTCTCTGTTCAGATATGTTGCTGTCTGGATATTTTTTACTAAATTCTTGGTGAAGTAGTTGTCTGTAAGTAGTTAAATCGGTTTCTAATTTAGTTATTTTGTAGTAGGTGCGCATTATGAAGGTGTTGATATCGGCATCCCATTTCATGCGCACCCGTGGTTTGCCAGCTTTAGTGGTCGCGGGACGCATTGCCGAAGCTGCCCGCGAAACATCCTCGGCTGGTGGAGTCTCCGAAGACTCCGGAACTATTGTTTCTAAACTTAATTGGCTAGACGTGGCCTCTTCGGGAGTCCCGGCGGGGGACCGTCTGCTAATCCTCCCGCCACCGATGGTTCGCATGCTGCTACACCCAGCATCGGCTCCAGGTGTGCCCCGGCGATAGCCCCCAGGTAGCGGCGTTAAACGTTTACTCTTATTTCTTGTCTCCATAGTTTTGGGTGTGCCAGTGCCCCGTTGGTCACCCGTTAAGTAATTTCATAGCGGGTGTCCGCCACTCACGTGAGCATAGGTGTTCAGCTCGGACGTGGGGTTGGGCCTGTGAGTGGCATTCTTATTATTATTATTATAAATTGAATTTTCTGTTACCTGGTTCTGTTCTGTCCATGGTTACCTGAATAAAGAATTATTTTATTTATTTATTTATTTGAATCCCCAAGGTCTAAATAGAACCATAAGCAATACATATGATTGACCTACAATATTCCCAACAGCTTCCGTGCAATCTTAGAATCCTCAAGGTCTAAATAGAACCATAAGCAATACATATGAATACACATCTCAGCGAACATTAATCCAAAGTATTAAAAGTTCTTGCACGTGACCAAACCAATCAGCATGATGTCATCGTCGACGAATGAAACGGTCCCAGCCAGATCCGCGGGTGCCCGCAACTCCTTTACAACTGCCGAACAAAGACGTATTAAATTCCACTGTACGAAATAATGTTATTGTAGAACGACATTAAATTGATGATACATATACGTCGCTGATTAAAAAACTAATGGCTCCATTGACTTCCGTCAGAGCTAATGAAATTATCATTGTGAATCATATGGATGCGACCACAGATATGACTGAACTTAATGATTTTCTGGGTGACGCCATGTGGGCCCGTGTCAAATAACTGAAATTGTTTATCATTGTATTAAAAAAATGTTGTATTTATAAACATATTTTATTCTCAAAATTATTAAAAACTAGCGAATCGCCCCGGCTTCGTACGGCTATATTCTGCGTGTATTATACACTAGCGACCCGCTCCGGCTTCGCACGGGTATATTATGCATGTATTATACATATAAACCTTCCTCTTGAATCACTCAATCTATTAAAAAAACCGCATCAAAATCCGTTGCGTAGTTTTAAAGATCTAATAAGCATTCAAAGGGATATAGGGACAGATAAAGCGAATCTGTTTTATACTATGTAGTGATATAAACCTTCCTCTTGAATCACTCTATCTATTAAAAAAACTCGCTTCAAAATCCGTTGCGTAGTTTTAAAGATCAAAGCATACAAAGGGAAATAGGGACAGAAAAAGCGACTTTGTTTTATACTATGTAGTGATGACGGTAAACATGTCACCTATGTACAAATTGTAAGTATACAAAAACTTGAATAAAAACAAAAAATAATAATGTTATAATTAACAATTTTAATTTTACTCTAAGGACATTTTGCGTTTGGCAACTACCTCTCTGCCTTTTAAACTTAGGTCTTTCCGTCACCATCTAGAAAGGTATTATTATCATCGGCCATAAATTCTGGTTCTAAATGCTTCTTACAACAGGTTTGGTTTGGGTCTGGTTTCGATTGTCGCTGTGCTAATATCCAGTTATGGAGCAACGTATTTGGTTGCAAATTAGAATTATAAACAGTTTTTAGCGGACATTGCTTAGCATAACCTTGCTGAAAGCAGGACGTTTAAGTTTCACTTATGACACGTATCTTTATTTCTAAACAAATAACAGTTACGTCCATATTTGTCTCGGATTGTTATTAATTTGATCGGTTACTTCATTGTTAACAAAAATACAATTGCGTTCATATTTGTGTGATATTTGTCTCGGATTGATCGGTTACTTCATTGTTCGTTTTGTCGTCAGACTGCCGAACGCTTGGCGTCATATTGCCCACGGAAGTACCAACCTCCCCAAGATTTTCCGTTCGTATGACCGAACTCTGTTCAAACATCCAACAATTACGACCCCCAGACGCCATATAAATGTGATTTATATTGCTTTATTCTCATTGGATGACCTAACATGAGAGGTACTTAGAATTTATGATTCAAACTTTTCGTGTTCATAAAATGAGGTGACAGACTGACGGATCACTTTACCGTACAAAAAGCAACGAAGAAAAGAGAATTAGGTGTAATGTACAATGCCGCCAATAAGGATATTACATTCAGAATGGGCACGTGAACTGTTTTTAATTAGATTTGTTTCCTGGCCGTTCTGTCAAGTACCTGAACACCTTCGTCCATTATAATATCGTAATGGTTCCCTTTGTCTATGATTGCCTCCCGGCCCTCCCCCCCCCTCACGTGGCCGGTATTGTCGTGCGGTCACTGACCTCGCCTTGTGCAATGCCCGTCAAACATCGGGACACCTGGAACAGATCGGGTCACGCTTGCCCAACAGTTCCTGCGAACTGTTATTTTAATCACTGCAGGTTACTGCAACTGTAGATTTTATTAGGAAATAACATATCACTACTGTTACATAGTATAAAACAATGTATGTATGCTTGGATCTTTAAAACTACGGTTTTTTTAAATAGATAGAGTGATTCAAGAGGAAGGTTTTGGTACATAAATCAAAACTACCACGCTTACGAAGTCGTGGGCAACAGCTAGTCACTACATAGTATAAAATAAAGTCGCTTTTCTGTCCCTATTTCCCTTTGTACGCTTAAATCTTTAAAACTACGCAACGGATTTTGATGCGATTTTTTTAAATAGATAGAGTGATTAACGAGGAAGGTTTTTAGATATAATACATGCATAATACAGCCTTGCGAAGCCGGAGCGGGTCGCTAGTAATTTATAAATACCTACTAACTAGTGATATATGTTATGTAGGACATAATTAGTAAAATTAAGCTTTATTCACAATAGATAACTACTAATTATCTGTTAGCATTGTGTGGCAATCCAAGGCTAAAACTGTACAATATTTTAAATCTTCCATCAATACTACAGTTACAAAATCTCTTCCAATCCCATTTCATAACAAAAGGAAAAACAAATTCGACTTCTAAATATTTCAGCGAAGAAGTTTCCGCCGAGTATTAATAGAAATAGCCTTGATTCGATATAATCTCGGAGAAAACTGTGTTTATTCTTTGATAGTTGGTGGTAGACTGAGTAGTTCACTTAATTAGGTCAACGGATCGATAGAAATTGTCTCTATCACATTCAGTTTTTATTTACACTGAATTTTACAAAACATTGTAGGAGATTTTATGTGGTTTAAAAATAAATATGAAATCATGAACCATGAAGATTCTTTGTTTTCTAGTAGGTAAATGAACTTTACGTTGTAGTCCTGGAATCAGATTACTCATAAAGAAGCCAGTGTTTAAGTTCTTCAACGTTTGAGTATTTATGAGCGCAAGGCACTAAATATATTTACAATTTAAGGTCGTTCATGCGTTAGAACCACGCTGAAGTCAAAATCAATGATTTCCGACGGGCAATAAATCAATAATTTGTTTAATTTGTTGTTAAGACATTGACTTCAGATTATTGAGAATTTCATAATCTAGTGAATTGCTCAAAAACATTTACAAATATTCATATGGTTTTCTCGTTAGAACAGTTTTTACTCTATATTTTTTCTAGATTAGCGTTTGGCGGTCTAGGTAGATGCGAGATATTAGATAAACCGTTTATAATAAACTATTAACATCATAACTTTTAGAATAATAATAACATTTACTAGTGAATCTCTCAAAAAAAAACACGATTGCTGGAAGTTTTCATTTAAGAAAAGTATACTCAAAACTGTAGTTTTATCCATATTTCAAGATATTAAACCTGTGAGTTTTGGGATGAAATATGAGGGATTTTAGTTTTATTTTTAGACCTAGTGAATGACGACATTACGTTCTATAACATGGTATATTTTTTTTTCTAACTTTTATTTTGCTTGTCTTACAATGAAGTATTTACTTCTAGTATATAAACGACGCGGAATCGCGCCACCGCTCAGTGCCGGCCGACGCCTTGCCGAGGCCGGACCTATGTCGCTCTCGTCGCCGCATGCTACGTAAAATATAATTCTAGTTTCGGTAGTTTATAGCGCGATTAGCACATCTTGATACTTTATATTAAAATAATATATTTTTATTATATAACAAAACTTTGGTTACTTTATAAGTTAGTTTTTAGGGATCCGTATCCAAAGGGTAAAAACGGGACCCTATTACTAAGTCCCGTTTTTACCGAACCATGATAGCTAGAGCGTCGAAATTTTCACAGATGATGTATTTCTGTTGCCGCTATAACAATCAATACCAAAAAAACTGAAAAGTGAAAAATAATCTATTTCGGGTCAAGACAACAGATAACTAAAACATAAGTACTAACTCGGAAGTCGGACTGGGTGACACCATGTTTTATGTATACCTGTCAACATTCAATCTAACCCAGTCCGACTTCCAAGTAAGTACTTATGTTTAAGTTATCTGTTGTCTTAGTGACCCGAAATAGATTATTTATCACTTTTCAGTTTTTTTTAGTATTTGTTTTCAGGGTTTTTTAGTTTTTATTGTTTTCAGGTTTTTTGAAGTCGGTTTTTTAAATTTTAATTTATTTTTTTATTTAATCATTTTTAGTGCCGCTGTCACTGAAAATCTACTCCATGAGGCGAAAGCGACTATTTCCTCAAATTGCTACCTGTACCTAATCGTAAGCCATTGTGGAGTTTGATGATGAGAAGGATCACCTTCTGAAACCATTCAGATGCTCCATTCATAGGTACCTATTAGTGTATGGGTCACTTCTATTAGTGGAAATGGAAAACTGAGCAATTTGTTGAATCTCGCTGTGCAGATCTGTTCATCACTCCGAAGATCCCTATCAGATCGTCATTTAGGATAGGGTGCTCTATCACAATTTATTAAAACCCAGTCCGGCGATCGTAATTTATTGAGGAGTTTAGTGATGAGAAGGTAGTTTCAGATGCTCCATCAATCTTTACCTATAAGTTTAAGGGTCGATTCTACTGGAGATCTTGAAAACTGAGCAATGAGCGAGGTGCAATTCTCTTCTTCACTCCGAAGATTCTCATCAGATCCTTACGGAATTTTTATGGGACCACTCCTGCGGTATCACCTTTCGAATACAAAAATAATCATCTCAATCGGTTGAGCCGTCTTCGAATCGCGTAACATATTTTAATTTCATACTATTATCTCTGAAAAAATGCAGTGACGAGGTATGGCTAATGACGTAACAAACTGCTGCACAAAAAAACAAACTGTTTTCACAAATATATGTTTGTAAAAACAGTTCAGAATTCAGAACATATTTAAAACATGAAAATATTACTTCCCCTTTATGCTGCAAGCAAACGCAAAAGAAGAAACTACAGAGAGTAGATATTTCCTTTTATTTGTAATTCTATGTTTTTTCCAGGAATTGATCTCTATCAGCAACACTATCGATTGGATAAAAATAAAGAATGATTATTATTTAGCAAAATCAACAGGTTCGATTTCTGGCTAGGGTAATGACTTTTTCAAAAATAATGATGCAGTTTCGGTCCAAGTGTTTAGGATATAGTCCTGAAGGCCCATGTAAAATATTCACCATGTATATAGGCATGTATATAGGCCTAGAGAGGCACTACAAGATATCCCTGCTACAGAAGGCCCTATCCCATGTATAAAACCTGAAGAGATAACTCAGGCAATCAAACGAATGGCAAATAACAAAGCCTCAGGCCCTGACGATATCCCTGCTGAATTTTGGAAGCGGATAGGAGATACCGGCGTACTGTTCCTGACGAAACTTTTCAACAAGATCTTGGCCGATGGAATTCCCGACGAATGGCGAAAGAGCTTTCTAATCCCTTTCTATAAAAATAAAGGTGATATAAGACTCTGCGGAAACTACAGAGCTATTAAGCTAATATCACATTCCTTAAAAATATGGGAAAGAGTAATCAACAAAAGGCTACTTGAAATAACTAGTGTCACTGAAAACCAATGCGGATTCTTCGCCGGTAGATCCACAAGTGATGCCATACATTCGGTCAGAACACTGATGGAAAAGTACAGAGACAACAAAACAGACCTGCACATGATATTCATCGACCTAGAAAAAGCCTTCGACCGGGTACCGAGAGAATTAATCTGGCACGCTTTAAGGGCCCAGAGAGTCCCCGAGCATTACATAATGGCGGTCAAAGATATGTACCACCAAGTATCAACCAAAGTGCGGAGTCCGGCCGGAACAAGCGATGAGTTTGATGTAAAGGTTGGAGTGCACCAAGGTTCCGCACTCAGCCCTCTGCTGTTTAATATTGTAATGAACCATCTTACCTCAAACCTGCAACGAGCGCCGCCATGGGACATTTTGTATGCGGACGACGTCGTCATCATCAGTGAAGATGTAAACAACCTACAGCAGATTTTAAACGAGTGGAGGAAAGCTCTGGAATCATCAGGTCTGCGAATAAGCAGAGAGAAAACCGAGTACATGCATTGCAATTTTAGTGGGACCAACAGCAAACACACCATCTGCCTGCAGAACACCCAGCTAAAAGAAGTGGACCATTTCAAGTACCTAGGGTCAGTTATCAGTAAAGATGGGTCAATAGACACTGATGTCACCCATCGTATAAATACCGGGTGGATGAAATGGAGGGAACTATCCGGCGTGCTATGCGACAGCCGAATGCCCGTGCGCATAAAGGGACGAGTGTACAGAGCAGCCGTCAGACCGGCCATGACATACGGAGCCGATTGCTGGCCACTCAAAAAGCAGCACGAAAACCAATTACACTGCGCAGAGATGAAGATGCTCAGGTGGGCGGGTGGTGTAACTAGGCTGGATCATGTCAAAAACACACACATAAGAGGCACCTTCAAAGTGAGACCCATCCCAGATAAAATACAGGAGAGCCGTCTGCGGTGGTACGGACACGTTATGAGGCGACCGTCAGACCACATGACCAGAAAAGTACTGGATATCAAAACTAAACCCCGAGGACGAGGAAGACCCCGAATCACATGGATGTCAGTAGTTAATAAGAACCTCAAGGAAGCCCACATCAACAAAGAGACGACCCAGGACCGAGTGGCCTGGAGACGCATGATACGGAGGGCCGACCCCAAATAAAATGGGAAAGGGCCAGGCAAAGAAGAAGGAGAAGTATATAGGCTTTTCGTTTTACAATTTTATCATAACGCGTAACTGGATTGAACTGGATTTTTTCTGGACTAGGTTCCGTCGCAAACCCGCGCTAGGGAACTTCGTTCCAAAACTTAACCTTAACTTATGAAAACAGACTGACAAGAAAGTGATCTTATAAGGGTTTCTTTTTACCTCTTGAGGTACGGAACCCTAAAAACGAAACACAATAAACTAAAAAGTCCTTACTCGAAAACATTCCCTATCAACAACAAAAAAAGTTGGCCAAAGTATCAAAACAATTAAATTGTTGTATGAGATGCGGTCATACGCTCTCCAACACAAACGGCTCTGTGTGCGTGCTAAGTGTAAATGTGTGCGAGTAAACTCGAAGCGCGCGGCTCTGCTGCAATGCTCTTAAGAGAATATTGTTAAGACACTGTCCTAGAAAACTAGATTTCTGTTACTAAACTTTTTCAACACTAAGTAATTTTTTTTAAATTTGTTAACCATGCTAATGAAGTATAAGTAGCTCAAAAACAGTAGTCCCTAGATCAGATTACTCATAAAGAAGCCAGTGTTTACGTTTTTAAACGTTTGAGTATTTATGAGCGCAAGGCACTAAATATGTTTACAATTTATGAGTATAATAATATAGATAAGTTAAGACACTGTCCTAGAAAACTAGATTTCTGTTACGAAACATACACTTAAGATTTTAAATTTGCATACCATGTTGGTAAGTATAATGAAGTAGGTAGCTCAAAAACAGTAGTCCTGGAATCACATTACTCATAAAGAAGCCAGTGTTTAAGTTTATAAATGTTTATTTTTTAAGTCTTTAGGAACGCAAGGCACTAAATATGTTTACAATTTATGAATTTAATATACGGATATACCTAAGTCTAGACACTGTCCTAGAAAATAAGACTTCTGTTACGAAACACTTCAAAATTTTAATTTGCAAACCGTGTTGTAATTCTAATTAAGTAGGTAGCATAAAAACATAATAGTTCATAGTAATACAGGCTGTCGAAAACACCGCTATCTCAAGTGTCATTGTTACCAACCACTTCAAGTTATCAGCTTATGTCAACAAAGTTATCTTAATTTTTTTATGATTCCTTTGGAATACGAACTTCCACGAAAGATTTACATTTCGTGGCCTTAATAATGGCCACTTTAAAATCGAGTACTGTACAAGAATTCTTTGTTAATTCCACTACAAATAAGTTCTTTTGACAAAGAGCTTTTATATAGCATAACAAAAACTGTTGTTCAACGTAGCGTAGGTATTAATTTACGGAAATAAAATAGCAATTTATACCCGTATGTAACTGTTGATTGCTCAAAGTAACGTTACTTATTAAAATAAAAAACGAGAGTATCGCAGCTCCAGTTTGGAGTTTAAATTATAAAATGTCTCAAGTGGACGCAATAAGTCCGTGGTATGGCGTTCATTATGCAACATGTGCACCGCGGTAGTTATGTAAGCGCAGCGGACTGTGAAAACTGAAACATCTCGTCATTTCTCGCTGTATACTTGCATGCGAGAGACTCCATTTTATAAATAACAAGTGCGAGTCGGACCCGCGCACGAAAGGTTCCGTACCATGTTGTATGGGAGCCCCACTAAAAAAATTTCCCCCTTCTGGTTTTAGTACTTATTTGTTATAGTGGCAAAAGAAATGGGATGAAGAGGAATAGGACGACCAACTTGTACTTGTACTTGTATACAGGCTGTTTTCCGCGATTAGACCCTTTTTAATTGGGTCCTTTTTGCGTGAAGATGGAGTAGGCTTGCCCAGCACCTACTACCCTCTCAGCTTAGTCAACCATGTCCAGAGGAGAGAACTTGTCAATACTTCTGGAGCCAACTAAGCCGCGGGTTTCATCACGATGTTTTCCTTCACCGTAAGAGCAATGTCAATTAGCGCACATAAATTTTTCTTAAGAAAAATACATTGGTGCACGGCCGGCCTGGATTCGAACCCACGACCTTCAGAATGAAAGTCGAGTGAAGTAGGACGACCAAAGAAAAGATGGATGTACTGCGTGAACGATGAGATGACGACTAATAGGAGTGAATGGAAGAAGAAAACATACTGCCCCGACCCTAAATAAATTGAGATAAGGGCAGAAAGATGATGAGAAGTGGCAACAGAAATACATAATCTATAAAATTTCAACTGTCTAGCTATGACGGTTCATGAGATACAGCATGGTGACAGACAGACGGACGGACAGTGAAGTCTTACTAATAGAGTCCCGTTTTTAACGGAACCCTAAAAAATGTCCCGCGGTAAATGCCCTAATGCAATAAGGCAAAATAAAATATTGAAGCCGGTACAAGATTTTTTTTAACGCTTGGCCGGTATTTTTGTATTGACTCTAGTTGCAAGCCCAAGCCGCGTAGTCGAGCGCTAGGCGCTAGTTGCTGCTAACGATAACAGAAAGAGGTCGCCTGTCGTACAATGGTGCTTTTACCTTACGGGTGCCTTATATACGCTAGACGAAACGCATGAGCGATGTTTTTACAAACCTTGCTCTACTTTATATAGTCTATGGTACACACTGGTACATGTTTCTTTATTTAACCCACTTCAAAAATTGTATCTTAATTTTAAACATCAAAGTAAATATTACGAACTACGGCGACTTTGACCGTTTTTGAAAAACTTTTAGCCCGATTTCTGGCGCGGTTTCACCCGCGTGACTCGCGTGACGTGACTTTATTTTATACTATGTAGTGATAGTGAAGCTGGGGACATATTATCGGACGCGGCTTACGGACGCGTCCGACAGCCGCGACAGTCGTTTGGCATCCATACGTCCGATAGTGTGCCTGTGCACAGTTACATACAGTTACAACATACATACAGCGGGCGCGGAGCGGGCGCGGGGCGGGAGCGGGGCGTGCGCGGGGCGGGCACAAGACGAGCGCAAGGCGGGCGCGTGGCGTGAGCGGGTGGACTTGCGTAAATGCAATTTGAGATCTATTGATATGTCATAAGACTCAAATTATTTATAGAACAAATTTCAACGCGTGTTCAACGCGTGGTCAATGCGCGTGGTGGGCGCGTGGTCGATGCGTGTCATCTGAACACGCCCTAAGTCTCGATCCCGCGAGAAAATCAAAATGAAAAGTAGTCTATAGCCTTCCTCGATAAATGGACTATCTTACACAAAAACTTTTTTTCAATTCGAATCAGTAGTTTCTGAGAATAGCGCATTCAAACAAACAAACAAACAAACTCTTCAGCTTTATAATATTAGTATAGATTAGCAGCGCTCTGCGGTTTCACCCGCGTAACTCCCGATCCCTTTCCCCACGGGATTTCCATCGGGATAAATATAGCCTTCCTTTATAAATGGACTATCCAACACAAAAAAAAATGAACCAGAAGTTTCTGAGATTAGCGCGTTCAAACAAACAAACTCAGCTTTATAATATTAGTATAGATAAATTCTTAGAAACAATGAAACACCATGTAATATCACGTTATCACTGTAGAAAGCCCAGTATTTTCAATTTACATTATCGATAAGAAATCGAACAATAAGTAAAGAACAATAGGCACCTATTAAAGGTTAATGCCAATTAAATTTCTTTCAATAGATTAATTCAAATCACCAGTAAATCCTACTAATATTATAAACGTGAAAGTTTGTATGTATGGATGTTTGTTCCTCTTTAACGCAAAAACTACTGAATGATTTTTTATGAAACTTTACAATAATATAGTTTATACATCAGAATAGAACATTAGGCTATAATTTGTAAAGATATTGTGTGAATTGTCCAAAATATAACGAAAAGTGTCGAAAAATTGAAACATTGGCATCTGTCAAATGTCACTTTCACATTTAAAAAAGATTATGTGAGCGATAGGGCTCCCCTCTATTTGTAGATAGCTGGGGTCTTCAGACCTGGATTAACGCAAAAGCTACTTAATTTTCGTCATATATTTTCACGGGATCGGGACTAACGCGGGTGAAACCGTGGAGCGCAGCTAGTAGTATAATGTACATTGATAATAATGAAAACTGATTGTTGCATTCCTTTGAAATGGGAAGAAATAGGTAGCAAAGTGACAATAGTTATATGTATTTTATTAGCTAAGTACCATTAAAGTACTGTAGGCAATACAAACGAAAGAGATTGAATACTACTGAAAAAAAATCCTCCTTAAATTGTAGTAGTACTTAACAAGACGACGACGTAAACTTAATTGCAGTTAAAACTTAAGTGCATTAAATACACTTTTAGCACAGCTTATAGTAAAATTTAAACACCTGTAGTATTCATTTAACAAAAGGCATAGGTATATTTAAAATCATAAGTAAACTTGATTTACCCTAGTTAAAAACAAGATAGGTCTAATAAATAATAAGTATTATGTAAAAACATAAATAGCGTTTGCATCCACATGTTTTCTTTTATTATTGCGTAACCAAACGCTGCCTGTTTGTTTTTTCAATATATTAATATAAATCTACTTATAATAAATTAAGAGGAGACAAAAAGTCTGTACTTGGAAGCAATTAAAAGGGGAGTCTAGGGGACAGAATTATAAATATTAAAACACACGCGTCCAATTGAGAACCTCCCCCTTTAATTAAAGTCGGTAAAAATAAGAGTTAAGTAAATAAGTACTTATCTACTATTATATTTATTATCATTTTCTCTTTTGTCAAAAAACTAAACAATACATTTTCGAAAAAAGTTCAAGTATCTACCTACCTAGTGACTATTTTCAAAGATTTCTCACTATAGTTAGATAACTAATGACTAACAAACAATGGTTAAAATTAAATTGCTGCAAAACAATGCCATAGATCAAAGGAACTATAAACCTTTCAATGTTATCAGTTTCGCATGGTACCCATTGTCAATGCCGAATGCATACGATTTCCTTAGATAGATAATAATATTACTCTATACTTAGTTAAAGGCCTAGTGGTAGATGCCTCGACTTTCATTATGAAGGCTCACTGCATGTACAGTCACATTACCAATTAGCTGATCCCCACGTGACCCAGAGCTCATTCGCATATCTGTGAAAAATATAGTATTTACCTATTTTGTATTTTTTTTACATTGTATTGTAGGTACTTATATTGTTTAAAAAAAATAAAATCCAGTAGCATTACTTTACAACCTTACAAATTTGCGAGTAAGCTCTAGGTCACGTGGGGTTCAGCTAATTTGTAATGTGACTGTACTTTTTGCTCTCTGCTCATTCGCGCAGCTCATGAGGTGCGAGGCGTTCTTCCAGTTACACCCTTTTAGATTGCGTCGGAGAAAGCGGCTTTTTTTTGGGTTCCGTACCCAAATTGTAAAAACGGGACCCTATTACTAAGACTTCACTGTCCGTCCGTCCGTCTCTCTGTCACCAGGCTGTATCTCATGAACCGTGATAGCTAGATAGTAGAATGAACAACAAATATTAAAAACAGAAAAAAAAAAATGGGTGCGTGTACTTATGTACGCGCGTGAGAAGTTATACTTCTTTGGCATTATTAAAAAAAAAAAAAAAAAACTCGTCCGGCAAAAAACTCGTCCGACAAAAAACTCGTCCGACGAAAAGTTCGTCCGACAAAATACTCGTCCGACAAAAAACTCGTCCGACAAAATACTCGTCCGACAAAAAACTCGTCCGGCAAAAAACTCGTCCGACAAAAAACTCGTCCGACGAAAAGTTCGTCCGACAAAATACTCGTCCGACAAAAAACTCGTCCGACAAAATACTCGTCCTACAAAAAACTCGTCCGGCAAAAAACTCGTCCGACAAAAAACTCGTCCGACAAAAAACTCGTCCGACAAAAGACTCGTCCGACAAAAAACTCGTCCGACAAAAAACTCGTCCGACAAAAAACTCGTCCGGCAAAAAACTCGTCCGACAAAAAACTCGTCCGACAAAAAACTCGTCCGACAAAAAACTCGTCCGGCAAAAAACTCGTCCGACAAAAAACTCGTCCGACAAAAGACTCGTCCGACAAAAAACTCGTCCGACAAAAATCTCGTCCGACAAAAAACTCGTCCGACAAAAAACTCGTCCGACAAAAAACTCGTCCGACAAAAAACTCGTCCGACAAAAAACTCGTCCGGCAAAAAACTCGTCCGACAAAATACTCGTCCGACAAATATAAATAATTAATTACATTAAAATAATTATGTAGTAGTAGTACCTCTTTGTACTTACTTAAACTATTTGGTTTTATGACAGCTGTCATCTTGCGGTTTGCGGACAACTTCAACATGGTTTTATGACAGCTGTCATCTTGCGGTTTGCGGACAACTTCTCCCGTGAGAATTTTGTGTGACGCTTTTGTAAAATTTCACTCTCATCATTTTTTCATAACGCGCCTAAAGAAGTATAACTTCAAAAATACGCGGGGCTTCCATACAACATGGTACTTACGGAATCCTTCGTGCGCGAGTCCGAGTCGCACTTGGCCGGTTTTTTCTTTCACAATTCTTTCTAGAATAAAATCTTCGCTTACTTTGAGATAAGCATTATTCGAAATCTGTAGGCGGCTAGACGATCTGAAAATATTGAAGATTTTAATAAAATATTCTTTGCAAAGTATCCTAAAATTATAAAATCGTTGAATGAAAGTTGATAAATAGATAAAGCAGACAGACGGGGTCGGCAACCTTGATGACATTTAGTGAACTTAGAATTATTAAAAAAACAACTTGGGTTGTTTTAAATTAAAACTATCGTAAAAAATTGGAATATCGTGCGCGGAGCACTGAACATGTTAATCTATATTCACAAATACCTTTGAAGACTTATCTACTGCAATAACTTTGAAGCGAATTCGACGAACGCCAGGGTTCATTCTAAAAAAGGCATATTAATAACATGTACGCTACTTACTTACCTACTTTTCCAAGCTTCGTTTTTCTTTAGTTTCAAAAGAAATTTTGTAAATATCCATCTGACGACTACATCAAAATATAGGTTTCACCCTTTTCCTCCAGCAACCAGAACTAGCCAGTTTTTATAGAGTGCAGATAGCAGATAGATTAAGTTATAATTTCTGTCAGTAGTAGATAGGTAGGGGGGTATTTTTTGATTGATATCTTATTAAACGTTTGACTATCTTACCAGATAATCAGTGATAAGCCGTAGGATGCTTACTTGGAAGCCCATGATCCCCAAATTGTACTCGTCAGAACAGACAGACTCAGGCAAGTTCTGCCTTTATGCAAATCTGTCCTGCTAATCTGGGATTTTGCTATTTCGGGATTTTGCTTAACTGCTGCAGAGACATTCAATTCATTTATTTATAAACATGAGTATATAATAGAAGTCTTAAATTGAACTTATGGGCTAAACCGCGCTTTTCACCATTTAGGGTAGATAGATATATGAACTCTCCCTTACTTACTTACTTACAATTTAGTGAGATGATTCTGATCTGATCTCATTCTTTCGATGCGTAAACGAATGACGATTTATTTTTACACCTAAAACTAATCTCTTTTTCTCGTTCCAGCTCCTCGGGCTAGCGATCATCGGTATCGGCGTAGCGTTCCTCCTAAACTGGACCGTAGTGAAGGATGAGCTCAAGTCCCAGCTGACGGTAGCGCCATGGTTGTTTATCGTGATCGGAGCTGTGATGTTCATCATTGCCTTCTTCGGATGCTGTGGAGCTATCAGGGAGAGCCACTGTATGGTTGTTACGGTATGTTAAAGACTGTTTTTGTTTCTTTTTCCATGGACTCCATGTAAAGATTTGTTCCTTGGAGAGTGGAGAAATCTTTACATGTTTAACTCCCGAGCAATCCCCGCGAGACGCTCAAATCTAATTTTAAATTAACGGCCGTCGTCTCCCCCAGTTCAGGGGATCCGACGAGCGTAAAAAGTTCGACATGGGGACGGTCGGGAGTGGGGGATCCGTTAGGTGAGCCGTTTCTTACTGCTTTTCTTGGGTGAAACTAGTGGTCTTAAGGCGGTTTGAAAACTCAGAATTAGCAGACCTTGAGGCCTTAGGGCGGTCTGAAAAGGGCACAGCAAGTTCTTGCCGCTAGTGAACTCTGCGAATATTACTCGTAGCATGAATTCGGAGTGTACTTGTCAAATACGGCGAGTAGAACTCCCGTTTTACACGAGAATTACGATACTCTGCTTGAGTCGCGCACTTCTATTCGCAGCGATTGTGTACCTACCCCTGCCAGACACATCGAGTTATTGAATATGCTCAAATTAAGGCACGTAGTTTTATTGAGGTGTAGTGATGCCACATCCCATTTCGCAACGCTATAAAATACCTAAATAAAACTTGCATTTGTAAACATTGTAATATTGCATACATAATGGGATGTATGTAGATTACTGTCTGTCCGCCGCCGGTGTCTCATATGTCCTACATTATAGAGGATAAATAAACAAGGTCCTAAGATCAAAACGATTACAGGCAAGGGCAAAACTGTTTCCGCTATCAGTCACTAAAACACGACAAGCAAATAAAGGTCATTTTGCGAGTTATTTATCGCTGTTACACCACTCTAACTGATTTATATGACCGATTCACTATTAAAACACTTTCACTCCATTTTATAGCCATTAACCGGCTATAAGTGCTATAAGTTATCTAATTCTAAACTAAACAGCCGATTTCCTTTCTGACAAAATTCGTAAACAATATTTTACTATGCAAACAACACTGTGGGCGGACTTTCTCTATATGTCTATGAGCTAGCGAGATGCTAAGTGATGGTAGGCGCAGGTAAATGTTATTTTTTAAAGTGAACTAACTGCGTCCCGCGGTTTTACACGCGCACGTTTCGATTCACTAAGAATAGGTTCACTCTCCATTTATCTAAAATATAAAACGTAAGTCGTCTCTTACATAAAAATATCATAGAAATCTGACAAGTGCGAGTTGTTGTATAGGAGCCCCACTTAAATATTATTGTTTTTCTGTTTTTAGTTGTTTGTTGTTATAGCGGCAACTGAAATACATAATCTGTGAAAATTTCAACTGTCTAGCTATCACGGTTCATGAGATACAACCTGGTGACAGACAGCCGGATAGACAGACACTGAAGTCTTAGTAATAGAGTCCCGTTTTTATCCTTTGGGTACGGAATCCTAAAAAAGATGTCAAATTTCAAGAGTTTAAAGATTATTGCCCGAAACTTTAAAGACCAGTGTGAGGCTGTAAACCGTACAAAAAGCGGTAACGTTTTCCCACCCATAAACGAAGTCCGATTTTGATAATTTTTTAAAATGTTCTAGATCTAATGGAAAACTAAGTTTAACCGTTTTTATTTTAAAGAAATATTGCATAAGATAGAAGTTATTACCATCTAAATATCTGTATTTTTGACTTAAAAACTTCATCGAGCGTTTCAATTGTTTTTAATAGACTAAACTGAATTACTAAAAAAGAAAAACGTATAAACCTAGAATAAGATGCAGCGAATTAAATGAGACTAAATTTATTTCATTTTGTGAAGGATAAAGGGGGTAAAAACATTACGGCCCGCAACATTATTTGAAAGCAAAATGTAGGCAATTACGTCCGAACTTAAACTCTCTCTATCGCACGATACGGGTAATTTTTGAAAATGCAAACTCGCGCCGCGTATCGAAAACTCACAATTCTCTTAATAGTTTTTCTTTCTAGGTATAAAAATATACTTGACTAGCTGACCCGTGCCCACTTCGTTGGGCATTTATTTTATTAATATTAAAAATTAAATTATCTATACTAATATTAAAAAAATACTTTTTGTAACTTAAATATAAAAGTTAGACATATGCTGTCGTTGACTTTATTGTAGGCATTTTCAAGCTCCACATTTTTTCTATAGTACTCAAAAATATATCTTTCATAGTTAAGGCAGCGTTCGTAAGAAACGCTTTCATTCGACCGTTTTTTCTCCGATTCACTTTGCAAAACGGACTACCACGTAAAAGCCTTTTTATTTTTCGGTGAAAGAATTTTTAAAATCGGTTCAGTAGATCCCGAGATTACCCCTTACAATTTAACAAACACACAAACTTTACTTCTTTATAATATTAGTATAGATTATAACCACAGCTCTCTTTCATGATTTACCGTGACTTCACCTACATTGTAACCAGGCTTATTATACTCGCTAATGTACTTGCCAGGACATTTGTGTAAACATTTTACGTGCAAAACATGTAATGCCGTTACTGCGAACTTGAGTTTCCTTTTAACTGTTCCTCTTTATTTATTACACGAGTTTCGTTACTTTTTATTTAGACTACAATCTCATTTTTGAGTGGTAGAGGAAAATGGAGATAAGATAGTATGTTTCTTCGCCTGTGGTTAACCAGACCTGATCAAACTAATATTATAAAAAGGATTTTTTTTTGTTTGTAACGAATATGCTAAGAAACTACTGCACCGATTTTGATGTTACTTGGTATTTTGATTCATTGAGATTTTGATTCACAGGCATTGACGACCTCTGTGGCGACCTCTGTGGCGCGTCGGGCGAACACCCGATTGCGACGCAGAACGTTGCGGGTTCGATTCCCGCCGGAAACAAGTATTTATGCTGACCATAAATTCTTGTTTCTGGTTCTAGGTGTCCTATATGTATAATATGTATATATTTACAAAAAAAAAAAAGTATAAGTAGTTTATCCGTTATCTGGCACCCATAACACAAGCATTAAGTTGCTTAGCTTGGGGCTGGATGGCGATGTGTAATATGTCCTGAAATATTTATTTATTTATTGAGATAAATACATAGAGAGGACAGCCCCGTACACTGCCTCATTCCGTCCAACTGCGCTGATATCCGACCTGACGACTTAGTCGCTTGCTAGTTCGTGGAGGTTAAGCCGCTCGTGCATTTTTAATTAAAAATATACGGAGAAATTACAGAAAAGTATTCTAGATCGGTGTTCACAGGCTACTTTTTATCTCCATATTCCCACGAGGCCTATACTTTCCGCAACTAGAGTTTAGTCTTTAGTTGAGTACTTTTGCTTGAGGTTCTACTCGCCAGGGAAAGAACCAGCCTAGATCTTCTATAAATGTTGTTACCGATGTGGTTTTCTGAAAATTTGTAGAAGAATATCGACGTCACGTCTCCTATCTAATTCTAATTTCCGCCAGTACTACGCAGCTTAAGACCCTAAAAAAATAATTTCTATGTTTCTTCTAGGAATAAAAAATACAAAAAAATAGAAAAATGAGTATGACTGTCTTCTAGGAATAAACCAAGAGTCTCTGTCACAACAATCCTGTGGTTAAGTGGTCGCCTAAAATGCGAACTCCATAATTAAATTGTTTAAAATCACCTTGTTTGATAGCTCCACTACCTATCTCCTCGTTAAATTTGATGAGATTGTTAATTAATTCTTCATTTACCGCATTATGGTTGACAGAACCGGTTTGTTTTCGATTAATGGAAACCGGAACTGTCTAATTTTAGTATATTTAGTAGCCTTGACTGGTTTCTGTGCATTTTTCGCCAGTAAATTTTTTCAGGAAAAATTCAAGTTAAAACTCACCAAAGTTTAAATAGAAGGAATATTTGAATGAACTTGCCTTTTTCCAAGGGATATTCACAGATGTTTCTATTTTTCTCGTATTTGAACCAATTTTACCTCGCATAATAATGATGAGTTCGACAAATGGTTTCCATTCAAGATTGTTAAATAAACATTTCTAGACATTATTGCACACTGCGCCATCTAGGCCTGAGCTAAGCATCTAGGCTTGTGTTAAAATGACCAGATAATGGATAGAATCATTATCACCTCATTATCACTACATAGTATAAAACAAAGTCGCTTTCGCTGTCCCTATATCCCTATGTATGCTTAAATCTTTAAAACTACGGAACGGATTTTGATGCGGTTTTTTTAATAGATAGAGTGATTCAAGAGGAATGTTTATATGTATAATACATGCATAATATAGCCGTGCGAAGCCGGAGCGGGTCGCTAGTATTTTATAATCGTTTATAAGTATATCAGAAACACAAATCTATAGATCATTCCACCACACCATAGACGTTGTCAAAATAACACTGGTTTTGATTAGAGCTGTTTTTCCCATTTCTAAAAATTACTTCTTTCCTTCCAGTACGCGATCTTCCTGCTAGTAATCATCATCGTGCAAGTGGTGATAGCTGTTCTTCTGTTCACCTACGGAGAGACCCTGAAGGAAGGCATCGTACAATCAGTGAACAACTTGTTCGCTAAACGACAGAGCCCCAGCGTTGACAAGGCTACCGAAGCTATCATCAATAACCTTCAGGAACAGGTAAATATAAATGTTCAAGGCTTTGATGGCTTAATAAATTAATTGAATGGCTTGAGAAGTTAGAACGAAACGAGTGTTTCACCACTTCCTTGGTTAATAGTTATTTTTTAAAAAATAAATGCTTATTACAATATTACTCACTCTAGCTAGAGCGTCAGCAACTGCATAATTCAGGAGTTGTTCACAGTATGTCGATTCACAGAACATCGACGCTGCATTGTTACTAAGTCCATCATGTCGATTTCCTAGCATGTCGACTGAGCATTACGTCGATTGCCCATCACGTCGACGCAATTTAAATATTCAGGACGCTTTTGGTGCATGGGTATTAGAGTGAGTAGGCTAGTTGAGAACCTATACCATCCTGTCAGCTTAGTTGATTGTGTCAGAGGAAATTCAATACGTCTAGAGCCAACAAACTCGTGGGTTTCATCACGGTGCTCCATGTCAATAATTATAATGCACATACATTTATCGTTTAAAAATCCATTCGTGCATGGCCGGAAATAAAACTGCAATTCGACCTATTTGACATCATTATTTCTGTTTAACGATAACATAAAATAATTAATTAATTGCAATGTTTATATTGTAACTTTTAATTTAAAAAATGAAACACGTAAAAAATGGGCCGTTATCAAACTATGAGCAAAACTAACAACTTGTTGGAACCCTACAAACGGGAAACGGCCACGAGGCAGGCCCAAAACTTGATGCCAGGATGAGTTATGATACTCAATGCCACTTTCGAAAACCGGCTAGTTACGTGAGGAACAAATGTCTTGCCATGGCGCCTCCGCCGGGTCGTGGCAGACTGGGTAGACCCAAGAAGTGCTGGCTTGACGTCGTAAAGGGTGATATGCGTGCAAATGGCCTTACAAACCAGGATGCCGAAGATCGTGCGAAGTGGAGGCGTAAAAGTAGGAAAGCTGACCCCGGGCTCCCGAGAGGGATGCAACCGGAAACATCGCTCGGATGATGATGATTAAATGCCACTTTCGTCACTATGCCGTATTTTCCAAAAATATTAATTTTCGTAATGCCGACTTTTTAAATTTTTTCTAACTATCTCTTTCTTTATTTCTTTTTTCTTTCTCTCTGAATGAGTGGAAGAGTGGCCCATAGTGTGATTGGTAGGAAAAGATGTTAGAAAGGCCTTTATCCAGTAGTAAGACGTTATGAAGTAATAAGACCAAAATACCTTTTGCAATTAGTTAATCATTACATTACCTAGTTATAATCCAACAATTTCCAAATCTTCAACTAAATCAGTGCTGCAACATGATGTCATGGTTTCAGTAAGCGGTTTTTTCTGTTCGGTCGGAACACCTATTTATAACCCGCAGCGGATAAGTGTGAAGGAAATCGCACGTTTGCCTTCAAAATTATCGTTGTGTTTGTTTGTATAGCCGGATATTGTAGTTGAAAGACAAATGCTATGTGAATCAACCAGTACCTGTTTCTAGAGCATTAAACTCAACTCCTATTCGACTCCAAAGTTGTATAGTAGGTACCATTAGAACTCTACAGGCTTCTTATTATTATATACAAATTGTCAGTGTGTTGCCTGGCTTGAAAGAAGTTTTTTTAAACTTAAAGTGGTACAAAATTACATTAGATTTGTACTGTTTTGTACCACTAATTTGAAATTTTTAAGGCCCAGAACACACGGTGAAACGCAACTGCAACGAAACTGCAACTTCTAGTTACTTTTGAGTTGCATCTAAGTTTCTGCCATAGATTCCGTAGAGAGACCGCACATGACGCGACCAGTCTGAAACCGGTTTGAAACGCGTTGCAAATCAGTCGCATTGAAACCGTCTCGTGCAGGAAACTCGCGTTGCGTTTCATTCATCGAGTTTGGCTTCTTTTGTACAAAATGGCTGACGACGAACAAAAAAACATTACATTTGTGTTAGAAGTGGAAAAGTATCCTTGCTTGTATAATACCACACTTTCTTTCACACTTTCTTGTAATTCTTTGGCAGCCACAAACATACGACAGTTGATATTCTTCTCGATGTAGGGATGTAACCACATAGTTCTCCTTTTGCGCCTTCTGCTTTGTCGAAGATACAAATACATAACCACAATTTCTTCGTCACTCGAAGAACTCATTTTGCAGACGTCTGTTCTCAAAGAAAACCGAAATGATTGTGGTTGCAGCGTGTGTGGAAAATGGTTGGAACTGGTTTCAAATCAATAATTTCAAAAGGGTTTCGTTGCAGTTTCGTTTCACCGTGTGTTCTGGGCCTTACCCTTGCCATTTTGGAGATACGACGGCCATGCTGCTAATTATATTTCGTAGCACGAAGACTAAAATGACGGTGTGCAAAGCAAATAAAGAATCGAGAGTATGCCTTAAAATTTCTACCCATTTTGTACAAGTAGATTCATAAAATGACGATTAATTTATCATCTCCGCAAGCGATGGCGTTTCCGAACAAGTGACGTCATGCACTCTTAGTCACGTGACGTGAAATAATTTATTCAAATTAAATTAACCTAAAAACGCCTAAAATCCCAACCCAATCACGTCAGCCTTAAGAATAAAGAAAAATGTTGTTTTTTTCTTAGAATTTTTAAACATTCGTTTCGCATTAAAATTACTTAAATCATCTATATTATAATGTATTGTTTTTCAGTTCTCATGCTGCGGCGACAACGGCGCTCAATACTACGGTTTCACCCCGACTTTACCCGACTCTTGCTGCGCCCGCGACTCGAGCGTCATCGGCATGGCTCTCGGCGGCAAGTGTACCATTGACAACGCCAACCCTGGCTGCGCGTCCACACTGGCCAACCTGTACGAGAAGTGGAACAAGCCTATTGCTGGCATCTCGATCGGGATAGCTTGTATTGAGGTTAGTGTCAACTTGTTACACAAATAGGTGTTATAAGACACCTAATTGTGTCTGGTGTTATAAGTGCTCGTCTGAAACTACTATGAGAGCTCCTTATAACCTATGGACGCCTGGTACATCAGCTTCCTATAACTTAATCTTTCAGTGAAGTAAAAGGGTTGCCAAGGAACTACTGAATCGTTGCTAGGTAAGAAGGACTGCAAATAGGAGACCGTTGAAAATGCCATTTGTTCCTACTGGTTACAACTGGATTTTTTTCCCATTCGTACCCAGTGTGTACGTTGCTAGGTGGATACGACTGGGAACAAGCGCTTTAGATGGGTCATCATCATCATCATCTTCCTGCCCTTATCCCAATTTATTTGGGGTCGGCGCAATATGTCTTTTTCTTCCATTCACTCCTATTAGTCGTCATCTCATCGTTCACATTCATCTCTCTCATGTCTTGTCTCACGCCGCGTCAAAGCTTTATAGTAGCTTTTATAACGCAACGTTTGGCTTCACGTCGCGTGTCGAGGCGACTCAGTGGCTCATATCTGAGGGCGACCCATTTGGGACAACACGCGGCTTCTCTTTCTTCTCTTATTAAATTGTAATGTTTTTTTTTGTATCGTTTTTTTTTTTGGGTCTTTTTCTTCTGTAGCCATGTTGTCGTGTGTTTCGTCTCAAATAAACTATTCTGCGCTTTTTTTATAACTTGAAGTTATTAATGGTATTTTTTTCATTAATTTCAGGTTGTCGGTGCCCTGTTCGCGTTGTGCCTCGCCAATTCCATAAGAAACATGGACAGAAGGTCTCGCTACTAATATTTTGTACATTTAAACTGGTACCTATGAACACATTTTATTTTGGTTTTTAATTCACTAACAACACTTTATACGCATGATTTACTAACACGATTGAAATAACAGCCTTTTTATGAACATTTAATAACCCTTCACTAGTTTAAATGTGTTTTTGTCACTTTCGCACTTTGACAGATGATAGGTGTGGGAAAGTGTCAAAACACATTGAAACTAACGATTGCTTTTTAGATGTTTATGAATAGAGGCGTTAGCCTCAAACTAAGCAACTTAGCTTGTAAATCAGTAGCAGACGACAAACACCATTTTTTTTTGTAAATACAGAATCATTACACAAAGAAACACTTTATTTTTTTTATGCCAAGATTGGAATCTAATCTACGACAAATGACACTAAATAATAATTGGTTGTATAACTTGCTTCAGTAGTGCTCATAACCAACTTAAGGCTGTATATAACGAGAAAATTACCTCTAGGTGACTGATAAAAAAGTTTTAGAATCATTTATTGTTGACATTATTATATTCTTTTCACGGCGGTAATCGAACCTACGACTAATGGGACAATATAATAATTGGTTGCATAACTTGCTTCAGCAGCGCTCTTAACGAACTAAAGGCTGTAAATAAAGATAAAGTTACCTCTAGGTGACGAATAAAAATGTTTTAGAATCATTTATTGGTGACAAAATCTAAGTTTCAGCTTTGGGTATCAAATGGCAAACCCCAGTCGGGTCGTCTGTGGGAGGAGATGCGCGAAAGTCGTAAAAATTTTAAGTCGCGTCTTAAGTATTGTCGGAAACATAGCGAACAACTAAGAATGGACAAGTTAGCATCATTACACTCAAGAAACGATTTTCAAAACTTTTGGAAGTCCACCGGTAGGTTGAAGGGTGGACCTGGCCTTCCACTGAGTGTCGACGGTGTGTGTGATCCCAGTGGTATAGCTAATGTGTTTAAGAACCACTTTGCGGTGAAGTCGCCTTTGGGGCCACCACAGTCTTCGGGTGGGGAGGGACATCGTGGTCAGATTGGTGCCCCAGTTTTAGCTAAAGATGTTAAAAAAGCTATTCAGTCCATGTCAAGGGGGAAATCACCTGGCCACGATGGCCTTAGTATTGAGCACTTAAAGTACGCAGGGTCTCACTTACCGAGAGTACTCGCCATGCTCTACTCATTTTGTATTAGTCATTCCTACTTACCTGCAGCCATGATGAGGACAGTGGTGGTACCAATTGTCAAGAACAAGACCGGAGACATAAGTGACAAGACTAACTACAGACCGATTTCCTTGGCCACCATTGTGGCTAAAGTGCTTGACAGTTTGCTTAATTCACACTTGGACCGTTTCCTGAACATACACGATAATCAATTCGGTTTTAGACCAGGACTCTCTACGGAATCGGCTATTCTGTGTCTTAAGCAAACTGTAAAGTACTACACGGACCGTGGAACACCCATCTTTGCATGCTTCCTGGACCTATCTAAGGCATTCGACCTGGTTAACTATGATGTACTATGGCAGAAAATGAGAGACACAGGAGTACCACTCGAATTAATACGGACTTTTAAATTTTGGTACCTAAACCAGGTCAATGTCGTGAAATGGGCTGGTTCTTTTTCTGATCCGTATAGGTTGGAGTGTGGTGTCAGGCAGGGGGGACTGACGTCGCCCAAGCTCTTTAACCTCTACGTTAACGCACTGCTCGAGGAGCTCAGCAGCACACGTGTTGGCTGCCACATTGACGGAATCTGTCTGAACAACATTAGCTATGCAGACGACATGGTGCTTCTGAGTGCCTCACCTTGCGGTCTATCAACTTTGTTGAGAATCTGTGAAAGTTACGTTCGAAGACACGGCTTAGCATACAATGTCCGGAAGAGCGAATGCATGGTCTTTCAAGCTAAGGGAAAATGTCAGATAACAGCACCCCCTATAAGACTATGTGGGGTTGAACTAAGTATGGTCGAGCGGTTTAAGTATCTTGGACATGTTGTGACCCCTGACTTGAAGGACGATGCTGACCTAGAGAGAGAGCGGAGGGCGTTGTCTGTGCGTGCTAATATGATTGCCCGCAGGTTTGCTCGTTGCTCAACTCCAGTTAAAACTACCCTTTTTAGGGCTTATTGTACATCTTTTTACACGAGCAGCCTGTGGGCCAGTTACACGAAGCGAGCCTTCAATGCGCTGAGGATTCAGTATAATAATGCGTTCAGGATGCTGATGGGTCTGCCGCGTTTCTGTAGTGCATCGGAGATGTTTGCCGAACTGCGAGTAGACTGTTTTTTCACTACAATGCGGAAGCGGTGTGCATCTCTGGTGCGTAGGGTACGGGGCGGCTCCAGCAGTGTCCTGAGCGTATTTGCGTTGAGGTTTGACTGCCACTATCTGAACCACTGTTGTATGGTGCAGGCTCTTAGAAATCGGGACATGTAGGTTATTGCTGTTTTGTTATTGTTTACTGACATTTATTGTATTATTTGACATTTTTAATATGAATTGAATTATGTTTATAATTTAGAATGAATTTGATGGTTACTAACACTAGGTTAAGTTGTGTACTAACAAATTTTATATGACTTATAATTGGTTGAAATAAATGATTTAATAATAATAATAAAATTATTTTTGGCCTAAATATTTGAAATTAGATGTGTAATAATAACTCAAAAACAAAGTTTCTTTGAGCTTCACATAGTGAAGATAATAATATTATTTTTTATTAAAGAAATTGGGATTGGGTACCAATAAAAATGAAAATATATAAGCGACGAATTGAGAACTTCTTTTTTTGAAGTCTATAAATAATACGCTTTAATACTAGCTGCTTTCCGCAGTTTCACCTGCGTGAAAAGTAACCTATGCCCTTCAATAAATACTCATAGGTCTACTGTAGTGCAGACCCAACGTAGAGTTCCAAAATTGCAATTATAATGTATATTCATTATAAGTAATTATGTTTGTCTTATAAATTCATGAGTTGAAAGGATTTTGAATTTAAACTCAAAGAGGACTTACAAGTCCTCATAAGTCCTTTTATAGGTCTTGTCGGTCCTTATGGACCTGGAAGAGATCGCCCTTTGGCAATAAGGCCGCCCTTTGCGTCACTCATCTTTTTCCATATTTAAGTTTCCTGATTTGGTATTTTTAATGGAATAATTTTTTTTTAGTTTCTTTTTTTGTTTATATAGTGTATCTTTGGTAGTTTGGGCTCTACGGTGGGTCTGCACTTCTGTAGTTTGATTGTACATAATTTCATAGAAATCGATTGAGCAGTTTAACCATAAACAAACTTTTGCATTTAGATTTGTTGCTTTAAACTTTGGTCAAACCTGTTTGCTGTTGCATAGATCTTGATGATCTACGCCCTACGCATTGGTTCGTCAATTTATACAGGGTGTTGGAAATATCCTGGTGTGGAATACGAACACCCTGTGTATGGCGACGCTTAGATGTGTTTTTCTAACCGTTTATATTGTATGTACAGACAGCGTTACTAACATTGTATGTATAGATTTTAAGACTATTTCTCATACTTAATCAGGGTGAAATCTTTTAGTCAAAAGATTAATTATCCTCGTAAGTGAAATTGTTCAAATGACAAATGATGTATCAAAACTTAAAATCACACGACGTGTAAATTATTTTATAATTATTTTTTATTTTTCCGGGTCTTTATCGCGTTTTTTTATTATTATTTTCTCATTCGACGTTTTGATATGGTTCAAATTTGAAAAAATTTCGGGACCGATTAATATTTAAAAGGGGCGAAGCGCGAGCGTTTAGTTAGTTTGAGCTTTCTGGTGCGGCTGGGTGTTTTTCGCAAATAAGTTTGTCCTTAATTACCTTGTATACCTACCTTGTATCTGCTTACTCGCGATGAGTACCTGAAAAACATCTCGTGAGTCGTTTAAAACGATAAAACGATTGTTTTTTTTGCAAGTTTTAATATGTCCTATTTAGAAATTCTAAATGCCAAACCTCGACAAAAATTAGAGGTCTAATAAAATTTCACCCTGTATTAAATTTATTTTTGTAAATCTACTTTGAACCACAGATACTGTGCCTGTGCTCAAAAAAATAACGAATCTCAAAATCCAAAATTCGAAATTTAAAAATATTTTTGTAACTTATCAATGTGATAAATATTTTCAAAAATTCTACGTAAGTGTCTAAATGGTGTCTTTTGAATAAAAAAGTGTATTTTAATAAATTCTTACATTATTAAAAAAAAAGCTTCGAATCTACTAAACTTAGTTTGAAGAAACTTATCAAAATAGATAAGTTTTCTTTTATAAAATTAAAGTTTGTAATAAGCATTTAATAAATGAATGTATGTAATCATTCTTGGCTTTTATTCCTTGATATATAGGAGCCAAAAGCAAAATGCCTTTCGCCTATAACGAAAGTAGTTGATTATTGTATGGAAAATTGTTGTTAAGTGTTTTTTTTGTTAATAAAAGGCCATCGTTTGACCTCTATCTCACACGTAACGTATCATAAGTGACGATGAAGTCTAAGATGTAACACGCTTTTCTAGCAGATATCCAATCGTGACTTAAGAGGAAAGGGTACCGGCTCTCTCTCCATACAAACTTAGTCGACTGTTTCCTCCTTGGATAATGACACTGCCACTGGCATAAATATTTTTGTTGCAAACCTATAACTGCCATGACCATTGACCATGCCCCTTTGTTTTGGATTTTTTCATATACTAATTATCATAGAAAGAAAGAGTAAAAAAAAACAAAAATATAGGGCATGGTCATGGCAGTTATATGTTTTAAAAATATTTGCTCTAGTGTCTTTCATTATCCAGGGAGAAAACAGTTGACTACGTTTGTATGGAGAGAGAGCCGTAGCCGGTACCCTTTCCTCTTACCGATTTTATTCGTTGTGTGTATATCCGATTATAGGCGGGTTATCAATTAAGACGAAAATCCCAGTTGGATCCAAATTCCATTGGAAATACACACCGACAATTTTTCTTGCAATAATTAGTAATTTTATTTATCGGCACTGGCAACAGGATTTTTGCGTTTTTAAGCCTCGTTATATATTGGCATTAGTCAGATCTTGTTTTTGTAAATATCTTGATATAAACGTCCCTGATTACCCAATTTCCTAAGAGAAGTAGGTACGAACGTACGTGACAATTTAAGACATAATGTGACAGAATATTTAAAAAACCAAGCCCGGACAATGCTATCGTCAACACATTTGTTAAACCTTTATTACAAAATGATCAGGCGTAGGATGATAAATATTAGGTGAGTTGGAATTGTTAAATCTGCATGTTACATGTGCTTTAGATCTTGTGTTTTTATAACTTTTCTATCTGCGCATTGCGGTTTCACCCGCGTTAGTCCTAAATCTTCAGGAGATATTGCACAGCGTTGAATTTGGGTTAAGTTGGAGACAGGTTTTTTTTTAAATATTTATAGAATGTGTCAGTTGGAAGCTCCAAATTGAACCCTGAATAATATTTGAGATTGTTTTTCAAGATAAAATAAATCTCCAAAATTTTGGCACCGCTTTGAGATTTGAACTCGCTACCTCCCGCTAAAATAAAAACAAGAAAGTGATCTTATAAGGGTTCCTTTTTTCACCTTTTGAGGTACGGAACCATTAAACCATGTCTTAACCACAACTTAACCCAAAACTCACAGTGTATAACGGGATGTATAGTATTCCTTCTCCATAATATGGACTAGCCCTTTGCAAATTTTCATTCAAATCGGCTTAGCTATTTGAACTTGAGCGAAGGAAAAAAGGAATTTTCTTTGGCTGTAAATAATGTATTTAGAATTTAAAATATATAGTTTCTATGTAGGTATGGCAATGTAGAATTGAATGCGGTTATGTGGGATTTCTTTACTAAATTATTTTTTTGTGTTTGTAACATTAATTGTTTCATTTTTTTATTCTATGGTACCAGTATTTAGGCCTTTATCTTTTTCGTTTTTTGTTGTTTTTTTTTTCAATATTAATCTGTGTTTTAATATTACAGGTACGCGTAAAACATAACAATATAAAACTACCCACATCACAAGAAGAGCTGACGCCTGTACAAGTTATGGTTAAGCTAAGGCCTGGATTACATGGAACCAGTAAAGTTGGGCCAGTTAGAATTAGGGTTGCCAACCGTAATACAAATAATAGTGTATTATACTATATTTCGAGTGTTCGTACTATATACAGATGAAAAAAAATTGTATACCTACGTAAAATACTATATTTAAGACAATAGGTAGTAGTCTGTTATTTATTTCAGTCCTGGAAAGATTTGCTCATAATTCCTTTAAAAAAGTAAAAAGAACTGCGGTCACTTGCTCTCAATACCTTAATAAACTGGTTTTTCAGAGCAAATGCGACAAAATATTTAATTTTAATTTTAAAATATGACCTGATCTGAAACCATTGTTTTAGCTCTGCCGTGAAACAACAAAACGTGTCAAGTTCTTTCTGTTAAATATTTTAAAACAGTCTTTGATTGAGGTACTATTTTTTCGAAGTGTACTATATCTTTATAAAGTAAATACTATATTTTGGCAAAAAAATGTTGGCAACCCTTGTTAGAATACCTCTGGTTTAAAATACTGGAATCATGTAGTCCGATTTTATTATATTGTTTTAGCGTATCAGCCCACCTTTTTATTGTCCGTTTATATTTCGAAAATCCTTTAATTCGACAGCGACTTTGAAGACTTTTAAGAACACTAGAGGCGCTATTTACCCTTTTTTTTAACAACTTGACTTTTTTGCCTTAACCCATATTAAAAAACGAGTTTTTAAATGCAATTTTGACCTAAACCATATTTTGCAACAATAAAAACACGAGTTTTTAAATGCAATTTTGACCTAAGCCATAGTTTAGTATAAAAAATTAAAACAGCGACCTCTAGTGATCGTAAAAGTTTTATTTTAATTAACGATTCTGTTCTTTCTACTAAACATCAATATTTTGTTGATGTAAATGTAGAATTCAAAGGTGAAAAGACGCAATTTTACCTACAGTTCTGTAGTTTAAGTTTCATTCTATTTGATTATTTTAAACAATTTTAAATTTAAGTTATTATTAAGTTACACATAAGTGACTGTTTATTGATAGGTTATTTAGCTGTGTTAATTTTTTATACTTTGTATTTTCTTATAACTAGAAAATATTTCAATTAAAACCAGAAAATTTAACACATTTTTTTGTATAGCATCGAAATAAAAACAAAAAACATGTTAAAAAACTCAAGTATGGAAAATAATGTTAGATTAAAATCATTTATTAAAATAATACCTACCTACAGTTAATAACTAAAGTAACTAATATGTATGCATTTTAAGTTGGCCTTAAGTAAACTTTTTTTTATTTATGAAAAAATATATTAATAAAAAGTACAACTTGGAAGAGACCTACCACTTAACGCGGTTCCCTTCCCTTTTCAAAGAAATTGTTTGAGTTTACTATTTAAATGCGAACGGCTCATCTAACGTTAACTCGATATACTTACGTAATTCTAACAAATGCAGCTAATCCAACCAATTTGTTAGAACGTTATGGCAAAGTCCAATCTCTGTGTTAGATGGTAAAGAAGTTTTTATTAACATGTTACAATCCGTCTCATTTTCATTCCGGAGTCTTGAAATTACATCGATTCTGAAGGAATAAACTTCATAAGAAATAATACAAAGTATATAAACTTAATAATATGTTATATGTATTACAAACTATTATACATTTATACATATAAAGTTGTTTAAAAAAAGTGTATTTTCTTAATTCGGGTTGTATTGTAATTGTAACGATTGTATATTCGTCCATTTTACATTTTTTAAATGTTTAAAAATATATTTATGCATCTCAATGTATACATTCTGCATTTTCTACATATAAATGTGATTAAAGTGTTTTTTATTCTGTAAATAGTTATTATATCGGGAGCAAATATCTGTCTGTTTGAATCTCTTGTGCATTTTCTCTGTTAAATTTTGTGGATGATTTACAATGGCGACAAATAAATTTTCTACCATTATTTATTGTTTTTCTTTTTACACCTCGTCAAATTTTTTTACGGGGAATAGGTAGGTAGGTATATTTATTTCAGCCCGCTTTGACTAAATTACTTTCCAATATCAATATCGTCAATCGTAAGATTAAAACAATGTACTTATAAAATTGGCATATGCCAACGAAGTCACGTGGTCTTGCGTTAGAGAAAAATTTATTGGTTTTCTCGGAAATGGTCGAAGTTTACGGTCGATAATTTCCCGTCATAAGAAAACGATGACAAATTTTCCTTTACTTAAATATACATTTTTTTCCATTAAATAAGTCTTCTAATCGTCACTCGTCACCATAACACAAGACCAGATGAGCGATATTATTAAACACATAAAGAAACGCGAGACGCGTGGCGTTTTTTTGTGGCGAGGTTTTTAGTAATAATAAAAGCCTGTGCAACGTATGGTGACTGCCGGCGGAAAGTGGAAGGGGTATGCGCAGAAGTCAATTTTTAGGTCTGTTTGGCGGGGGGACAGGAGCGAAGGGAGGGTCAGTCATCGCTCTCTGTTCCGCACACACGTCTTTAGCCGCGCTCTGTCCCGCTCCCGCACGTCTAAGTACTGTCGCGCACATAAAAATTTAACATCACTCGGTTAACATTGCAGCCGTGTAGCTAACTTTACCCAGATCGAAAATTCAACTTTATACAGAAAAACTGCTAATCATTGGTGCAGGCATAGAAATCCATGTTCGTACCTTTGTTCAGTAAATGTACAGGACAGAATTAGTTCCGTGGTTTGAAATTCACGCCAAAAACAATAGAAAATATAGATTTGACAGCAATCTGACAGTTTAAAGTGACAGTGACAGATTATCGATCAATAGAAGATCAGTAGTCAATAGGTAGTTGTTTCAATAAAAGGTAATTATACATTAAAAGATACCAAAAAATATGTTTATTTAATTTGAGTTCCTTATAGTAGTCTATCTATAGTTTAATAGTGTAAATTACAGTGAATAAATATACTGTATAATAGTAATAGTACCTATTTAAATGAATGTTTTTCTGGTTGGGCAAAATCATATACGGTATGTAAACAAAGTATGACGGTTTGGCTGTAATAATTCTGTGCGCGATTGTACATGCGCAAACCATCCCCACCAATTTCCGCCAGCGATCACCATTCGTTGCACTAGGTTGTACATCTTTGACCATATACGTTACATCGATTGCGTGCGTGAAAAAAAAAATACATACAACCGAATTGAGAACCTCCTCCTTTTTTTGAAGTCTGTTAAAAATGGGGAAGGCAATTGTCAAAGTGGCGTTAGAGTGGCTACAAAACAATGTAATTTTGTAAGCGTTATGTATGCTTACTAAAAATAAAAATAGAATTAGATAGATGGCAGCAGCATCGATAATCAATAATCAAGGTAAACGAGGTAAATCAAATATAAAATATTCTGAAATTAAGTCTGAAATAAATATTTTTATTTAGGTATTTACCTCATCTATCTCAAAGACTTTGGTTAAAATTAAAATCTATACTTTTAATAAAAGGCTTATAGTAATCTTTGCGTAAACCACGGAACACTTTTACTCCTAGCGGGCGTAAACCGACTTTACAGACAACCATCTTATTATTTGCCGTTGTTGTTCATTCGCGCAATTAAAAAAAAAAACAAAATATTGTGGCAACACTGTATCAAATTGTTCGTCTATCACTGTCAATGTCAACAATCAGCTGTCCGTCTATCTAATGTCAAAATCGTGGAAGTCAGTCACAGTTTATGAACAATCAGTCGAAAAATCATGAAAAGTGCGAACGTATTGTTGAGCACGTCCTCGTTTCTTGTGTTCGGCATATAAATATCTACTTTCACTTTGTAAATACTCGTCACAGCGAACGATTAGTGCTAAATTTAAAGAGAGACTCGACGTTAGTCATTAATATTTGTTAAAACTCATGTCATGGGCACAGTCTCTGAGATGGCTTATAAGAATTACTGTGTTGTGTTTTTAATTTTCGCTTTAGCGATAGTGCAAGCTGTGGGCTACGATACTGAACTATTCGATTCGACGACTTGCGATAGTGCTGCCTGCTTTGATGAGCTCCACGGTGCTCTCGGCGACTGCTCGTGCAATGTGGATACCATCGATTATTTCAACAATGTGAAAATCTTCCCTCGCATTCAGAGCCTGGTTACGAAAGATTACTTCCGCTTCTACAAGGTGAACTTGAAGAAAGAATGTCCATTCTGGGCGGACGATAGCAGATGCGCGATGAAGTATTGTCACATCAAAACTTGTACTAAAGAAAGCGTGCCAGGCTACGAGAACGGATATCAGAACGAGCTAGACGAGGAGTCCCCTGCTGCGAAGTACATCGAGGCTCAATCATGCAGCGATGCAGACCACGACCCTGATCTCGGTTACCTCAACATGACCATTAGCGCAGCAAGTCAGTATGAAATTGCCAAATGGAAAAGGCATGATGATGCTTTGGAAAACTTCTGTGAATGTGATGATAGAGATGCTGATGCTGACTTTGTAGATTTATCTCTCAACCCAGAAAGGTACACCGGCTACAAAGGTTCGTCGGCACATAGGATCTGGAGAAGCATATACCAAGAGAACTGTTTCAGACCTAAACCAAACCCATATGAATCATTCCCTTACGTCCTTACCTCAGATTTGAGCAATATGTGTTTAGAAAAACGAGTATTTTACAGAGCTGTCTCAGGCCTACATACAAGCATAAACATACATTTGTGTTCAAAGTTTTTACTCTCAGACAAAGGTGTAGGTTTCGCAGCGCCACCGGAAGGCGAATGGGGTCCAAATCTAGAAGAATTTCAGAGAAGATTTGACCCTTCACAGACACACGGAGAAGGTCCGAACTGGCTTAAAAACCTATATTTTGTATACTTATTAGAAATGCGAGCACTGGCAAAAGCTGGACCTTACTTGGAAGTTGAAGAGTACTTTACTGGGAACCCTACAGAAGACGAGGAGACTAGACATGCTATACGAAACATGCTCAGCATCATATACACCTTCCCCGATCATTTTAATGAATCCTCAATGTTTAACGGAGGCAGTCAGGCAGCAGAGTTAAAACACGAGTTTCGTGATCATTTTAGAAATATATCACGAATAATGGACTGCGTTGGCTGCGACAAATGCAAGCTATGGGGGAAGCTACAGACTCAAGGGCTCGGGACGGCTCTAAAGATACTGTTCTCAAGTAAATGGAACCATGAGGCAGATCCTATCCAAGGGAAGTTGCCTTTAAGGCACAAGTCTCATGAAAGACTACAGAGAACGGAGATTGTAGCATTGTTCAATGCATTTGCAAGACTTTCCAATAGTATTAGAGAGTTGGAGAACTTCAGGATTTTATTGAGGTGAGTGTATTCAAAGTTACTGGTGCTATGCTTTTATTAAGTTTAGGGAAATATGTAACAAAAAGTTGCATTTCTGTAAACTTAAGTTTGTTAGTGTTGTTATTTATGCTTGATTCATATTAACGGGTCTTTCTAAATAAGCTCTTTTTTTGAGGATTTTAAATCAAATAACTCCTGCTACTGTGGCTTTGCTCTAACCAATTATTATTAATTATAATCTAAGTTAAGTAGGTACGTACAAAATCAAATATGAAGCGAGTTGTTTTTTTTTAATTAACTCAGAATCTTATCAGATCCAATGACTATAACCATCTGTGTTTGCTGATTTAACATATTAAAAAAAACACAAACTTAGGTACTTTGATGAAATTTAATTACTTACTTACTTAAATCAGAATTTTTATTTTTATTTAAAAAATATATTGAGGGTGAATATTAAAAATACTTTTTTTGATATTAGTAAAAAAATGAGGCTTACTAAATCAAATACATTTTGGTATTAATGGTAATGGATCTTATCAGATTTTGTTTTCAAAGTCATACATTTTAGCTAACTTTATGGGAAAACACATTTATATTGTTATCACTAAGTACCTAATTAATTTTAAATAATAAAAGTGATAACAGTATTGATAATGAACTGGTTTGTTTTTGTCTTTTAACTGCTTTATGGCATGAAATTTACTGGGGTTTTTAAGGTTTTTAACTAACTTTTTAAAAAGGATGAGATTTTCAATTCGGTTGTTTAACTTAATTGTAAGAACAGTTTCCATTCAAATTATTTTTAATTTAATAAATCCATTTGTATGTAAAGATAATTTTACGTGATAACGTCATAAGAAAACGTTGCTATGGTTACCTACCATGTCAACAGAACGTGACACTTTTTTGTGAATGCATACGGTGTTCATCAATTCTTAAGACGTTATCATGTCAAAAGGGACAAAGTTTATTACGTAACCATTACAGTAAAAATAAGATCTCAATTGGTTATTCAGCTTATTAACCACATTAGTGTAATATTAAGTAAATAAAAGATAATACGATCTAGATTGTAAGGGAAGAAAATAATACTGTTTACGTGGGTGCGATGTTTCAGTGAAGTGTATTCTAGAGTAGAATCCCGAAAGTAGCAGGGAATTCCTTACCCCCTTGTTGTCCTCACATAAAAAGTATTATTCTAACCCCATACAGTCTACTATATTGATAATGTTAATTTTTAATACATTTATATTTATTTCTCCTAAAAATAGCTATAGAGCTCCTTCGTAATCTAACCCTGCGCGGGAGCCATCCTACTATAAATAATTAACTAATAAGCCATCCAAAATATAGTAATATCAATCTGAAGGCCAATTCCCGTAAATAACATTGTTCAAATTACATTTCAATATCATTTAAAGAAAGAAAGAAAGAAGAAAGAAAACATTTATTTGGACAAGCACACGACATAAGACAATCAGAAAAGTAGTACAAACATTAAAGCACTAGAACAAAAGTTTAAAATAAAATAATAATAATAAAAACAAAAAATTAAAAGGAAAAAATTCGATTTCGAAATTCATTTCGATTCGGGTCATTCAAAACAACAATACAAACAAATCAAATCAAAAATAATAAATAATGTCAGATCTCTCCATGATTCGTCCAAGCCAGTATGTTGCCAGCTTTTTAGCCTTGTTGACCTATTTAAAACGTCATCAACGAAACGTTAGAGAAAAAGGGTAAAGTTACATCATTTCATACTGTCCATACAGTGAAGAACACGTATCTGTTTGAGAGAGTTGTGATTCACTAGACAATTTGGTTGTGTAATTACACGCCAGAAATACCAAAGACAGACGGTATTTATGTTGCCGTTGTTAAGTGCAGTGTCACTTTTTCTTATCCTTAGCTACGGACAAGACCGTCCTTAACCTATTGGATACCCTGGGCAATCTAGGCATATTGGGATAATGGGGCCCCCATGACTTTGACAGAAAACTATTTTGTTTGAATAAACAAAGAAAGTAGGTAAAAATAGGTATTGTAGTCAGTAATTTAGGTTCGATTTATTCGAATTAAAAAAGTTTTTGGGTAATAAATATCAGTTATCGTTTACTAATCTGGCAGGAACTAGGGCCCCCTATCGATCACGGGGCCTGGGCAAATGCCAAAGTGGAAAAAGTGGAAAGTGGGAAAGAGGAGTCTGGCTACGGATTTGATTTGTCTTTTGTCTCTATGAACTTCCTTGAACTTTACAAGTACGTGCCGAATTGTAAATACGTAGCTACACATAAAAACTATTGTTTACGTTCAAAAACTACAATCTCGTAACTTTAGTTAGTAAATTTAAAACAACTAAAAACTAGACAATTTTACATTACCCACAAGCTAAAAATCCTTATTTTGATACCCTAATAGGTTTAGATTAAAAACAAAATATTCAATTTAAAAGTTCTCAACCCACTAATGTCTTACATAAATAAATGAAAACTAAAAAAAGAAAGAAAGTTAAGTTAACTGACGTAAAATCTACATAAAATAACCAATATTTTACACACACAATATCTAATCACCCAAATATTACTCGGTACCTTAATAGATTGCAAAGCGTGAAATTGTAACATATTATGGTGAAGCGATCTGTGCATACAGGATGTTTGTTACTTTGCACAACTGTTGCTTTCTATTGTTTCAAATAGGTTTATAAGCGTGGTGTTTGGCTTAGTGGTAGATCTTTCGACTTTTATTCCGAAGGATCGAATCGCTGGATTTTTAATCAATGGACTTTTCTTACGAAAAATTTATATGCGCTTATCATTGCTCTTACGATGGAGTAAAACATCGTGATGAAACCAGCGGCTTAGTTGACTCCAGACGTATTGGCGAGGTCTTTCCTCTGGACGTTGACGACTAAGCGCGACTAAGGACGCGGTGAGGATGGTTTTTTTTTTACATATGATAGGTCAGCGTTTGACCACTATCACACTTGCCTGATGGTAGGTGACGATGTGGCCTAAGATGTAACACGCCTTATATACCTATTCATTCGCGACTTGAAGACCCCCAAATTGTACACGTCAGGAAAGACAGACGCAGGCAACCGATTCCATTCCCTTGCAGTACGAATAAGGAATGACGAAGCAAAGCGCTTAGTGCGAACGTCTGGTATGTCCACCATGAATCGGTGCCGCACACCAGTCTGCCTGGTTGTATGACGAAAGAATGGAGATGACAAGATTCGGTCGTGGAGTTCTGTTGCACACTCCCCGAAATGTATCCGGTAAAAGGCCGACAAGCTCGCCACCTTGCGACGATGTTCCAGGCTCTGAAGCCTTTTGTTGGCAAGCTTATCGTCACCGATGAGACTCTATGTCCTGACTAGCATGGATTAAATTTGCTGGGTTGTATAAATTATATATATTATGTAAATGCCAGTATTATTATGTTAATAAGCACTCAATACAGTGCTTGTCAACAAGTTTGCATGTTGTCGAATCGGAACTAATCGATGATGTACCGATTTTTGTCGTTTACGTCATACGTTGATTGTGTTTTGCGTATTTGCCATGCATCGTCGACTCCAAGAGTAATTAATGTAATAATTAGTAGTTCTGCGTGAGCACAAACTCTGAGGAGTTTTGGTTCCAAGTCCTATATCAATCTAGGGTTGGCATTTTTTTTCCCGGACATAGTATTTGCATCAGTAAAATAAAGAACACCTCGAAAAGATATAGTACCTAAATGCCTATTTCGAAATGTTTATTTTTATACTTAATTTTATTTTCCTTATTTTGTGGCATGCAGTTCGCTCAATTTAACTAGATTTAAATACTTAAGTGCGTGCGGGGTGGTAAAAATAATTTATTGTCAAAGTGGGCAGTAGACTAATTAACTTTGGGAACCCCTGGTCTAGGTCCTCAAAGGCGACTGCTTTCAAATTATTACCTTATTATTATGTACCTACCTACGTAACCTACTTATCACGCAGTATTAGTGCATTTATCAGTAACAAAATACCAAAGCACGCTTTCGGATATAACAAAGAGGCATCGATTATCTTATCATTATGCATTTATGAACAAATTGTCCTCCAAAAAAGGTATTTTGCTGTATAATTTAGGCGATATCAATTTCCAGTTAAAAGGTATATTGAAGCGCACTTATCCGTTATGAAGCTCACTATCTGTGGTAATCAACAATAAGATGATGTCATTATTTGAGGCTATTATATCGAGAGAGTGGGCGGATTCGTGCTCTGCTGGTTTGGGCATAACGAGTTGCCTACTATATCCAAATAGATTCAATTTTATTGTCTAAATTTACTAAATTTTGACTTTAAATCTAGGATTAAAATGTACGGTCGGCTGCATAATTTCAGACCCACCGTAGAGCTCCAAAACGATTATTATAAGAATGTTTTCAACACAAGCAAGATTCTAGACACCTGCTTTAGTTGAAGTTTAAAGTCTTCTAACTCATCAATTTATGAAACAAAAATTATTAGAATGAAAACATTCCAATAATAGTAATTTCAGAACTCTACCGGGGGCTGCAATTATACAGCCGACTGTACCTTTAAACCCTTTAGATTAAAGAATGCATTCTCTGTTAGTCAGGAATGATACAATTTATTATTTAGCTGAAAATCTGATGCAATTTAAGCTTTTCCTCTAAGGTACTACGTTTTGAAAGTCACGTATGATTTTGTGTTTATTTACCTTTTATAATCGCGTGTGAATGAGTCAGTTTTGCGAAAAACCGACGTGTACCTATCAATGTTCCGCACCGGGTGTTACATTCGTCATATCATTTAGCCGGTGTTTCATCAAATAGAGATAGTGATTGAATTTGGAAATAAAAGCTGTTTGTGGTTTAATATCTTTAATGTATAGATATGAACATTGCTCTTACGGTGAAGGAAAACATCGTGATGAAACCCACGGTTTAGTTAGTTTCAGACGTTTGACGCGCTCTTTTCTCGGTTTAATATCTATTCTGTATAGATTAATAAACATTGCTCTTACGGTGAAGGAAAACATCGAGATGAAACCCGTGGTTTAGTTGGCTTCAGACGTAATTGACTAGTTATTTCCTTGGTTTAATATCTATTCTGTATAGATTAATAAACATTGCTCTTACGGTGAAAGAAAACATCGAGATGAAACCCGTGGTTTAGTTGGCTTCAGACGTAATTGACTAGTTATTTCCTTGGTTTAATATCTATTCTGTATAGAATTAAAAAACATTGCTCTTACGGTGAAGGAAAACATCGAGATGAAACCCGTGGTTTAGTTGGCTTCAGACGTAATTGACTAGTTATTTCCTTGGTTTAATATCTATTCTGTATAGATAAATAAACATTGCTCTTACGGTGAAGGAAAACATCGTAATTGGCTTCAGACGTATTGACGCTGAAAAGCATGGATTAACGTTGCAGGGGCTGTATAAATCATCTAGTAATCTAGAGATTATCAGAGAGTTTATTAGATTATCCAGCGTTATGAAAAAGTCTGAGGACACTTTTAGAAAATGTGCAATCATCAGATAAAATTAATTTCTAAGTAGGTACTTTATCTTCTTCGCTTATATTCAACATAACCCCAACTTATAAATCAAAATTATTATATCTGTTTTATGAAGCATTTGTTCAAATAATGTATGAAAATTCTTTATACGGAAAACCAATCAAATTCAAAACTTGACTAATAATACCTAGGTTGGTTTGAGTATAAACTACGGAAGGAAAATAATAAACGCATGTAAACAATTGTTTGCGCCGTAAAATTTAATTTTATATTGCCAATTTGGAAAGTAATTTATTTTAATGGGTTTTAACTTGCATGCTGTGACTTGATGTAGATATTTTATCGGAAACTAATTGAACCTGTATTTTCTATACGTAAGATTTGCATTATATGTGGTTTCTCAGATTCATAAATTGTCATTGGTCGGACATATCTAATTCCATTGCATGTTCTTTTGTGAATGTTATGTATTGTATTTGCATGATAGCGTTGTATTTAATTTGTTTAGAATTTAAGGTTTTAGTATAATCGTTGAACTCAAAAAAGCTGCTTTAGTGACTGTAGTCACGCTTTCTTTGACAATTTTTTTACTATCAATGAAATAAAGAATAATTTACTAATCGTTTACTACGCAGCGATAGCGAGTGCTACGATTAAATCTAAGAAGTTTATCAAGTTGCAATCATTAGGTATGAAAATCAATAGGGGGAATTCCATTTTAAATCTTTAGATCAATCCTGGATCTGGCAAATGGATCTTCTGAGAATGATAGAAAATCCTGCATGTCTAATATTTAACATTGCACAGTTTAAACTTCTGGTCCTAGATATGAAATTGTGGGTGTGTTTTTTGTCAAGTGTTAATTCCACCCCTAAGAGGGTGAATGGGGGGTTGCATTTGTTTCCTGGAGCCAGTAAAGTAGAAGCTAGTAACTAATATTAATTTAAATGGGAAACTACTAACAAGGGTATGTATATGAGTACAGACAGTGAAAAAGTTCAAGTCAGCAGTTTCAGTTGTGTATTTTGTTGAAAATGAAACAAAGTCTTAATAATTGCATCTTGCTCACTTTTAATGTTTCAAACACTTTTCTAAGCTTACAAATTTTACACACAGCTCAAACAAACCAACGTCACAGAATGGCGTGTTTGGAAATAAGCCTGCGATACAGAAGGAGAAAGAAGAATGTACCTCGGGTAGCGGGAAACCTGCAATTTGGAGTTGAATGTAGTCTAATTAATTTTGGGTGAAAGTAGTGAAACTGTTCCTTTATGCCTCTGCTATACATTTAAAAAATACTCTGATCTCAATTACGTCGTTAGGTTTGCAAATGTTACTTAAATTATTCCTAAAGTCTGGAATATTTCTGTTGATGGTTGGTTGGTTGGATTGACATTATCATTTTTCATACAAAAACTCGTTGATTTTATATTTTGCGCAGCATGAGAGTTGAGACCTTTGCGCAGAACATAAATGTCAGATACGATTGAGCAATTTCGTACTAGTAAGTACAAAATTTGTCTAAAAGAAATAATATTTTTAGTCAGATAAATCTGGTCAAAATATAATCTGTAAAGTAGTAGGTACCTAGTATACCTGTGAACATTAGTACAACAATTCCGGTGTTATTATCACACTAATTCATGAGATTTTCTAAATTAAACAAAAGTTATCGTGTAGCAGAGGCTTTATCTTTTTTGAAATTACTTAATTTATTTTTAGTAAGTACACGGTAGAATAAGCACAGGTTGTCAATTTAGTTAATATATTGACTAATTATCGCCTGACCATTTTCTATACGAATTAGGTAGAATCGTCTTAAGCTATTGATAATATTTTATCAAAATTACTCAGAAAAAGTACAAAATGTAAATGTATAGAATACTATTAATAGTATTCGTTAAATCCATGTTCAAAAATGTATTAAATTAGCTCTAAAAATTTCAAATCTACTGTATTTTCTATACTGCCACAAGGGTCACTAATTGGTCCTCTATTGTTTTTAATTTATATGAAAGACTTTAAGAAATGGTCAGGTGTGATATAGCGTATGTTATATTGTTCTAATGTCTTCGTCATCACAATGTATAATTTATCGAAACCAGTGTTAATTTAATAATTGACATCGATAACGACTTTACGTTTCGGTACCTACGTTAATAACGTGACGTTCTGAATGTTTTTAAATTCTAATTTTAAATAAATCTACCAGTAGATCTAACAATAGCTAGGTAATAGGCATTTTAAAGGATTTTTAAAAAAACCTTTATTTTTTTTCTTATAATGGCCTCAGTAAACACTTTTATGACTTTGCATGTGGGTTATCTTATCAAACTTGTACCTACATCCATGAAAAGCGGTAATTATAATAATTATAGAAACTATTTTCCCTGTCGATGGTGTAGATAAAAATATCTATTGTGTTTGAAAAAATATTGTCATGAAGCAAAACCTAACGATGTCAATTGTTTAAAAACTGTTTTTATTCCATAATATTGATAGTAAGAATGGGGTCAATTTTAAAATATTTGTACATATAACATATACAGTCAAGTAAATATTATCATAGTTTTACGTTAAAACAACTTAATAAATTTAAGAGGGAAATTTTATAATAATTTTTGCCGAATACCGAATTTGAAGTGACAGGTTGATTTTTTTCAATAGACTTCTACAGTATTGTAGTTATAAAACTTTGCCCTCTTACTTTTAAACGCTGCTTAGCCGGTGATTAGCTGAGCAATTTTTTTTGTCAAGCTTTTGCTGACGTAAAAGTTCACTTACAATATCAGCGTGATCAACCTATATCCTACTAAGGAGCATTTACAAATAAGTGGGTAAGGTATCGATAATCAAATATCAATAATAGTATTATTTATGCAAAGCACAGTCACAGAATCATACCCTACTTCATAACTTCACAAACCTTTTTTTGATTTTCAAAAGTGAAAAAATCGATGAGTACAATATTATTTCATTCTTTCTGTACCTGGTCGTAGTCAATACTTAAAACAGCTTTACAGTTTATCGTTATTGAACTAGTCCCAATAAAATTTGGAATCAATCCAAACTATAAAATGATAAGAATACGTTTCGTAAGAGATTACTCTTGAATTATTTTTCCAAACCTTGGATTTATGATTCTATTGTGGTCTTCTTATTAATTCTTTTAAAATTTGATATGAAATTATTATTCTAAAATTAATCTAAAAATTGTAAAAATCTCATTTTGCAAATTTTCTCTGGTGGCGTTATGTTCTTATTAGGATAGGATACTTTAAATGAATTCTGTAGTATGTATTACCTTTTTAAATTAACTAAAATACTCTAACGTTTATACTAAACGAAATTGGTCACAAAAGTATACGAACTTTTGATTTTTACCGTCAAAAAACCTCCGATTTACTTTTGATATATTTCTCTTTTTTTCAGTACTGTTTTTTTATCTTTTACTGTTTACATTTTATTTCTAAACATTTTTATTGTTTTATTTAATTTTTAAGGTTCCGTACCTCAAAGGGTAAAAAAGGAACTCTAGATCACTTTCTTGTTTTGTATATAATAGTGTTGGATTGTTAAATTACTGTGGTGGAAAAACCGTGTAAAATATCTTTGATTTAAAAGACATCAATTCCATTGTCCTTTTATCATGCATAATAATATTTATTGCGTTATATAGTTCATAATGGTTATTTATATTAGCTTTAGGTATTGTATTATCAGTTTTGATTATGTCATCATTATTTAATACCTAATAAGTTCGGACTTAACTTTATAATGGATGCTTTGAATTTCTGCAAGCGTAAGATGCACGAATAGATAATATTTATAGAGGCATTGATACAATCAAGATCCGACTATCTAAGTAAATTTGCTGATAAACTTCAGGTCAAGAATTTAACATTTCTTGTAAATTCAAAATGGTCGGGCCATAACTGAAAAGTTCGAATTTCACGGGCCCATTAAGCCCAGTTCTTTTTAATATGCATAATATTTCTTTGGTTTTTGAGCTGATATTTTGCTGTTGCTTAATTTCAAAGCCATTAAAAAGTAGAGTTCGTACTTATTTTAGTTCAATATTTATTCAACTTTTACCATACGATCTGTCAAGTAATTTATTAATATGATTTTAGGCATATATTTGTTTTATTTTGTGGACATGTCTGTGATGTAAGTGTATTTTCATGACAAATTATTTTTATTTTTAAAATAAATGTTTTTAATTGTATGTTGTGTTTTTTTGTTGAATGTGTTAACCCTGTTTGCGCTATACTAACATAAGCTCTCACTATGTGTCTGTAACTGCACAAATTAGGCAGGAGAATGTATTTTTTAAATTACTAAGGAAACTGCAATTAATCTTTTATAAATACCAATATAAGTGTTATTGGTAATGTTAAAAGCAAGCGACTGAGGGTTTCAGAAGTGTACCTTGACTTTTGTTCCACGACTTTTGGAAATTCGAACATTTTATAAATTTTTTGATCGAAAATCAAATTGAAGCATTTTATTGATGACAATCGTCACTCCCAGTGGTTTTTAGCTATCTATCTCGACTCCTGTATTAGTCGATTTCTCAATACGGTATGATCGAGGAGTGCGTGAACAACTCGGTAAGGTCTCAGATAAAATGCCCTTTGTTCAGGTATTTTAACCTATTTGATTTTTCAGGTCTCTCGGCGTAACCGAAGAGTTCTTGACGTGTGCGCTCGGAGTGGATTAAATTATGAAAATATGGCAAAGCAAGTACCTTGTTGACTAATTAATTAGTAGCTAAGTAACGATTGACTGTAATTATACATATTTGTAACTTTTTTTATGTATTTATTGAGTTTTTTTTATCCCCTTTGCAATCATACGTCGGTCTAAGTATAATTAATTATCTGGACTGGCTGTTTTCAACATTTTTATTCGAAACTTGGTGAAATTTGCCATGTTTTGAATGGAAATATTCCCAGTATTCATACTAGCAGCGATAGGAAAAAATATCTTGTTCACAAATGACACATGTAAATTTCCAATGGTCGCTCGTTCCTAATCGTGTAGGTAATGTACCAGGCGTTCATAGGCTTTAAGAGATCTCATCATACCTTGACCCAGCCCCCTGATTGACAGAAGGCAAGCGAAACGAGAAATTTGTTTGTTGCTCTTTCACTCCCGCGATTTTTGACGTGTCGCCATCCTTGTCTTTTCAATTGTATTCGTTTCGGTAGTTTTTCGTTGATTTGTGAATTACCCTGCTGGTTGGTTTTATTCAGTCTAAATGTCAATAAGTGTCTAAATACTTACCTAAACTTTTCCAATGGTCGCTTATTCCCATTCGTAGAAGTGAGGTGAGGTACTAGGCGTCCATATGTTATAAGGAGATCTCATCATGGCTTGATCTGGGTTTGTTTTATTTACAAGTCAGTAAGTAGGTTTGTTTTATTCGGTGTAATGTGGATGTGAGGTACCAGGCATCCATAAGTTATAAGGAGCTCTCATCATACTTTGATCTGGGTTTGTTTTATTTACAAATGTCAATAAGTGCCTATACGTGATCTAGATTTGCTTTATTCGGTGTAAGGTGGATGTGAGGTACTAGGCGCCCATAATTATGAGGAGCTCTCATCATATCTTGATCTAGTATATTGTCAATTAGTTGTCTAACTTACTTACCCGATTTTAGCAAAATCTTGGAGTTGATGTACCAGGCGTCCATAAGTTATAAGGAGCTCTCATCATACTTTGATCTAGGTTTGTTTTATTCGGTGTAATGTGGATGTGAGGTACTAGGCGCCCATAATTATGAGGAGCTCTCATCATACCTTGATCTAGGTATATTCTGTCAATTAGTTGTCTAAATACTTACTTACCCTATCTAAAATTTAGCAAAATCTTGGAGGTGATGTACCAGGCGACCATAAATTATAAGGAGCTCTCATCATACTTTGATCTAGGTTTGTTTTATTCAGTGTAAATATCATTTAGTGACTAAATACTTACGTTTTAGTGTATTTTATTACTATCGGACCTGTCCTTTGGCACGTATGCATTTAAATAGCATCAAATACTTGTTGTGTATTTGATTTAGGCCGGTGCAGCCACAAAAGGAGGACAGGTCGGTTTCATGTTCCACTGCCATCCTCCTACTTTTACTCGCGTCCCTTGAATTCCCCCGTTTATTTCGGGATCTTGGTTAGGTAAGTATCTTTTTGGAAAGCGTAAATCTTAAACCATGTCGTCACTTCCCATCGTGGGAGATAGTGGTCAAAGAAAAAAAAACAGCGCACTCCGGGAGCGCAGGCAGAAGTAAAAACTGTATATCTGTGTAAAATCTCATATGTCGCGAGAACATACGTAAAAAGAGTTTTAGATGAAAAAAAAAAATAGTCGGACGACAAATAGTCGTCCGACATTTGTCGTCCAATAAATAGTCGTCCGACATTTGTCGTCCAACAAATTGTCGTCCGACATTTGGCGTCCGTCAATAGTCGTCCGACAAATAGTCGTCCGACATTTGTCGTCCGTCAATAGTCGTCCGTTAAAAAATACCATATGTACGTCTTAATACACTCACAGCCAAATTAAAAACAGTAGGCCCAGGCATACATTTTCGCCGCGCCGTAGAGAGGGGATAGCTGTCTACTCTCCATCCGTCTTACGCTTTTTCGATCAGGTCACGTGTCCTGACGCGAGTTTAAGATTTTATACCCATTACAGAAAAAGTGCTCAACGCCGCTAAAGAAGTTTTCACTTCAAAAAGTGATCTTTTGGCACACAAGAGCAAATTTATTTACGATTATACGGTTTAATTTTACGGTTATAATATTATCAGCGTCTCTACCTATGCTGAATGCGTCAAGAAGGTATAGGTAGACGGTATGTCACGAAACAAAGCATTACGTGCTTTAACAGTTCGACACGGTTTCTAGATAAGTAGGTAAAAACACCTACAATTCTACCTACCTGCTAATTACACACTTATATATTAGTTTCATGGGAATTTAGGTGAAAATACGAAACATCTGTAGGTTAGGTACTTACCTGTATACGATTTGTATTAGGTACTAGCTGCGCCCCGCGGTTTCACCTGCGTAGTAATTTTCTACGCAACTTTCTTAATTTTTTCTTCCATAAGAACCTTCTCCACACAATAACAAACCCAACAAAAAAGAATTAGCGAAATTGGTCCAGGCGTTGTTGAGTTATGCGCTTACCAACACATTTTGCGATTCATTTTTATATAAAAGATTTGATAAGTAGGTTGTACGCGGGTGTTTATGCAAGAGAAAAATATTTTAAGGTGGGTAAAAACTAGACCATCGTGTTTTTTTGTTAGGTACACCATTTATAACTCGAGAACGGCTGGACCGATAGTGATGAAACTTAATACCTAGATAGCTGAAGTCCTAGAATACCTAGACTTAGATAAATAGATGGGAATTGGGAACAATGAGATGACAGTTAATTGCAGAAATAGACGTTGCAAGACTAATTTCTATTCTGTGGTACTCTCACGAGCTGTTTAAGGCACTCGATCAACATATTATTTCCACGTAATTTTGAAGCTGGAATGGATTAAAACGCGAGCCATATATAGCGAGATAAATAGCTTTAAATAGTAGGCTTAGAGATACCTACGGTTTAAAGCTACTTATCTCGGCTAAACAGAGGTATAGGATGGCCAAATATGACTGAAAATGACGGCGCGAAACTCAAAATTACCTACTGTTTTGTTGTCTCGCGGTTCGCTTGGTCGAGTGCCTAAACAACTGGTGGTAGGACAAAAATTTTAGCTGTAAAAAAATCAAACTACACATTTAATTTGGGAACGGAATCGTTTAATGAACCCATTGTTACAATATATTAAATTATAGGTACCATTTAAACTGTATTCTACAACTTTGTACTGATCAAAGTACCTACCTATCTCGTAAAACACCAACAATGCACCCAATTACAATCAAATACATTATCTTTCATAATTGTGCTGAAAAATTCAGTGGTAGTTACCGATCACAGTACTTTTAGGAGCCTACAATTAGTTAAAATACATAGTAGGTAATTATTTAAAAAGGTTTCGTTGGTGATGTCGAACTAACGGCTCGTCAAATTCAAGTTTTTTTTTGTTTTTCGTAAAAATTACAAAGTTAATAATCGAAATGTTCTCATTTAATGTTATAACTAAGTACTACTAAGGATACGTACGCACATCCAGTTGGCCACAAATAAAATTGTATATGAGAAAATTGTTTTTATATGGACTGCGATGCGGCTGCCGTTCGCTCCGGTTGCTCAGAAGGTCTATTTGCGGTTTCCGGTGTATTATGACAGAATCACTCCTAGTATTCTGTGATATTACGGCGATCCGTCAGCGGTTAGCCGGCTGACCACATCTTTATGGACCATATAGTGCGTACGAAGTCTAATGGCGTTTATGAATTAACCGCCAATTATTGTTAATGGATAGAACTCTCTTTAGGAAAACTTTAGATAGTTTGAAAATGATGTTTAGAGTCGTTTATATAATGTTACATTTCAATTTCTAATTGGATAATTTTTTCGAGAAACTAAGAAAAAAATAGTTTTCGCGCACATCCGGGTAGTAAGAGATTACATTTTACTCGTGATTCTAAAACTCCCTTCTACTTACCCGTTGCATTACTGGTGATAACGTTAATCATTGTTTTGCTAGGAATTTGTTTTGCCATAGTTTCGTTGACCTAAAAAACATTAAACTAGACATAACATTGATTAACTAATGATCCACCAAGCGTTTATGAGTACCGCAGTAGAACATCAAACTAATTGTGAAATGATGAGATTTTTATTTCAGATCGAGGCAACATTTATGATTAAAATTCAAGAATATTATAATAATACCTGAGTTAAATACACAGGTTTACAAAAGTTTTTGTTAAGAATAGTGATGTGCTTAACTCACGCTGTCGGGTTATCGATAAAATATTTTTACATAATGCCTCTACCTTTTCTTACACCAATTTAATGTAGGTATACAAGATTATCCGGAAACGTCTTTTAAAGTCAAAATTATACATTACTTGTAGCTATTAGTAGCTTACACTATAAGTTAATATTCAGATATCAATCGAGTCGTCACATCGTATATTAATTAATAATAGTTATAAATCTTCCTTTATTGTCTTCAATCGTCATCGAAATAAAGGCTGGGGATAACATAAAGTGTCGCAGCATAACAAGTGGTGGCATTTTTATTAAGTTTTAAAATATAGCTTTGGTTCACCCATTATAAACTAAAAATATGAAACGCTCAGGTTTTTAACCAGTCCAATTTATAAAACAGTTTGTATTTAGGTTATAAATAGCGAAAATATTATTACATAGGAAGTTTTTGTCTCTCCGTTAGTACACAAGCTTGAATAACATGTTTAAAAAATAAGGCAAAATGAAGATAAAATAGATACTAGATAAATTTAAAATGAAGTAAAAAACAAGAAATTGAAGACAAGAATTATTACTAGTGTTTTAACACTAAGGGAAACTTAAGACATGAAATACGCGAGCCGTGTGAAATATATAAAGTTTCTGCTGTAGATGCTGCTACGAGTCTCAGTCATAAAAATAAAGGCACGTATGTCAAAGTTAAAGTAAAAAAATGTTTTATTCAGCTGGAATCATTCGATCCCATTGAATCATCTAAAAAAAATTCATAGCTAAGTGGCTCAGTACTTATGGTTAAAGCATCGCTACGGCTAAACGAGGTTCGTGGGTTTAAATCCTGCATTAGGTAAATTTTTAAATAGTGTTGCGAATTTTTTTCAAGAATAGTTTATTTTAGTTCAGTAAGCTTGTGTTACTAACGTAGAGAACAAAATAGATAATGAAACATCGTTGTCTTACGAAATAATACATGATATGTACCTAAGTATACACAAATGATTCACATTAGAAGCAAATGATACAAATCAATAAATAGCATTAAATGACATCATTACATACTTATATACACTTAAAAATATTTTAGTACCCTTCAATTTGATGGATCTCCTATAATGGTTAAACGATCGTGTATATGTAGGTGACTACTCTTTAATTATAATAATTGTCGTTACTAGCTCGATAAGTAAATCGCAATCGATATTTACATAAGTACCTATTTATTATGATTATTTATTAATCGTTAGACTTAATTTCTTTTGCCAGTAAATGTAAAAGGAATTAATTCTTTTACGAGAAGATGTTCTTACTCTGAGAGAACGCAGACATTTACCCAAATGCCAACAATACCTACCTAACGCTTCGTCGGAAAAGGAATCCATTTAAATGTATATGAAAATAAGTGGGACTTACAGTATATACAAAAATATCACATTACTTCGAGGCCGCAGCTTTCAATTACTTAGTCATAATCTTAATCTTTTATCATCTAAATTGTCGGTTCGTCGGTTCGAAGCAAAAGCAAAGACAGCAGGAAGTTTTGGATGCATTCGTTCTGTTTGGTACAGTGACAGCTTGCTGAAAGCTATTGCGTTCAAGCGCAAAACATTACGTTGGTTAAGTTCATCTGTATAATCAGGAATCGGTCCGAGCGGCGTGCGACCAATTCCACAAGTGTATCTCTTCCGTGCCATACCTCGTAATTTCTTCTCACACCTATCCATGAAATCTAGGATGAATTTACAGACTAAGTATGTGCTTTCTCATAGACTTATCAAGTAATTCAAAGTGAAATTACTACAAACCTACGAGATCTACTTACATTCGAGAATAATCGTTTAAAAGCGATAAAATGTCTAAAAAGCTGCAGCCTTGCGGATCGTGCAGCCATCGTAAATACAACGCTACACTAAAAATAAAAACTATTTGGCTTATCATCAAAATACTACGCGAAAGCGAGACAAAATTACAAGGCCCTGATTCTGCTAATTGACAGAAGCATCACTCTTTTAGGAAAGACCTGCATAAGCATAACTCCACAATCAAAAAAGCTTCGCGTCGCTTGACAATCGGATTCCTTACGCTGGATATGATAGTTAGATTATATACACGTAAACAGCGTACACCGACAAGCATGCGCTCGCTCAACATTGTTCGACAAACGGCAACATTCACAGTCCAAACTAAAAATTAGCAGAACCTAGGACCGAAAGAAAACATACATCAGTCGTCGTCAACAAACGGCGGCGTGCAGAACACGTCACTTCACATAAACTATCACATAGAAAAATATAATTATTTGGGACGCGTTTATTGCTAAAGATACACATATTAGGTACAGTCTTTGGTGGCTTCCGGCGAGGAGAGGTCGTCGAGGAAGTCGAATGTGGCGACGGCGGCACGTTCGCGATCACCGTACCGCACGAAGAACCCCTCGCGGCCGAGGATGGATGGTCGCCGACACCGCGCCAGCCGCAGCACGCCGAGCCCGCGTGAGCGCAGTGCCGCCGCTGCGCAACAACCCACGCGCCCGTTAGTCACCGTGTACCGCGCCCGCGCCCTCTACGAGACGAATACGCGTCACCGTCGCGTCGCTCGCGCTCGGCCGCGTACCCGTGCCCGCTCCGCACGACAAGCGCAACGCTCACAAGGTTTTATCGATACTTATATCGATATAGGTTAGCCCGAACATTACTACATCACTATTGAATGTTTTTTAGGTTGGAATTCAAACAAGTTGGTAGGCACCTTCTTGTTTTTTTTATGTTTTAATAATTTAATAAAAATTCTAATTATTACGCATCAGTACAATTTAATATTAAAAAATTACAATAAGAACCGGGAGCGTTGCGCCGCAATGACATCTACTCGATCGAAATGAGGCGAGAGAGTGAGATAGTGCGTGTGAGTGAGAGCGGAAACGTGTGACGTGGCTGGACGTGTGACAGAGACGGATAGAAACAAAAATACAATTATGAACAAAAAAACAGACTCCACCAAAAGCTCACGATAGATAAACTACACGTGTCTCATAATAATTTACATGAAAATGATGGACGGATAGAATACTAAAATCACAGAAATATATATTTATGTGGTTAAAAACATACAAAATGAACCTCAATGATTAAACTGACAAACGTTATTGTAAAAATGATAAGTACGCTATCGACGATTTTCACTTCAGAACCATCTTAATGAATTGGGAAATTGTACAGAAGACCAAACATGCTGTCGCTTTAACTACTAACGAACGTTTCATAACAACATACTGCCATTTTCTTAAATAGTTTTGTGGTATGAACGTAGCCAAATAAAGTTCGTTAACAGTTGAGCGAGACTCGCCTTGTTTTTTAAGCGGGGAGCTGTATAAAGACTAAAGCAAATGTATGATCTTTAGAATGATATTTGCGCCTAAGTTGACCTGCCTGAAGTCACAGCAAATGACAGTAAAAGTATATCCAATATAATGTTCAATAATAATGGTAAATACTTAGTAGCACCAACTTCAGGCCGGTCAATTAAGAACGATAAAACAAATCCAAATATTACCAAAACAAATATTTACCAGTTTTCTGTCTCCTGGATCGATGGAGTCGGTGCAGCCTGGAGTAAGGTGGCGGAGGTTCTGCAGGCGAGGAACTGCATGATGATGGAGAGGAATCGCTCGACGCTAACATCACATCTAGCAGATTAGCTCGGGCCTGGAATTATTATGATCAAGGTTAGAAAAAGTAAAAATATTTTTTGTTTTTACTGAAATTAGAAATGAACAGTATAATACTTAGCTGCTGTGGTGCAAAAAATCATATCTCTTGACGAAATGGTTTCGAAACTTTTGATAAAAAAAAACTATTGCAGTATTACCTTAGGATCACTGAAGTCGATGTCTTTCTCAACGTGCACCCACCCAGTAGGCGCCCACAGAGCGTTGTCCTTATGACCGTTGCTTTTTTCAACTACATCTTCTACTTTCACCTCTGGAGCTGCAGTTCCCTCGCTTTGCCTGATCATTCTGTAATATTAAATTAAATAAAAATCATTTGTTTCAGGCTGGAAAATCCAACAAAATATTTAATGATCAATTATTTTTTGCTTGACTAAGTAGATATAAAATAAGTCTATCTGTATGTCAAGTCTTTTAGTACAAAAATATTTGAAACGAATTGAAAGAATGGAAAAATATTGTAATTTATTGCATTGCGTTACTTTTTGCGGTTTTCATAAAATTTCCAAGGCTTTTAAATGGTTAAGTGGTCAGAATCATACCTATTTAATTCCTCGATGACGTCTTTAGATGTTGCTGCCTCATGGAAGCTCAACTTGTGCTCTTGTTTAACAATAATCGGTTCAGGAGGCGCTGATGTCTGCGTCGTCGAAGGCCTATATTTGTCCGGCACTGGAATCTTAGACCGAACTTTATTTGGTGACGATGGAGGCCTTTTCCCTCCCATTAACTTAGGAATCCGGCTCTTATCGCTTCTAAGCTTAACTTCCTTTTGACCATCATTCTTATTACTTACTATCACAGTTTCAGCTGTTGAAGTACTCGTGGTATTCGATTCAGTCATTTGGGGAGAACTAGTTTCAGGTGAAGAGCCTTCTTCCTCTTCGGGGACGGTAACCAACGCTACAGTACCGCGTCTACAGGCACTTAGCACTTCTTCTACGAGGGACATTTCTGTTTCGCCACTTGGAAACTGGAAACTCGAGGATTTCGTTAAAGACTCCACTTCGACCCTTTCCGGAACTTTATTGAGCATTATGTTTACAGTATTCTCTTTCAGAGCAGAGTCGATTCGACTAGATTCGCTTTCGACAGGTTTTTCCTCTTTACCTGGCAAAGTTCTTTCTTCAACATCCTCCGTATGGATCATATCTATACTTCGATTTATTTCATTCTTTCGTTGGACTTTGATTAAATGATGGGCGTCTATTTCGTTTTCAGAATTTTCCATGCGGGAGAGCTCTTCGAAATATCCTTCCGATTCTACATATGGGTCTTCGCGTTCGATAAATCTCGGTGTCGATCTTGGCTCGGATACACTATCACAAAACACTATCCTGGGTCGGTCAGACACATCACATGAATCGTTTTCAGAGAAGCTCCCGAAAGAATCTGGTCTTTGTCTATCTTCAGATACTTCGCTGCGAGGTCCGACCGAATCGTCATCGAAGTCAGCTGTGGCATAAGGTGGCGGCAATTCTCTTATTTCTGAGACAGGCCTCGATGACATGGAATCTGATTCCTCCCTGTCTCGACAATATTTTTGTTGCTCCGCTATGAAATGCAGGACATTTTGCAAAGCATGCTCTCGATCTTGTAACGCCATTGATTGAACTTCATGTATCCTTAAATGACTACCTGCATCTTGCGTAGGGATTCCTCTTGACGAATTAGATGCCAAACTCTTTGTGCTTTCGTATTTAACGAGACGATAGAAGTCTCTAGTGAAATCCAATCCGACAGCACAATCACCATCTTCGCTAAGTGCCGTACTGGATCTTTTGTCAGGTGCATCTGAAGCACTAGACCAAGAGCCGCCTGGCGAATGAGTTCTCGTACAATCCCATCGCTTCTCCGAATTTTCAACATCATCTCCTATTCTACATTCATCAATTTCAATATTTGCAAATCCACAATCATTCCATAGACAATCTCCTACATCTTCTTCTAGCTCCAAGGCATCATCTTCTCTAATACTTGGCAATGTCGACAGCGATATTTGACCGGGGGTAGTTATTTCTGCAAAAGGAGATTGTCTGTCTCTCAGATCTTCACAAGATAACGATAAACTCCAGTCTTCTAACTCAGCCCTATCGTATTCTAGGTCAGCTATGTCTCGATGCCTTTGCTGGAGAGCCGATCTAGCATCATCTAACTCTAGCCAATGTTGGACGTAATCGGCATCGTATTGTGAGCCATCTGTTCTTTCATCTACCGTACTACCCCATGATACTCTTTCTGAACTAGTTGTCGATGCGATCGCTGGTCTTCTCAAAGGTCTTTCGGGGGTTGGTTTCAGATCTAAGACTAGAACTCCTGAACTAGGGCTAGGACTATCTAGACAGCTGCTGGGACATGTCGTGCCTGCTAATAATTTCAGACATAGATGTGAATCTGAGAAGCTTCGTACAACATGCTGGAATGGTAAAACTGGCCTTGAAGGTGGGTAGCTGCCTCTGACTCCAGCGAAAGCTACTCCTATTGGAAAGTAGATGTAATCGGCTTCTGCTAAAAGCCGTGCGTGTCTTCGAGATTCCCTAGGGTTTATAGATACGATAGTCTGATTGTCTGTCTCATCAGAAGCTTCGTTGAGATCTGGTAGAGCTCTATCAGCTGCATGATCGCTCTGTCTGGATGCATCTGCTTGGACATCACTAGACATAGTGGAATAACCTTCGTCTTTCGCCCCGCTTTCAGGTGATTCAGCACCTGCTTCGCATGCCTCACCACTTTCTTCTTCTATCACTTTCTCTCCATTTGGCCCTGTAAAATATAAGTAGAATTTTGTATTACGTTGAGATAGTTAACGTCAAAAACTTGTTTGTCAAATCTTACCCGGTTCAGAATCAGTACAAGGCTGCGGCATGCTTAGGCTCAAAGTAGCCGGCCGCGCTGGTGAGGCCCACAACGTTGGATCTACGGCTGACAACGCACGCGCCAGATTTGCTGGAGTAACTTCTAAACCCTGAAACGTTACACAAAACTTAAATACCTAAGTATTTAATGGCATCTAATTGCCTGTACCATTCTGAAGCCAAAAACATTGTTAAATCTTATAATCCATACCTGACGACCCAGTTGGCACAATGATCACTGTCAAACACAGGGTTGCGGGTTCGATTTCCGCCTCAGATAAGTATTTATGCTTAGATATTTGTCTGTGGTCTGGTTGTTTCTATGTATTATGAGTATATATTTACAAAAAGACAAGTACTTATATAAGTAGTATATCCGTTGTCTAGCACCCATAACAGAAGTCCAGTTATTGAGCTTGGGGCTAGATGGCGATGTGTGGGATGTCCTGCAATATTTATCATACATTTATTACCTTTAGTTCAGTCCATATATCGGCCAGGATCTGGTGCCTGCGTTTGTCGTCGTGGCTGAGTGGATGAGGCTGTGGCGCGGGGTGCGAGGGGGGAGGAGACTCGCGGAACGACACCAGAGACCCGCAAGAACCCACGTCGACTACGTGCACTGGAATTAAATTCATGAGATGAAATGGTGTTTCATCTGTGTAAAATTTAACTTTTCTACTCTGCGTCTTGTTTTTGCTGTGCGTTTTGCAGTCAGCTGAATAAGGAGATCCGCGGCTTAATCTGTTCAAGACGTATTGACCAGGATTCTCTTTAGGGATCCGTACCTCAAAAGGTAAAAAAAGGATCACACTCTTGTCCTTCTGTCTATTTGTGGTAGAAATACAGAATATGGAAGATACGACAGACTATTTAGAGAGAGTAATATACGGTATTTGGAGGGCGCCAATTTTAATCTAATTACCTGTTCCTGTCTTTACTTACAGTGTCTACAGTGTATAAAAGTTATCACACACACACTTGTACGCTTAAACATACCTAAGTAAGATAGAAAAGTTGTAATCGTCATAAATGAGTTTTAACTCCACTTCAACCACATACACTCGTTATACCAGCTTCGTTGAGGTTCTAACGCCCATATTCGCAAACAGTAGGAACTTAAGTTGCTTTTGCATAAGCGAACGCACTGCGCTAAATGCGGCCCTATGATTGGTAAATGTTGTACTGCTCTCTTCACTCTACTAAGTTATTTGCGGCTCTATGCGTTCGCGCACACTATGCAATCTCATAGCGTTGTAAGTGAAGTTACCTTGTAATTCCCTCGGTGTATGCGGTGTAAGTGGTGTGTGTGGTGTAGCAGGCGATGGCCGTGGCACAGGCCGCAGTTGGCGGACCAGCAACGCGCTCAGCGCTCGGTTCTGCGCCTCTAGCTCTCGGACGCGGGCGCGGGCGCATCCCAGCTCTTCTCGTACACTCTGGAAAAGCATTAATTATCATGGTCATTGGTTTTTTTAAATTATCTTATCTTAGCTATTGGGGGCTGACAAATAGCCAGCAACACTTCGACCCAATGGTATCTTTTGTGTTTGTCTGTTTTTATTTTAGCGAGAATTAAGAACTTGTCTAAACTTAGGTATTCGAAGAAAGGTGTCAAAATGGGCGAATTTACGCGATAAAGGGTATTAATTTTCGGTTGATTCAAATTTTCGTTCGTGTCTAGTGCGACAAATCTAAGGAGAGAGGCATAATATTTAGTTTAATTTGTAACCCGATTTCAAATAAAACAAGACCATTAATAAATAAAATACACTTTAAAATTAATCAAAAACTGCTTTCGGTAGCGAGGCCATTTAAATCACCAACATTTATCTTTGTTTAGTAAAATCTCGCGAGAAAATGGAAACATTTAAAATCCCTATCTATTGAGATCACCCTTCTCATCAGTCTGAGAATTACGCGTACATTTTAATTATGCTTCATTAGATAAATTAAATTCGTCTGGGGTAATTGACGGGTCGTAATTATCCAGGGGTAAATATAGGCGAGGATGGCAAGACATCGCACTCAGTGTTGCCAACTTAGCAACGTTCCCGGAATTGAGGGAGGACGGGAAGACATAAGTTTGTTTATTAAAAGATTTCTTGTGAAGTTGCGGAGTGAATTATAAAGTCGTAGGTATACTTTAATTAATTAAGTTAGATGTGTTTTTGAAGATATTCTCGTTGAGAAGTAGCTTGCTAATTTAATTTTGATTAAAATCTTATATTTTCCGTAAAGACAAAATTGTAACAGCGTATCGGCAGCGCGGATGATCACGTGCCCATGAAATTAACCAATCAGTATCAAGGCGATGCACGTTGATTGGTGCATGTTGTACCCACGTGATCATCCGCTATATTGTATGCTTTTGAAACGGAAGTTTGACCTAATTACTTCAGGCGGTGGATTACTTTTAAGTCTTCGAATTTACTTAATGCTGTCCCAATTGCAAGGAAAAACATTGCTGCTTGGAACTCCTTAAAACATTTGTTTTTATTACTGAAAATCTCAGCTTAAAAGGTTAATTTGCGAGAACTAATGACAGAAGAATCTACATAAAACTTTAGAAATGTCGCAGTCGAAATTGCTGGCTAAAACAACTTCTTTTGGCGTCAAATCTTTGACATTTTCATACAAACAAAATACTACATAATTTATATGAATCTCAACAGAAACATGTATTTAAGTATTTTGTATTGATGATAATTGATGAGACGTTAATTACTATCTAATTACATTGCTACAGAATATGGTGTGGATTTTGATATACCTACTTCTGTTGAGAGCTTTAATTTAATATTTGGGGGAAAATAATGTTCTTTTTTTTTTTTTTTTTTTTTTTTTTTTTTTTTTTTTTATATTCATGATAGGTCAGCGTTTGACCACTATCACACCTGCCTGATGGTAAGTGACGATGCGCTCAAAGCTGTTGATTGGGAAATCGATAGATTGGTAATGTTAAGTAGCTGAATATATTGCAAACATGAGTCAATAGAGCTCACTAACTAGTTACATTGTTCCTTGAAAGATGTTAGCACCATCTTAGTACCGGATTTAAAAAACTGAAAAATGTAAATGGCCATTAAACATTGATAAAGACTGTATAGGCTCTGTACCTTTGCCTTCCCTGACAGGGTTAAATTACACAAAAATACTTTTGATCAGAGATATCCTGGAACTGAATCTCAGCGCCGAGCTATTTGAAACTGGTTTAAAAAAACAAAGTAGATCTGAGTGAATTGTGTTGCGTGTTTAGTCGTGCCTGTTTGCCTAGAGCCTTATTATAACTTAGACAAACACCAGCCCATTACGTCCAACTTGTAAATCAGTGTCAAAAGCAGCAAACAGCGAAACTAGCAAACTTCCCGCCGAAACTAAACCAACATGGCCGTTCGGATGAGCACAACGCTCGCATTATCGGTCAGATTACCTCAGATTATAGCAGGCCAGGGCCCGGAATTATTACTGTGCCGACTAAGGCCGAAATGTCCCATTTCATACGATTTATGTGCGAATGTAGGCACGAGTAATCCGCGGGCCGCGGGTACCGCCATAATTATGAGAAAACAATTTCCTGGATACATCTTAATGCTCTCAAATAAGTCCTGCTAGGATTAAAAGATACAAACGGACATTCCGGCGTTTTTTATTGGATTAAGCAGTAGCCGTGCAGTGAGTTGGAGAGATAAATTTTAAGCGGTAGCGGTTGTAAAATTGTGTCGTAGGAATATAATTTATGGGTATTTTTGTGGTTTCCGGATATAGGCGAATGAACGAAGGCGAAAGGAAACTGTTCATTATTATTAACCACATATAAACGTTTAAGATATAGTTTAAAATAACCACTTTATTCATCTGTAATCTTCTGACGAAAATGTTCCTCCTAAACCCTACCGGTCACATGAAGGGTTCTATTCTAAGAAACAAATGATAACTCCTGTTAAAAAAAACCTACAACTAAGGTGCGAGTAACAAGGGCCACTAAAAGGTTTTTTAAAAACATTTATATTAGTGACAAAATAACAAAAAAAAACAAACAAATGAATTGTTTTTCAGATAATTTAAGGTACCCGCAAGTAATGAGGAGCACCTGCCATCTTAATTAAAAACTAAATATTTCGTAAAAATAGGAAAAACTATTTAAAAACAGCTCATTAGATTAATATTTGCTTTTTTTTATTCTTGTTATTTTGACACTAATATCAAGGACTAGCAGCGCTCCGCGGTTTCACCCGCGTAACTTCCGATCCCGTGGGAATTTCGAAATATAAAATAGCCTTCCTCGACAATTAATGGACTATCCAACACAAAAATATTTTTTTCAATTCAAACCAGTAGTTCCTGAGATTAGCGTGTTCAAACAAACCCTTCAGATTTATAATATTACTAGCTGCGCTCCGCGGTTTCAACCGCGTAACTACCGATTCCGTGGGAATATCGTAATATAAAACAGCCTTTAGCCTTCCTCGACAAATGGACTATCCAACACAAAAATAATTTTTCAATTCGAACCTGAGATTAGCGCGTGCAAACAAACAAACAAACTTTTCAGCTTTATCATTACATAGTATAAAACAAAGTCCTTTCCGCTGTCTGACCCTATGTATGCCTCAATCTTTAAAACTACGCAACGGATTTTGCTGCTGTTTTTTTAATAGATAGAGTGTTTCAAGAGGAAGGTTTACATGTATAATACATGCATAATATAGCCGTGCGAAGCCGGGGTGGGTCGCTATAATATTATATAGTAATATTATATAGTACTAGCTGTCCCGGCAAACGTTGTTTTGCCATTTACAAAAAAAAAACTGAAAGAAACAAAATAAAAAATAGATGTTGGCCGATTCTCAGACCTACTGAATATGCTCACAAAATTTCATGAGAATCGGTCAAGCCGTTTCGGAGGAGTTCAACTTCGAACCCCGTGACACGAGAATTTTATATATAGGGATAGAATTGAAAAACACCTTAGTAGCCCTTCTACGTATATCTACTTAGCTTACTTAACCTAAATACGTAGATAAATATAAAGATCTCACTAACATCACGGTTTACCTTCTGCGTGAGGAGTGCCCTAACGACCTGCTGCGCGACGTCATCCAGCCGCTTCTCATGGTCACCTCCAAGGCCCACGGATACAGCAGACAGTTGGCCTCGAAGGCGATCGTTTTCAGCGCCCAGGGTTGTCAGTTGGCTTTGATAGTGCGCTGCTGATACCTGGTAACAAGGAGAATAAATAATTAGGTATAGATTTTGAAGATTAAGTCTTGTAAAAATGTTTGTTTAAAAAATCATAAAATATTTCGTTTTAAATAACTTCATTAAGTAAATAGGTAATTATTATGAAAAAATAAATAAAAGACTTTTGAGAAGTACGAAAACGTTACTGTGCTTATGATGAAGGAACATCGACAAAGCACCTATGCAATTCCCTGTTGTGTTTCCATTTGGATCCCCTTTTGTTACCACTTGGGAACAAAGTGGAAACAAAAGGGGATCAAAATGGAAACATTTGCAAATCCCCAAAAGAATTATAAATCAACTTATTGCGCTCCGTGGTTTAACCCACGTAATATAAAACTAAATAAAACAGCCTTTATTACTACTCAGATTTCTATGTATTCTCATACCAAGTTTTATCACAATCAGTCTAGTAGTTTCCTCATTCATCAAAACTTTATTTCACTTAATTGTTTAAGTTTTTTCAACGACTTACTATAAACTAGTTTTTTTATTCGGTTTGCGCTATAAGTTCTGAAACATTAGGTAGGTACAAAATACTCAAATAACGAAAAGTAAATACTTATCGGAAAAAGTGTCCAAAAAAAAGTAAACACGAAAACCAAATACGATAGGTACCTATCACCTGCAAAAACATGATTGAATAAACGTTTCACCCCTTTCACCCTTGTCATTGTACAGTTACAAACAGACAAACATATCTCTTTACACTTGATTACTGGAATGTATACGTAAGCTTTTCAAATACATCGTTAATTTGAACTTTATTTGATAAAACTTAGGATTGATTTTCCATAGCAAAATAGGCGTTAAGTAACAACCCTTAGAAATATTGGAACTCAATTCGAACCCTAATTAAATTGAGTATGATTGACGTTAAATCAGATAAAATATTTCATTTAAGAGGATCACATTCCTACCAATGACATTTTTGGATAGAATTTTCATTCCGAGGCATACCCATCTCTTATATTAAAACAAAATCTTATGCTATTGATGTCAATCGCTTGAATAGCTTGTATACTTGGCTTACGTATTTTATTATTTCCAAAAATGTATAACTTGCGGCTTCGATGATGTAACGAGTTCTTTCTTCGCGGCATGGTTGATTAAGTTGAGAGGGTATAATGTGCTAAGCAAGCCTACTTCTAACCTTACGCAAAAAAGATCTAACTAAAAAGTTCTAGTCGCGGAAAACAGCCCGTATACAAATACAATAAAAATACAACTTTTAATTTTATTATTTATTATTACGAGCCTACACTGTCCCACTGCAGACCAAAGGCCTCTCTACCTTTCTTTCATTGATCACGATCTGTCGCTATTGCACACCCATCATTCCTATAGGAGTCAAAATCATCTCCACATCGTCGCCTTGATCTGCCGCGTGGTCGTATCTTATAAGTAATTGAGTTTTTTTGAAAGATTAGATTTTAAAAGCCTAGTTTATAATGAATTAAATTACACAAAAAAGAAACCGAAATCGGACAATATTAAGGGGCGAAAAGGACAATTTCTTCTTGTATGGATAAGTACCCGGTATGTAACTCTCTTAAGTTGATAAATAGGTAGACTTATATTCAATTATAGCGAAACCCAATCCCAGTATTTAATTTACTGAATTTAAATTAAATTTAGGCTGAAACCGCAGATGTTCTGTCAAAGGGTAGCTAATTAAAATGAGAAGTGGTTTCATCGATTATTTCAATTGTGTGACAGGCAGGCTTTAAATCGAAAATTTTGGCTGTGGCAACGTGGTTCAAACAATTGAACCATGGAAATATATAGTCAATGAAAAATACGAGATTTTTCATCACGATATTCCCACGGGAACGACGCGTGTGAAACCGCAAAAAGCTGAAATAATCCTAATTAATAATCAGCTGATAGAAATCACACACACAAAATACGCATTGTCACAAGATTAATGACAGCAATTTCAATAACAAGTTAATGGGCACAAAATGACTGCAAAACTTTGGACGAAAACATTAGAGTTTCGTGATTAGTGGATTACATTGGCAATAAGTAGAATTGAAGCTAGTAGAATTAAGATCATTAATCATTACACGCAGTGTAGACATCATTAATGTAATGTTTGGGCACGCGTGTAGGGGGGAAGGGGGGGTGATGTGTAATCTATCTTTATTTTGAAGCGAAAACACTTATACAGAAAATATTAGGGCTAAACCACTTTGGGATGATTAAAAGGTAAACGCGATTTTAAAATGAAAATTTCTTTCGCCTAGATCTTAAATTAATTTATTAATTATTGCAAGGAAAATTCAAAAATGGAAAACAACTCGTCTGATGATGGTAGGTGAGTTCTTTTCCTCAATCACTACATAGTATAAAACAAAGTCGCTTTCTCTGTCCCTATATCCCTTTGTATGCTTAAATCTTTAAAACTACGCAACGGATTTAGATGCGTTTTTTTTAAAAGATAGAGTGATTCAAGAGGAAGGTTTATATGTATAATACATGCATAATATAGCCGTGCGAAGCCGTAGTTGTGGTATAATTTGAAGACCACAATTCCTTATCGTTGGTTTATCCAAAATGCATCGTTGATACTTTCCGTACCTCGAAAGGTAAAAAAAATGAACCCTTATAAGATCACTCTCTTGTCGGTCTGTCCGTCTGTCCGTCTGTCTGTCCGTGTTTATAAGACAAGTTTGTTCGCTAAATGTTCATTAGGCCATGTCCTTTTAAGGGAAAGTAGGTAATCTTAAGTCGGCCGGTGCAAACACAACATGATCAAAGGCAACAGATCAATATTGTAAGAAAGAATTTAAAATCATTTGGAAAATTGACAGTTAGGTACCTACTTACTCCTGATTGACGTAGGAAAATTTGCTTTTAGGGTTCCGTACCCAAAGGGCACAAACGGGGCCCATTTAAAGACTGTCTGTCACCATCAGGCTGTATCTCATGAACCGTGATAGCTAGACAGTTTACATTTTAACAGATGATGTATTTCTGTTAACGCTATAACAACGAACACTAAAACAATATAATAGTACGGAACTCTTCGTGCTTGAGTCCGACTCGCACTTGACTGTTTTTTTTAAATTCTAAGATATTGCCCCTTTATAATAAGTAACGCAGACGAGGATAAATATGTTCATGAATACATATTTATCCTGCTATTTTGGCGTATGAATTTAAACACTATAGTTCTATAATCTATGGGGTACGCTGTCAATTATGTAACTATAGTAATATCATAGGCAATTATGCAGTAAATTCGAAGCATCAAGCAGTAGTGGATCGGGCCTCGGATCCAATTTACTTGGATTATCTTATCGAGAGTTTGAACTGGGTCCGGCCCCGGGTCGAGAATAGCAATAACAGCTAAAGGGTTGGCGTGTTTCCATTGTTATACGGCAATGTTGCAGGGTTTCTAAGGTTAAAACCTAGGCTAGACTTAGGCTGGACGAGAGAAAGAAGTGCAACCGGATTGAAAGCAAAGATGCTTAATTCTCACTCCATAGCCCCGTGATACAGGACGTATAATTACAAAATAAACTAAAATGACGCCAAAAAATACCCCCAACCAGAAATTAAATAATTTTAATTATTTTTCATAAACATAGCTAATAAGAATCATGAAACATACTGCAATCAAATCAGTTCATCGTTTTGGGGCTATGATAGTGCATAGCCAGAAAGACTGACACACATACCGGTCTGTCTCATCCTTATAACAAACAAAACACGAAACTACTTATGATCATGTAGCGTACTGAGCGTACAGTGTTACTGTGATTCATCATCTTCCTGCCCTTATCCCAATTTATTTGGGGTCGGCGCAGTAAGTCTTTTTCTTCCATTCACTCCTATTAGTCGTCATCTCATCGTTCACATTCATGCCTCTCATGTCTTGTCTTTTCTTCGGTCGTCCTCTTCCTCTCCATCCCTCTACATTCATACTCATCACTCTTCTAGTCACATGCGTCTCCTCTCCTTACTTGTTACTTTGATTGTATTGTCGTAAATATATTAACATATATATATATTTTTTAATATGCAATTCCATTTCGGCAAACAACATAAGTTACTTTTTATCTCAATATTCCCACAATGAAAGGACTTACGCATGTAAAACCGCGATGTGTTTCTAGTCACAAAATCGTGCCGTGTAACAACGTAAACAAGCTAATTGGTTTCGTTAGTAAACTATGCGGCAAGCTGACTCGTAGTAACTAATAAAATTATTTAGTTACCTCTATACGATACGCCATATTTTAGAGTAACTGTAGGTTTATTAGACTCGTAGTTTAGATGAAAAAAATAAGGCAACATTCTGCAATCTTATCTTCTACTAGCGACTCGCCCCGGCTTTTCACGGCTATATTATGCATGTATTATACATATAAACATTCCTCTTGAATCACTCTATCTATTTAAAAAAACCGCATCAAAATCCGTTGTTTAGTTTTAAAGATTTAAGCATACATAGGGATATAGGGACAGAGAAAGCGACTTTGTTTTATACTATGTAGTGATCATACCGTCTAGCAGCGCTCCGCGGTTTCACCCGTGAAACTCCCGATCCCGTGGGAATATCAGGATAAAAAGCCTATGTTACTCCTAATTAATCAATGTATCCTCATACCAAGTTTCAACAAAATCGGTCTAGTAGTTTCGGAGCCTATATTCGTTACAAACAAACAAACATCCAGAGTCAAACAATTATTTTTTCTTCATAACTGCCTTTTCAGGGAAGGGTAAGATCCCATCATCCCACACAGCCTAGCTACACACTTCGTAGATTTTTCTGACAAATATACTTTTTTAAATTCTGTAGGAAACTTGGTTGGCCATCTGTCGAGGTATCTGGAATTATTCCATGTTTTGAGAAAGCCTTATTCATGTTTTCCCGTTTTGTATTAAAATGCTAAGAATTCGAAATATTTGGTATAGTATCCGAGGGGTTTAATAATTGGAAAGACTGTGTTTTGCTGTGGTTTTGTCTGCATTCTTGTAAGTCGGCGGTTGCCCTTTTGTTCTATGGGGTAGTCTGTGAGTTGGTTGATGACTAGAATGTTTTGGATTAGACCTTGTTATGAATTAATTAGGAAGGGTCCGAGAGGGATTTCACTATACGAACTCAATGCAAAAATAATAATTTATGATTTAGTTAGGCATACTTTTATTTTATGAGGAAGTAGGTAGGTACTTAAAGAGATGTAATAGATTTGTGATTTCAGAGAGATTTTTCCTAATTGTTATTTTTCTATTCGGAAAAACATGTGCGGTAAAAGGAAACGTGATGAAAACGACTTTGGTTTCAGACGTATTGACGAGTTAGTTGCTAAAACAAGGTCGACTTAGCTGAGCGGGTATAGGTGATGGGCAAGCTTTCTCTTATTTCCTAGGCAATACAGTAGCGCCCTGATTAATAAGGAATAAAATTAACTTTCGCTTATAAACAAACTTATAATTTTACTTTTTTTTGTAATTTTTTTATATTCTTTGGACTAAATAGCTATGTCGATATTAGTCTATTTCACGATACGTTGCTCTTGCATTTTGGGTTTATATTGGTTACCTACGTATGTTCAAAGTTTCATAATTTTGTTAATGGCCACGTATTTCAACAAATGCATTAATGTTCTTTAAAAAGGGTTAAATTAAAGACCCCAGTTGCAGAATTAATTGAAATTCTATGTACCGAGAATAGTTTGGTTAATTTTTAAAACCTAAGTTTACAAATAATCGGTGCGGGTGAAACAGGCAAACACAATTAGTTCGAGTGTAAATTTGACATGCGCTGTGGGCGCGAGGGCAACAGATAATGTGCAACCCTCTTTTATAGGGATGTAACGGTTTGATAAGTTAATATCGAAATCAGAAAACATACATACAACCGAATTGAGAACCTCCTCCTTTTTTTGAAGTCGGTTAAAAATAAAGAGTGCAAAGCGAACTTTAGTAAAACCGAACTTATTTGAAAAAAAATTAGACCCCCAGAATTTTAAAGTGCTAGAGCCCAATGTCAAGTACTTACCTACCAAACTACTGAAATAAACAAATAAACAAAATTTATTGGAAAACTATTTTACAATGTAAACTATGAACTAAAAATACAAAAACACAATAAAACACATTTTCCTGAACTAGGATGTTCCTGTGTTTCAGGTGTGTTATAAACTTGTAACAAATTGGGGTCTTGAGTTCATTTCCCGCCTGGGACTTTGGATTTTTAAAAATGTTTTCAATTTCTTTTTCTACACACAATTTAAGCAATTGCCACACATTTGAAAAAAATCTTCCAACAATCTAATACCTCGGACAGGATTTGAATTCACTACCCTTAGTTCGAAGCTAGGCGGACATGACAGTGGCTCTATTCTTTACCGTAGCGGTTAAGCGGGGTCGTGGATTCAAATCCAGCCGGAGCTTTGAATTTTTTGGAAATTATTCTCATCTTATTTTTAGGTCGATTTGATGACCAAAACTGTGATTCTATCTCACAAAGGTAAATAATTTTTATGCAAGGAATTATGCTAAGAAGACCAGGTGGTTTTTGCATCAACATTTAGGTTATCATTTTTCATCAGCGTCCCAACTCTATGAGTGCCCTCTGTAACTGCGCCCTTGCACTTCGGAAGGGTGAAGTTGAATTATTGTTTAGAGGCGGGGAGCTAGGGGTAGCGGGGAGGCTTTTAAACCGGGAAACCCCAGCCATTGTGCAGAGCCGATTTCCCGCTATACGCCATTTTAATGTCCTTCGCCGTCTGACAATGTGTGGGTTATGTGTTACAAGTTACAGGATGAAGCGTTAAAGGGGTCCTGGCCATTTACTATATGGCATTAGGTATTTTTGTTCGCCGTAATGCCCTCTATCGCGACAGATATGGGTAAAATGCACCGCGATATTTCAAGTTATTATGTTTGTTGTGTCTGAAGGCATTTCAGTAATGTATTGGCGAGAAATTTTTCAAAAAGATTCTAAGAATTTGGTATAATAGGTATTATTTATTTTATTTCATTATTTTACACGAAAAGAATACACACCTATTTCTGAGAGGCAAGCCTACGTATTGTTTCAACTACTGAGGTGTTTTTAAGTATCATTATGGAACTGAATCCTACCGTCAAAGTTTGTGTGTTAGTTTGTTACCTTTTTACGAAAAAACTACTAACCGTATTGTGATGGAAATTGGTATGCAGATAGCTGAAGTTTTGGTGTAATATATAAACTACTTTCTATCGCGATATTCCCACGGAAACGGCGCATAAGAGTAACATGTATTTCTGAAAGCCTAAGTACTCTTACAAGTTCTTGCAATTCACGAGTGCTCTCGGCCTTTGTTTGTAGTTGTAATCGTAAATACACAGTAAATACACATGTTCGTTAGTGTGCGTACATGACGGAGCGGTCAGTAGCGAGCGACACGTATACTAATTGATCACTCACACAAACAAAGGCCGAGTGCACTCGTAAATTTCAAGAACTGTACAACCGCAAAAGCCTATAACCTGCACCATACCCAAATTTTTCAGTGTGCCCTTCACGTACACTAGACGAATGCAAGTGTATGCATTAGGTATAACCTTTATTACTTCAGTTCTGAGAATAGACGTATTGTTGGCATGTTATGAAAGCCACCCTGTGGTAACAGCGGGGGTCAAATATTCAGGTAATTTGTTAAAAAATTGTTTGTTGTCTGTGGTAGGTAGCTACAAACCAGAGACAAATCTTTTTGTTTTTAAAAGTACCTACTTAGTTTAAGCCAATTTTTGTTCCAACATTTTATGAGTTATGTAGTTATGACCCAACTTTGATGATTGTAAATTTTGATTTTTTTTTTCTATATTATTTTCTTTAATTTATTTATTAACAAAACTTGTACAGTCATTATAGTACATTATGTTCTAAACTATTATACACAGAACTTAGATCAAATTAAATCTATATTTTGTATGCTGGTTCTTTAACTGCAAAGTTTTTTATAAATGTATAGTTTTGGTAATGTGTATAGTGTTATCTATTAATTTTGGAAAAAGTCATGCAAATGGCATGTCCTTAGAAAAACTTGGCACACTGTTGTACATGACAAAACCAAAGTTTTCCAAAGTACATCTCATCAAGAAGTTTATAGTGTTCATCAGGGAAAAATCTCCAGTTTTCCTCAATCTTAACTGTTAAGGATATTTGTTTCTTTTTTTATGAAAGCTTTAGCGATGGCAATTAACGATTAAAGGCGGTCATTATTGTCTATGGCGCCAGAATAATGTCACAAATATTAACACTTAATAATCACTTCTTTGTACCAGCTTTAAAGACTAATAGACCAGGGTCGATAATTTTTTAAACCAAAAAAAATCACAGCAGGATGAAACCCATTAGAAAAGGAGGGGAATATGATAAAAATGAAAGGAAAAATAAATTACGGTCGATCCGAGTTCGGGCAGTGGGAGGGGGTGGGTTTTTAAGGGTAAAAAATGGTTTATCTTGATTTCCGGCAAAACTACAAGCCCTATGGAAAAAAGTTGAATGGCAAAGTTGTAGGTAATAAAAAGATGTACAACTTTTGTATATACAATTTTTTCACATAACCTCAAAATGTAGGTGAAAAATTCAAATAACCAAGTTTTTGGTTTTTTATTTTTATCTTTTTCAAAAATGTTTTTTTTTCTACGAAATTTGGTGAAAACTTACCTTATTATGTCCCAAATACACTGTAATTTATTTGATTTAAAATATTTTTTTCCTTATTTTAACTTAATATCAAAAAAGCATCCTAATTTTCAATCGAAAATTCTCGCGTCAAAATATCAGCTTTTTTCAAAAAGTTGGTATGCTTTCTGTTCGCTGAAATCTCTACTTTCCGAAGGTGAAAAAAAAAATATGTTACTGTAGTAAATCTTCTCAGAAAATGCAAAAAACCGATCGAGAAAATCGATTTTTTTTGTACGATGTTGTATAGTATACTGTACTGTGTACGTAATTATAGTAGTATATTTTGATTTGCAATTTTTTTTGGCAATGTTCCATGTATTCTTACGTTTTTCAAGTAATTCAAGTGTAAATTTTAATAATAGCTCAAAATTGTATATAATAATTTAAAAAAAATCGATTTTCTCGTTTTATGCATTTTCTGAGAAGATTTACTACAGTAACATATTTTTTTTTCACCATCGGAAAGTAGAGATTTCAGCGAACAGAAAGCATACCAACTTTTTGAAAAAAGCTGATATTTTGACGCGAGAATTTTCGATTGAAAATTAGGGTGCTTTTTTGATATTAAGTTAAAATAAGGCGAAAAAATAAATATTTTAAATCAAATAAATTACAGTGTATTTGGGACATAATAAGGTAAGTTTTCACCAAATTTTGTAGAAAAAAAAAACATTTTTGAAAAAGATAAAAATAAAAAACCAAAAACTTGGTTATTTGAATTTTTCACCTACATTTTGAGGTTATGTGAAAAAATTGTATATACAAAAGTTGTACATCTTTTTATTACCTACAACTTTGCCATTCAACTTTTTTCCATAGGACTTGTAGTTTTGCCGGAAATCAAGATAAACCATTTTTTACCCTTAAAAATCCACCCCGTCTCACTTCCCGAACTCGGATCGACCTTAATTTATTTTTCCATTCATTTTTATCATATTCCCCTCCTTTTCTAATGGGTTTCATACTACTGTGATTTTTTTCATTTTTTACCATTTTTGAAGGCTTCGGTCCTGGTCTATAATAGCTGCGACTCGGGGTTTTACTACAAAGCCATTAAAATGAAACTAAGAAATTTATTTTTTTTGTTATTCCCCTCAGTGTGAGTCCACTTTAACATTCCTATATTAAACTAGCTACTGTTGCCCGCAACCCGTTTAGTTTTATATATACTTAAACTTTCCTCTTAAATCACTCTATCTATTAAAAAAAGCCGCATCAAAATCCGTTGCGTAGTTTTAAAGATCTATATGGACGTATAGGAAACGAAAAGTGACTTCGTTATATACTATGCAGTGACTAGCTTTAACTCGTGACGTTTTTTGAAGTGAAAACTTCTTATGGCGCGTTGGGCACTTTTGTGGGTGAGCATTTTCAGCCGTTCTCGCGACAGACGACAGATTTTCTCGCGACAGATGAGATTTTACACAGATATACAGTTTTTTAATTTGGCTGTGAGTGTATTAAGACGTACATATGGTATTTTTTAACGGACGACTATTGACGGACGACAAATGTCGGACGACTATTTGTCGGACGACTATTGACGGACGACAAATGTCGGACGACTATTTGTTGGACGACAAATGTCGGACAAATGTAGCCAGTAGCAAGTAGGTAATATTTTGCAATTATTGCTCGATTTTCGGAAATCGGGCTCAAAGTGTTACAACATAGTCAAAGTCGTCATAGTTTGTGAAATCAGGGGTTATAGTAAAGTGGTGGCTACTTTACTATACATATTTACTGTAGGATTTTTTACTAACACTAAGTGTAGTGTAAGTGAAAAAAATCCTACGCTATCTATATCTATCTATCTATGCTAAGTACCACTACCATAAGTGTGTGGTAGTGGTAGTTAGCATAGATAGATAAATTCTTTATTGTAAACACCAATTTGATATAACGTTAATAATCACAACATAGTATAAAACAAAGTCGCTTTCCTGTAGCCCTATGTACGAGTATGCTTAAATCTTTAAAATTACGCAACGAATTTTGATGCGGTATTTTAATAGATAGAGTGATTCAAGAGGACGGTTTATTTGCATAATACATGCACAATATAGCCGTGCGAAGCCGGGGCGGGTCGCTAGTAAAAAACAAAGCTTATGTTTAAGTGTTACAAAGGGCGGCCTTATCGCTCAAAGCGATCTATTCCAGGTAGGCATAGTGGTAGTTTAGGGCATCAATACTTTTGATCCCGAAATTCCCGCTTGATGTGAAAACGCGGGGCGTAACTAGTAGTTAGATAAATACCGTGTTTGCCTCTAAGTAAGTATAAACAAACTAGAACCAATTTGGCCACCCATTTGGCGACATTAAAGAACACTTATCAGGGAGGGGGACAGGCGATCATTTTTGGATTATGACTGCCCCTACAGATACGAATTAATTCCATAAAGCACCAGTGTAGGGAGAGCTTTGTCGCGGACAACGGAGCGTAGATTTTCTTGTTTAGTTTGTAGTAAATAGCTGAACAAACGGACAACTTTTAATCAGCCGAACTCTTTGAATATGTTAGGGAAATGTAAGGAGTTGCAGGCTTGTGGTATACCACCAGAAAGGTCTTGAACTGAAGATGTTTTTAAGTTAATTAGAAGTTCCCGAACGTCTTTTGTTTTCTTTAATTTTTACTGTAAAATGCGAGCATGATTTTTTAATTAGTTTTTAGAGCTTTGAAGGCTTATAATTTTTTGAGCGTGTTTGGCCATCTTTTATAAATAACATCCATAAATTAAGGACACAATTAGGTGTCCAAAGGTATATTGCTGAAAAAACTTATTGATAAACTTGAAAAACAAAAAGCAACATGGCAAAACTCCGCAGTCAGGAGTCGGATCCCAACCAAATGAAGGCCAGCAGGTAGGAGAAAGAATCCCCTGTCACACATGCCAATTGGCCCACAAACCTCCTACTCCATCCGCGACGGTTCCGTGTCAGAAAAGCATTCTGGGTCTGTCTGGACTCGTAATAATGTAACCGCTCGCTTCGCTCGCACGTGTTTGGTCACAATACCAATCAACCTGTTTATTGTCATAGGCTTAAAAATATCAAGATTACAGCGACTACAACTCAGCCTCAATACTTATTATCTCATCCCCTTAGGTATCTAGGTACTGCAACAAAACGATCTGCCGATTAAACATTGTCGGTCTACTGATTGGATTTATTAGTAGGGTTTCAAACAACCTGGTAGAGTATGAACTGGACGTTCTTTGAGGGATTATGGTCGGTTGTCGGCTGTTTGAGGGGATGAGATGTTTTTGCGTAATTAGTGACGCAGTGCTCGCCTCGTGATAATGTCTGATAAGTTAATAACTATACAGTGGTCGTTGTGTGAAGTAAATGCTGTAAATACCTTTGAAATTCGTGTACTTATGTATCTCAAGGACCTTACTAAAACTTGCAAGATAAAAAGGAATAAGAATTTAAAATTCGGGAAAATCTTCTATTTTTTTTAGCATTTAAAGATCACATTATTATCTCATGTAAAAAAGGTTCCGTACCGTTACACTCTGTTTTCAGTATTTGTTGTTATAGAGGCAACAGATATACCTACATTATCTGTAAAAATGTCAACTGTCTAGATTTCACGGTTTATGATCCTGGTTGCAGACAGACAGACGGACAGTGGAGTCTTAGTAAAAGGGTCTTTTTTACCCTTTGGGTCGGAATCGGAACCCTAAAAGGGCATCATTATAATTTAAAGTTCGGGAAAATTGCCTAACTTTTTGAACATAGACCACATCATTATATATAGAAAAACACATTGATGCATGGACTTTTGGATTTAAAGTCAAGCCATCATCCACATCAGCGCCAAAATCACTGTACCTATAGGTACAATCGTAAAATCACGTAGTTATAATTTTTTTGTTCACCTAGCAGCTCAAAGCAAAGTTAAAGCATTTGATTTCATTTCTATTGAATTGAGCTTGGACTTTGTTTGTGATGACATGTTTTTTAACGTCATATTTTTACCAGCCAGTCCTAAACAATAAAATTTCAAAACCGAATATCACATCAAAAAAGAATCAGTTTACAGCACCGCGCACAAAGTACCGGTCGGTATAAAAAATCTGTACAACAAAAGTGCGTCACGAAATATAAAAAAAATATCCATTCAAAGCGTTACAGGAAATGGAAGAATCAAAACTCCGCCGCCATTTTCAATGTGATAACAGCAACGTGACGTAGACGAACAAAAGTGACCGAGCACCCGAACAGGGGAGTGCGGGAAATTAATTCAGTGTTAAAAATGTCAGTCTGTTTTGACAGTTGTTATTTTTATAAGCCATTGTTTGATCTCGCTTTGTTGTACAAATTCAGATGTAGCGTGATATCCTGGAGTACCTCTTACTATGTAAAAAAGTATAAAGAGAAATAGATTACCCGACTACGGCGAAGCCAAAAGGCAGGGTTTTGTTTTTGACGATTAAGGTTCACTTGTAAAACCAAATGTAATGTTATATTAACGTCATAAATGCGTTATAACATGGATGTGACGAAAGAGGATGTAGCTCAAGTTGAACTTCTTGCCTTATTCTCCTAACAAAGAATTTAGATTAGCCACATACATCAGAACTGTGTCGAATTGATTTAGAGGAGACGTTTCACGAACTCTACTGCGATTGTATCCCTGATACAAACTGTATTTTGTTAGTAAAATAGGCTCTGGAAACTACTAGACCAATTTCGATGGCACTTGGTATGAAGATCATTACATAGTATAAAACAAAGTCGCTTTCTCTGTCCCTATATCCCTTTGTACGCTTAAATCTTTAAAACTACGCAATGGATTTTGATGCGGTTTTTTTTAATAGATAGAGTGATTCAAGAGAAAGGTTTATATGTATAATACATGAGTAATATAGCCGTGCGAAGCCGGGGCGGGTCGCTAGTCACTTCACTACATAGTATAAAACAAAGTCGCTTTTTCTGTCCCTATTTCCCTTTGTATGCTTAGATCTTTAAAACTACGCCACGGATATTAATGCGGTTTTTTTTAATAGATAGAGTGATTCAAGAGGAAGGTTTATATGTATAATACATGCATAATATAGCCGTGCGAAGCCGGAGCGGGTCGCTGGTATAAAACAAAGTCGCTTTCTCTGTCCCTATATCCCCATGTATGTTTAAATCTTTAAAACTACGCAACGGATTTTGATGCGGTTTTTTTTAATAGATAGAATGATTCAAGAGGAAGGTTTATATGTATAAAACATGCATAATATAGCCGTGCGAAGCCGGGGCGGGTCGCTAGTTACTTATAAAATTCTCAGAAAAAGATATCATTTAAAATGACAAAATAAGAAAACCTTCTGAATGCAAACATCCTAAGAACTCACTCGGCTACCTAATAAAATGAAGTTTCATACCAAAGATGGGGGAGCGAACAAAGGAGTATCGCATAATGAAATATTTCAAATATTTGTATCTGATTCGTATTTAAAACTCCATATTCATGGTTCCAATATAATTTGATCCTTACATGATAAGAAAACCGAAATAAATTGATGTAAACGATGTCTCAAGTTACAGTGGTTGTGCGAACGAGTGAAAAAGGAAGTCTATCTATACCAAATTTTTGAAGTGAAAACTTCTTATGGCGCGTTGGGCACTTTTGTGGGTGAGCATTTTCAGCCGTTCTCGCGACAGACGACAGATTTTCTCGCGACAGATGAGATTTTACACAGATATACAGTTTTTTAATTTGGCTGTGAGTGTATTAAGACGTACATATGGTATTTTTTAACGGACGACTATTGACGGACGACAAATGTCGGATGACTATTTGTCGGACGACTATTGACGGACGACTATTTGTCGGACGACAAATAGTCGTCCGTCAATAGTCGTCCGTTAAAAAATATCATATGTACGTCTTAATACACTCACTATTTTTTTTTTTCATCTAAAACTCTTTTTGCGTATGTTCTCGCGACAGATGAGATTTTACACAGATATACAGTTTTCACTTCTGCCTGCACTCCCGGAGTGCGTTGTTTTTTTAATTTTCAGTTTGATGTGCTGTTGAAAAACTTTCATATTTATGTTTTTGTAAGAGTTTTATTTCATTTTGAAACATTTCATATTGCTTACTGCTTCATATTTACAGCAGATAGATAATTAAAATAGCTAACTGCTTATCACTATCACTACATAGTATAAAACAAAGTCGCTTTCTCTGTCCCTATATCCCTATGTATGCTTAAATCTTTAAAACTAAGCAACGGATTTTGATGCTGTTTTTTTATTAGATAAAGTGATTCAAGAGGAAGGTTTATATGTATAATACATGCATAATACAGCCGTGCGAAGCCGGAGCGGGTCGCTAGTTTTCTATAAAACGTTTTAAATGTATAAATACTTACCCTACTCTCACAAGTACTTGTTATCTTGATTATGGTACTTTTGCATACATGATAGTACCTACTAGCATACTTAGGTTTTATTTTTTCGGAACTATGCTATGGGTTTTTATTAAAAATGAATACCTATCAGAAAAAATATTGTTAAAGTTTTCCGTTAAAATGAACCAGAATAAGTATAACTGTCCATGTTTATTTTATAATTTAGTTAATACGCAAACTAAAATACGTTTGTTATTTTGAGACTTTTTGCATGTTTTAGTTGGTAGCCTTAAGGTGAAAGGGTACCTGCGCTCGCTCCATACAAACGTAGTCGACTGTTTCCTCCCTGGATAATGACACTAGCACAAATATTTTTGTGCCATAAAACCTAAAACTGCCAAGACTATGCCCCTATGTTTTGGTTTTTTTTATTTTCTAATTATCATAGAAATTAAAATTAAAAAAATTTAAAAATTTAAAAAAGCAGAAAATAGGGGCATGGTCACGGCTGTTTTAAGTTTTATGCACCAAAAATATTTGCTCTAGTGTCATTATCCTGGGAGAAAACAGTCGACTACGTTTGTAATAGTTTGTATGGAAAAAGCCCCCGGTACCCTTTCCTCTTAAAGTGTTTATTCTGCGAAGTGCTCATTTTGCGAGGTTCTCATTTTCCGAAGTGCACATTATGAGAAGTGTCGTAGTGCGAACTTCACCATTGCGACCGGTGCACATTTTGCGTCTAACCGTGCATAATATGATATCCCCTTGAGGAAATGTAGCCGAATTATTTCTAAATAATATTCAGTAAAGTTATGTGCTTACCTCGAGCGCTGATGATAACGAGGCTTTCTCCTGTTTTAGAGTTTCCACGCGGCTTTTGTATTGAAGAAGAGTCCGCACAGTCTCTTCCATTCTGTAACAATTGAGAAAACATTGTATAAGTACCCCACAAAATAATGAAAAAAGAAAAGAAAAATAAGATTTAGTCAATTACACAGTCCAATATTGGTGACTATTAAAATATTAGCAAGGTCTTCCATGCACCTGAAATACAAACTATTTTTTTAAATTTAGGGTATGTTGTTTATATCTAAGTAAAATTTTATGTAATGACAGCAGTTTGAAAATCAGTTTTTAATTGTTTGATTATTATTTGTTAGAATGTGTAACATTATAAATAATATTTTTAATGTACCTAATAAAAATAAATAATTTCAATAACATCTACATAATTGTTCTGTATCTTAATTGCTATTCTTGTTTAAAAAATAATGTGTTTTTGCAGTCTGTACCTCCATCTTTTCACTAACACACTTAGGTTGGTAGCCCTACTAATCCTCAGTCGAGTGTAGTCTGTAAAGTTGGCAGCACTGCGCGTGACCTGAATACATTGACGGGTGTCAATATCTATTACTTCACGATTTAGTACCATTACTGTTTCCGCTTCCGGAATGATTTATTCTCTTTTTGAAAGCTTTTCAAAGTTGAATGTCGTGTTTTTAATTGTTTTATAAATGTAGTTTTTGGTAATAAAAATTACACAGTGCTAGTTAAAAGTTATTGATTAAATCTAAGATTTCATATTACTTATATCTATAGTATTTTTTTTAATACAAACTGTAATTTGGCATCGTTAAATAAAAAAGAAAAACTGTGTCCCGCAAAACGCACTTCATTAAACAAATGGGTAAACTACATATTCTGTGTTAGACAAGGACGAACTTATAACTAACCATAGTGTTAGAGAGAGATGACCATATAGGAAGTGCACTTAACGTTTCGTCACCACTTCATTAGCACACGACATCCGTTGCGGTTTTCACAATGACGTGTAGAGTTTGAATTTCGAACGTAGACTTTTCTTTTCTTTTCAGCCAGTTCGTTCGGTAGTTTGTTTGATTTTGAAGTTTGATGTTATTTGAATTTAAGAACTTTTGGCTTTATGTATAAATCCATAATCGTTTGGAGCCATTACTATATTTTTTTAGTATTTTGTATTAATTGGGAGTTTAGGCGGGATGGCGTGGTATGCTTTGTTAAATTGAGTAAAATTGCATAGATTTACGTAGTTTTTTATGAATTTTGATTGAGTACATGGCCAAAATTGTAAGAAAGATAAAATTCAAGTGTTATACCATGAATTCTGATACTAATTTTACCGGTGATCCGTACTTAATTTCCCCACAAAAGCTATCCAAAGGCGGATTAAAGATAATACTTTGAACAAAACCCTTGATACATAATTTAACCCTCTTTTAAAATTAATACAGCGGGGATTTGAAACGTAGTAGGTAGGTATTATAAAAGGTAGAGCCGACTTGATTTTTAGTTAAAATGCTTAAAGTTGGCCATTTTTTAACTAACTTCAGGACATAGTTTTACTGTGGTTTTACTTTCGTAGAAGTAATTTAATGTCAAGTAAAATTGAATGGCATATAATCTTTATACTTCTGTTATTCTTCAATGTATGCTGTCACCAAATCATACAAATAACTGACCCAGTGTTCTGTTATGAAATAAAGTTGCTTAGATCCTTAGATCCATTGATATACTTAATAATAGTAATATTGATCTCAATGCTTGGATCACGCAATTTCTCCTCTAGTCACATAATATCTATAGATGAAATTCTAAAAGAACTAATTTCTGAACGAATCCTTTTGTTTCGAATCGACAGAGACAGTTGAAATATTAATCGATTCTTGAACAGATATTGAATAAATGGAACTTTTTCAATAACTGGCTGAAACGGAACGAGGAAGAATAAGACGTTCCTTTTTCGAAACTAGATTGGCGATCTTGATTAGAAATTCGAAAGAATTTTTCTTTTTAACATTTTGGTGTTTGCATATTATGTATAAATCTATAGGTTAGTAAAATAGACGAAAAAAACGAAATACCCTCAATAAATTGCAAAATTCCGACGAAAATTAATCAACACTGTTTACAACCTTTTTTCGCGAAATTTCCCACGTGAATAAGACGTTTTCTAGACTTTTTTTAAAGGGTCGATCACCCGAAGTTTGGCCGTCGAGGCTTATTACAGGGTAATTTAATGTTTTTTTTTTTGTTTTTTTCGGGGAAGGTTTTATACAAGGAGTTTTTACTGCGTTCAGTCACGGCACCTGTATCGACCGTGTAGTTTCGGGCGTTTCCATTTTTTGATGTATGGGCACACCCTGAAAACTATAAAGGCATCTAATTCTTTATGACATAAAATATCTAATTCGACTAACATTAGTATAGGTACCTCTAGATGAGAAAGTTTGTATTTTTGTTGTTTTTTAAATAAGTACAAATGATACCTATTTACTACAGATGATGTTCTGTAAAAATAAATAGACCTATACTAAAATTATAATTTAATGTTAAAAAACGGCGAGAAAGAAATATAACAATAAAAATTATCTCGTAATCAACATAAAAAAATTAAAAAATGTTTTGCACATTACGAAATGAACCCTCGTGGTATTCCAAATTCGAATTTAAATAGCGGAAGTTTGCATGATTTTTAAACAATTGCAAACGTAATATCCGGTGTCCGGATATAGGGGAGGTTTTATTGTACCAAAAAAAGTTTGGTAACGTCGTGGAAAATGATAAAATATTACGTAGGAATATACAGTCTGACAGGGTGTGTTTACATGGAAAAAAAGAAAATGCAATAACCATGCAATAACCAAAGTTTTAAGCACAATACAGTATCAGCGAGCAGTTCCTTTATATCTACTTGAATCCTGTGCTTCATATATGTATTAGATGGAGTAGGCTTGCCTAGCAACTATACCCTCCCAACATAGTCGACCGTGTTCAGGGGAAAGAGCTCATCAATACGTCTGCAGTAAACCAAGCCGCGGGTCTCATCACGATGTTTTCCTTCACCAAGAAAGAGCATATACGTAATTTATCAATGCCATAAAAACTTCATCGAGGTGTATGTATTTGTGCTATAATAATTTCGTATTAACTTGAATGTTTGTAGCTCTAGCATGAGTCAGCAATATCAATGAGTCAAGTGATTTACATTACCCATTTCCTTGACTGTCAAGGGGGTCAGGGGAGAGTCACTCAGAACTTGAAGCTTGCGTTTAAGTATGATTCATCAGGAGATGGACAAAAACGGATATTGTCAGTGTGGTATGCCGCAGCCTTTACAGCTGTTCGAATCGAATGTCGGTACTCGACGTACCCTCTGTTAGTATTCTCAACTAAACTTTTTAAACTCACACGATTTGTATTCATAGTAATTATTTTCCCGGGTCTTAATCGCGTATTTTTTGTTTTTTATTTCTCTTACCTCGACGTTTCGACTATGTTACAATAGTCATGGTCGCGAGGAGACACAACAGTATTTTCAACTATCAGCATGAGATGACAACGCGCGTCACTGCTCCAGTCTCCTCGTGACCATGACTTAAAGTAGGTCATCGAAACGTCAAAAAACTCGGTTAAGGTCTAGGGTGTACGGTAACCACTATTTTTAGGACTTGTAATTTTTTTTCGGAAATAAATATATTTTTCTTATTTTTCTTTATAAATAAAAAAAAACAAACCAAAAATTTTTGAAAAATTGTATTTTTATTTTTAGGACTTGTAAAATTTTTGAAAAAAATATTTTACGTGGGCGGGCAGGCCTATTCCATTTACATGTTACAGCGCTCTAAACGGCACGGATAAAATTTGTTGGCGCTGATCACCGAATTAGATGTTATGGCCAATACTTAGTCAAAGGTTGACTACTAGACACACGCTGTGGAAAGCTTCTACTTGAAAAAAATATGGCTGTACCTATTTCTCCAGATTCACCTATATAAAACCAAAACTGACCCAATTTCACCCCTAAAAAGTTACCTAATCTACACTAATTCAAAAACCAACCTACCAAATGCCCTATATAAAACGAGTCGTAAACACCTCATGGCTTAGCTCGTTCGTTAGGTACCTACCAACATCACTTTACAACGTTGTATAAGCCATCATAACGTGAACGGTACTACCTACCTAAGTTGAGCCGGTGAATTTTTAATAAAACAACCCGAGTGGGTTACTTTGCACCTGAATCAGCTGTGCTTGTGTTACGAGATATTGAAGGTAACCATTTATGGGATGTTTTACTATGTTAAATCCCTTTATATATAAAATTCTCGTGTCGCGGTGTTAGTTGCCAACCTCCACCTAAATGGCTGAATCGATTTATATTATTTTTTGTGTATAATCGTTAGGTCTGAGGATCGAATAACATCTAAGTATTTTTTTTTTTTTTTTCTTTTAAAGTATTTTTTTATATTGTAAGTGGCAAATCATTTGCTGGGACAGCTAGTTTAATATAGAATAGAATTACGTTTAGGCAAGCACACGATATTATAAAAGCCGAAAACAATTAACAGAAAAAATGAAAAACCGGCCAAGTTTCTGTTTCGATCGTCGAAACAATCGAAGCAGTAACAAATGACAAACGAAACAGAAACTAATGTTTCGTTTGTCATTTGTTACTGCTTCGATTTTCTTATGTCGTGTGATGGTAGTTCATAATATCGTCTTTTTTTAATCAGATCGTCTATTGATCGCACAAAATAGGAGGTCGTAAAAGGAACTTCAAATTATTTTAAAACTAGCGACCCGCCCCGGCTTCGCACGGCTATATTATGCATGTATTATACATATAAACCTTCCTCTTGAATCACTCTATCTATTAAAAAAACCGCATCAAAATCCGTTGCGTAGTTTTAAAGAGTTAAGCATACAAAGGGACATAGGGACAGAGAAAGCGACTTTGTTTTATACTATGTAGTGATTATACAAGAGGGAAATCGTGTTTAATAACATTTTAGTAAAGATAAATATTCGTAAAATATAAGCAGAAAATGATAGCCATAATAAAATAGCCTAGCATGTTACAGGAACACGCAATTATCTGCTAACCAACCATTAATTAGAGGTTTCATACTCCCAAATGTCCACCATAATTGTTTCCCCAGCAATAATATTACTATTCTTAGCTTAACTAAAGGTGGGTAAACAAAATAGGCTATAAATTAAGCTTAACTGTCGAGCCTTGGCCTGACCTTTTAGACGTTTAGTTCAAGGGAAAAATTCTATTTTAATTTTCATGTTTCACGTTCACTATTAGTTACAGCATAGATTAGAAATTGTATATAGATTATTACTCATGAACAAAAACGTCTGACAAAAATGCCCTTATTTCTAGATGGCATTACCGCTATTTATCCGGCTGGCGCGGGCGCCATGCCGTTACTATTATTTAACCTTATACTTTACCAATCGTTTTTCATGTTTTTAGCATAAATAATGTTAAAAAAATAAATCGCTTCTTATTGGTAAAAAGGTTTTCTAACTATTTATTGCAACGCCATCTGTGTGAAATTTAAAAGTTTTAATGTTTCATTAGGACACGTAAGATTTGTAGCTGACAGCGTTACTAAAATGCACGTCAAGCTATTCTGTATGCACAGAACATCGAGACGTCGGAAAAACAGAAAACAAGAACACCGAGAAGTCGGAAAAACAGAAAACTTAAAAAAATAAACAACTGAACATCGGCACTAAACACATTACCACTCCTTAGTGCAGCGCAGTCGGGTAAAAACCAAAGAAGATCGGAAAAACAGAGCTGTTTTTTAATTCCTGACGCAAAAACGACGGGGTGATGTAACCTAAGTTGCACCTACCACCTACCTAAGCAGACACACACAGAGAGAGACAGATACGTCAATCTGTCTCTCTCTGTGTGTGTGTCTGCCTGTGCCATCGTAGCTCCCGAACGGATAAACCAATTTTGATTTTCTTTTTATACCTAAGTTAAGCGCATTACGTTTATGAGCACTAAAATAACACCGCACAGTAACCGCTTACGAAACAAAGGTCACATTATAATCCCCAGAAGGTGACCTCGAGAGAACGGCACGGAGACCCAATTTACCATGTTTGAACTTAATAGGCATTGGTGTGGAAGGACTTAGGTTAAGAAGCAGGTAACTATTAAGGCTTAATACCACCCTGCCTACCTACCCCTAACTATAAATTGGAGTATATATTATTACTAGCTGTCCCGGCAAACGTTGTTTTGCCATTTAAAAAAAAACTAAAGGAAACAAAATAAAAAATAGATGTTGGCCGATTCTCAGACCTACTGAATATGCTCACAAAATTTCATGAGAATCGGTTGAGCCGTTTCGTTCTTTTTATATATAGGGATGTATCACCGCGGTTTCACCCGCGTAACTAGGCTGGCTACTTTTTATCCCGATATTTCCCGATCCCGTGGAAATATCGGGATAAAAAGTAGCCTATGTTATTGTCAAAGAATCACGGTATCGTCATATCTAGTTTCATCTAAAGTTCAGAAGTTTCGGAACCTATTAAATGTAAAGCTTTTTCTTTCAAATCTTTCTTAGATTTGATTGTTTGGTCAAATATAAGTTATTTTCCTAATCTTTCTTAATTTCTACATAATTAATTAATTACTTTTCCTACATTTTATCGTAATTTAAACACTAAAATTCGTTATCGGTTCTAAGCCTATCTAAGTTTAAGTCAAAAATCCGTTTTTTTTACCTTGGGACTGAATAAACTGATTGCATTTGGGCTATTTAGGTATTGCTTTCATGTCATCCATCTGAAACTGTCTTTCAACGAAGAGGTCATTCTGATCACTATCACTACATAGTATAAAATAAAGTTTCTTTCTCTGTCCCTATTTCCCTTTGTACGCTTAAATCTTTAAAACGGTTTTTTTAATAGATAGAGTGATTCGAGAGGAAGGTTTATATGTATAATACATGCATAATATAGCCGTGCGAAGCTGGGGCGGGTCGCTAGTAGTTAATAAATAAATATTTCAAGCACAATCCACACAGCGCCATCTAGCCCCAAGTTAAGCAACCTAACAACAACAACAAGCAAACAATAGTGACCCCTATATGCGCCTTAAAACATAATTCTACATAATGTACACAAGTATAAGTTATCACACGTAAGCCATGACATGTGTCTTGCCTCGATACGACACGTCACGAGTGACATACGACCCAATTACACTTTATTGAAGGAACTTTATTGGGACACCTTTACTTGAGTTTAATTGCTTGCCTTTGTAGGTGTTAATTGAACGCTCTAGGTTGTTATCGTTTTGTTTTAGGGGCTGAAAATTTAAATTTGAGGTTGGTGGTAAAAATCTTGCAGAAAATTAATAATATAGAGCTTTCATTAGCGCCTTTATCCGCGTAGTAGTTGCATTTTCAAAAATCCTTTATTAGCGGATGCCTACGTCATAATAGGCATCAGTATGCCTAGCATGAAGACCAAAACACGATACGATAAAGCGATATAACTACATCAACTCTCAAAATATGATAGATAAAGCCGCCATGTTGAATTTTTTTTATATTTTTTATCGCAATTTATAATAAAAATTCCACATAGCGGCTTTATCTATCATATTTTGAGAGTTGATGTAGTTATATCGCTTTATCGTATCGTGTTTTGGTCTTCATGCTAGGCAGGCTGTGTGAACAATTTTAGCCCGTCCATTAGCTTGAACTGCGCGTTGATTAGTCAGTCGTCAGTCATGACTTTGAATTTTAAATAAAAATATACATACACGTTAAGCGAACGCTCGGCTGAGCTACATGGTAGGCGGAGTGTTAGGTTTTATTTTCGTTACGGAATTTTTTGATTTGGTCGCCGCGATTAAAGCCCGCGATAAAAGCTATGCAATAGCTAAAAAACGATTAAACTGATTACGATGAAAATCAGTATGTAGATAGTTGGAATCCTGAAATAACACATTTGCTACTTTTATCCTGATGTTTCCACGTGATCGGAACTTACAAGGGTGAAACCGCCAGGCGCAGCTATGGTATCATAAATGCGAAAGTTTGTGTTTTTACCCGACTGCAAGGAAACGGTTATATTTTTGTTACTATTTTATGCAAAAACTGCCAAATAGATTGCGATAAAACTTGGTATATAGATTCCTAGAAACCTGGATTAACATAGGTTACTTTTTAACCGACTTCAAAAAAGGAGGAGGTTCTTTATCCCGATAACCTCACGGGACTTACGCGGGTAAAATCACAGGGCATAGTTAGTCTTTAATAATAGCACATAATAGTTTTGGAGTTACCTGCTAGAAGTTTAAAAGGGGGGCCTGGAGTGTTTAAAGAAATTCACGAGAACAATGGTTACTCGATGGGAAAGAGGGCATTTAGTCGTGAAGCATGCTTTTAAAGACATTGGTGCCAGTATGTTCGGTCTAATCTAAGGGCTTTGGAGGTATTAGGTACCAAGGACGGTTTGGTCAAAGTGGTTCGATATTCAAGGTTCAAAAAGAGTGTAGTCAGTGTTGCCAACTCTAAATTTGCAAAGTTCAGTCGGAGAATTTTGTCAGGGTATAATCCGTGGATCCGTAGTCAGAAGACCAAACGTGTGAGTTTACTTAAAAATTCTTATAATTGGCAACACTGGTGTACTTATCAGTTTTCATGATCTTTTTGTTATATGATCAAGTCAGCTAATAAGAGATGACAACCAAATTGAAGCTTGGTTGCTTTGTTCGTAGCAGGAAAACTTTAATGTCCATTCGACGCTAATAATACTGAATTTAATCGCAATTCTTGGATTTGCGAAAAGCTCTACTAGGTAGTTGCCTTCTTTCTTGAATCTAGAAAGTATAACTGCACTATTTTATCGCTTTAAAATGCACAAAGATTAATATTATTATCGCTTCAGCGTATAATTCAGGGAGGTTGCCTTAGTTTTGCAACGTTTGCCCTCTCTGCACCCTTGCTGACTTGGCGAGGGATATAGCGGCCGATAAGTAGGTATTTTTATGGTTTCCCGACCATTTCTTCGCACGTTATGAAAATAGGTGTTGAATGGTACTGGCAGGTGATAAGTTTGAGCTGAATGCGTGTTTCTAATTTATTGTTCTTCGAAAATGAGATTAGAGCGCATGGAGGTTTCATTTGTTTTTCTTTAGAGGGGTTTTAAGCGACTTGTGCATAGTTATTCAGTATTAAGTGATAAAAAACCTAATTCTATCTTTTCCTGAGATCACGGCTAAACATTTTTTTGTGACTGCGGATAATTAGTTGTTTTATTAAACTGCTTAATTACTTATGTACCTTATAAAAAAAGGGTTCCGGTGTACCTATCATTAACAATTAATTTAGTTTGCTTTTTGAAGATTTTTTTACCTGAAATTTGTCTGAAGTAGATAATATGCTAACAAAGAAGTATTATAGAACTCAATCAACTCAACCCTTTGAATAATGCCTTTCTTCTCAGAAAGCTAGTTATCAGTTCGAGGCAAGAAGTTCGATTAACCATGAAAGGCGTTTTCAGCAGCCTTTTTACAAAAGACTATTAGAAATGTCTTTTATCAACTCTAAATTAAGTACTTAAAACGAAAAGAAAAAAACCATATTTTTGTCAAAGGCGAATCCTTAGGCCTTATTTTTGTTCGAATTTAGGAAAAAATAAAATATGTTTTTCAATTCTTGGCTTCGGCCGGCATGCACATTCTGCCAGCGAGTTATTGACTGCCTGCATTGGACCTCAATAAATTAGCCACAAATTCATAGATGGCTATTTGCGTCGATTAGGCTATAACGGTGGCCATTAGGGGCTAATCGGTGACCGGCCGGGGTCGGTTGGCACCACCTGCGGCCAATGGCTGGCCAAATACAGGTGGGAAACTTTAAGGGCATGGATTATTTGTTAGTTTTCGTGGTTTCGGATTGTTTTACGCACACAATTATTAGAATAAAATATTTTAAAAATATTCGCGAAAAATTTCATCTGCAAGAGTTGACAATATAATGCACAAATTATGCCATTAAATTATTACCAAAAACTACTGGATCACAGCCGCAGTGGAGCTCATGAAACGTTTGGTCATAGCTCGTCGTCGTCTGACATAATTCTGACGAATGTGTAGCAAAACCAACTATTTTGAAGTTTAAAAAAAATGGACAGACGATAATTTTACGTCATAATTAAACATAACGTTGCTACGGTTACCATTTTGTCAATAAAACTACGTTGCTATGGTTACACATTTTGTGTGTACCAGAACGTGAGCGGAACGCTATTTTGTCACACTTTTTTGTGAGTGCTGCCAGTGTTCTGCATGACTAGAACTAACGAAAGTGACATATCAATTTGATTTTTAATGAGTATGATACTATAGGTATAATTTTAGTATTATTATTTTTTATTGAAATTGTGTAAATTGACATGCTTATATTATGTAATGTAATGTTAGGGCGAAATAAATAAATTATGAATTATGTTCATCAATTTATAAGACGTTATTATGTCAAAAACTACGACGAGTTACCAATAGGTTGTGAATTGCTTAACAAGGAATTATACTCAAGGTACAATCAGGCACAGCCAGGTGTTTCAATAACAGACTTATACGACACTTCGCTGTGATTTATATAACTCTATTCAATTCAGTAGATGGATTAGTTGTTAGCGACTGTACCTGAGAAATTAATTGAAGAAGTGACTGAGAACCGTTTTAATTAAAATAGTGTTTCAATTTTAGTATAGAAATAATTTTATGTCCCTTTCTGTCTTGAAATATTTTAAATCTTTCTCTCTGTTTTTTCTTACATTTTTTCACTTTTTTTGTGTGAGTGGGTTACGTGCAAAACCAAATGTAATGGATGTTGCTAATCTAACCTATTTGGATCCATCATTAAAGTTGACTTGCACAACAAAAAATAAATTGATTTAAGAAATTATTATTAACCAACTGTCAAAGTGTCAAACTGGCCATAACTTTCAGTCTGCGACCGAAAAAAGAAAAACCTAAAAAAAACTTATTTACTAAACAACTACAAAATATATGTAAGTACGCTAAATTCTATGCAATATGCACACACTGTAGCTGCGTCTCGTAACGGTGTCGCGAGTTCAGAGATTTTATCTCTATAAAATATGCTTACCGCACTAAAACAGGTTTTCACTTCAAAAAAGAGCTTAAAATTAGCTAGAAGTTAGCTTTTGTTTATGTACAATCTAATACAAGTCGCCCTTAGTTTCTTGTATAAATTTTTTAACTTTTTGGTTATAAGGTAAGTACATTTTATTAACAGAAACACAAGATGTTTGCCGTATTCACTTTTTTAATTTATTGGTTAAGACTTCTTGTAACCATTTTCCTACTAATTTAAATAATTTTTAATTTATTCCATATTCAAAGCACTCAAAGGAACACGCGTGACGTTCATTTGGCGGGAAATTAAAGCCGCCATGTTCCCATGGAAGTTCTCGAAGGTTCTCAGCTGTAATGAGCGGGGACGTGTAATTTTGTAACGTTTAACCAAATGTGAGTGTTCAGTGGAACTGTTTAATTTCTTCAAATGTTGAAGGTTTAAGGAATGTTTTCTGGAAAATTTTGAGCGAAGGAAGTTTTGTTTGAGTGAAATTGTTTGGTTTTCTCTATAAATATCTAAGCGCTGCGTTGCGACCCAACAAAGTGTTTCATATTGTTGGAATTTCTTCCCAAATACAAAAAAACCCATATTTTTATTCACTAAAAACACAATAAGTACAATAAACATGGTCTTTGTTATATGTTTGACAAAAAATATTTAGCTAATGTAGATTATGGCCTTCACACAAGATTTCCTCTTTTTTACGAAAACAATTTATAAGAGATAATATTTTAACAAAACCATCCCACGGCGTGGATTACTTTAATTTAAATTATCACAGACTTTAGCGAAACAAATCGATAAATATAAAACATAGATACAAAACACCTGATACTAAAATTACTTCGCATTTAACAGGGTCGTACTAAGCCATTACTTAGAAGAAAAAAAAATAGAATAGTTTTAGTACTAGATAATGTCGACGTATTTATTATTTGATCAAAAAGATATAAATTCATATCGTATTTTCCGAGATAAATCAAAAGGAAAACTTTCCCGGAAGTGGTACCGTCAACGGAAGCAGTCATCTTAGCGACCGGAAGTGACGTTGGCGGCACAATGGCGCCACAGATTAGAGGTTTTCATATGGAAATTATTTTCAGCCAGTTTTGTGATTTCATGAATGTAGTGAAAGGAGACAGAGTTAGTTTTATTGCGTTCTTATTTAATGGTTATGTTTGTGGAAATATTTTGTAGGCTTTTTAGTAATAAATAGATAGTATTTTAATTTTAGTATTTTAGGACAGCAGACACTGAAATATCTATCTATACATATAAAATGCTTTGTCCTGACTGAATGACTGACGGATCAACGCACAGCCTAAACCGCTGATAGTAGAGACCTGAAACTTGGAGGGTGTGTTCTTTGTATGACGTAGGCATCCAATAAGAATTTAGAGCCGAGAAGGATTTTGAAAAATTCAAACCCTATGCGGACGTAATCGCTGGCGAAAACTAGAAAATAAAAAAAAATATATAAAGAAAAAGACTGATCACAAAATGTTGTCGCGCACTTCAGAGATATCTATATATATAAAAGAGAAAATCACTGACTCACTCACTCACTCACTCATCACGATATTATCTCAGAAACTACAAGTGCTAGGAGTCTCAAATTTTGCATGGGGGTTCCTTTTATGACGTAGGTGCTCACTAAGACGGGATTTTGCGAAATTCGACCCCTAAGGGGGGAAAATGGGGGGTCGAAGTTTGTATGAAGGTATAATATTTTTGAAAGGTAGGAACTTGAAAATTAGAATTCTATCTTCTTATTATAAATAAATGATCACGTGTTTCAGGGATTTTCAATTTTCCTATTTTAAGGGGCGGAAATGGGCGCCGCTTTAAATCCGAAAGTTTGTTTCCTCTTCACGGTTGAACGACGGGACCGATTTGGATGAAAATAGGCATAGCGGTCGTTTAGGGGGATAAACACGGATATAGGCTACTTTTGATTCCGAAATTTCGGCGGTATCGGGACTTACGCGGGTGAAACCGCGGGGCGCAGCTAGTTTAGCATATAACCCTACCAAATTTTGTTGTTTATGGTTTTAATGGCTGCCTTTTTTTCTATCATGTACACACACATATAAATTGGGTTACGTAAAATATATTATGATAGGTATTTTACTAACAGAGCTATGTATGCTAAGAAGTACTAAGAAAATATTTTTGGATTTTCGACTTTGAAAGAGGTAATTATATGGCTGTTAAAGTTTGAAGTTGTAGTAGTAACTATTACGCATTCTGTGTCTGTAGGAAATCAATACTCACTTAATCTTTTAACGAGACACTGACGCGGGTAGAACCGCGAGGCGCAGCTACTAATTAATTTAACACAAAATTTATTTAGGTACCTATATGAAAAATATTAAAAAAAAAACGGAAAATTACAATTAATAGGACGAGCGTGATTTAAGGCAGAGGCAGTCATAAAATAAGTTGGATTTGCATGCTTTATAGTCCATTGAAATGTTAAATTTTTTGGGCTTAGCGTGCATTTGTCAGAGGATGCAATTTTATTTTTTAGATATCAAGGGGCATTTGCAACAAAAAGTGTTTAGTAATATTTTTTGTGAGACCTATAGTTTGTCAGATAAACCATAAAAGCTGTTTAAGGTTCCGCTGGTCGATCGTGTTTTCCATACAAATTAATTTAGAGTGTTATCCATTTATTCTTCATGGAATTTGAAAAAACAAAAGTTAAATCTACTTATCAAGTCTATATCTAGCCCATGTAGGCGACGAAATAGACAAATTATATTTAATTTAATATAATTTAATATAAATAAATATAATTTGTCTATTTCGTCGCCTACATGGGCTAGATATAGACTTGTTATGTAGATTTAACTTTTGTTTTTTCAAATTCCATAAAGAATAAATGGATAACACTCTAAATTCATTTGTATGGAAAACACGATCGACCAGCGGAACCTTAAATCCCGTTTTCCAAGATGGCGGCCGAGGGACAAGGGCTACAATTCCCTCAAACTTGGATTTGACTTTAAACTGACCCCCCCGTTGTTATTTAATAAATAAAATTGCGTCCTCTGATAAATGCAATGACAATAGCAAGATTTTTATAGTACCTATACTTAATATTAGCTGTCCCGGCAAACATTGTTTTGTCATATACAAAAAAAAAGAAAAATATAGATGCTGTTCAATTCTTAACGAATATACATTAAAAAATACATACAAATCGGTTCAGCTGTTTAGATGGATATAGGTAACTAGCACCGCGACACGAGAATTTGATTTATACAGAGTTATTGGTAATTATACTAGCAAGCCGTTGAGGGCTACTTCCGTGCACCTAAACAAACAACTTTTGTTCTACGACTTTTAGAAAATCGAACATTTTTTTGAAAATTTTGAGGTTAAGTTTACCTGTAAATCAGCTGTTCCATACACGGAGAAGTCATTAACCTTAAAATTTTACTAATTTATTAAGTTTTATTTACTGTTCTTAGTCTGAATGACCTTTGTTTTAAAAAATCAGCTGTTTTCCGAATTTACATAACCTCAAAATTTGCATTTTTTTCGAATTTCCAAAAGTCGTAGAACAAAAGTTGTTTGTTAAGGTGCACAGAAGTAGCCCTCAACAGCCTGCTAGTATAATTACCAAAAACTAACCTAAAAAAAAATAACGAAAATCGGCTGATTAACTAACTCAGATGATTCGCATGAAGGATCCGGAAACCGACTGGCAGTCCAGTGAAGAGCATGGTCGCGTCTCGTGACAGGACCAGGTGATATTAACATATTTCGTCTCGAAGCGCTCATTAATCACAGGAGTGTCAAACTTGTCAGTCTGTCATACGTTAATATCAGACTCAGACTGAAGTGATGAATGATGAATGTGGTACAAAATTACCTATTAGGCCGTGGCCTGATCTACGAGACTACGGACTTCGGCGAATATTTTATTTATTTATACATACGAAAAAAGAATGTTCTAGACGTGTAGGCTCACAACTTTTGTTTTACGACTTTTAATTCGTGATAAGTTGCTACTGTTCAGAGATAATGTTTTATAATGTTTTAAAATAGCATTTACCTAATAATTAACACTACTGTTACTCTAATACTTACCTGTTTATGTGTTTGAATTATCTATGTAATTGACTTGCCAATATTGCGAAATGTGATGACATGGTGAATAAATGATTTATGATTTATGATTTATAATTATTTCTACGAGTCTACGGGCTGCGGCGAATATTTGATTTATCCTATACATACGAATGGAGGTTGTTCTAGACGGCTACGCGAACAAATTTTGTTCTACGACTTTTAAAAATTCAAACTGTTTTGTTTGAGGAATTCTTTCAAGTAGGTACAGATACTTAAGTTTTATCAAAAGGTAACACTTTACATCGGGTGACACAATGCCCTTTGACCTGAGAGGGCTCTTGTCCCTTATTAGAGGGTCATCGAGACCATTGTCATTTTTTTATATCTACACCAGTATATATTTATATTTTACAGCCATAATGACAATACTGTTTTACGAGCACTTTTTTTTATTCGTAAAAATAATCTCGACTCTTTGTCTCACTTATAACAATCGTAAAAATTTCAATCTTTTTTTTCTTTTATCGTTTGATTAATATAAGTAGGTACGGTCGGCTGCATAATTGCAGTCCCACCGTAGAGCTCCAAAACCGCTGTAATAAGAATGTTTTCAACACAATCAAGATACTAGACACCTGCGTTAGGTGAAGTTAAAAGTTTTCTAACTTATCAATTTATCAAACAAAAATTATTAGAATGAAAACATTCGAATAATAGTAATTTTCGAACTCTACCGGGGGCTGCAATTATGCAGCCGACTGTACATACTAACTTTTACCTGCGACTTCGTACGTGGTTGAATTTGCTAATACCTTTTTAGCAGATGCCTAATTGCCTACATCGTAATTTAAGAGGAAAGGGTACCGGGGCGGGGGCTTTCTCCATACAAACTATTACAAACGTAGTCGACTGTTTTCTCCCTGGAAAATGACACTATAGCAAATATTTTTGGTGCATAAAACTTATAACTGCCATGACCATGCCCCTATTTTTTGTTTTTTATTAATTTATTAATTTTTTAAATTTTAATTTCTATGATAATTAGAAAATGAAAAAAACTAAAACATAGGGGCAGTCATGGCAGTTATAGGTTTTATGGCACAAAATATTTGTGCTAGTGTCATTATCCAGGGAGGAAACAGTCGACTACGTTTGTATGGAGAGAGCGCAGGTACCCTTTCAACATAAGCACAATGGAGTCTTGAAAACTTTGCATTCGTTTGTAGCATATCTTTTGTAGCATATCTCGTAGACCATAGTCGTAGATGGTCCACAACTGCTACGTTGTAGCTTCGTAGCACATTGACAATAATTATTATTTTAGTTTTTATGGGTAGTTTTTTTGGTTGTGTTTGTACTACATTCGCTTATTTTGTTAATATTAATTTTGAACTCGATAAATGGCGCGCTCTATGAGCTGCGATCCACAAAATGCAGGACTATAAGCCATGCTTTGATATTTCAGTCAGTCAGTACTTTGAATTTTATATTTACAAATGAATGAAAACGAACAAAAAATAGCTTAAAAAGTTTTAATATTTATTCTACATATGTAGGTATTAATGTAGGTATCAAGAGTTTCACGTGTTTTAACATTTCCAAGCGCGGCTTACGTAAGCCAAATTTTCTACAACTTCAAGAAACGGAAATATACTCTATCAGGCTTTGATAAGGTTTAAATTAATGTAACATGTTGTTTATCAGTGATTTTATCTCAGAACAAGATAAAGTATACTTTACTGCGTTGTTATATGGTTTGAAGTACTGTGGCAAGTTGTTTGTCAGTGATTTATGCAAGCCGCGTGGTTGATGAGCTTTTTATGACGTCATCAAAAAGGTGGAACGAGTGACGTAACAGTATTTTTGGGAGCGTTTAGGTATTTTTAGACAGGTCCTGTCTGTGACAGATTGATAACTTTCGATAAATAATTACCTATGGTGGGAACTTGTGAAACACTTGTTTTTCGTCATAAAATTGGTGAATTGCTGCAGTTAAGCCGCATGTTTTTACGTCCAGTAAAGTGGATTATAATTTTCTATTCTGTGCCCAGACCAAGAAATAAGGTTACATGGACGTATAAGAACTTGTTCCTTTGTCACATACTAGAAAGAAAAAATAAAAATATTGTGACACCTGTTTTCAAACACTACAATAAGAAAAAATAGGTATCTACATACTCTTTTGGGATATTTCTTGAAAAAGGAATCGTAAAGCAGCAATTTATTCTTTATTCACTTTTAGAAAAAAAGAACTGTAGATATTCAACCTTTTTAAAATATTTTTTTTAAACTTCTAGATAGGAAGAATTTGAACTCTTTTTACCTGACTACGGCGAAGCCAAAAGGGAGGGCTCTGTTTTTGACCCGTAAACTCTGATAAGGAGTTTTTGCTGCCAAGCGTAAATAAAAAAAAAAAAAAAAAAAAATATTTCAGGACATATTACACATCGCCATCCAGCCCCAAGCTAAGCAATTTAATGCTTGTGTTATGGGTGCCAGATAACGGATAAACTACTTATATACTTTTTTTTTTTTTTTGTAAATATATACATATTATACATATAGGAAACACCCAGAACCAGAAACAAGAATTTATGGTCAGCATAAATACTTGTTCCCGGCGGGAATCGAACCCGCAACCTTCTGCGTCGCAGTCGGGTGTTCGCCCGACGCGCCACAGAGGTCGTCAAGAGGTCGTAAATGGTTGATTCGTGTGTTTGATTAATGGATTTTGTTATTATTTTCTACTGTAGATTTTGAGTTCCAGATGGAATAATATTATTTAACTATCTCAATAATTTATTTTAATAAACTTTCTTATGATATCGGACATTTTTTCCGTTGACGCAAAATCTCCACGACAAGTTTTCGTTAAAGGCCACCACGGAAACAAGAAGAAGAACGAAAATTAAAGACGTTGTCAAAAAACATGCGCACAAATAAAATCTCTCGCATGTCACAGTCGTCAAAGAAAGACGTGTCTTCGTAATTTATTACTATCATAACCATATCCACCTGATGTCGAGGAGCGTTGAGAATTCCCACCCAAACCTTCCAGCCACATCTTCCAGCGTGTACTACAACGTACGAAACGAATGGATGCGTTAGATGAAGATTATTGCGTTGAGTTTCAAATGATGTGCACAGTTGGAACTGAGATGTTAAGACTAATTGCACAGTTTGGAGTTACAAGAGGATCTATTTCAACTTAATTGTGTTCACGTGTAAGGAGGTCCTTATTTGGAAGGAGTTTTAATAATACTTTACTTTGTACTTTAGGTAAAATAAACTTTGGTCGTGAATTGTATGTACCATAAGTAACACAAAAGTGCTTTTCTAGTTATTGTAAGCTTGTATAGCACCTACTGACATAAAGAGTACCAGCTGTGCCCCTGGTTTCACCCGCGTAAGTCCGTATTCTTCCAAGAGTCCAGCTGTCTACACATATAAAGTTAAATCGCAATTGTTTTAATAACTTTTGCGTAAAAAAGTAACCCACTTACAAATACTGTCACATTTTTAATATTGATTAATAAATTAAGAATAGCTAGATAGTAAGTAGAAGTTTTTTTCTTTTGTTGTTACCGTTTTTTTAAAGGTTGTATAATAGTTTTTCTTTTGTTATTACCGTTGCAATTTGTGCATACATACATATAGCTTGAGTTAAGAAATTTTATAAAATATCCTTTGCAGACATTTTTTTTAACTTCTTGTCCAAAAAAGCAGAATAAATCATAGAGCTTCTACGTTATGCTAAGCAACCGCATCAAAAACACAAATCTATGCCAAGTACACAAGTCATGTACACAAGGGAGTAAATTCACAGTAAGTGATATATTACCGCCCTCTAGAGGCGATATCGTTAATGATCGTCTCGACACATGATTGACAAGGATCAGGTACGATTGATCACTTTACCTGTGTATTGGATGGATCAATTTGTTTACTTGTACTTTATCCAAGCTTAAAGGGGAGTTTGCAATAGATTCGTTTGTACTTAAAATGGACTATTTGTCTAGAAACAGGAGATTTAAATAATAATAAAAAAAAAAAATAATAACAATACCTAATATTATTTTTTTCTTGTCGGATCTTTCTTACAATTTCAGCGTTCTGAGAATTATGGTAAACTTGCATGCTTAATTTAACCAGGTTACAAATAATAAATGCTAAGTAGGTACATATATTATGGACCTTGGTCTAAAAGCATAAATAAAAGTACTTATTATAAAAAAATAATATTTGCTTCTTGTGACACTTCTTAATCGGTTTTGATAAAACTTACGATACTTTAAAGTCTAACGTATTGGTATATACATATATAATTATAAAAACATATTCCTTTCCATGCATTCGGTTAAAAAATGAATCCCTATTTCCTTTTGTTACGGCATGACATCACGCGTGAACGGCTGGACCAATCTCGCTTATTCTATTTTTGTTTTTGTTGTGTTAGTGTTTACAGGAGAAGGTTCTTATGAAAAAAAATTAAGAAAGCTGCGTAGAAAATTATTACGCGGGTGAAACCGCGGAGACCTGTATTTAATTTTTAAGATTGTAAAAAATTTACAACTAATCCCTCCTATTTGTCCCGAGCTTAAAAAATAAACAATATTTTCAGTTCCCCGTCAATATTTTCCTTAATAATAAACCAACGCGAACGTTGAAAATACTAGCCCTTTGATCGATATACCGACACGTAGTAAATGATTCCATATTTTCTTTTATACTTTATTTGCACATAAATCTGTGGTGTATTCACAGCCCGACTTAGGTGACTGTGGTCGAACTGTTAGCGGCAGAATCACTACATAGTATAAAATAAAGTCACTTTTCGCCGTCCCTATATCCCTTTGTATGCTTAGATCTTTAAAACTACACAACGCATTTTGATGCGGTTTTTTAATAGATAGAGTGATTCAAGAGGAAGGTTTATATGTATAATACATGCATAATATATACGTGCGAAGCCGGGGCGGGTCGCTAGTAAGCTTATAAAACATACACATATTTCGTGAATTTGTAAAACTAAGTAGGTACGCGGTTTTTTTAAATAAAAATAATAGCAATAATTCGTCTTGAAATTATACTAAAACTAGCTGCGCGGCGCAATTTTAACCGCGTTAGTCTCATTAAAAGTGATATTTATTTCCAACAAATACAGAATACATAATACGTTAAGTTATTTTTAATGGTTGTTTGTTACAATTTTAGCTATAAACGACAGACGTTTGGCGATACGTGACAAAGACCGAAGCCACTGCCGAATTAAAAACTACGTGAAACTCGCTGAAACACCCACCGCACCCAAACATTTCCGTAAAAGCTTTATGAGTCAATCCCGTGAGCTACATTCGATGTTATTATGCGTTCCGTTTTATGTTACTTTCATTCGGCAACCGTCACGGAATAAACTATTTTAGGAGAATTTAGGCGATCCTCGATCGGTACATACTTACCGTAAAACGGAACGAAACGTGTCGCATTCGTTTTTATTATAACTTTATTACTCAGATACCGATATTTATAGTAAAATAAAGAAAAAAATGATACTTATAACGGGTTTTATGCTGATATGGGCATTTTACAAAGACTAATTATTTTGCATTTTAAATAAATAAATATTGCAGGACATTCCACACATCGCCATCTAGCCCCAAGCTATTAGTAACTAGACTTGTGTTATGGGTGTTAGACAACGGATATACTATTTATATTCTTTTCTTTTGTAAATACATACTTATATTACAAAGAAACAACCAGACCACAGAAAAATATCTAAGCATAAATACTTGTCTGGGGTGGGAATCGAACCCGCAACCCTGTGTTTGGCAGGCCGGAATGGTGACCATTGTCCCAACTGGGTCGTCATTTTGCCACAAAGATGTTTTGTTTTTTTGAACATTAAAGTTTTTATTCTTTAATTTACCTTTTTAGACAGGTTGATTTTTAAAGTAATGGTCTCATGAGACTCTCTAATAGACGACGGTATAAAGCACGCCTTGTTGCAAGGGGATTTAGTCAAAGGCACGGAGAAGACTATGAAGAAACTTTCGCGCCTGTAGTGAGACATAGTTCCTTAAGAGCCCTTATTGCTCAAGCTGTGAGACAAGGACTCAAGATTGATCAGATGGACGTCATGAAAATGCAGTTGTTTTTTATTCTGTATCTATCATATCATTATAATTTAAAGTTTTTTCTTTTTCACATGGGTTCGCACAATTTGACCATTTAGGTATTCAGTATCAAATCAAATAGTTTTGTATTGTAAAAGTTTGATCGCGACCCCTATAAAAGCCCGAGGGCGGGATGGTGGACCAATAATTTTCGAAACGGAAACAAAAGACGATCGAAACAAACAAACAAACAAACTCAAAATTCTTTATTCATTTTGGAATCAAACAATTTGCATGAACTCACATTGAAACGTATTAAAATCTAAGTTGGGATGTGTACTATTGTGTACTTTTAATAAGAATAAGGCACAAGAAACTCATGCTTTTTTAACACGCTTTTATTAGTTTCACCTGTATATTTGCTTGTATGTAACCGACTCTTTTGGGCTCGATTTTTGTAATCATGCTCGCAAAGGTCAAGATTACAAATAGTAAAAAGTATTTATGCTTTGATATTTGTCTTTGGTCTGGTTGTTTCTATGATTTACAAAAAGAAAAGTATATAAGTAGTATTTCCGTTGTCTAGCACCCATAATACAAGTCTGGTTACTTAGCTTGGGGCTAGATAGCGATGTGTGGAATGACCTGCAATATTTATTTACTTTTTATTTTTAAGCTATTGCATAGATTTTATCGCGGGCCTTGGGGGGCCAATCAAGAAATTCCGTAACGAAAACACCTAAGCCCCCCGAAAAATGACGGACGATTATTAACGGACGACTATTGACGGACGACAAATGTCGGACGACAAATGGCGGACGACAAATGTCGGACGACAAGATGTCGGACGACTATTTTTTAATTTTTTAATTTTTGTTTTATTTTTTATTATTTTATAAGAACATTTACTAAGACAAGAAATTATTCTCGATATAGCAATAGCTTTACCGCGGCAGTCCCCGAGTGCCACACGTTTTTTTATTGTAAAATACGAGGACGCCATATTTTCTATACCATGCAGCACAAAAACTAAGCAGCTTTGTAGCCTAAGTAACAACAAAGTACAATGAAAAACAAAGCGCAAACTGTAATCATAACATTTTCGTGCTCGCTACAATAAACCGCCATTCGTCAAACTTCAAAGTCCTGATTATGCTATAAATACAGGCTGCGTCACCCGACTCCGTTCGGAATTGCTCTCACTAAACACCGATCGGCACGAACATCATATATTTATGATATTAGTTACTACAGCTGCGTACCGTGGTTTCGACTGCGTAAGGTCACATTAACTTAGAAACTAAAATATGATTTTGACAGGTTGCCGCCGAAAGCCGGCAAGTAAGCTCCTATTACTAGATTTCAAATTTTGGTCTTAGTCCCTTTACCTACCGATATGTTTTTTTAGAGTTCTAACTATCTAAGTAGGTACGAAAATTCATCGTTTTTTATTCGTTTTTGCGCGTAAAAGCAACAACATATTAAATATTGCAGGACTTTGCACAAAGCACCATCTTATCAATTAGGCTTGTGTTATAGGCATTAGATAACAGATAGAATAATTATTAACATCCAGACCAGAAGCAAGTATCTGTGCATTAACAAGTATCTGTGCATTAGAATGTAACCCGCAACTTTCTAAAAGAATATCCACACCGCCAAACAAACAGCGTAAACAAACAAGCATGCGTGTCAAAAACAAAAAAAAGGTAGGTACACCTAAGTTACCTACACAGTCAGACAGACAAGCATACTTTCGAATTTATGACAGTACTATTTACAAAGATGTCGGTGTTTTTGTCTATTTTGTACTAATGTTCTTTGATGTATGTATTGTTATGAGATTGGTGGTGGCATCGTCAATGTTCTTTGATCACGATATTTCATGAAATAGTCATGTTAAGTCACCCTACATAATACCTACTGTTACAAATTGACGCCCAAACAATAACATTTTGTTAGTTAGTTCCAAAACAACAAAAAAATAATCAGCGAAATTGGTTCAGCCGTTCACGCATGATGCCGTGCCCAAGAAAAATAGGGAATCATTTTTATAAATAAAATATGGTAAAAATGTGGCTAGTTTATGGTCTGGCAAAATTTAGTTAAAAATAAAAAGGCTATAGAAGGTATATTGATATGATGGAAAAAGATGTAATACAAATGATGAAACTAAAGGAATGTAGACACTTGCGTCTTTCCCTTAATGCTCAAAGATTAAGAAGCATTAAATCGGTTTGAGTGTTATTACACTTCAAAAAAGTTCTATAGCAAAATTGTAAACACTAGATACAACTTCACAACATGTAACTCTATCTCTCTTTATTCTCTATTTAAGACTTCTCTTTGCTCATCCAAGGGTTAAAAAGTCCATAGCTTTAAGACGAGAAAGGTCCAGTTTAATCTTTTAATATACATTCAAAATTCACATAGAATTTAGAAAGTTGGAAAGATAAAATTAATTCCTTTCAGGCGAGTATGAATTACTACGGTGTGCGAACACAGAACGAGATAAAAGTGAATTTATAAGTTGCTGTCGCCCCCGGCTGGACGGTCCTGGGGACGGATTCAGGACGGTGAAAAGGGGGGAGTAATGATTTTATGACTTTAAGGTGTGTTTAATTAAATACGACTTTGAGCACTAGGCATGTCTGAAAATATTTTCAAGAAAAAAATGCATCTTTAAGTATTTTTGCATTGCAACATGTATATATGTGTTCAAAGAAGAAATTATTTAATCATTTTTCTGACACCCATATTATAAGCATAATGGCTTAACTTGGGGGCCAGATGTGCAATGTTGTACTAATAAATTTATTATTATGGATATTTATTTATTAATTACAAAAATACACATTTTCTTTAATATAAATTACATTCGAGCATTTTTAAGTTATAACGTTCTTCAACGTCGGAATCGCCCCTCGTTTTCTATACCCTAGATCCGTCTCTGCCTTAACGACTACAGTTACAAAGGACAACGGTTTCACTTAAAACTCAGTTAGCTTCGTGTAATTTGTTACTACGGCTCCGTTCCGGTTTTATTTTGCATTGTTCAATATTAATTTATCCATATTTAATATCTGCATTTCTTAATGTTTTGTGCTTTATGAAAAATGTTTTAGAATTTATTTATATTTTAAAATTAGTTTTTACTTGCGGTTTCGTCCGCTGATATGTTGAATTAGACATGTTGAATTTTTACCCCGCGATCCGTCCTTTGATTTGAGCAGTGCGTTAATAATATAGGTATCAGTCAGTCAATAAACACTTTGAATTTTATATTTTGTCTCCGGGTTGTCTCCGGAAATATATCTCTTCAAGCGAGTTTGATGAAAAATTAAAAAATACCCACGGATGCAAAATTCATTAAGAAAAAAAAAACTTAATCTAAAATTAATTCATTATTTTCAAGTCTAGTTACTTAGCTTGGGGCTAGATGGCGATGTGTGTAATGTCCTGCAATATTTATTTATTTTATAACATAAAAATGTACTTAATTTGTATTTTTTTTAATTGATTGAGGTGCAATTTTTGGATAAGTATGCATTTTTGCAAATGCCTAAAACAGCTAGAATTACGTACTAAAAAAATTATACGTTTGTTAAATGTACTATATTATTATATTAAATTCCCATTCCCATTATCTAAAGAATATTTTTAATTCTTCAACAATAAATTAAATTCATCGCTCAACACAAATTCAGTACCAAGATGGCTGCTCTATGAACGGACGTTAACGAATCACCAGCACGTTTGAGACTGCTTCTTGTCTCCGACTCCGGTTGTATGAGACTAATTAACAAGATGTTTTGAACCAGTAATTTAAGGTTCTTTCCTTTAGGTCTTTTTATTTAGTTAATAATTCACTCATTCATTTTTTTTTCTTAGACATATTTTTTTATAAAAACGACCCAATTTAAAATTGGAACATCACTACAAAACTTATTAAAAAATATATTGGGTTAATTTTTTCGAGTGACCCTTCGTTGGACTGGTTTTATACACCTAACGGCCCAAATGTGACGAAATTTAAGGTATCAAAAATTTATATTTTTTTCATATTCAATTCTATGGAATAAACATCAATTTAATACAAATTTAATTTATGGAATTAATTTTATATGTTAGTTGTGATTTTACGTTAAACTTTAGTTGCAAATTTTTTCTTTAAGAAGGTACATTTTTTACCTAGCTGCGCTTCAAGGTTTTACCCGTGTTAGTTCCAAAATGAATTCGATTTTATTTCTAGGATATATTTGTATATCTTTTTGCATAAATAACCTTCATTTGCCATCACCGCCAGTTACCTATTATGTAAAACAAATGGAACAGAATTAAGGCTCATTTTATTTATTTAAATAAACTGCGTAACAGCCAATTAACTCGCAAATTAATAGGACAAACCTAATCAAATCCTCAAAATTCATGTCCTTTCATTTTTAACGACTTCCATTTTTCTGAACAAGGGATGGTGCCGAAAAATGGACTCCAGAAGGGTTGAAAACTGGAGTCACTACATTTCATCCCCTATAATTAAATATTTCAACTGATTAACTACGGATTCTTAAGGTGAATGCTACCCGGATGCTCGGGAAATTCAAATTCGAATCCAGTTTTTTTTTGTAAAAGTTATCCAGTAGAAAATCGAAATGAAACATTATTTCAGAACACTTTAGAATAAATGGTTGGTATTAAAACCTAAAATTTCTAACAAAACGCAAGCCCTCCTTACAAGTATTTTATACCTTTAGCTTGAGCAAGACTCTATCAGATTAAAGATTTATTGAAACACAAACCTATAAAATGGATTTTCAGAAATAAATTGATTTAATTTATTAGGCTTTTAAGCAATTATAAAGTGACATGAAAATAAATGTCACTTAATTTAATTATTTTTAATTTTGGTACAGTTGGAAAATAGTCGTTAGAAAATTATGTTCAAGAGTGACGGATTATAAAATAACTTTTTAAATTTTTAACTTGGTATTTTCACAGAAGAAAACACCAAAAGTGAAATTTGGCGGGTCGTTAGTTCGACATCGCCTTAAAGAGCTTAAGGGTGGTCACGAGTGATATTATTTTTAATTTCATCTTTTAGGGGTGGGATTAAGATTTGCGAGTGACGTTTGGGGTACTTTAAAGATTTAATGGAAGGGTTTAAATTGATGTTCTGAGAAATAATTGTGGTAGTAATCGGACTTGAGGATTTTAGATTTTTATTTTTAAAGATTTCTTTTGAAGTCAGCTGCAGTTTATAGATTTACCCTAAGGAAAACCTACTTGAACTTTATGCGAGGTTTTTTGATTTCAAGCATAATTGACTCACAGTCCATACTTAAAACATTACAACGAATAATTTCAACTTTACCATTAAAAATAATTGGGCACAGCGCCATCTAGTCTCAAGCTAAGCAACGTATAGGCTTGTGTTATGGTTGCCCGACAACGGATAATATATTTATATTGGCACTTTTCTTATGTAAATTTTGTATTTTAATACATTTTGTACATGTATGCAGAGACATGACATGAAATAAATAGCTGTACAAAATAATTTGTTTGAGGCAGGCATTGAACCTGCAACCATATGCGTTGTAGCGGGTTTTCTACCACCGCGCTATAATCAAACTTTACAACATTACCCTATCGTGTGAAAAGATCTAAAACAAGTTTCATTCAATTTAAAAATAAAACTTTCACAAAAGAGGTTCCTAACATAACGTCACAGACAAAAAATATTCTTCAATTAAGTCACAGAGTATAAATTGTAACAAAGAAAAGTTTCATTCCGTAGACAAAAGGAAGTAGCTACCGTCTTGAAGTTACTACAAGGGAGGAATCTTATTAACGAAGAGGGTGAATTAGGGGGGGAGAGGGGGGTAGTTTAATTACTGTACTTCTAGTTGTACTGCATCGTATTACAAGAAGGGTCGAGATAATTTCTTACAGCCTATTTGGTATGGGTCAAGCCACAGTGGAGGTTCGTTGGTACAGTGGGTCAATGTAGATTTTTATGGAAGTAATAAGGAAAGTGGGTATAAAATGCAATGTTAGATACTAGATGTAGAAATGTACGGTCGGACTCCGAAATGTAGACCCATCGTAGAGTTCTAAAATGACTATTAATAGAATTTAATTTTTTTCTAATAAATTCATGAGTTAAAAATAAATAAAATAAATAAATATTTCAGGACATATTACACATCGCCATCCAGCCCCAAGCTAAGCAACTTAATGCTTGTGTTATGGGTGCCAGATAACGGATAAACTACTTATATACTTTTTTTTTTTGTAAATATATACATATTATACATATAGGAAACACCCAGAACCAGAAACAAGAATTTATGGTCAGCATAAATACTTGTTCCCGGCGGGAATCGAACCCGCAACCTTCTGCGTCGCAGTCGGGTGTTCGCCCGACGCGCCACAGAGGTCGTCAAAAGAGGTGAGGTGAGGTGAGTTGAAAGAGTTTAAACTTAAACTCAAGCAAGACTTTTAATTTTTAAATTTAGGGATGTTTTAAACTCTTGCTTGAGTTGAAAACATCCTTAAATTAGCAGTTTTGGAGCTCTACGGTGGGTCTGCAATTCTGACAACGACCGTACAACATCAACTTAATGAGTATGAAAAAATCGTATACTCCTCTTACCCTCTTAGGGTTTGTATAGGTAGTAGGGACCTATAAACTCTAAGAGGGGTAACCATAAGGTTTTAAAAGTATCTAATACGTTGGTCACCTCTTTAGGTCTTGAGTGGTTGGGTAAGCTACAACCGTAACAAATTATGACGTTCTATTCGTTTTTGATTTTTGTTAGTGACCTCCTCTAATCCATTTTACAAGTGAAAAAAAATGCCAAGGACCAAGATAATTATTTTCAACCACTTTTCATCTTAATATATATAAATCTCGTGTCACAATGTTTGTCCTCAATGGACTCCTAAACCACTTAACCGATTATAATAAAATTCGCACACCATGTGCAGTTCGATCCAACTTGAGAGATAGGATAGCATACATCTTAATTTATCCCGATATTACCACGGGATCGGAAGTTACGCGGGTGAAACCGCGGAGGGCAGCTAGTTATATAATAAACTAGAATAGAATTTCCAAGGAAAACAAAAGACGATCGAAAATAATATGAAATAAAATATATGTTCGGGACTTACGCGTGTGAAACCGCGGGACGCAGCCAGTTATTAATAGATACATATTCAGTTCCATGCTAAAATACAACAGGGGAGAACGGGGTAAGTTGGTGGGGTATACGTTTAATCACGACAACCGCCGCGCCCGCGATAAATCTAATAGCAAAGGGTCTGTATTAAATTATTTTACAACTCATAACAAGGTAGCAACGACCCGTGTGAGACTTCCTAGTTGTACGTTGAAGTGTTGAAGTTTATATTGTTGGGAGAAACTCGAGTTGAGTAACTTAAGTGTGACTTAAGGTGCAAAAAGGTAGCAATAAAGTACCAAGAGCAAACTGTTTTTCGACTATTAGAATAACAGTTATCATAAAATATTATCAATAAATATCTAATTCACGTTTGTTACTTTTACTTGGGATACAATATAGTAGTTTACTTACGGATCCCAAATTTTTGAAAATAAATTATAGCTTATTTTACTATCTGATAATGTAGCTTTATAATGGTGAAATAATTTTCAGTAGTTTCGGAGCGTATTCGTTATAAATAAGAAATCTTTCTTCTTTATAATATTAGTGTAGATTGCATGAAAAAGTATTATTGTGTTTACAGTTTGTAGGTAAAATCATTTTGACAGTCATAGGTAATTCAAAGATAAAAAATCCTTTAAGCTTATCATAAGACATACCTACCTACTATTAGAGCTGACTTCAATGTCCCAGACAATAAAAAAATGATAAAAAGTTCAAACTCTATTACGAAATTTCTCCATCCAGATGTAATATCCACCGATCCATACCTGAAACAAAGAAAGAAGTTCATTAATATCTTTCCAATAGAACAATTTTGTATCGAATAAAAAGTTTAAATAGGTCGGTAATATTAGACCCTAAAATATAAACATTAATTTCTATACTTCACAGAAATCAATTTCCCATTTCCATTCATTGACTTCGAGTTTCAATAGAAAATTATTGAGAGAAAAACGATCAAAATTATAATAACTGTTTCAGGTGACGGCACCATTTCACATTGAGCCGCGGAGTGGCTAACTTTGGCGGTCTTTGGGAACACAATGTATGGCGCTGTAAAACACAAGAGCTCTAAGGATATTGGTCAAATTTCAACTGTACATGGCTAACGGATTATTGGAAACGTTTTTGACATTTTAATATAGATTTTGAGGGGTCGAATGATGATGAAAATATTCGCTTAAAGGGTTACATTTTCAGGAAAATGATGTTAGCAAAATGGCATGGGGACTAAATTATTATTTTTTTCTGTTCCAATCAAAGACTTTATTTAAAAGACTAGCTGAGGCCCGCGGTTTTACTCGTAAGTTCCGTTTCCATGCGAATTTTGGGATAAAAAAATAGCATATGACACTCTACTACCCTCAAACTATCTCTAGGCAAAATTTTATCCAAAAATACCTCTTTTTATAATATTAGTAAAGACATTTTACTTTGCAAAAGAAATGTGAATGGGCTACTGAAAATATAACTTTTCAATCATGCCCCGATATATTTTGGGACTGAATTTGATAGAAAAAATTATCTAGTGTAGGCAAATCTTGATCGGAATGGTTCCGTATCTGAAAATATATTTTTTCGTTTCCTTTTATTTATTAAAAAAATGTGAAATGGGGTCGTTTAAACAGTTCATATTGAATTTCACGTTTCACCGTCGTCGACCTGCCTTATTTACAAACAAAACAGGCTCATTTTAATATATTAGCACAGAGTAAAAAACTCCCATTTCCCCAAGCAACCGTTTAACGAACCATTTCATCCATTTAAACTTAATAAAGTATTGAAAAGCAGCTTTATTAAATTATAAAAAGGACGGGCCCGTTTTTCTTTACTCTCCTCTTAGGGTGAACGTAGATTACAGACACTTTGTCGGCCGATAGAATTAAAAAATTATAGGCACACAAATATTTGCAAACACAAAGTTGGATAAAAAACGAAATAACAAAAAAAGACAAGCTCAAACGTGGCACATTAGGCAGCCTTACCGCTGAAAATAGTCTTTTTACTCATTATAGGCTTAGATTATACCTCATCTCACCTCATGGGAAGCGAAGATTAGGTCGAGGATGTAGCATACTCGCCTAGAAGGTACGGTCGGCAGCATAATTGCAGACCCACCGTAGAGTTCCAAAACGGCTGTTATAAGAATTTATTCAACACGAGCAAGATTCTAACCACCTGCTTTAGGTGAAGTTTAAAGTCTTCTAACTCATCAATTAATGAAACAAAATTTATTAGAATGCAAACATTCCAAAAAAAGTAATTTTCGAACTCTACCGTGGGCTGCAATTATGCAGCCGACTGTACCTATTCACTCTAGACTTAAGACTCCAAAGTTGTAGTTTTGGGCGAACAGCGACGCGCGCAGATAGTTTCACTTCGTTCTATCTAAGCAAGTTCGCGACTTGTTTTTCTTACCAATAGAAATCCTTAGTCTGTTTTCCACCCTTAAGACCACCTTGGGAAAATAATTATATTTTATACTTAGATATTAGAAGTTGAAGGAAAACTTAGTTTGTTTTGCTATTAAGCTGTTTGACGAGGTTTAAATTATGTACGAACGTCTAAATATTTAAATTGAGTGGTGTATCGTAGGACTAAAGATTTATTTGATGGGACAACCCATGAGTTGTGAGCGGTCACAAAACTACTGTATATTTTGAGGCCCAAAAGGAGGGAAAACCCAAAATAGAGACCATTGGCACATAAATATCTTTACTAATCGAATGTAAAAAAAATAAGAAATTTTGTTCCAAGAACAATCTTGAAAAATATTTTTGGGTATATTATTTCAGTTATGTTGCAAATAAGCAAGCATTCATATTATCTCATTTTTTCTAGCGCTGTTGTCGCTGTCATCAAATATAATTATTCATACTTCTTTCACTAGCATTTAGCTGACATTTTAAAGTACCTTGGTACTTTCTTCAACGAAAAAAAAAAACGTGTGGCACTCGGGGACTGCCGCGGTAAAGCTATTGCATCGTGCATTGCATGTCAATAGTCGTCCGTCAATAGTCGTCCGTTAATATTCGTCCGTCAATAGTCGTCCGTAAATAATCGTCCGTCATTTGTCGGGGGTGTTAGGTTTTATTTTCGTTACGGAATTTCTTGATTCGGTCGCCGCGCCCAAGGCCCGCGATAAAATCTATGCAATAGCTTAAAAACAAAAACCTTTACGTGTAAGTGACTTATTTTGGATAAAGAAAGAAAGCTAATACCTATTACGTACTGTTGTATTTATTATTCTGTGTTTGTTGGGTAAGTAATTTTCTTTCTTTTTTTCTTTCTTCCAATTCACTTTTAAGTTTATAACTTGCACCATTCTATTTGTTGACTCTCCCTCAGGAGATTAGTAGGTTATTTAATCATGTTTCAATATTCATATACCGATTTCGGCGGCTTATTGGCCCTGTTTCAAAATGTTTAATGGAATTTTCATACTTTCGAGAATGTTTTCTAAGTCTTTTAAGGGGGATATTGAAGGAAATGGACGAAGCCCTAAGTATGTATATTTTTTCTAAGTTTTGGCTTGAAAAACTTTGGCATTTTGCACATCGCCATGTCAAGTTACTTATAAAATTCTAAGTTCTGGCTGACTGATTTGTCTGGATGGATTGAAAGGGTTGGGGCTAAAATTTGCCACACAGATAGCCGTATGCTAAGCAAGGATTTTGGTAAATTAAACTCCTACGCGTACAAAGTAGCTGGTGAAAGCTGTCTTTAATAATAAATAAATAAAATAAATAAATAAATATTGCAGGACATTCGACACATCGCCATCTAGTCCCAAGCTAAGTGACTAGACTTGTGTTATAAGTGCTAGACAACGTATATACTACTTATATACCTTTCTTTTGTAAATATATACCTACTTATAATACATAGAAACAACTAGACCACAGACAAATATCTAAGCATAAATACTTGTCTGAGGCGGTAATCGAACCCGCGACCCTGTGTTTGGCAGTCCGGCATGGTGACCATTGTGCCACCTGGGTCGTCATAATCTTCTTATTCATCTTATTCTTTCTTCCTCAGTCTGCCATCTTTTTGTGTCGCTAAAGCCAATGACGATTTTACGGTTTGACTTCACCTATAATGTTTCAGATGTCAGAAAAAAGGGTGAAATAATTGTGACAGACACACGTAAAGGGTTGCGTTAATGTTATTAGTCTGACATTTGATTGTAATTATGAGTGATATAAATTAATTTCTCTATTTCTAAGGGTCTACGTCGACATGCAAGTACCTACAAGGGGAGTTTTACTGGGAATCGCGGCAATGGCGGACGTGCCTTGTGTTTTTATTTCATTTTATCAGTGTTATCTTGAGTTCAATTAACCAATTTGACAGACATTTTACACAATTAAATGTACCAGTGATACAAAAGTAAAATTCAAGGACAATCTCAGTTCCAAAGTAATTTAAAACAGAATATTTACCAAAACCAAACACATGGTAAGTATCTATTTTTAAATAATATCATTATTAGAAAATCATTAGTTGTTTAAAATCCTAAATCTCCGGTCGTCTCTCCTAAAACTCCAAGACGAGGTTTCGTTAAAGAGTGTCAATGTCTTTAGCAAAATAAAGTGGAAGAAAGAAGAAGGAATAACATGTTAGAGGCAATATGGAATAAAATCTCTTTGTCTTCTTCCCCTTTGGGGGAATAAACAGAAAAACGTAAACCATATTACACATAAGTTTTAAGAAACGAACATCCTTTATACGCCATAAATCTTTCCTCCATCACTTTTCATACTCGTAACTTTAACCATAACAACTTTTACTAAAATGAACCTTAAAACATGGGTATAAAGCGAGAAATTAGTTTGGAAAAAAATAAGCATCAGTAGAAGGATATTCATGAAAAATTCGACAATACAAAAAAATAAACTATTTGAATTTAGGATATTATTATACGTTTTGAAATCGTAGTTTATATGAAATCAAAAAACAGAATATAAGAAAAAGAAGCTACGACCCATCAGACGTTGGGCTTAAATCTCCAAGACAAACAACCTTTCTTTAAACGCTTCAAATTGTTGGAAACAAAACAAACACAGGATTTGTTCGCAAAGAATCCTTTTGACGTACAAATAACAGGGTTTTCGAACTATCACGTTGTTCGGAAATATCTTGGACACAAATTCAAAAGTGAGTAAAGGGATTATTTCTAACGTTTTCTTGACAGGTTAGGAATCGCTAAATGCATAAAAGAACACGTCAGTGAGGCCATAATAATATTATAAAAAGAATTGAGAAATAAATAAAAACAACCATTGACAAAAAAATTAATAATAAATAGTTTACTTATGTACCTCACACATTTCTTTGAAATGGCAATAGTAAAAATTAAAATTCAAAAATCTTCAAAAAGCTTAATTCATTTTTGAAATTAAAATCTACTTTGCGACACACTTATTGGTGAACACACCATCTGTTTTCGAATAGATGGGATGAAAATATAGATACTTCTTACTAATATATTATCAACTAAGCATCTAATACGTAGATACTCAAATATAAAAGATGTTTGTCCGTCCGTAGTATCAAAGCGGTCCTATGCACACAGTAAGATCATTTAATTGGGTTCGAATGTTTATTTGCTCCTCTAATACGGAATAGGGTATGTTTGTAAGACCCTTGAATGGGCTTCCTTATCGAATTGTGGTAGGCAACCTTTAGTCTGATTTTCAGGTGTTTGACTAGTATGGAGTTGAAATTTATTGTTTAAATCAACGAACATAACCAAGTTTGTAAGATTAATAACTAGGATTGTTTAAGATGTCTCAAGGTTTGTCTTTGAATGGACTTCTAAATTAACTTTACACTTATTGCTTTATCCAATTGATGCGATCTGCTGAAAATCTTTCAATATATCTTAAGCAGCGCCATCTTGTGACACATGGCACCAGATTAAATCTATAAATATAAAATTAAAAGTCCTCCTGACTGACGTACAGCTTAAACTGCTGGTCTGACATGGACTTTAAAGGGCGTGTTCTTTGTGGAGTGTAAGGTATTGAATAAGAAAGGGTTTTTCGAAATTCCTCCTTTATATGAGGGCAAAATTGGTAGCAAAGCCGTGGGCAGAAGCTACTTAAGGTCGTACGTTTTCCCTACTAAATGTTTTAGGGATTCCTACGTTTTATACTGAGATATTTAACTTATTATGACTTAAAGTAGGCCTAATTTAAGCTATTGTAGGGGCAGACCAAAAATATCACTGTTTAACATCCAGGAAGTACTCTGTTTCAGCGTGAAAAAAGAGACCAATTTTACGTATGTGGTGGTGCACGGCTATATTGACGTATTGTCATAGTGTGAGGTGACGTATAGATGTGTGGAAACACGCGACGTTGTCGCGTTGTGTGTGGAAGCAGGAACACGCAATTACGCTAGAGCAGAGCCGCAATACAGTTTGCTGGATAAGGGCGACGTTGCCTCTCCGTCTAATCTGTCTAATAAAAAATCAAAATATTTTCAATTGCATGATATTCAACTCAGTGCTGCCAGACCTACACCTGCAAGATTTTATGTAACTTTTGGCACTGTCGCGTCACTTTTGATACTTGAATTATACATTATTTTGATAGACTTATCAAATTATCACTTTACGTATATAATAAATAAATAAACATTTGTACTTGTTTGCATTTAATTAATAGTATAAAAATATAATAAAATATAAATGAAGTATAGTAATTCGCGAGAAACAAACCAAGCAGTCTTGTTGTTTTTTTGATACTGTTTGTTGTACACACTGGCAACATACACCCAGTCGATACTTTGCCTCGCACTGGATGCGCGCTTGTTACCTAGGCAACGGAGAGTCAACAGAGATGTCAAGTAGTCAGTAAATAGAAAAACCAAAAATAAAATATTATAATCATTTAATATATTCCTACTATTGTGTTTAAAGTATCATCCATCTGAGCACCTACTGAAAATAAACCTTGAGGGAATTTTAGTGTCTTGTAAGTGATTGAATTATTTCACAAGTATACCCCTCAAGGTGGGTAACCTATCCACACAAGTTGGGCCGTAGGAACAAACTACGACTACTCTGGGTCCCAGGCCATGAAGGAATAGCAGGAAATGAGAAGACTGATGAGCTGCAAGAACAGGATCGGCAAGTGCTATGCTTGGACCAGAACCATGTACGGGCCTGCCAGCATGCACAATCACAAAGGCCGTAAAGGATTACGTTGATAAGAAACACACGCAAGAGTGGGAAATCAGTGAAGGGCTACTACATTCGAAGAAATTCATAGGTAGCAGGCCCAGAGGGGCTTCTAAATTTATATTGAACAACGGAAAAAGCAAAGCACGAGCTGTGATTGGTGCCTTGACATGGCTTTACAAAACCAATGACATGCTTTTAAAAATGAATATAACTTCTAATATTGACTGCAGAACCTGCGGTGATGTCAGAGAAACTATGGAGCACATCCTGTGTGAATGCGCCGTCTTAGTGACGAAGCGAAGGAGACCCATGGGCCTCCTTGGGAATGCATATCCCAAACCGGAGAAACATAGGATTTTTCCTCTTAGTGGGATCACTGCGTTAATCGATCCCAAGGGGTCGAAGTGTTGCTGGCTATGTCAGTCCCCGATATAAGATGATAAGATAGAACTAATTTTAAATAAATAAACCTTTTTGTACATTACTTTGTCTTTATTTTTCTCTTTCCATTCAGACCTAGTACAATTTGCATCGTTCAGAATTCGTCCTAGTTTAAAAAAAAAAGATTACTAACAGTACCTACCATAAAATTGATCCTGTTTTAGAAAATTTATTCAAAAATATATTTTCAAAAAAAAATTCTATTTGTATCGAGATTTGAACTGGGGCTCTTCAGAACACTACCCCGCCGCTCTAAATGACTACACCAATCGGTATCTGTAGGACTACGTCAAATATAGTCTATAGTTGCTACAGTTTATTGTTTTGTATGTGTGCGTGTCATTTATATCGTGACAAGAGTTAAAAATTGTACTTTGGAAATACATTAAAATGTGACTTCCAAAAAATTAAATTATGTTTGAAATATGTTCAGAGCAAACTAGAAAACAGGCAACATATATACAAATACTTTAATTCCACGTCAATCATAGCAAAATAAAATAAAAATATACTTTCGGGGAAAACAAGCGCCATCTAGCGGAATACTTTGCTTAGCGATACGAAACATTCAACCTTAATATTATGCGTGGGAACATTTAGTTGGCTATCTGCTTCTACGATTTTTGTTTATTTTATAACTTATAGCTGTTTGTCCATTAAAAATTAAATAAATATAAAAATATCGATTGGTCATACACAGCTCTGAAACTTAACACTCAATAACCACCATTTCGCTAACAATAGTTTATGAAACCTTTCAATCCTGTGTAGTTATGTCTATAACCATAGGCTAGGTAGTCCTGTCCCTAGCAACGGTTTGGAAGGGTTATGTTACAGAAGCAGGCCTGAGGCTAGCAATATCCTGGGCATAGAGGCTGTACTCAATGCAAACAACGCGCGTCCGAGCGAATGAAAAACAGCCGAGAGCGTGTACCTTGTAATGGATACTCGTTAAGGTTAGTGAGTTTGATACTCTTGAACATTTGCCTGAATAATTTTATTGGAGTCGCCTTTAAGGACTTGGGTGCTTATTTTCTCAGGTGCTCAAAGGACACTAAAAAGATCGCTTTTAGCGATAAGGCCGCCCATTGTGCCATATTGTAAGGTATTATTGTTTTTGTAGCAGAATGTATGTTAGAATTAAGGTTTAATGTGGTACAATAAAGAGTTTATCTATCTATCTATCTATCTATCTAAAATGTCGCCTGTTTGTAAGGGAGGATCAGGTTTAGTATATCCGTTGTCTAGCACCCATGCATAACACAAGTGTAGTTACTTAGCTTGGGGCTAGATGGCGATGTGTGGAATGTCCTGCAATATTTATTTATTTATCTGGGTGATATCAACCAGAAGGTCCATTTTCGTAAATAACATTGTTCAAATTATTTTGCAATATCATTCCGATTGCATTTCGATTACAAAAATACTCTCAAAGTAGTTAAAAATACTCTCAAAGTAGTTAAAAATACTCTCAAAGTAGTTAAAAATACTCTCAAAGTAGTTAAAAATACTCTCAAAGTCAGCTTTCGTATTCTCTATTAATTATTATATAATTATTATAATTATTAATTATTTTTAATTAATTACTAGCGACCGCTCCGGCTTCGCACGGCTATATTATGCATGTATTATACATATAAACCTTCCTTTTGAATCACTCTATCTATTAAAACGGCATCAAAATCCGTTGCATAGTTTTAAAGATCTAAGCATACAAAGGGACATAGGGATATAGGGACGGCGAAAAGTGACTTTATTTTATACAATTTCTTTTGGTCCTAAAAGTGAAATAGACAATAAATGAAAATTTCTATTTTTTATTTATTTACATTTTATTTAGCGGACATTTGGTGTGACAGTGTCCTCATTAAATAAGTAAAATAATTTGTAGTAAGTAAATTTAAAAGTTAAAAAAGGGCATTAACGTCATTTATATCTCGCGCAATCATCAGCTACGTATTTTGTCTAAAGCTTAAAAACTTTTATTGGAAGAACACTTTCTTTATATTAGGACAAACTTCTCAGACGGCAAAGAAAATATGTTTAAAAGTAATTTTGAAGTGCCTCCCACGTTTCCACTTGCAGGCGAAAATTTTATTAAAGCATTGCCGACTTGGTTTCCTCATAATACAGATTAAGTTAAAAATTGCTATGACGTTCCGGCCTACGCAGTAGGGAGCCATATTTTTTTAATTTTCTCTCAAACAGTATCTGGAGATTCGATTATAGGTATAGGAGCCAGTGTTGGTTATTCAATTTGGTTTTTTTTGAGAGCGATCTTTTTTGAGAGATTGATTGAATTTTTTAAATTAAGATATTATTATGATTAGGTTGTTTGTTTGTGAATGTATAAAGGGAAATGGTTTTATTTTTATTTTGCACGATATGTGCAATAATGTGCATACAGCCAAAGGCAAGTAAATATTTATTTTAGATTAAGTGTTGTCGTTCTTTCTTCTTCTTGTTTCGCGAATCACGAAGTCTAGAAAATAATTAAGACAGGACAAGTTTTAGGAACAAAAATCTGGCTATAAATATAATTTAAAAAGATCGGTCCCCAATAACAAATACCTTTTGAAACGTGATATATTTCAGTTTCAGTTGAAAAAAGCAAACTTTTTAACAATACTTTTCGACACAACTGTACCGTAATTGTTAAGCCTACAAAGCAGTTACAATCGTCGACTCGCCATTACATCAAAGAACAAGGTAATATTTTTTTTGTTCTCGAAAGTACCATTTTAATTTCCTCCCCTCTTTATGAAACAAGTTTTTTTTTTCTAACAAGATTATTTTTATAAGAAGAAATTGAAGGATAAGGACTTTTCGCTTTTCTTTTTGGAGGCACCTATAAATACCTATAATTATACTTAAACTTGTATACGGGATTTATTCCGCAATTGGACCTTTTTGGGTGAGGATGGAGTACGCTTTACTATCCTCACAGCTTAGTCGACCTTGTCCAAAGAACTCGTCATTACGTCTGCATGGAGGCAACTGAGCTGCAAATGTCTTTTTCAAGAGCAATAGATTTTTCTACTCGGAAAATGATGGGCGTATAAATGCGCCACAAAATGTTTAAAAAATATTAGTATAAAAAAATAAGAAAATAAACAAAAAAATTGTTTTTCATATTGACAATAAAGCATCTACTAAACACTATTTTAAGTAGTTCCCTATTTTTTACTTACGAAGTATTTAGTTTTTAATTAAGGTGATGGTAGGTGGCTTTTTCTCGCAGGTATCTTATTTCTCTTTTCATAATCGAGAAACTAAATTTGGATTATTTGATTGTTGACCGTGACGTTTTGAACACCCTTTATTATGAACAAGGGTCAATCAATTGTTAACTGAAACACCCTCTAGACGTCCCGTCCCCGTGTTTCAGTGATGCCTTGAACTTTACAATTTGACTATAAACTATGAAATCCGTTAATTGTAATCTGGTTGGATGTGTCTTTGAATAGGGTTGTTGACTTCGATTTTTCAATATTAAACGGCTAATAAGTTAAGAAAATATAATTTGGAAATGGTTTTTGTGAGGCAGCTTTAAATAATGCTGCAGAATAACGTTCTGAACAAATCGTTAACGACAGTCACGCGTTTTGGTTTTGAGAGGAAAGTAAGGCGTTTATGTCAGTTTTTGACAAAAAATAATAATATTAAGGGTATACTTAATATTATTATTAATATAATTAAAATTAAAATTTAAAAAAAACTTATTACTAACTAATTCCGCTGGCTCAGCGACCCAAAGTGAATCATGGCCTATGAACTATTATTATATTTATTTTATACTAGCAGTGATCTGCGGTGTCACCCGCGTAACTTTCGATCCCGTGGGAATATCAGAGTAAAAAGTAGCCTATGTTGTTCCCAATGAATCAATGTATCCTGAAACCAAGTTTCATAAAAATCGGTTTAGTAGTTTCGAAGCTTATTCCTTACAATAAAAAAACAAATATTTCTTCTTTATAATATTAGTAAGTAGAGACACCTAGAGGTTTTTTTTTAAATTAGGTAATGAAAATTCAAACCCTACGCAAACAAAGATGCGGGAAAAAGCTAATTATTTTATAATAAAGAATTAGCCGGTGATAGATAAAAGGCCTTCTAAATCTTAATTTATCTCAAGAAGTTTACCTACCTACGTTTGCCAGCCCTAGCGGCTTGCCAAGGGAGAGACGGATTATCATAGCGTATGAATATTTTATACTCGGTCTGATTCAATTAGACACAATGTGGGTACAATACGATCTCATAAACGAGTATACCTTATTACTGAATACGGGAAATTTGTTTATATCTTAGGCAATTAAAAACACCCAAACTAAATCTATAGGAAACGTTAATTATTGCATGAAAATTGAGGCAAAATTTTCAGGTTCGATTCGACTAGTGCAATAACTTTTCCAAAAATGGAATGATGTAGGTTTGTTTTTTGTTAAAATCAGGCACGAAACACCTTTAAGAGGAAAGGGTACCGGAGGATCTTTCCATACAAACTATTACAAACGTAGTCGACTATTTTCTCCCTGCATAATGACACTAGAGCAAATATTTTTGGTACATAAAACTTATAATTGCCATTACCATGCCCCTATTTTTAAATTTTTTAATTAGAATATCAAAAAAACCAAAACATAGAGGCATGGTCATGGCAGTTATAGATTTTGTGGCACAAAAATATTTATACTAGTGTCATTATCCAGGGAGGAAACAGTCGACTACGTTTGTATGGAGAGCGCGCAGGTACCCTTTCACCTTAAGCATTTTTCGCTAATTCTTAGGTATAGTTTAGGAAGTGGCACTGAAAGCCCAATCAAAGTATATCATCCTGTATATCAAAGTGTCCTATAAGATGCTCATGTAGTTTTGCTTCACGGCCCGACCGTAGGTGACATACATAATGTTCTCGACGCGAATTTAGCATAGATCTGTTATACACATGCAGTGTATACAGTTTGTTTGCATGGTCTTTGACTCAAGTTAAAGCGGATTGAGACGAAAGAACTACTAATACTAAAAGCAGATTTATAGGTAGACTTGAAATCGTTTTATACTTACCTACTATAAAACAGTCAAATCTGTATAGAATTTTAAACTAAAATTTTTAAACTTGGTCAAGATTAATTCTTAATCGCTATTTGTAGAGAAATTAGAAATTTGGAGTCTCAGGGATCTCCGGTTATTTTCGGGGAAAATAACCGAATAACCGAACTAAATACTTGAAGCAGATTAGTGGACATGAAAGCAGCAGAAATTATCAGACACGTATACTTGAAACCGGTTCATACCTACTTACCTACTATAAAACACAGATGAACGATTAAAATGATTGACCTTGTTTTTTGTTTCGATGCTATAACAAGCACCGTCTCGTGAAAATGGTGGTTGTAAGAACGAACAAAGAACAAAACATGACAAATAAATACTATATATTATACTAGCGATCCGCCCCGACTTCGCACGGCTATAATATGCATGTTTTATACATATAAACCTTCCTCTTGAATCACTCTATCTATTAAAAAAAACCGCATCATAATCCGTTGCGTAGTTTTAAAGATTAAAGCATACATAGGGATATAGGGACAGAGGAAGCGACTTTGTTTTATACTATGTAGTGATGATAGTGATATATTTAAAATATACCGTTTTAATAATTTTATTCGTTTATAAACGTTTTCTTACTTGCTTATTAGTCAAGTTTTCAGTCCGAGTTCATCTTAAAAGCTTACTTCCTTCAAAATATGAAAACACCAGGAATCCTACTTAAACTTGGACCGCGGCACGGCTCTCGGTTGTAAATCAGTACAAGGCGACCTTCCGCAGCACTTAATTATGTTTATTCATGAACACTGCTCATCTAGGTAAAGAAAGTGAATCTTTGTTTACTGTGTGTAACGAAACGTTGTTGTCGTGTTTACTGTTTATATTGTTCGTTATATTAGCGCGTTACGAAACTTTACTTAGCTGTAAAATAGATAGATAGATTACACTTTATTTGTTTACAAAAATTGTATTTCCTTGCAGTCGGGTTAAATTAGTCAACTTTATCGCCACATGCAACCAAAAAATATTTAAAATCGAAGTGAATAAGATACAGCCTGTTGACAGACAGACAGACAGACGGTAAGATGGAGTGATAGCAAAAGGGTCCCGTTTTTACCCTTTGGGTACGGAACCCTAAAAAAGATCCGCTTCCTACGGAAAGTGGCAGTATATTTGGAAATCTACTAAACCGATTTTGATGAAACGAGGATATTATATTCAACTAGCTGCGCCCCGCGGTTTCACTCGCGTAAGTCCGATCTTTCTCATCGTTTAAACTTTCCCTGGACTACGACAAACATTTCAAAACCGAAATCATCTAAATCGGTTCGTGCGTTCTGGAGTTATAGCGTCAGGAAGGAAAACCCGACTTATTTTTATATAGTAGATTATAGGAATTTATAAAGGTTATTTTCAATTAAGATATTTCTGCAGGATTGGGACTTAACCTCGCAGCGCTCGCGCTGGCCTAAAACATTTGCCATACATCAGTCCCAAGTTTCAACATAACCCGAAATATTATACATGGATGGATCAAGAAATTAAATGATAATACTTAAACCTAGCATCATAATCAGTTAATCACCAAATCGTTATATTCCTCGTAAGAACTCTATTCAAACATTAATTCACTAAACAGAACCCGGATCAAAACAATAACATCGTTAAACGTTACGTTATAATTTGGGAAACAATTGCGAGCGAAAATCGGCAGTATTTCGTAACATTTCGGGGGTACTTCGGTAGTATTTCGCAGAATCCTTTCATCTCTGTTCTATATTTAAATCAGTCCGGAAAGAGAGGAACAGACAAATCCTAGCGTGACCCATTTCCGCTCAATCCGGCTAATGCCAACCGACAAACTTCCGCTCAGCGGTGTGGCTAAACTTGCAGCGAAAAAACTTAAATAATATTTACTAATTATCAGAAATTTATTAAAAATATAGTCAAAACTTAAAGAGGAAAGGGTACCGACGTTCTCTCCATACAAACGTAGTCGACTGTTACCCCCTGGATAATGACAATAGGTACTACAGCAAATATTTTTATTGCATAAAACTTATAACTGCCATGACCATATTGACCATACCCCTATGTTATTTTTTGTTTGTTAAATCTTAATTTCCGTGATAATTAGAAAATGAAAAAAACCAAGACATAGGGGCATAGTCATGGTAGTTATAGGTTTTATGCAACAAAAATATTTGTGCTAGTGTCATAGTGTGTGTGTGTGTGCTATATCTAGGAAGGAATCTTTCTCTTAAAGTTCAGATTAATTACTCAAAGCCATTTTTTAAGGTGGAGAAAATGCGCCCTAATGCAGTCATAATGCATTATGATGCGCCCAGGAGGAGCTGCGAGGGTATGTTGGGTTCCCTGGGGTGATAAGACTGCGGGGACATGTTGTGAGTCTTCCGCGGTACCCGACGGCATGTAGAGGAAGCCTGCAACGAATGGGGAAACTTATATCTTGGAAAAATATAGCTAATAAATTGAACGAAATGGAAGAAGATTGCGGAAGAGGCCAATCAAAGACCTACGAAGTGTTATATCGCTGCAGGAAGTAAGAAGTAAAGATTTTGGAAGATGAAGAAGAAGAGAATGAATTAATGTTTTAATATGATTTTGAAACCGCCATCATTCTAACCCAACCCATTTCACAACCCAGTTACGTAACCCTGAAAAAAAATAATAACACTTTGCATAAGCATTTTTTCGTCGCTTCGCTGAGGACTTTACATTGAAATAGGTGGCAGAATCCCCAAGAATATAGGCTAAGTGGAACTCGGCGGGTTTTCATTGCATTGTGAGGATATACGAGATTATTAAGCTGCAGATTGGTATAGCATTGTGAGAGAATTGTGCTCGTATGACCACAATGTCTCTTTGTGTTCGTTGAATGATAGTTGCGATTAGTTTTTGCGGTAGTTTCTCGTATTTTCTATTCAACAGTAATAGTTTGGGGGAATGTATGGATTAGGTTTTAGAAATAGCGATGCTATTATTTCTCTGGGCGCGTTTTAAAGACATCCTTACTTAGAATTTGACTTGATATTTCATGCGAATGATTTCAACTGAATAAAGAAATTTTGACTCTGACTTTCTCTGTATTTTGACGACTTTTGTGGCGTGGTGGGCGAACACCCGCCCGTGACATAGAAAGTTATGGATTCGATTCCCGCCGTCGAACAAATAATTCTTGGTCTCGGAGGTTTCTCTACTTATGAATAATGTGTACAATTGCAAAAGAAAAGTTAATAAGTATTCTATGCGTTCTCTAGCACCCATATCTAGCACCCATGTCTAGTTGCTTATTTTGAGGCTAGGTGGCGTTGTCTGACAATAATTATTTATATTCTTCCGGGGCAAATACAATATATGCCCCAAATTCCTACGATTATTTTGGGGGAACATGCCATGAAAATGACAGTTTTCCGAAATTTGGGGGATTCCGTTTGAGGGACAAAAATATCCCTTCTAAGTGGTTTCTTTAGCCAAATTTTACAGGCATTCATTCAGTAAACGTCAAGTACATTTCGTTTGCTAAATCAAATTAGGATAAACCCTACTCAGAATGTTTAAATTCTTAAACATTTTGTTTAGCAAACATTAAAACATTTTGTTTAGTAATAAATTAAATTAGTAAAGCCATTTCCGCTTAGCTGAATAAATCACTTTCATTGTTCCTGAGATGAATATTCATAAAATATGGGTTTTTGTCTGCGGCGGACGAAGGAGGACATGGAGAATCTTAATGTGTTGCTATTTTAGTTTTATATTTACAAATAGACGAAGTTTTGAGAGATTTAATTAATTCAGTGACGAAATAGGTTCTAGAGAAACTGAATATCAACATACATACGACTCAAAAACATAACCCTCGCTTTTGGCTTCGCCGTAGTCGGGTAAAAATGTCGATAGCTGGAGACCTACTTATGCTACTTTCCCGATATTCCCACGGGATTGGAACTTGGGCGGGTGAAAAAACAGTATCTAAATAAAATTCTCGTGTCGCGGTGTTAGTTTCCTATGTCCACCTAAACGGCTGAACCGATTTGTATAAAATTTTTTGTGTATATTCGTTAGGTCTGAGAATCAAACAAAATCTATTTTTTTTGTAATTGGCACAGCGACGTTTGCCGGGACAGTTAGTATTTTATAAAACCGTAGGTATTGTATTTTATAGGCCTAAAATTGTCAAGTTGTGACATTAACTCTACAATTCAAGTCAAATTGGTGTTCATCACTTTGGCATATTGACTTGATTTTGATTTTGGACTGCGTAAGACAAGGCATGAGAGAGATAAATGTGAACGATGATGTGATGACTAATTGGAGTGAATTAAAGAAAAAGATATATTACGCCGACTACAAATAAATTGGGATTAGGGCAGGAAGAAGAAGATTTAATTTTGACTCTAACATAAATAGGTTTAGTGTAATCTTATCTGACGGTGTTGTTTACTTGTAAGCCTATAAAAAGTTATCAACTTGACTTAAAAAGGAATTCCTATTTGTATTACTTCCGGTCCGAATTACGGAAGTGCCAGTTTTTCTTCGTTTTATCTTTAAAAATCTATGCGATTGCAATCGTCGTGAAAGAAGTCGGTTCAACCTCGATTTTTTGCAGTCCCTTTGTCTTTTATTCTAAGAGATAGGGCTACCTATGAAAGTACTATTGAATTTTTTATCTTCAGTCAGTTTTTAATAGATCCAGAAAATACCTGCCTACCAAACATAGGTTTGTTAATAGCATAGCTCTTTAAGAGCCAGTTTTTAGCCTTAGTAGGCTTATAAAGTGTGATGCTATTTTAATAAGTTTGGAGAAAAACAGATAAATATCAAAATAATGCTAATCTGTTCGGTTCACTGTATGTTCACAAATAACAAGAAAAGCATAGCACATATTTGAACAAGCATAGCACAAGGTAAAAGACGTGAGATAATAATTAGTAGAAACTCTAGAAACATAGTAGAGGTGTAATCCAAGTGCGATATCACGAATTTTGATATTAGCCACGTCCATGCAACCGGGAACATCGCTTGGATGATGATGAATGTAGCTACGTCATAAATAATGAGTTTTAGACGCAAATTTAGTTTATTTCCTTCTTTCTATAAGTATTTTTTTCTCATTAGCCAAGACCAATAAGTCTAGCGTACATAACAAAACAAAAACAGTCCCACGAAAACTACAGGTAGAGAAGAAAACTTGGATGATTTTGAACTGTTCCTGCGTGGCATCCCTATTCACGAATCTCGCCGTTGCCCCGAGACCAGCTCGCCGCTCGGTGACAATTTATGACGGACGCTGACGACGACGTCTAATTCAGGCGAGTCCTCATTAAACGGGCCTAACACGGGCCTATATTCACTTACAACGGCCGTTTTTCGCCCGGACCGTTTTTTGTGACCGTATATTTATGGCCCGGCCAGTTTTTCCCGTAAGCGTTTTATTTTTTTTCGGTTGGTTTATGCGTGATGCATAAAGCTTGATAGGTTGGTAAGTTATTCGTTTTAGGGCAATGACTGAATTTGCTTATTTGTTGATCTTTGTACCTGAGTATTTGGTCCAGGTCCAAAAACATGGCGAGTTGTTTTGTCTTCGCTATAATTAGTGATTCGAGTCAAATTGGATAATTTACATCAACAAATAAATATTGCAGGACATTTCACACATCGCCATCTAGCCCCAAACTAATTAACTAGACTTGTGTTATTTATCGGATATACTACTTATTTACTTTTATTTTGTAAATACATACTTATAAACAACCAGTCCAGATTTAGGTGGCATTTGATCAGTTAAGGTGGCATTGAATCAGTTCAGTGGATTTTATTTAATTTGGTTCCAGATTTCATGCTCAAAACATTTTTTATCATTTTTGACATCATCCAGATGAAAAAAAAAAGTGTTATGCTTTATTTATAACTAGCGACTAACTTAACTATAACTTTCGCACGGCTGTATTATGCATGTATTATATCTAAAAACCTTCCTCTTTAATCACTCTACCTATTAAAAACCGCATCAAAATCCGTTGCGTAGTTTTTAGGATCTAAGCATACATAGGGACGGTGAAAAGTGACTTTATTTTATACTATGTTGTGATGATGTGTTCGATTTTGTAAGTAAATTAACTAGATTTTTCACGAGGTTTATTTTAAAAGGCTATTATCCCCCCAGCACCTATAAGTACCACCTTAGCTTAGTCGACTATGTCTAGAGAACTCGTCAATAAGTCTGAAGCCAACTAAGCTGCGGGGTATGTAACTTGTATAAATTCACTTGTATTTATTGGATTCCAACACTGATTTTACTTTCACTAACATCTCCATTCGCCAGCTCGTCCAAACATAAACACATTTATCAAATCATATATTGGATTGGAGCCAAGAATGTAGTTTTAGGAGCGCATTTAGAAAGTTACATTTCCTTAAATAAATATTTGTTATGGACATGGCCTTCGCTGTTTATCCGATTGATAGAATATTACTTGTTATTTCTGTGTTAATAAAATCTGTAACTATATCTAGTCATTTTGACGTGGTAACGTCTCATTTAAATCAACTAGCGACCCGCTCCGGCTTCGCACGGCTTTATTATGCATGTATTATAGATATAAACCTTCCTCTTGAATCACTCTATCTATTTAAAAAAACCGCATCAAAATCCGTTGCGTAGTTTTAAAGATCTAAGCATACAAAGGGACATAGGGATATAGGGACGGCGAAAAGTGACTTTATTTTATACTATGTAGTGATGAACACCGTACTGCACTCACAAAAAAGTGTGACGTCACGCTCACGTTAAGAGAACGTGAGCGTTATTGACAAGGTAATAATAGCAACGTATTATCGTTTTAAGCGACCCGCCCCGGCTTCGCACGGCTATATTATGCATGTATTATACATATAAACCTTCCTCTTGAATCACTCTATCTATTAAAAAAACCGCATCAAAATCCGTTGCGTAGTTTTAACGATTTAAGCGGTCAAAGGGAAATAGGGACAGAGAAAGCGACTTTGTTAGTGATATTGATGAGTACCATCAATATTTTTATGACGTAATATTATCGTAAAATTATCGTCCGTAAACCGACTTTACAGACAACCATTTCTTACATTTAAGTTGACTTGCACAATAAAAAACAAAATTTAAGACCTTAAACATGACTACCAAACTTTCAAAGTGTCAAACAAAACCATCTGTTTGTTACTCCTTTATACAAAAATTGCTAAACTGATTGTGATGAAAATTAGCAACGTGATAGCTAGTGCCCTGGAGTTGTTACTTGCTTATCAAGTTTTATGACAACTCGCGAAACCGATCTTAAAACATGTCTTTGTGTCATAAAATTTTAAGTACGCAAAGCTTTTCTCTATAATGAACTCAGAACGTATCTTTTATGCATAATGCACTAAACTCCGTAACCTACGTAAACAAACCCATCCCAAAAAGTAATTTACTTCACTCTATAAAGTTTACACTCACATGATCATTCTCTAGATAAATTCTTAAATTAAATTCGTTTGAGACATGCGATACTAGCTTCAAACACGATGGGGATAGGGTAGTTTTTCGTGTCGGTTCAAATCTACCCTTATAATGCGTGCTCGAAGGGTCATTGCCTTTAGAATTAGGTCAGATAGTGACATTTTTCTAGGTCACCAGCTTTTCAGCAGTGACTTTTCGGGTGTTTTTCTTACAAATGACTTATAGAGCTTTTTCGTTATGTAACTCTTGTTTTAGCTGTCGTCGTTCTTTTTCTTTGGTAAGATTTATCTTTTTAATGGGAAAGTTGTGGTGGTAATGGAGTAGTTTTTGGTTGGGGATTTGGATTGTTTGGGTTTGATTTATGATTTTAAGATTCGTTCTGAACATTTGGCTTTAAAGCTATTATATATCTACCAATTACGTGTTACAGCGTATATAAATAGGACACTAATAACTAAGCCACAGGGTTTTACTAAAAGCTTAATTTCACGTCATTATTTATGTATCTTCTTTAGGTACTTATAAAGCAAGAAGGGACATAGAAGCAAATTTAAATTTCTATTATTGTCAGCGAGCCAATAACTTTTAACTATTCGAGTATATGTCTTAGAATGAGCAGTATAGAACAAGAAATATGTTCTGTTTGTTTATTAACGTCTGTTCTGTTACCTATGTAATTACAAATCATAAACTACTGAACCTATAGCTTGGTTTTCACCATTGGATAGCTCTCTTTTCTATAGGAAAGTAATGGTATACTTTACATCAACAAAATTCACTGCCAGCTTGCTAGGGACTTTCGGTCAGGGGGACACCTTGATTTTAGGGGTTTTTTATTTTTAAACTAGCTGCGCTCCGCGGTTACAACCGCGTAAGTCCCGATCCTGTTGGAATATTAAAATGAAAAGTAGCCTATAGTCTTCCTCGATAAATGGACTATAAAACACAAAAAAAATATTTTATTCGAACCAGTTGTTCCGAGATTAGCGCGTTCAAACAAACAAACTCTTCAGCTTTATAATATTAGTATAGATTTTACTTGTTTGTTCTTATTATTTTTATTAATGTCTAATTTTGTGTGACATTTGTATGTTTTTTTTTATTTTTATTTTTGTGATGTTGCTGTCTACCTACCTATATAATTTTGTAATTGATAGAAAATAAAGTCTTGATAGACAAAATCCACTACATCATCATCATCATATCAGTCTAGTTTTTAACTAAAATTGTGTTACAACACTCTACATACATTTGCGCGCAGACAAAAGACGTAACAAACAAGACGAGATTGTAACAAATAAGTGAGACGTAACAACTATCTATGTTCAACCAAATAAGTATCTAACAAGCCCAAGTCTGAGAGCTTCCGAAGTAACTTTGCTGTGCTGAAACGATTGCCACGTTTTAGCCATTAGTTTCTTGAAATTTCAAAGGATTTCATTTAAATGTAGAGAGACAGTGAATAAAAGAATGGAAAATAAGAAACATATACTTTAGGCGAGATTCTACAGTGACAAGAACCCTTTCCCCTTAGTGACCTAAGAGCCCAGACCCTACAGAATAGGAAAATAAATAAAAAAAGTCATTCTTTAATTTCGGAAAAACTAGAGTTTCGTGAATTTTCAAAACATGACAAAACAATTATTTACCTTGAAAATTACTTACATTTTTAGTAAGTTTGGGTAATTTTACCAAACTTTAAATTAAAATTATTATTTTATTTTCAAGGAAAAAAAGGCAAACAGCTGTCCTGATGATACCTACAAGCACTTAGTAAGGTTACAGTGTTTTTTTTTACATCCTGTATATTGCCAATGTCTTTAGCCTGCTCCTTCGTGGATAATACGCACAAAAAGATGATTAAAACGAAGGCTTTCATCCTATCCATGGCAGAAATTCTAAACTCTCAAACATCATGAATTTAACACGAACCAAATGCAATAGGCTGGAGATAAAAATCAATTGGAATCAAGTTAGACTGGCGAACTGGCGACTTGGCAGCTAGAGTCGAACCACCGTAAGTCCATGACAGTTAAACTTACATATACACAGACGCCAAGAAAGTGATCATCTGTGCTCACGTTAGGTGATAAGACCAGCCTGTTCAGGTTTGAGAAAGTGGTTCGAATGGCTACAGATCAGAATAAGTGGAGGACCCTTACAAACCGTTGGGTGAAGAAGAATGGTGGGCGCGATCTTCATGCACGAAAGAACGATAACAATAACCTATGGAACAAATTTTTCAACAGTTCGATTTTGACATTTATTTTTATCCATATATTTACCTACACCCAAATTTGTATATTACGTTATAAATTGTTTACATCACTTATATATAGCAAAAACTTATAAAATACTAAAAAACAATTAAATGCAAGAACGGTGATGCCTCAACTTTCACATTTGTAACATTATCTAACAGGATAGAATGGTAAATATACTAATTTTATGTCCAGACTGACTGATATATCAACGACCAGCTCAAGCCAGTGAAAGCAAGCGGCTAAGATTTGACATAATATAGCTATTATGACATGGGTATCCAAATAAAGGATTTTGGAAAATGCAACCTCTACGTGGACAAATTCGCGGATAACAGTTTATTTATCTACCTACCTATATTATGAAATTTTCACACAAATAATGTTAGTTGGAGGTTTTCCATAGACAGAACTCTCACATCGATCTGTGACGTAGCCTGTGGGATAGCGTTACGTGGATTATGTAAGTGTAATTGTCACAGACTCACGGCCTTTAAGTTCTGAACAGCCATTGAGTATGCACATAAATTGTCAGCCAAGAGGGAAGATCTGGCGGATAATCTCCGGGTCATGGAGGCTGGTTAACTAACGAAATTAAATATCTTAAACTTTGGGGCTTAAAGATTTATGCCGATAGAGAATTATGTAGCGTGATAACTTAGTACTCCTATAATTTCGTGGTGAAGTTACAGCCGTTACAGCCGTTCCCTAGTTTTGATAGAAGTCTCCTAAAAATTAAATAAATACAAACATACAGGGCTTAAAATGTGAAAACGGACCTATTTCAGAAGCATATTCAAAATCCAATTCTTAAAAAAAATTATGTAAGTACCTAAATTAAACATTGTCAAAAGATTTTCAACCGACTTCAAAAAAGAGAAGGTTCTCTATTCAACTGTTATTATAAACTTACTTTTGACTAAATTTAAATAAAAACTTAAAGGAAAATTTAAAATCTCTTAAGATAATGAAATGCCTTCACGGCCATGTAGTAGACATGGCCTTGACTGTATATTATGAAATATATTAATAGTTAGTATGAAAATGTCACAGACACAACAGCTTGACTCTAGAAATAATTGCTCAAAAAATAGTAAGTCTCAATAAACTAAACTAAGGTCTTAAAACGAGTGTGCAATTTCATGCTAGCGGTTTAAGTTTCACTCTCTGAACTTATTATAAAATTTCAACCTCTGAAAATCAAAGTAAGTTCAATGCCCTACATAACTAGTAACATTCGATCGAGCGTCCCTTCAATGGGTTTCCGAATCAAACACTATATTCCAATAAAAAGTTCCGCAAATAGCGAACAAAATAGCTTTTTATGAGGACAACTTCGCTTCGAAGTATAGTGGATGGCGGTAAGAGGAAAGATTTTACGTACTGGCGAACAAAAATATCAGTCTATATGTTAAGATACTGACTGATATTTTCTCTAATAAACCACAAAAAATTGCACTTGAGTTTTCGCCTTTAGCACCTGCTCAGCTTCAGCTGTTTAGATTTTCGTTATAATTTCTGTGTCGTAAATATATTTGTTTCTCAAATTTTTCGTAGGTATAGGTAAGTACGTACCTATATTAAAAAAATACTAATACCCCAAGACCCTTCCAAATCCCGCTAAAATCGAAAAGCTCATAATAAACATGGCAAGCAACATGAAAAATTCCAGAACGTTCGTGGATCTGGACCAATCATCAAGAAGAAAATAATAATAGGCTCTGAAACTAGTCGCCTGAATTTATACTAATATTATAAAGCTGAAGAGTTTGTTTGTTTGTGTGAACGCGCTAATCTCAGGAACTACTGGTTCGAATTGAAAAATTACTTTTGTTGAATAGTCCATTTATCGAGGAAGACTACCTATATATGGCTACTTTTTATTTTGATATTCTCACGGGATCAACGCGGGTGAAACCGCAGGGCGCAGCTAGATTTATAAAACTTGGTAATCAAAATACAAATTAATTCTTGATTCTTCGTTTTTCAATTTTGATTCCTCAACATTTGTCGTGATTGCATCAATAACCAGATTGCATTGGTCACACGCGTCATTTCCGTTCGAACCAATGCTGCCAACCCCCGGCGGCTATTCGTATCCGGTAGACAATGACCTTGTCCGACCGTATCCGTTTACTGATTTTAAATTCAGAATACTGTAATTGTTTTTCAGTTAGGAAGCCAATTTCTCTCTAATTAAACACAGCAAATCTTAAAAAAAAATTGATTGTATTATAGGGTTAATACTTATCGTTACTTGATATAATAAGCTGAATAGTTTTTCTGTATGAACGGGCTAATCACAGGAACTACCAGTCTTTGAAAATTTATTTTTGCATTTGATAGCCCAAAAGATAGCAAAAGGATAAAGGATTTTCTTATCCCGATATCCCGACGGCGAAGATAAAGATATATAAGAATTAGGGATAGATACAAGGAAGTATGAACTTCATTAAGCATGACAGAGACCACAGCTGCTAGAAACGACACCCATAACTTACCGGACTGTACTTACATATAAAAACATTAAGCCCATTCTTGATTTCTGTTTGGTCTATTTATCTATTCTATTCTCGAGACCATACTTAACATTTTCCCGCGTTTTTATGACCAAACTTGGCCACAGACGTAATTAGGCATCGACATTGCTATGTTAGTTGGGCGTTTGGGCGATAAAATAGTTTCTTCATCAGGCTAATGGCTTGTAAGTTGATTCGCGCCCCCTATGCTTTTAAAAAAATAATATAATTTGAACCTTATTACGTTGAAATAAAAGTTAAAAAGTTTCAGCCTACAAAAGAGGTCGTAACTCAAAGGTTTTTCTCGCGAGTCATTGTGTTGGCAGCATTGTTTTTGAGCACGCCTTTTTGTGATGAGGATGTGACGTGTTCAGTTATTTTGTTTATGGAACACAGCCTTTTTGACTGCAATGATAAATGCTAAAAAAGACTGTATGATTTTGATTCTTGATTATTTGTAAAATATTGTTTCAGACGTAGAGGCATAGCTTCATTATTTTATTTATCCTCCAAACCGAATGCTAATTCAGAAAGTTTTTAATAATTATTTCCTTTAATTATGTTTATATTTATATCTAAATAATAAATATAGCAGGACATTCCACTCATCGGCATCTAGCCAAGCTAAGTAACTAAACTTGTGATATGGGTGCTAGACAACGGATATACTACTTATATACTTTTCTTTTGTAAATATATATCATTATGATACATAGAGACAACCAAACCACAGACAAATATCTAAGCATAAATACTTGTCTGAGGCGGGAATCGAACCCACAAGTCTGTGTTTGGCAGTCCGGCATGGTGACCATTGTGCCAACTGGGTCGTCGAATATCTAATGTTCTTAGCAATAAAGATCCTTTAGCCGCCTCAGTCGCGTAGTTTGTGAATATCATCGTTAGAGAAGGCCTAAGTAGATACAAAATGGCGGTCTTTTGGCGCCAAAAGTATTTACTAGTTAATACCAGTGTTCAGTAAAACTGCGATTTATTTCGCGCCAAACACAGCGGTGGAATGGAGCCATTATCTGCAGACGGAGGGGTAATGGAGCAAGCTGAACTTGCTATACGAACTTAAGTAGGTCTACTTATCTGTGTTCTGTTTAGTTTTCTACTAATTATTTCCTTTTACCTACTACTTATTTCTGTTACGGGAAAAGAAAATTTCTTCTTTTTGGCTAAAAATTTAACCTCTATATATTTTCTGATGTTCAATAGTACGATAGTAGCATAAACTTGCAAGCAAAAACTGATACAAAAGAGAGACGTTACAACTTGTACTTCGTAGACGGGTTAATCCGCATAGTGGTCGAAGATTATCCGCAACTAGACCTCTATTTATTTATTTTAGGAAACTCAACAGCCAATACATAATTATATAAACAGTACAACAAAAGAAAGCCAATTACAGAGTTCCACGCATATAAAACATAAAATGGTTGGGTTTTTTTGCGTGAGGTTCTACTTGCCAGCCCAGCTGTTCGACATGCCACTATATGTAGTTTTGTACAGTAGGCTGTTGATGACATTTAAGTATAGACATAAGTACAATTATTTTCCGCTAGTATAGCGGATGCTACAATTTTCTAAGCGATTTGATTGAAGCAAAATATTTCTTTGGCTGTATACAAAACTGATACAATGCCTTTTGACGTGATAACGTTTTATAAATTGGTGAACACCTGCAATCTCAAAAAAGTGTGACGTCACGCGTCGTTACTGGAACGCCTCATATTATTGACAAGGTAACTATAGCAACGTTTTATCGTTGCCATGGTTACCATCAATGTTTTCTTATGACGTTATCACGTAAAATTATCGTCCGGAAACAGACTTTACAAACAACCATTTTTTTAAAAAAGAAATAAAAATGATTCGTTCTCGTAAAAACTCCTTGAAAGCCCAAAGCCTCTATTCATAGACAACTTAATGCATCAAGATTTTTGCTTTCATCTCATAATTCAGGATCACAATAAAAGTGAAGTGGGAAAATAGAAATTGCTCAATAAAGACATCGGGGGACAGTGGCGCCAACCGCGCGGAAACACGACGCGAGATAGGGGCGTGACGACTGATACAATTGAAATTCTCTTTTTGAAAATTGTAGCTGGATTTAAAAATGGAATATTTTCAGATAGGAATAAAAATGGCGGCAGTTGTTGGAGCGTGTAAATCAGGATAGTGTTTCCCCGTTTCATCAAATCCCAAAAGTCCACCATTGATAGGTATTTTTTTTTACAAATGATAGGTCAGCGTTTGACCACTATCACACCTGCCTGATGGTAGGTGACGATGCGGCCTAAGATGTAACACGTATCATGAAATTATTCTTTAAAAACTCCTGAAAATGCACAATAAAGAGTTTTTGATGATTATAAACATGAGAAGAAAATACATACGACGTTGATAAGATGCGTAGCATAGAGAAAGGCACAGTCGCACCCATCATGAAAAAATTAGGTTACGGTGGGAACAAGAAAAAAAAAAATCTCTATTATTATTCATGGACGTAATATATAATGATAATATAAGTTCGCATTAAATTGCATAATTTTAGTGGAATTTTATACAATTTAAGTCAGTGACCATCCACGAATGTAGTTAAAGTGAAAAACAAGGTTGCAAATATGATTTTGCATGTTGTCCAAATTACATTATCTAAATGTTATTTATCTTAAAAGGGTGGAGAAAAGGAAACAAACTTGACTTATATATGCAAATATTAAAACTTGAACCTGACACTAGTATAACGCACAATAAGGAGTGATTGCTTGAAGGATAAAAAACAGTAAATTTTGACTTACCGAAATAGGTAATAGCCATTAGTAATAGCAATTACCTATATCATTGAACAACGGGACAATTCCGTGACTATTTTTTACCTGAAACAAGAAAAAATAAATAAAGCTTTCGAATGTAGATTTAATTTTATTTACTTACCATACATCTTTTCATTTTTTCATAAGGGTTAGGTATCTATATCTACGCCTTAGGCGATGTGTTGTGCCATTATAAAACAAGAAAATAGCTAAAAGGAAAATTATAATCTGCGTAAGAAGACGGGGCAAACACAAACCATAGACTAATAATCGGCCCATATCTTTTTTCCTTTTAATTTTTGGCTTCGCTTACCCACTTACTTATTTCAAGTAGTTTTAAATATTTTTTTATTACTATATTAATGTTCAATTTACTTCTTGTTTCGGTTTTAGCAAAATATCGTTGTGGAGTTTTTTGTCGAAATAATTTTAATTGCACTTAATTTTATGTTCACTTCACTTGTAACCTTGTGTATTGTGTGAAATTGAATACTTTCAGTGACATTTATCAAAAAGGTAAAGGTAAAGTTCAATAAAAATATATACATAAAATTGCTTCACACTGTCTGTACCTATGTATGCTTAGATCTTTAAAACTACGCAGCGGATCTTAAAGCGGTTTTTTTATTAGATAGAGTAATTCAAGAGAAACGTTTATATTATTATGTATAATACATGCATAATATAGCCGTGCGAAGCTAGAGCAGGTCGCTAGTAAGGTATACAACATACGCGTCGAATTGAAAACCTCCTCATTTTTGAGAAAGGCATATGGCAATACAATACATATATGCCTCTACTATTTTAGCTCGTTTTGCACCACCACAGGCTAGTTAACTCCTGGGAACGCGACCTTAAGACCATCTCTCCCAAAAAAGTCAACTATTAGTCAATGACTATTAGCAGTCTTTTGCCGATGGAAAGTGAGGAGTCTGCGGGAGCTCTTAAAATTCCCTCCAGCTCTTTTGAACTGTAACTCGTATATCTAATGCTCATAATACGCGTTACATGTCAAACTTTTCTGATATCGTTTTATGGGGTTTACTTCTCCCATGTCGGCATTTTTTCCAATCGTCAGTTCCTGGTTAGAGCCCGCAGGCTGTTTGCGTATTTCGTTGACTTTTATGGAACAGGACGGTATGGTAAAGTTTTAAGGGTAATGGCGTTTTTTGTACCTATATTTATTCTCGTTTTTGTATATTTGCTTATTTTTTAAAAAGACAGAATGCTTAGTTATAATTTGAAGAGCATTCAACGACCACTGTGGCGCGGTCAAATACATTTTTATACAGATTACAGATTAGATTTATAAATGTGAATAGAATTACAAATTATTAAAACAAATTATTGCAAAATATAAATACAGACAAAAAAAAAAACCTTCGCCTTCGACGCTAAACTTACCTTTAATCCTCACATAACTGCGTTGGCGAAGGAGTCATACAGGCGTTTGGGTTTCGTTCTCAGGAATGCTCGCGACTTTAGCGACTTAAGTGTGATTAAACTTTTATTTAGCGCACTAGTTCGGAGCAAACTTGAGACAGCGGCCTGCATTTGGAACCCACACGAATCTTCTTACGCCCTTTCTCTTGAGAAAGTTCAAAAAGCCTTCCTCCGGTACCTATATAAGCGAACGCATGGATACTATCCATATATGTACCCTACTCAATTTCTCTTAGGTTGTCTCGGGTACAATTCCTTAGAGGTTCGCCGCGCTATGATCAGATTGTAACGTGCTTGAAGATCCTTCGCGATATCGTTGATTCTGATTTGAACGCGGTAATTTGCAGACTGTTCTGCCCGAATAAATATGTCCGAGGCCGCAAACATCACCTTCTGGCGGTGCCGGCATCTCACACGGTCTCGCATTCTAAGTCTCCTATTCTCCGTAGCATCAATGCGATTAACGCTCTCCTGGATGCAAGTGCTGAAACTGATCTGTTTGCGGACGAATGGAGATCGATATTGTGAGTGTGTTTGGATTTTTGCGAGAGAAATGTATGAATGATTTGTCCTAATTAGTCAATTGCTGTAATTGGTTTTATAATCGTGATAATTGACTTTAAATAAATAAATAAATAAATAATAAATAAATTAAAAACTAAAAATTAAATAAACTTTTTCAACTCACACGATTTGTATTCATAGTAATTATTTTCCCGGGTCTTAATCGCGTAACAAAAAATACGCGATTAAGACCCGGGAAAATAATTACTAAAAATTAAATGTCAGAAGCATAACATGAAATTAATTTGCAAAATATGAAATCATTACATTAATATGAAATCATTACATTAATATGAAATCATTACATTAATATGAAATCATTACATTAATATGAAATCATTACATTAATATGAAATCATTAAGCAGAACATTTCATACAGACAAAAAACATAAGTATCACATATTAACTAAAAATGAAATGTCAAAAGTATAACATAAAATTAATTTACAAAATATTAAATCATTACTCAAAATTACAGATATTTGTTTCTGTTATATTTGTAGTTTGGATATTAAATTGGACGCTAGAGAATAATTTCTTGGTTGTAGTAAAAAACCTTAAAATACATAATAAGCAGTAAGCAAAATTACCTTGACAATAATTAGCTAAAAACAAGAAATTATTAAAGAGATACCCTTTTTTCTGAGATAAGTATTCTATCCGTTGCCTGGTCACCTTAAGAGGAAAGGGTACCTGGGGCTCTTTCCATACAAACTATTACAAACGTAGTCGACTGTTTTCTCCCTGGATAATGACACTAGAGCAAATATTTTTGCAGCATTAAAACTTATCACTACCATGCCAATGCCCCTATTTTTTTAAAATCTAAATTTCTATGATAATTAGAAGGGGCATAGTCATGGCAGTTATAGGTTTTATAGCACAAAAATATTTGTGCTAGTGTCATTATCCAGGGAGGAAACAGTCGACTACGTTTGTATGGAGAGCGCGCAGGTACCCTTTGACCTTAACACAAGCAATAAGCTTGTGTTAAGGTCAAAGGGTAAGGGTAGCTTCAGGATAGGTGGCGCTGTATGCAACAGCCTGGAATATTTATTTATTTTCCCGTAGTACCCGCATTTACATTATCTCCCACAAAGACCCCGTTCCGAGCATTAACGGGCATTTCTTAAGCCGGAGTCCGACACTAAGATGCTTAGAGGGATGGATTCTATGTTCTAAGGGTAAAAGCAGACTAAATACAGAGTACAGACTTTTCGATCGACCGACATGAAGGATTATTCTTATTGGTCGATTTCTTAGAAGTTTCTTAAAGATCGAAAATAGATCTAAAAGTGCAAAAAGATTAATCGATGGATTTTTACTGTGGATTATAATGGTTGACATTGTAAAATTTTTGTTACATCAATCAATCCGAACGTCATGTTGGGAATAATAAAAAAAAACAACGAACGTACCTTTGAAAAATGCAAAGTAAATAAATATAAAATAAATATTGCAGGACATTCCACACATCGCCATCTAACCCCAAGCTAAGTAACTAGAAATGTGTTATGGGTGCTAGATAACGAATATACTACTTATATAAGTACTTTTCTTTTGTAATTATATACTAATAATACATAGAAACAACCAGACCACAGACAAATATCTATGCATAAATATTTGTTATCATCATCCGAGCGATGTTCCCGGTTGCATCCCTCTCAGGAGCCCGGGGTCCGCTTTTCTATGACATATGCATACATATTTGTCTGAGGCGGGAATCGAACCCGCAACCCTGTGTATGGCATTCCGGCATAGTGACCATTATGCCAACTGGACCGTCAATGTTTATAAATTAACGTTCCATTAATTTAATTTTAAAATAATAATGCTGGATAGTGTTTGATATATATCTCCAAACTATTTAGTATTATACGGTACCTACCTACTTAAGATACAAGACGTTCAGTAATAGTAGCGAAGATACCCTTCCCCAAAAGCACTTCAATCCAACCACTCATTCTAAACCCGTCTGGGACTAACTACTTCCTTCAAGAACCTTCGAAATTAACTCAATCGAAGCATCAGGGAGGGTCTAGCTACAATGGTCAGATCTCAAGACATGACCACTTCAACTTACCCTATTTGATACGTACACTTGCCCAGTTATTTAAGACCTGTAATTACATTTTTGACGATGTTCATCATCTATCAAGTTATGATGGTCTTTCTATCTTTAAGACCACTTTCAGTAGATCCTCATTTCTATTCAAGATGCTTAGAATGAAGGTTCTGACTATGTTGTTTTGGTTATGAATGATTACCTTTAATAAATGAGTGGCATTTGTATAATGCCTGATGATAGGTAAGTACGTCCATTTGATCAGATTTCGGTGGAATTTTGGTTTGAATCAGCAGATTTCATTAATTGGCAATGTTTTGTTACGGGTGCAATGTTTGCTAAATTAATTTGCGTATGGTAATCCAACTCAACTAATTGTGTTTGAAGTGCTTTGTTTTGTTACTTTATTGCTAATGTTAATTGAATTGGCAACGATTTTAAAATAATTACCATCAAAAACAATAATAATATTGGTTTTTTTAAGGTACAAAAAGGAACCCTAATAAGATCAATCTCTTGTCCGTTTTCATCTAGTCTTGATGGTTTTTACAGTAACTTTAATCCATTGAATAGGGTTGCCTAAAACCCATCCCCCTTCAACTTAGTCGAGCGTGTCCAGAAGAAATAACTCGTCAATGGGTCTAGCTAGAGTCGACTAAGAAAAAATAATTTCGCCCGGAATTCGAAATTACGACTTGCGGAATGATCGTCGAGGTATTCTACTACTAGCCCAATACAGGTTGAAATTGTTGTAATTTTAACATTTTCTACTTCATAACAGATGCATTTCTTGAACACTAAAAATTACGTCTACATTATTAATATAGAAATCCGTCTATCTGAACAAATTTCGAAAGAAAAGAATCATACTTCGACCAAATATACACGCAGTATGATTGGATAGTTTGTACTTCATTGGTCCTTTCCTGTTACAAAGCAAAATATGTATAATAATTATTATTCCTAGACAATTTTATCCCATTCCACGCAGTTCCTCCCTTCAGCTATAGATCAAATATGACAAGTAGACAGGGCAGCACATGTTAAGCACTAATTAACTAGTTGCGAGGCGTGCTTTACTAATTGCAACGTTCGTTCTAGCTTGCGATTTATATGCTTATACTCGTATATGGGCTGTTTTGCCGCAATTAGACTTCTTTAGTTAGGTTTTTTTTGCTTTTTAGGATTGTCAATACGTCTCGGGTCGGAAAACTTTTTGTTTCACTGTCGTCTTCCTACTTTTCGTGTGTGCCCCGTTTATTTGGGGGTTTTGAGTCACGAGGGTATGGGCATCTTCTAGGAAAGCTTGCTGTATCTTAGACCGCATCATCACTTACCATCGTGTAAGATAGTGGTGAAAATTTTGAGGTTATGTAAATTCTAAAAACAGCAGATTTTTTAAAACAAGGGTCATTCAGACTAAGATCAGTAGATGAAACTTAAAAAATAAGTAAAATTTGAAGGTTAATGACCTCTCCGTCTAAGGAACAGCTGATTTTCAAGTAAAACCTCATAATTTTCGAAAAAAAGTCGTAGAACAAAAGTTGTTTGTTTAGGTGCACAGTAGTAGCCCTCAACGGCTTGCTAGTATAATTTCCAATAACCCTGCATATATTCCAAAATTCCTTTACTGGGTATATAATCGATGATCCTTTTCGTTTAGTATCTACAAAACCTAGCAGCTCTAGTATGTATCCAGTTAAGCCTGGAGCTATTGTAGCATCAGTTTCAATTTGAAAGTTCCAGTTGTTAGTGGTTACAGTGCGGTGCAATTACGATGCAGAGTGCAGACTCGAGTTCAGTTTAATTTTAGCCCCTTTTCGGTATTATACGCTTGATATTTCAGTTTTAGTATCTATTCATGTCGGCGATAATATTAATAAGTAGATATATCTTTAGATAAGTAGGTATAAGATAAATTACATAACCATTTTTTTTCACAAAATTGAACTGAATAATAACAATCTATTCACCCGCGATTTCAGTCGCCTAAGTCCCGATGCTAAGATTTTTTCCATATTTTCTTACCATTTAAACTTTCTCTAGACTTAAAACCAAAATAAGCCAAATCAGTTCAGCTATTTTCGAGTTTTAGCGAGACTAACGAACAGCAATTGATTTTTATATATATTTTATTATACCTACCTACCGATTTTTTTGATTTTCTGTAATAAGTAGGTCTCATTTCAATTTATAATGTTTTTATCTGGCTTTTATAATGAGAAAGAGAACAAAACGTAGATTACATAGGCGTATTCGTATTCAATAAGCAAAGCTTTTAAAGCAACAAAAACAACGTACGACAATGAAACGTGCGACAAAAACGCAATAAAATAGAACGTGGGGAATCGTATCACACGCCTTGTATAAATCAGGGAGGGTATTAATTCATTTCCTATAGGAAAACCACAGAAGCTGTGCCACATTAGAGCGGGGGAAAGGGGGGGGGGCGAGGGGGGACATAAAGCTCAACGTTTACTTGGTCACTCTGTAATCTAAACAGTAAAATATCGAAGAGAACAGATTTATTTTTGTTTTAAGGTGAAATGACTGAACCAATTATAGTGAAACTTTGGGGTCGCTGCTGTGTGTCTGTGTAGTGTATTTATATTCTATGAATTACTATTTGTGCTCCGCGGTTGGACCCGTATTATTCCCGATCCCGTGGGAATATCGGAATAGAAAGAAAAACATAGATTCAAGTAAAAAGGCTTCCTAAAAAACCTGGTGCTGGCATAGATACCCACTAAAATATTAAAATTATGATCCGACAAAACAAAGTCGTGTTAGTTACACTATTTATAACTCGATAACGGCTGAACCGTTTGCGATAAAACTTAGTATGTAGATAGCTAAATTAACACACAGACTTCTTTTTATCCCGATATTCCCGAGGACTTACACGGGGCGCAGCAAGTTAAAAATATAAAAGAAATATAAAATCACAACACAGGATTTTTCTTAGTGAGAAACTCAGAGATCTTTAATTAAGCCGTTGAGTACCTATTTTATACTTTTCCCTCTTTTCGCTCAAATAAACATTATTTTGATGCCGATGGTGTGGATTGGGTTTAAGGCTTTTGGTCATGTTGTGCTTGGTGCCGCAAGTGCTAGCTACGTGACAGCGTGTTTCACCTTATTTACTCGTGTGATTTCACTTTGGTCAGTGGTCTTCATTTTGATACTTTATTAGTATTTTTTAAACGTGCTGTTTCCATTTTTTTATGAATTGTGATTTATGTTGAAATTCTTCAGATTCTAAAAGTAAATAAAACCGTATAAAGAAATTCAACATCAAAATTAATTAAACAATGCTTACTCGTCTAATTAAACACCGAGTGCCTCAAGGAGCCATCCTCGGGCCGCTCTTGTACTTTCTTTATACAAACGACCATCAGTCTTCGACGAAGCCTGATTTACGAGACGGCCTACTTTATAGTCACTCTTAAACGACACCAATAAAAAGTTGTGCTATAAACGCCGAGCCACTTATTGCATACAGTTTTTTTTATTACGTTATTGTAGACGGAACAGGGAATCGGGAAATTGTAAAAGGTCTTTTAGGGGTTTAAGATTTTTTAGGTAGATATTAAATTTTAATGGGGAAATTTTGTCGTTTACGGGAAGTGAAAATTGTTGAAGTTTTAATGTTTCTAATAAGTACCTAAAGAATAAAGGTATCTCAAAAATAAAATAAATGTGATGCAACGTGTATGAATTTAAAAGTTAAAACCAAATAATGGGATATGTTTTCGAATCTGATGTTAAAATATATTTACACATTAGATTTTTATAAAATAAATTGACAATGTTATTTTCTACTAGGTAATACAATTATTTAAAATTAGATTTTTACCATGTTTTTTGTTTTTATTTTGTGGAGCACGATATTTCGATGCAATACAAAATTCATGTTAAATATTTTAATCCTTTCAAATACTAGTAGTTCACAATTGTTTGGAATATTCAAAATAGAAAATTAGGAGTAAGTATATAGGTAAATTCAGTAGAATGCCTGTCTGTATATGTGGGGTAAATAGAGAGCATCCTGTAGCCAGCTTCTGAATTTGATAGCACCGTCAGACTTCGACACATAATTCAGAAATTGATTTCAGATAAGGAAGCAATCCCGACTGCGTTTGGACTGAATGCCGTCCGTAATAGGAAATTGCGATGTCTGTGAGGTATATCTCACAGACATGTTGTGAGTAAAAATATGTTTGCACTAGATAATCGTGATTTGAGATAGAAAATATCCCAGCAAAAGAATCATAGCCAAATTTTAAAATCTTCTATGGATAAATATTAAATTCAAAGTCCTGACTAATTGATTGACTGATTTATCAACGACGGATCGAGCTATTTGGTACATAGATAGTTATTATGACGGAGGCATCCGCTAAGAAAGGATTTTGAAAAATTCAACCCCTACGCAAAAAGTCAAATTTCAAATTTCTTTATTTCTTTCAATGCTTATGTATTTACATACACATGATCACTTGAAATAGTCTTAAAAACTAAGTTAGGATGTGTGCATTCGGAACGCGCCCACCAATGAGAAGAAGGCACAAGAAACTCATGGGGTTTTTTTTTATGTGATCTCGCTCACAAAGGTCAATATTACAAATATTTGAAGGTATTATTTGAAATGGAGCAATTAAAGTCACATCCATGGATTCTTATCATTAAGGTACGAAGAGGTATCATAGTATGCCTTATCGCACAATTTATGCTTTATAAAAGTTTTGAATTTGTTAATGGACATGTCATATACATCTTTAGGTAATTTATTATAATAGAGCACACATGTACTATTAAACGACCTGCTTATTTTCCGGAGCCTACTACCGGGCAAGGTCAGCTCATCCCTGTTTCTTAAGTTGAAATTATGAATATCGCTATTTTTGCGAAAAATATCAGGATTTTTGTGAACGTAGAGCAAGTTTTCGTAAATATATTGTGAATAGAGCGTTAATATATTTATCTCTTTAAATTTTTCTCTAAGTGATTCCCTGGGGCCCATCTTATAGATAGCTCGGACAGCTCTTTTTTGTAATATAAAAATAGCATCAATATCTGCAGCACACCCCCACAGCAGGATGCCATACGACATGACACTGTGGAAGTAGCTGAAACAGACTAGACGAGCAGTCTCAATGTCCGTGTATTCGCGAATTTTCTTAACGGCGTAAGCGGCAGAACTAAGTCTATTGGACAATGCTTCCACATGCGGGCCCCACTGAAGCTTAGCATCTAAAGTTATACCTAGAAAGACAGCCTTACTGACTAAGCCGCAGTTAAGTCGCAGATGAAAACTAGTTTTAACACGAAATTATTCATCCTAGTAACACAAAGACATTATTATAAAAACGCCTTTGGAAATAAATGGAAATCCTAATCCAACTCTACGTAGAAAACAATGGTGTAAAGAGATATCTAGCTCATTATTTAAAGATAATAATATACTCTGAAAATATAAAGTTGGTACTACAATTTACAACATATCATTTTCTGCGCAAATAAGTATAAGTTTAAAGAAGTGCATTATTTTCTCGCAGTCTGTACTTTTACAAAGGCAGCATTCATCTGGTTTCCGTTGGTTCGAGTAAAATGATGTGTTTCTTTTACGTTTTGTACAGTTTTTCTTCTATTTTATTTCCACATTTATTACTGTTCTTGAATTTCTAGCTGTATCCGAGGTGTGGTTATGGTTTAAAGATTTCATTTTTAATGTTTCATTCATTTTATTCGAAGAATGTCTTTTTTTCTTTCTAATTTGTGCACATTGCTTTTCCTGGATCGTGCGCCCTTTTTAGGGTTCCGTAGCCAAATGGCAAAAGACGGAACCCTTATAGATTCGTCATGTTTGTCTGTCTGCCGTATGTCACAGCCAACTTTTGCTTGTATGTAGTAGAGTTTCAAAGTAGGTAAATAGATAGAGATTTTGATATAGATAGAGATTTGTACAACACAGTAAGTAACATTGAACACGATATACACAAAGCAAAGTTATATCTGGAAAGTATTTTAAGTTGGACAAATGGGCTGAAAGCGACCAGGCTTTCTTCCAGGCAACCTCTAAAAACCCGCAAAATCTTGTAACCTAAGAGATTTTTTTACTGAAAAATTATTAAATCAGTATACAAGATTAAATTTTATCATCTGATTACACCATATTCTGAAGACACGATCATTATCGTCAGCTTAAAAACATTACGACCCCTTTACAGCATTATCTGAAGTTGGAATTTGTCTCTGAAGGTTTGAAGGGTTTTTTCCGAAGGCTTGATAAAACGGTGGTCGATAGACGAGGTACGAGCGATCCCTTGGGATAGTTAATCTGCTACCATCGTTAACTGGCTGAGGTTTTGTGCTACGCTTTGATTTTTGTAGTTTGTTATTGTCGAGGTTCATGTTGTATGGTAGTATGTTAGTGTTTATGCTTTTGTAATATTGAAGAATATAATAGTTTAGTACAACAATGATTTCAGAATTAAATGTTCAAGAATTCAATATTAAAAACCTAATAGATTAGTTTAATGCAAAAAATGATAACATTAAATAAGTTTCCCTAGGTAGAATGCCCAAAAGGCTGATTGAATTGCCTTTTTGGATGGCAATGCGTATCCGTTGGCCAAAGTAACAGCTTACTCTTTGGTCACCTGAAGCAAATACTAATAATTTTAAAATAGTTTTTTTTTCATACCACTATTACACCTGCCTAATGGTAGGTGACAATGCGGTCTAAGATGTAGCACGCTTTCCAAGAGGATTCCTATTTACTCGCGACTTGAAGACTTAAAGTTTTATAAAAATCTAAGGCCTCGGGTCCCCATGTATCCATCCTCGATGAATTTAGTGTGACTGCTGCTGAGTGAGGGCATCTCCGGCTACAATTCTAGCACCAAATTATACAAACAATAGATAGGTAAGTACCAACCAAACCCTCATATAATACGCAGCAGTAAGTCACATACGGCACAAGATATGTGCCGTTTATCGAGCCGTAGATACGAGAAATGACCTCAACTGGGGACATCGCGACAGATTTACGGTGACCCCAGCTCACCGTGACCCCGTACAACACGTATATTACGTTTTACGGGAACTAGTAGGAGATTTTTGGGAGTACGGAGCTGTTTCGTTGATTTGGAGATTGGGTGCGAACAGTCTAAAGCGTTTTGAAGATATGAAGTTTATATACCAGCAGAAGTAATTAAAAAATAAAACGTGTTGCACTCGGGGACTGCCGCGGTAAAGCTATTGTTATATCGAGAATAATTTCTTGTCTTAGTAAATGTTCTTATAAAATAATAAAAAAAAATAAAAAAAATATATATATTATAAAAAAATAAAATAAAAAATAGTCGTCCGACATTTGTCGTCCCACGTTTGTCGTCCGTCAATACTCGTCCGTTAATAATCGGACAACTTAGGTTTTTTTTTTCGTTACGGAATTTCTTGATTCTCCTCCCAAGGCCCGCGATAAAATCTATGCAATAGCTTAAAATCATTCCTGAGCGTCAAAATATACTACCTATCGCAGCTATTTACAGGGGATTAAAGATCCTTTTCCAATGAAAATTTCAGCAATCTCCACCATAGGTAGGTACAACGGTAATTTTTATTTAGAATGTATCATTTGATCTTTGATCTTTTGTAGTTTTTTATACGATAAAAGCATAAATTTTTCTTGATAGTTTTTTTTTGAAACGGGGTTTCTAAATGATTTAACGGTAAATCGTAAAAATTATAATGACTAGTGAATAGCAACACAAAACTTTCTTGTTGAACTAGTCATTTAAAGTAATTTATTTTTTATACCTACGGTATTTTGTTAGAAATTGAAGATTTTGATTCATAAATTATCAATTTTGTTAGAAAACGTGGAAAAGGGTAACGCTAAAAACGAGTTCTAATATACAAGTCTCAATTTATTTCCCTAAAAGTAACAAACCACGTTTTTTTTTGTCAACCAATAACGCTCTATCAAAGCGACTAAACATTTTTTTGGCGGCAAGACTTACGTAGACGAACAGACTATAGTTCAATGAACCTCAATTGTGCTGGAAACCAAACAGACGAGCGTGTCAGACAAGGTCTAGCTATAAAATTACAAAACCTTAAGCTTTGATCTTTAGGGTAGATTTTGGCTTGTTTTTAGTAGAACAAGTGAATAATGTTTGGTGAGATGCGGTACAGAATTTGCACGTCTACCGGCGAAGCTACGGTGTTGTGGTGGACATGTCAGGTTGGGTGTACTGTTTGTAGGTTTAGGCTGTTGTTTTAAATGTCCCCGCCGTGATCAAGCCTTAAACGTTTGAATCAATTGCTGGAACCGCTTGATGTTAGCCAAATAGTTATGATTCTGAAATTTTTAGGGTTATGCTTTATGCTGGCTGTATCTCATGAACCGTGATAGTCAGAGTTGAAATTTTCACACACAATGTATTTCTGTTGCCGCTATAACAATAATAATTATAACAAAAAAATACTAATAACAGAAAAAATATTAAGTGGGGCTCCCATTCAATATAACATGGTACGGAACCCTTCGTGTGAGAGTACGAGTCGCACTTTGCCAGTTTTTTTTTTAAATATATAGCGCTTGGCTCAGCGTTTGACCACTATCTTACCCGATGGTAAGTGACAATGCGGTCAAAAATGTAACACGCCTACCTGGACGACATAATTATACACACTTGTAATTTGAAGATCCCCAAATAAGCGGGGGCTTCAAAGGACAGGTAGGAAGACATACTACAGAGTCAGGGATTTCCTGAGCGATGATCTGTCTTGAGGTCTTGTGATTCATAAAGGTCCGTGTACTAAAGCTAAAAATACTAAGTAATTGTATTAATGATCTCTTACTATACTATTTCAAAATTTGTACACCTGTAAAGGTAAAACATAGCTGCGCAACCTCTATAAATAACATCAAATTTTACCTATGTTTACAAATAAAGTGATTTGATTTGATTTAAAAAAAAAAGACGCCAATGCAATGAGAACTTTTACTATCTGCAACAGTTGCTTGCAACAAGTTTGAATAGTGTCACAAGAATATGTACAGTACACTTTTATGCTTGATCGTGTTCGCAGCTGTATATTGTAGATTCAAGTTTCCTGGTGTAAGGTTGCAGAGTATTTATGAGGTTTAGACATTTGGAGTGACAGAGGCGTTTTATTCTCTTAGGATACCTACAAAGTATTTCAGTATAAGTTGGAGTTTGAAATGTGGGAAGCATTTCGTTTAGACGTTTCCAGTGTAAAATTTTAATGTTTTCTTTAAAAGAAGTTAGTTGTATTCGCAAATAAATATCTTAACGTTATAGAGAATTTGTTTCTATTGAATAAAATCTGAAACTACTAAACCTATTTTGATGAAATTTGCATGATAAGATAATACACTAAAATCTAGAAAGTAACAAAGGCAAATTTTTACGAGCATTTATTTAACTTGAACTGCTCGTATGTAAGTAACTTTGACAGTCAAAATTCGCTAACTATTTTTTTTGACCATTTGTTGGCATCCGATTAAGAAAATTTCTATTCCCATATTTGCCCGGGATCTGGATTTACGCAGGCAAAACCACAGTAAGCTGCCAGTCTGTATGTAGGTTTAAATTTTAAAGTTTTGACTGTCTGACTGAGGCACAGCCTAAACCAATGGACAGGTCGAGCTGTTATTACGTAAGCAGCTGCTAAGAAATAATTTTCAAAACCTACGCGCAGTCGCAGCCATAATCGAATCACTACATAGTATAAAACAAAGTCGCTTTCTCTGACCCTATGTCCCTATATCCCTTTGTATGCTTAAATCTTTAAAACTACGCAACGGATTTTGATGCGGTTTATTTAATAGATAGAGTGATTCAAGAGGAAGGTTTATATGTATAATACATGCATAATATAGCCGTGCGAAGCCGGGGCGGGTCGCTAGTATTTTATTTTTATACTAGCGACCCGCCCCGGCTTCGCACGGCTGTATTATGCATGTATTATATCTAAAAACCATCCTCTTTAATCACTCTATCTATTAAAAATACCGCATCAAAATCCGTTGCGTAGTTTTAAAGATTTAAGCATACATAGGGATATAGGGACATAGGGACAGAGAAAGCGACTTTGTTTTATACTATGTACTGATTACTGATAGTGTAAAATAGTGTATTAAAGGATGTCAGTATGTATGGCTTGCTAGATTTCTAAATTCCGGAATGACAGTTTGTGTTAAATACTGACATAATCATTTTATTTAAGTATAATAATAATATTTTATACTATGTAGTGATAATTTCTAGCTGCGCCCCGCGGTTTCACCCGCGTAAGTCCGACGTTTAAACCTTCCCTGGACTACAACAAACACAACAAAAAAAGAATTGGCCAAATCGGTCCAGCCGTTCTCGAGTTTTAGCCAGACTAACGAACAGCAATTGATTTTTATATTATAGATGTTAACTTACCAAGGATTTTGACACCGAATTTCACATCAATAAACGCTTTGAACATTTTTAACTTTAAGGTTATCAAAAGCCATTCTAACCCTGAATTTATTCAAGCAAACGTACATTTCCATTGAAGAGGGCGCTTTCAACGGTTTTCTTTCAGAACCGACTGTGAAACACTGAAAAGGCTTTATCTGAGGTTGCGGACGCTGTAGTTCAGTTATTCGGTATGGCTATAAACATGGCGTTATTGGCTTGTTCAATATATTTGACGATCCAGTTGGCACAATGGTCACCATGTCGGACTGCCAAACACAGGGTTGCGGGTTCGATTCCCGCCTCAGACAAGTATTTATGCTTAGATATTTGTCTGGGGTCTGGTTGTTTCTATGTATTATAAGTATATATTTACAAAATAAAAGTATATAAGTAGTATATCCGTTGTCTAGCACCCATAACACAAGTGTAGTTACTTAGCGTGGAATGTCCTGCAATTTTTATTTATACTAGCTGAGTATTATCTAGAAACCGTAAAATTGGTCAATGTTTAAAATAGTAGTCCAAACGTATAATAGTATCACTGTACTTTGGTGTTAAAGTTTTTACAAGGTGGGGTTTTGCGTTTGTGGAATTGTGCGTAGTTGGTATTTTACGTATTTTGTTATAATTAGGTATTTCTACTATTCCGCAAAATACTTACCACAAAATGTCTAGTTGGTGTATCGCGTATGTGGTTTTAGGCTTTATAACTCTTACTCTAACAACTATACCTACCTAACCTTAAAATTTACGAAAAAGGTTTGAATATTCAAAAGTCGTAGATCAAAAGATGTTTGCCTAGAAATCTAGAACAACCCCCTTTTGTAATATATGTAATACCCTCGCCAAAACTCATTTTATAGAGAATTATGGTTTTCTTTGCCTGGTGCAACATAATAACACCGCTAAAACAAAGGCATTATTATTGTCCCAGATCGTAAATTCGAGGTTTCTAGTCTGGGTGTTTCTTGTATGTAACCGAACTGAATCATAATTCTTATAACAATAAATAAAATAAATGAATAAATGCTTATCAAAATTTCGTCTGAGCGGTACTTGACCGCGGATATCGCATTGCAGTGATTATCGCACTTTTGGAGATAAATAAATAAATAATATTGCAGAACATTCCGCACATCGCCATCTCGCCCCAAGCTAAGAATAACTAGACTTGTGTTATAGGTGCTAGACAACGGATATACTACATAAATACTTATTCTTTGGTAAATATATACATATAATACATAGAAACAACCAGACCACAGACAAATATCTAAGCATAAATACTTGTAATTGGCGGGAATCGAACCCGCAACCTTGTGTTTGGCAGTCCGGCATGGTGACCATTGTGCCAACTGGGTCGTCAGGTGTGTGTTCCTGGAAAATATTTTCAGGTCCATCACCATTTGTCAGTTTTATAGCCTCAAAACAAGGCTATTGAGAGGCATTCAATCGTAACTGTTGCTCGCGGCTCCACCAAACGATTTCCTACAAAATATATATCCCAGACTGAGGCACACCGTTAGATTCTAGACTGGGATTGTATGATTGTACCAATTCGTTCCTCTTGCCGCCGCCAAAGAGATTAAACATATCTATTTATCAAAGAATTAGTATGCGTTTATATAGAAGGTCTTTTAAGCTAAGGGGGGTTTTTCTAAATATCAAGGTATTTTTTTTTCTTAAGACTTGTTAATTTGATTTTTTTTTTTCGTAAATGTTTAGAGTGTGTTTATTAGAAAATAGGGGTTTAATTTGTTTATTAAGTATGGACTACTGTTTTAAACATTATTGGTCTTTATTACTTGCACAACGTAACAACATAACATAACATTACAATATAATTACAAAAAAAACTTTAGAATCTTCAAAACTCGTAGAACAAAAGTGGTTCTAGTAGGTAGATGTCTAGAAAAACCCTCTTTCGTCTTAAAATACCCTTGTCGAAACCTTTAGTATTGGTTTAACGATTTAAATAGGTAATGACGATAACGCTGCATGTCTGATTGTACTATTTCGTTCCTAAAGGTAAGGTTTCGTCCCTTAAGGTATTCAAAAAAATAAAGTGATAAACTTTCATATTAAATACATAGGTGTCGGAACACAAATGTCACACTTTTTTACTTGTAGTATTTATTAGTATTTTTTTTGTTTAAGTGTTTGGTCTACTACTAGTAATAGGCACCTATATATTTAAAGTCTTTGCTTGCCACCGCCCGCGCCGCGTCGTCTGATGGATTTCCTCTGGTTTTCCAATTTGTATTAGCTTTTTGGCTTAGCTCTCTTTGGAGACTTGAGCGAGTTTGAGGGATTTGATTGAAAAGAAAGAGAAAGGGGATTTTTTGGTTAAGTTACGTACCTACATAAGGAAATATTGATATAAGAAAATATTGATATATAATAGTCATGGCAAAAATAGCATGTCACTCGATATTTCACACTGTGAAAAAAAAATCGCAAGTTGCTACAAAAAATCACTCTGCCTGCTACTAACGCTAATAATTACAAAGTGAAAAATCATTTACATTAGCACAAATAGCAGACCATGACAAATTGCGAAAAATAATTGTCACCCGTGTGAAAGCTATTTTTCACTCAGATGTGAAAAATAATTGTCACCCGTGTGAAAGCTATTTTTCATCAGATGTGAAAAATAATTGTCACCCGTGTGAAAGCTATTTTTCACTCAGATGTGAAAAATAATTGTCACCCGTGTGAAAGCTATTTTTCACTCAGATGTGAAAAGTAGCAGTAGCATTCACACTGTGAAAAATAAAATCATTTGTCACATTAGCAATGATTTAAAAATAGCATTCATTTCCATGCCTAATATATAAATCTACCTAACTCACGTTAAGTTTGTAAAAATACAACATTTGCAATCAGGACTTCATAATAATTACCTTGACTGTTCAGTTTTAAAGACCCTATCCCGTGGGAATAAATATTGGGATTTCGGGGAAATTATGTTACGTCTCGATAATGATACTGTTTGCGAAGTGGACCATTTGAGAAGACAGCCGTTTTCTCATCTCCTTTTTAAAAATTTAGTAGACTTTTTGCTAAGTTGACCAACCACAAATTAATTTGACCTGTATATAATTTTAAAGTTGGTATAGCCATAGAAATCGCATGCTTTATAGTATAGCACGAATTGACGAATTTTAATACGCGATACGCCAAAAATGTATTGGTCTTTCGTGTTTTTGGTCATATGCGTCTATAGATAAGTTTAATTCAGTTTAAGTTTACAGTGTATTAATAACTAGTAAAACAATTTATTAAGTTAAATTGAAAACATATTTACCAAAACGAAGGTCCTTTATTCATAAGCACCGAAGGTTGACGTCGTAAAGTTAGGAATCATCGAATTAGGTTGGAATTGTGTCCCAGATCGTAAATTCTACATCCAAAGGACTATCGATAGAACTGGCTTGATACTTTGATCAGGAAATCGGTTTCTACGATACTATTTAAATAATATAGGTCAAAATTGGCCGAATCAGACTACCGAATAGCAAGACGCCATTTCGCCAGCAAGGTGATGCTAGAAATACCATCAACTTGCTGTTTTGTTGTTATTTAATAAATACATTAAAGTATAATTGAATAATTTCGCATAATTAAAAAAAAAAGTTGCACAAGTCAAGAAACGTAAGTTAAACGATATTTTGACATATTCTCGTTATAAAAAAAACTTTACAGCGGCTAGGTTTTGAGTATGGATAGTGCAAATGGAAGAAAGAAGGTGATTGGAAGTTAGAAGAAATATATTAACAACAAAACTTGATGAAAAGGGTGATTATTGACACTGGCAGTATGCATAATTCGTACTGAGCCAAAACATAAAAAAATAGAACGATTGGCGATCGGTCGTTGAGATGTCGGCCTATAAGAAAGTCTTTGTTCTGTTTTCACCCTTATTCAGACATTATTGATATAATAAAGTTTGTTTTCAGTTACATAGACTCAAATATTAGGAGCTTTAGGAATTTAGGGAACATCGACAATGGGGAGGAATTCCTTTCGCTATTGCTTGAATAGTTTAACATCGACTTTGCTTATTTGGTATTGTAAATATGTCTTGGGAAGGTATTTGCTTACAGAAATGCCTAACCCTTTCAAAAATATGATATTACGAAACAATCCTTGTTATAGTGTCTAAACAACGGATAAAATACCTTTAATAAACGTATTTTTCTTTTGCAAATATTATGCTTGGATACACATTTCTACATACATAAAAACCTGTTTAAGACAGTTTGTTTAGTTTTTACAGTTTAGTATAAGTATGTTTAGTATTTACGTAGTGGGCAATAGGAAGGAAGGAAGAAGTTGGTTAGTTAGTATTTAAACTCATGATTAAAATATATTTTGGAATATAGGTAGGTAGTAGGTACCTACTATTTATTATCATCATCATCATCATCTGAGGCGTTACTGCCGCGGGTGGGCCTTAGACTGGTCAAGTAATCTTCTCCAATCGAGTCTATTTTTGGCCTTCTCCCTCAGTTTCTCACGCCGATTGCTTTGATGTCGTTCTCGACTCCATCCAGCCATTTGAGCTTGGGCCTGCCTCGGCTTCTACGACCATCAGGTTTGCCGTCTAATAGCCGCTTAGGTATTCTAGCCTCGTTTATTCTCACAACACGTCCTGCCCAGCGAAGGCGTCTAATTTTTATGATCATAATGACGTTCAGTTCATTGTACAGCTCATATAGCTCGTGATTATATCGAGTACGCCAGCGCCTGTCCTCCAGCACAGCACCGAAAATACGCCTCAAAATTTTCCTCTCAAAGACGAGCAGGGAGTTTGGGTTTCTTTGGTCAAGACCCAGCACTCCGAACCGTACTATTTATTATGTGGAAGTTATTTTTATGTAGAGGACATATATTAATATTTCACGTCTTTCACTCTAAAATGGACACCAAACCAAAGCTTTCATAAATTAATTCGACCACAAACACTTGATACGAACCAAACGTCAATATAACATGTTCATACAGTATGTTTCACACCGACATACATCAGTTACAGGGTGCTCTGCAGTATAAAGGACTTTGCACAATGGCCTATGGTGCATGGGTTAATTGTTTGTTTAATCAAATACATGGTTTTGACGGCAATGCGATGTAATGAGCCGATAGGTACTCGATATGCTTTGTCGATTTTAGGGGTTGGTGAATTATTATGACAGTAATTGTATACTGACTTTGATATGTACCTAGTGTTTTGGATTGTGATTAATTAATTAATAAAATGAAATAAAATGTGGGTATGTAAGTATTCTATCCGTTATCTGGTCACCATCACACAAGACTCTTTAATTAGCTCGGCTAGATGGCACTGTTTGCAATGTCCAGCAATATTTATTACTTACATTTAACGGTAACGCCGATTACAGTATGAAAATACTTTTAAGCTTTCAAGCATAACCAACAATTTACTTTTAAAATTCTACAGCTATGTACCGCTTTTAAAAGCGAAAAGTAAATCATTATTTCTTTCTCAGTTTAAGAAATGCCTTGAAACCCACAAATAATCTTAAAACGAGCTCAGAGAGCTTTACAAAACATCTTCCCACTCTTTTGCGCAAATTTAAAAACAGTTTACTTTCTCACTCGCACTTAGAGTATTTCCTTTAGGACATTGCGAAATTGTGTTTACGGTTATAGTATGAAGAAAAAATATCTTATGGGATGATATTTTTTACGTAGAGCCAGTGAAGTGGTAACGTGATAGGTAGTTTGATGTTTCCTTTCCTTGTTGATTTTTTTTTCTATTTCGCAACGATTTCGTGTTTGCATCGTTTGTTTTAAAAGCTTTTTATAAAATACTGTGCTTGATAAGTGCGTATTGTAGGCTGCGAACCTTAATCACTACATAGTATAAAACAAAGTCGCTTTTTCTGTCCCTATTTCCCTTTGTATGCTTAGATTTTGGTGCGGTTTTTTTTAATAGATAGAGTGATTCAAGAGGAAGGTTTATATGTATAATACATGCATAATATAGCCGTGCGAAGCCGGGGCGGGTCGCTAGTAAATATCTAAAACATAAACCATTATACTATCTGTGCGAAACTCAATTTCTCCCCCAATATCAGTAATCAGGGCAACCATGCCCAGAATACCAACATAACAATCACAAAAACCAACTCGATTACAAATTCAAATGATGTAGGTACCTAATTACGATATTATAACAGATAAAAACGTTCACAAAAAGATAATATTTGTGACATAATAAAGGGCCCGCAGCCTCTGCAGATTTGTACCATGCCCTTTAGAGCTGCCGTAAAGTTTGAAGTTTATAATTCGTATCATATTATTCATAGGCATGAATTGAAAAGGTACTCCATTTTGATGCAAATAGATTGGTTGTCTGGTTGTAAATGTGACCCCAAAGATTATTAATTTATCAATAAGCTTTATTTTGTTGTGCAAAAAAATCTAAGGAACTTGGCACACTGGATGCGTTTAGCGGTTAATTGAACATAGTCAAATAATTATATTAATTTAGATTTGTTCAGTAAAGAACAGCTTTCTTTCACTGATATCTAAATAAAACACTGGATGAGTTCTTTATACCTTAGAACGAATCCAGTGTTTTTAAGCATAAGGCTTTCGACAAACCAAAACGAAATTTCGCGTGCGTTTAATTGACAGATTTATTTGAATTGAATTGGGCTGTGTCATACTAATTTATTCTTTCAAGCTCCGAATAAAAAATATCAGCAAAAAGCAAACAATATTATCAGTCTCACCAAATACCAAACTGAAACTGAAAAACCCAACAGAATAATTAACAAAAATACGCCGAGTTCGTAGTATTCATTTTATATGCAGAGTCACGTAACCGAAGTCTGAATATCAAAGGATTTTTGCAAATACCTGCGAATTTTGAGATAATTCCTTCAAAAGTTACGTCAGCTTAACAATGTTTGTTTGGGATTTTAGCTTATAGGTTAACGAAGTTAAGTTTTGTTTAAGTAGATATAATTATGAACCCTTATTTAAGTACGGGTCAAGTTAATTTTAAGTAGCGGATTAGGTAAATAGATTAGAGGAAATCGCTGATTTTGCAATACAGGTACGTTCGGCTGCATAATTGCAGACCCACCGTAGAGCTCCAAAATGGCTGTTATAAGAATATTTTCATCAGAAGCAAGATTCTAGACACGTGCTTTATTTGAAGTTTGATAAATTTATGAGTTAGAACTCATAAATTTATCAAACAAAAATTATTTGAATGAAAACATTCTAATAATAGTAATTTTCGAACTCTACCGGGGGCTGCAATTATGCAGCCGACTGTACATTGAACTCTCTGCCAGTGTTCGCTGTTCCCCCAAACTTTAGACTACTTTAGAGTATTTAAAGCCTTTATTGATTGACTAGGAGTATTTTAGGTATCCCTAAAATACTCCTAGTCAATCAATAAAGGCCGATATATCCCGATATTTCCACAGGACTTATGGGCAAAGTTCCTAGTTTTGTAAAAATAATTGTAATTAATAGGCTCTGAACTTACTGGACAGATTTTGATGAAACTTAGTATAAGGAACCATTGAATCTTTAGTCGTAGCATGGGCTACTTTATATCCCAACGTTCTCAAGGAATCGGAGCGTACGTGGGTGAAACAGCAGGGCCCTGGTCTTCTTTCTTTGCGTGTCAGAGGTTCAGATAAATTATTTGTCTGACCAATAGCTTGCAACCATAGACTAAGAAAAAAAGAGCGGACACCTCGTTGCTAAGGAGGGATTGAAGTACGCTAATGGCGGCGAAGTAACTATGTGCGAATGTGTAAAAGATTGCCATATCGAGGAAAATAATCCATTTAAAAAAAATATTGCTATTTGTCACCGTCCTCGCTTGCAACAGCAATGGCAGCATCATTAGCGTCGTCAAGATCGTCCAATGTGCAGGTGTTAGGGTACTACGGACATTGGTGAAGGTGCTCCAAAGACTACGTTGTGGTCTCACAGACATAATTAATTAGTCTCCAGCAACCTATTGGTTGGTTGTCTGTAAAGTTGGTTTACGGACGATAATTTTACGTGATAACGTCATAAGAAAATGATTAAAAAAATTGTTTATTTAATTCCTATTTTTTTTTTTCCTTTTTTTCTTTTATGTTTTTTTCATAAGTCTTCTATTTGTCACTCGTCACCATTACACAAGCCCAGATGAGCCATATTATTATTATACTCTGTTTCCTAACGGGAACGGACGCGTCATGGTCACGTTCGTTACCATGACGCATGACGTCACACAATATTACCGTGACACTTTTTTGTGAATGCAGGTGTTCCACAATATTAGACGTTATCATGTCAAAAACCTCTATACGATTCGGCTCACCGATCGCGCGGTATCATGTTTAACGCAAAGTAAACATATGTAGGAAAGTACCTTAAATATATTAGGCAAACATTTGGGATTTAAGGTATAAATATTTGCCTTTACCTGGTTGGATCAACATTACACTTCGAAATATGAGTTTCGAAGTTCATACGTAAAACCTTTGTAAATACATTATTTTGAACATGAAAGTAAATTACTTTCGCACCTAAAAGGTAGGCAAATATTTAAAGGTATCATCAAACCGCCGCGACTATAAAAGAGGAAACCGACGCGACCTAAGCAACACGACCTGTGTCAATTAACAAATCACTAGTGTCAGCAATTTGTATATTTTAGTGCGTAGTGGCAGACTTCGACTTTCATTCCGAATTTTGTGGATACGAACCCCGGCCGTGCATGCCCCATTGATTATTATTGACAATTTAGAATATTTTTTAGTTATATAACACTGATACTAACTTTATAGTTAGTATCAGTGTTTCCTGCCTACTATAACCTAATTACAACATCGTCTTACTCTCTTTAATCACAGGGTCCCTGCTGAAAATCAGCGTTGCATTTACAACACATAACTGAGCAGGAACCTATTTGGCGGCGACATTGTGACTGTGTTATAAATAACATAGCTTAGAATAAGTATTTAAGTAAGTCTGTTATTTTAAGTAAATATCAAAAATAAGTTGTCTTAGTTTTGTTGTTGGCCAAATAAAGATACATATATCTATCTATCTATTATTTCTAACGAAACATTTATTAATAAAAACTTATGTGCACTATTGTCATTGCTCTTGCAAGAAAAATAAAGAAACTCGCAGCTTAGTTACCTCCAGACGTATCGATGACTTCTTTCCTATGGACATGGTCGACTAATCTGAGAGGTGATGGCCAAGCCTACTCTATCTAATAAGTACATGTCTTATGTACAGTATGGGTCATAAGTAAATTATCAGTTTGCTACAATAATACTATTATATCAACAAGTATTGGAGTTACGACCTTCTTCTAATAGACGTTACACACAAACTTAAATGCTTGAATTAAAAGTACTCAGTGTGATTATTATTTTCAACATGTTAGCTATGTCTTTAGTTGGCCGAGAGGTATAAATTGCCACCCGCTACAGCAACCGACACGTGTGTTCGATCCACGGGCTACGTCGCAACGTAGCCCGTGGATTTGTTATAATGTTCAAATAGTGCTGCACAGGATTGTAAATGTTACGATGGGCAGAGACTTTTGACCGTGGATTGTACTACATCACACTGAATAGGACTGATTAAAGATACTGGCGATGTAAAAATCATCTAGAGTAGATGTAATGGCCAATACTATAATTACTAATTTGTTACAACTTTTTGATAAAAATAATTGATTACAAAAAATAAAATGTTTAAAACTTCTGCATTTCCTATTGCTTCTTTAGCCTTTTGATATTTGGGACAGGGATCCCAAACCCTTGGTATCTTTTCAAAATTAGGGACGCCCTGATCATAGAATGAGATCTCTTTATGCAAGAAAATCGCAATTGTGGTGGAAATGAAATGGTATGGATGGCAACTCTAGGGTATTGTAGGCTTTGAAAATAAAATTTTGATATTTTTTATCCGTATTTCCTGTGGGAGGTTATTTTGATTCAATTGGTATGTATTTTAGTGATCTTTAGTTAAAATAAATTATGAATAATGCACACGGGCTATTCCCAGGCTGCGACTATTTAATTACTAAGGCTGCGAATAAATTAATTAAATAGTCAATTATAAATTATACTTAATTACCACCGCTACGACACAGGTAGACAAAAGTACGGTCAACAAAAACTTGAATATTATTGTACTAACAATAAAACAATTTTAAGCCCTGTACAAACCTACTTCGAAGTCGCGCGTTTCGTTATTCAGCGCGACGACGTGACCTGCACAAATCACAAAACTTCAGTAAATTGTTGATTGATATACATCGCGTCATTAATTGATGAGCGAGACTTGTTTACTTTCAAATAAGAGAACCGTTAAATTATTTAAAAAAAGTATAAAGCTTGCGTTGCATTTCTATCTCTATTTTACAAACGAAGAAACGTAAGTGAAGCCGCCGTTTTAATCTAGTATTTCATATTAAACACATAATATCTAACCATAACTAGCTAAAGCGCTATCCACACGGGGGGCGAAGGGCTCGTGTAAACACACCCGTCAATTCATAATACGTTTATCGCGTCAATGGACCGAAAACAACCCATGTATTGGTTATTATTAATTAAGTAAAGCCAATAGTGTTTCTGAATTTGGGTGGAATTGTTTCTGATGGATTATTTTCATCTAGATTATTTTTGTAGGTTTTGGTTCTAGACAAACCGAAAAATACTGTGTTTGAAAACAACCCTTTTTGATGTTTGTAGGTGTCTTCATGAAGTTATGTTAATTTAAACTTCCGAAAAAACCCTAACTTACTCAAAATTCAAGGAATTTGAAAATGTAGCAACACCGTTATAGGCAGCGATTCTTTTGACAAATGTGTCAAATTACCAATCATATTTGTGCAACCGTTTTGTGTTAAGCAAATACCTAAAGCGTTAATTTATCTATCTATTTACAAATTATATTAATTTGCGTAGGTCACGTCGCGTCGCTTGAGTCTCACAACAGTTATTATTATTATGCAGTTGTCCAAAACCATCAACACTTTGCAAAGCTCAGCAGAACAAAGCTTATACAAACTGCAGGCGAACTGTAATTGCTAAACTTTTGATATGTCCACAGTGGGACCGTGTCGCAATAATTTTCTAGTATTAAACACAAAAACTCTAAGCTTTTACCGTTTTAATTGAGTTTACACACTGAATGGAAGTCATTTAATACATTGTATAGAAGTCATTTACAAAATACGTATCATAAATATTTCAGGACATTCCACACATCGCCATCTAGCCCCAAGCTAAGTAACTAGACTTGTATTATGGGTGCTAGACAATGGATATCCTACTTATATACTTTTTTTTTGTAAATATATACTTATAATCCAGACTAAAGACGAATATCACTTGTTATGTCAGTTTCTATGATTATCGAATGCTTTTTAATGTGGAAAAAGACGATAAATTTACATCAACTTCATCTGCAGTTTTTAACATCAAAAGAAATCTCATTTATGAGCACTGTTTGAAATTCACTTAAACACCAAAAGAATATAATTTTCGGAGACCTGTCTGTGACAGCAGATTTACTTACAAATCTGTCCACAAAATGGCGGAAGTATATTAAAAATAAATAAGGGGATGGAAAAGCAAGCACCTAACAGAGGTTTCTGTTTAGCTTTTAGTAATATTTACTTTGAATGTTTTTTGATAAGTAGGCATACAGAAGTGACAGCTAAGTGCTTTGAAATGAGCAGTTATTGGTTCACAAATATTTGACACTAATAGTGAAACTTAATTTAGTTAAGCTCAGTACAAACCAATGCATCTAATCGCGCTACCCAGACGAACGCAGCAACGACGTGACTCGAAATAAACAAACAAAGAGGTAAGATCACATGAGGCTTGATAAAACAAGGCTCAAGTTTTTTAAAGTTTGAATATCTGCCATATCGGTGTGTTCTTATTTTAAAATTTTCACACTGAAAGAGGTTAGCTGTTCACTGGCTATACTGCCCAACTAATGAAAAAATATTTGACTGAAGCACGCCATTTCAAATCCGAATATGGAACAACGACATTCTACCAAATAAAACCGAGTACACATAACCAAAACATTCGCAATTTGCATGGTGATGATGCCACTACGGCCCTCGGCCTCGCTACCATAATCCGAAACTCGGATAAACTGATTTAAATTTTCACCAAAGAGGCTCTTGTTTAACTAGCTTAGCTCTGCTATGATACTTATCTCAAGTATTAAGCTCATTCGAACTGAGACAATTTCTGCCTGGGATGTGGTACGAAAATTATTCGAGCTAGCGTTATTTACCTCAGTTAGAACGGACCTCTAAGGTTTCGGATTATATTAACCTTCGAAATTAATTCTATTTCTACGGAAGATTTCGGCTGACCACATTTAATGGTCTTGGAAAGATTCCAATAGCTGGTAAATAAGGTTAATCTGTAAGATACCTTAAGTAATTGAGGCACAAATATTTATATTTCTTATCTTAGGTGCCTATGTAAAATATTTGGGCAAACATAGGAATAAGGTTTAGTTATTTATAAAGATAATCAGTTGCTCTACGAGTCAAGAAAACAGAGCACTTTTTTTTGTATTACCATAATGGCAGAATTTCTCAAATAACAACTTTGTCTTTGAATAAGAGTGCCAAAAATAATAAAAGTTAACAATACCTAATATAAAAACACTCTTTTCTCGTCTTTATTAAAATAACAGCACTTATTCGTGATCATTTTCTTTTTTATTAAAATTTCAAAGCTTCCATTTTATTCGCAAATCAAAAGAAAACATTTGTAACTTCATTTCATGAGAACTGGAGACAGTTTAAATATTTATTTATAATTTTACAAACTACATAGTACGTAGTTATGGCTCTCTAGCACAGCTTAAGAAATGTAAATAAGCTAAAGAAAGTACATTTCACTTAAATACAGTCTCTTTCAATTTCTTCTTTCAGTTTTACTTAGTTTGTTTCCCTTTTGTTTTCAGTTTTTATGAAGTGTTTTAATTATTTTAAGTTTGTTATATTGAAAGTTCAGAAGAATAACGTCTTAATTAATTGAGATAACTTTGAAAGAAACAATATTTATATTAAAAAAAATCTATTTAAAATTGTTTATCTAACTAAGCTTTTTAAGTACAAATCACAATTTTAGTGACCCAAACAAACAAAAATAAGTTTCTTCAATTTAGGTGACATCATCTATGCGACGAAATGTGCGTCAATTAAAACAGTAACTATCTATAAGAATATTTGTGCAGGCCACATCGTGTGAGTTGCGCGAATATACCGTATAGGTTTGGCGAGAGCTTAAAATCGAATTTAAATGCAATTTTTATTAGATATCTGACATGACCGACCACGTCCTGCTGAAGCGTCACTTACTGGGTTCATATTGTAAATCTAAACCATCTAATCTCTCCCACTCAAAGACACAAAAACTGTCATCAAAATATGTTGGCTATTCGAGTTGTTCGAGACAACGCGCGGCGATTGATTTTAATATCTGAAGAAACTTATTACAAAACAAGTCCTTCCGCCTTGACTTTCGGAACGCAATATACCAAAATTTAATGAATTGATTTTTATACGGTTTTCACCAAAGGACGTAGTAATTTATGAGCAAGGTTTATGTATGTATTCTGTAAGATTTAGTGTAAATTGGCTGAAATATGAGCATGATAGATAAAGATGTCGGAAAAAGACTGGGAGATTTTATGGCGCGTGAACTCAAGAACTACCAAACTAGATTATCTTGTTAAAAAAGATAATAATTTACTTATAAAAAATCCCGCTTTACCGAGTCAAAACTTCCAGATAAGCCAATATATTTAGTTCGACTCTAATATCGCATTAATCTTCCCACTCCAGACCTTTTTGGTATTTGACATTTCGCCTCTTCCCATTACTTTGGGTTCCGGATTCCGGTATATTTGTGGGCACTGCAAAAATGTCAGATAAATTGGCGAAATGGTATCTGACATATCCCTTGGTTCGGTGACAGATAAAATATGGCGTGTGGTGGTTAGGGTTTGACAGCATTAATAGAAAAGACAAATCGTTATATATGAATTATGGATTATACAGATTTTGCTAAAAGAAGGATCTCAGTTTGATTGTTTGGAAACGTATTATTCACAACAAAAAATAATTTTGTTTTAGCTTCTAAGCATGATTACCTAACCAACTGTCAAAGTATCGAACACAATAACACAACCACCTGTGATTATGTGATTGTTATTTATGTTTTAATTCTATGTTCCCATTCTCACGTTAAATGAATTATGAATTACTATGAAAAAATATTTGTCTAACTAACAACTTAAAAAAACATGTCGCCAAAACATGTTTTAAGAAAAAAGAAAACATGGTAACTGTTTATTTTTTCGATCTTATTTTTTTTTAACAACCGCACCATTTATACTGTGTAATAGTCTGGTAACCGGACTTAGAACTTAAATCCTACCTAGTGTTTTACCTTATTGATTAAAGATCATAATAAGCCGAAACCAAGCTTACCTGAAACAAAATAAAATTCAAAATGTAATAAAATTATTTTCCACTACACTTGGCAACATTCTAAATCAATCACTTTCAAAAGTTTTCCTTGGAGGAACTTTCAACAATGAATAGATAGTTTTAAATTTTGTTTTGACAGCTTTGTAAAGCTCAAGGTATAATATTGCACACACAGCATCTAGCCTTAAACTAAGCAAGTATATAGCTTTGAAGTATCTATGCTTGACAATGGATAGAATAAATAGTGCTTAATATAAGTACCTAGATACTTTTCTTTTGTAAGTACTTGAAATGCATACAGAAATGCCCTGAAGGCCAATTCCCGTAAATAATATTGTTTAAATTACATTTCAATATCATCCCGATTGCATTTCGATTGCAAAAGATACCTTCAAAGTCAGTTTTTTTTCTATAAAAAGCTAACTTTGAGCGTATTTTGAGCTAATTTGAGGGTATTATTTGTGATCGAAATGCAATCGAAATGATATTGAAATGTAATTTGAACAATGTTATTTACGAGAATTGGCCTTCTGAAAGAAAAACTATAGATCATAATACGAAGATTTACTTTGTCGCAGTATATGTATACAGGGTTATTGGTAATTATACTAGCAAGCCGTTGAGGGCTACTTCTGTTCACCTTAACAAACAACTTTTTCCAAAATTTCGAAAATCGAATTTCCAAAAGTCGTAGAACAATAGTTGTTTGTTAAGGTGCACAGAAGTAGCCCTCAACGGCTTGTTAGTATAATTTCCAATAACCCTGTATAGTATAGGAATGTACTCATTCGTTGTAAACTCAGCAACCAAAGTAAAGGCCCACTGCAGAGTTCTAAAATTTATATGAATAGAATGTTTAGGTAATCTGCTTGAGCTGAACAATTTTGATCTTAAATAATACCTTACTAAAAAAACAGCAATAAATAAAAACGGTTGGCACTTCGGGAGTGCCGACAGAAGTGAAAACTTATAAAATAACAAAGAATAAAAAAAAAAAAAAATAAAAAAAAAAAAATATTGAAACCTAATCTTTTTATTAAGATTTACTAAACAACTACTAAATATATGTACATACATATGTGTACACACTATAGCTGCGTCTCGTAACGGTGTCGCGGGTCCAGAGATTTTATCTCATCTAAAAATATGCGTACCGCGCTAAAAGAAGTTTTCGCATCAAAAACTCTACCTTTGTTGCCTGATTGTACAAGTATAACCTATCCGATAACCATATATATAGAAATAAATATTTGTTAGTCTATGCCGATAGTATTTCAACCCAAAAAACTGACATTCATTGCGCAACGTCCATCCACCGCTCGTTTCGCTAGCGTTTCCGTCAACACGCGTAAATCAAACCTAACCTATCTGTGCCGTTGCCGGTTCACTTTATTCACAATATTTATGATTTTCAAGAGTAATATCATTGGTTATTGATTTTATTGTCCGTACAATGGTAAACAAAACGTTTGGGGGAGATAGGAAGTGTGTTTGTTTTGTAGTTTATTCGTAGTTTTTTGGTTGTTATGGCCACGATTACGGCATTTCTTGGCATGTTCCGTATCATGTATGAAGTTGAAGAATGATGTTTTTTGACGTGATAACGTCTAATAAATTGATACACCTGCAGTCACACAAAAGAGTCATGTTCCGGTTCCGTCACGCGTCTCGTGTTTGTTTAATAATAATATCGCTCATATGGGCTTGTGTTATGGTGACCAGAGACGAATAGAAGACTTATAAAAAGGTAAAAATAGGAAAAAAAACTCAATTTTGTATCGTTTATTTATATATGTCGTTATCACGTAAAATTATCGTCCGTTAACTGACTTTACAGACAACCATTTTTTTAATTATCTCTAGGTTTGGACTGGTCTATATTGTCATAAGCTTATTATTATAAGACAATAAATATCTAGTCTCTCCGTCACCATGATCGGTGCAATTTGATCGAAACGTAGGGTAAATTTAAACTGATTAGTACTTACAACGCGATCGCAATCCCTGTTTATAAAATAAAGACTACACTGTTCTATAGATTCGCACTCCAATTATGTCAAAGTTAGTTAAACTGTAAAAACAAACTTGATTTTAACCGGATTTACCCGCCTCTATCCGGTTTCCACTAGTTACCTTTGACACTTGATTTGACTTTCGAAATGTCGGTGATTGACGGAAACTGTCAGCCAATCAAGTTAGAACGCGCGAACGTTCGAAAAGAGAACGCAATCCGAGAGTGCCAGCTGTGTTTTTAAATTTAGTAAACAGTATTTATACTCCAAAAAAGACGTTTTTAGTTACTTAGAATCATTCCAAGGGTATTACTAGTTAGGATGTGTGTCTTTGGAACGATCATTTCTTGGTGAAAAACGGAATATGCCACTAATTTTTAAAGTAATGAATTTAATTAAGGTGAAAGAGTACCTGCGCGCTCTCCATACAAACGTAGTCGACTGTTTCCTCCCTGGATAATGACACTAGCACAAATATTTTTGTGCCATAATTCCTATAACTGCTATGACTATGCCCCTATGTTTTGGTTTTTTTCATTTTCTAATTACCATAGAAATTAAAATTAAAAAAATTAAAAAATAAAAATAAACAAAAAATAGGGGCATGGTCATGGCAATTATAAGTTTTATGCACCAAAAATATTTGCTCTAGTGTCATTATCCAGGGAGAAAACAGTCGACTACGTTTGTAATAGTTTGTATGGAGAATGCCCCCGGTACCCTTTCCTCTTAATAAAAAATATTAATATGAGCTAAGTATTTACTTAACACCCATCACGTTGTAAAGCAAACAAGTAAAACTAATTTACTTATACCTAATACCTTCCTACAGCTGTTGATTTGAAGTAGGTACCAACACCAATAAAATAAAAATTAAATAACTGTAATAATAGGTTAAATTCATAAAAACACAAAAGTCGGTAGGTAAGTTACCTTTATTCAACTACTTTTGTAATTTTTTAAATTCAATTTTTCGTTTATCAATTATATTTCCATAATACATAATACGACGACCTCTGTGGCGCGTCGGGTGAACACCCGACTGCGACGCAGAAGGTTGCGGGTTCGATTCCCGCCGGGAACAAGTATTTATGCTGACCATAAATTCTTGTTTCTGGTTCTGGGTGTTTCCTATATGTATAATATGTATATATTTACAAAAAAAAAAAAAAGTATATAAGTAGTTTATCCGTTATCTGGCACCCATAACACAAGCATTAAGTTGCTTAGCTTGGGGCTGGATGGCGATGTGTAATGTGTCCTGAAATATTTATTTATTTATTTATTTATAATCGAAAATTACTTTACCTACGATACTTTTTTCGATAAAGCTACGAAATTCAATTTTAAAAAAGTTAACGAGATGTCGTTTGGAAGCTGCAAAAAAGTGTTGAATATTGTTGTCTGAAGATTGTAACTAGATATCTTTTTCAATATGTCTGTCTAGACGTGATAATGTGTGAGGCGATTGTGGCGACATCTAATGTTAACTGTTATTTGATTACGTGTTGAGAATCTATGCTTTTTTATTAGCATAATTTAATACTTAAAATCAAGTTGTATATTGATAGCAAACGATTGCGCATTTCCTTATATATTATTTAGCTTCTGAAAATAGTCGCTGACTATAGACACAGCTAAACACTACCACCAGGAAGTGATAAATTAATGTTATCAAAATCTGCTAAGCTTGTGTTATACAAATGCTGCTGTTCTGCGTTTGCTGACCACGACTTGTATCACCAGCATCACCGATCACCAGCGATATTATGTAGAGGAGTACCTCCTCCGAATCGCTGAATATTCGTTGACGCTTAGTAAAGCGTCAACGAATATTCAGCGATTCGGTAGAATAATTATAATTTTCAAGATGATAGGCAGCCTTTTTTATTCCTTTGGAGGTTGAATTTTCAAAAATCCTTAGTGCTCTACGTTCTAAAAGAATGTTATGGCACCTCTACATGAGAGTCTTCAGAGCGAGAATAGAAACGTGGTTATTATAAGGTATTGTGTGGTTGCATAGTTTATTTCAAAAACTTTGAATATTGACCTACAAGATAAACCTTCCTTTTTTCCCCCAAATATCCATCTAACTTCATTACAAACCGCCCCCGACATTGTAGCGTGACGTCATTAATAAAAACCTGTTCAAATAACGGGCGTGTTAAAATCTATTGCACAATAGATCACTAGTTATTATTGTTATTATGTTGTTGTTAACGTGATAACATAGGTTAGGGGTTAACAGGAATTAATAACACACGAGAAAATTGTGGTGTATTTGACTTGAGGACAAAATCATATGAACTTATTTTACACAAAGAACCATCATGAATCAGAACTCAGATGAAACATCTGAACATTTTTACAAAGGTAAAATCGTCTAAAATAGTTTGATTTAAGAACTCATTTCATCTTAAACGATATTATTATACACAGCACCATACTAAGCAACTACAACAACAATTTGTGAGTACTTTTTCAGTAATCATAGAAACACATAATAACACCCAGACCAGACCAGAATAACTGTTCTGTCGATCATTTATTATTGAACCCGTGACTTTCGACTTCCCAGGTCAGTGTTCGCCTACTACGCCACAGAGGTCGTCAATACGTATACAGGGTTATTGGAAATTATACAAGCAAGCCGTTGAGGGCTATTTCTGTGCACCTTAACAAACAACTTTTGTTCTACGACTTTTGGAAATTCGAAAAAAAAATGAAAATTTTGAGGTTATATAAATTCGAAAAACAGCTGTTTTTTTTTAAACAAAGGGCATTCAGACTAAGAACAGTAGATAAAACTTAGAAAATAAGTAAAATTTTAAGGTTAATGACCTCTCCGTGTAAGGAACAGCTGATTTTCAGGTAAACCTAACCTCAAAATTTTCGAAAAAATGTTTGAATTTCCAAAAGTCTGTGAACAAAAGTTGTTTGTTAAGGTGCACAGAAGTAGCCCTCAACGGCTTGCTAGTATAATTTCCAATAACCCTGTATATACACGTAACTAACACTAAATAATTCACCCAAAAATCGTTTTCTAATTAAGAAAAACGCTCCTGTAAGTTAAAACACGGCGATATTTTTAAAACATGCCGTTACTTCAGCGTCCCCTTACATTAGCAAGACTTGATTTACGTACCCCAACTATCATGTTCAACAGAAAACCATTAAAATGCTAAAATAATGGCTTTTTATACGTAAATAGGTTTTATAGTGATTGAGCTACGAGGTGGAATTTACTTTCGAAAATGTTAATTTTGTTTAGAACTTAACCGGACCGGCAACCGCAACGTTTTACTTTTCTTAATCTTTATTTATTTTTATTTAATTTTATTTGACAACCCAGTTGGCACAATGGTCACCATGCCGGACTGCCAAACACAGGGTTGCGGGTTCGATTCCCGCCTCAGACAATTATTTATGCTTAGATATTTGTCTGTGGTCTGGGTGTCTGTATGTATATTAAGTATATATTTACAAAAGAAAAGTATATAAGTAGTATATCCGTTGTCTAGCACCCATAACACAAGTCTAGTTACTTAGCTTGGGGCTAGATGGTGATGTGTGGAATGTCCTGCAATATTTATTTATTTATTTATTTAAATCTGCCTACTTAATCTTATTTTTCAGTGAAACATATGGTATTTTGTAATAGAGATTTTGTCGAATACTTAAATATTAGGCTAGCTAGACTCGGCCGAGAATATTCGCAAAACAGCATCATTTGTATAACACAAGCTTAGCAGATTGTGCTAACATTTATTTATCATCTCCTGGTAGCAGTGTATATTAACTATATGTAGGTATAGTGAGCGACTATTTTCAGAAGCTGAAATAATTTATAAGGAAAAGCGCATCAGTCGTTTGCTATCAACAAATGCAGTAAAACTTGTGTTTATTTATCATAGTAACTTAATAACATACCTCATAATTATTGTCAAACTAATTTTTTCGGCTACGTTTTCGACTTTTCGTTAAGTATTCGGCCGAATATTACGTTCTATTCGGCCGAATAAGGATTTGCAAGAACTGTATCCATTGAGATTTTTACCAGATCATCTATTACCTAAACCAGTGTTTTTCAACCTTCTTGAAAACGCGACCCCTTTACAAGTTAAAAATATCTAGCGGCCCCCCAGATCTTTGATAAAACTATGTTTGTATTTAATTTTCTCTACCTATATTGGGGAGACCTATATATTGATCGAAAATACAAGTATAGTATCTGACGGCATGTTCAAAATTTAGCTTAATTCCCAAAATATTGATGCTATCTGGATCATTAACATCTCCAAAATAGAGCCATGTTTCGATAAATTAAGATAAAGATGAACCATCAAATTGAAATCGTAGTTTTTATCATAGGACCTACAAACACCTTACTTTTTCGTTTATCCACGACCCCCTAGTGAGACTGTGCGTCCCTCCTGGGGGTCGCGACCCATAGGTTGAAAAACACTGACCTAAACTGACCCATAGATACAGAAACTAGCCAGAAGCAAAACAAGTTAAACTAACCAGTCTAACAGTATAACCGCAGGACGTCTATAGAGTACGAAGCCTAGGATTTAGTTAGTAGTTATACCTTGATCTTGTTAACGCTGTTCAGAACTCTCTAACTGTGTTCAAAGCATAGTCCAATTTATGATCATTTTGATGTACTTACAAAGAAGTTGTGGTATTTCCTTGGATTTTTATTTTCAAAAAACAACGCGGCAATATTTGTACTTGCAACCTCCCGCTTACCGTGCGGCTGCAATAAACATTAGGCTTCGCGGTTAATCTATAATACAAAGATATGACAAAAAGTCAGAACTTGGAAACAAATTAAACTAATAAGGTCTAACATTGATTTGCACAACAAAGAATAAATTGATTTGAGACTTTAAACATGATTAACCAACTGTCAAAGTGTTAAACTAATCAAATAATATCAACTTTGTGGTTATTGAAATAGTATTTAATTAAATAAATAAATAAAAAAAATAAAATTAAAATAAAATCTAACTAAAAAAAAAAAAAATTAAAATTAAAATTTAATTAAGTATAATTTTACTTGTTTAAGCTAGATGTCAATCAAGCCTACATATGCTAGGGTTTAATAGTAGAACAGGAATTCACAGCTTTTAACATTTACATAGCTCTGTTTTCTAGGAAATTTAAGGCCTGGTTTACATATTAAAATCTATGAAAAAAAATGAGCAACGCCTGCGGCTACTATTTATCCTAATTTTTTTCCACGTAATCGAGACTAACCAATCGCATGTTGCAGCTAGCTAAAATGAAAACAAATCTTTTCTTTTTAAATTAAAGCATAACTAAATAAATATAAATGTAAGTTACAATTCTTTTCATGCATTTGATTTATTAACTTAATTTTTCATTTCATAAAGAAATTTGCAAAGAACGCTCGCGTTCAAAAGAAAAAAATCTCTTTTTAAAACTTGTTAACAAATGCAATTATATCTCGTATTCAAAGGGTTAATTTCAACGAGTATTATCACCTAATACTTACTTCAAATATTAGCTCATTTGCCAACAGACAACCGTTATACTTAGACCTGTATTTCACTGAAAAATTACCTAAAACTAAGCTCAAGTTACACTGGTTCTGTTAGAGGTTAAATCTATGGAGATAACCATCTACGAATAAAAATGTTTTTGAAAATGAACTTTTTACTGTTATTGTCGTTTTGAATGTACTAAAATGGGATTGAATTTTTTATAACTGAGTTTGAAATATTCTTTAGGATTTTAGAGTTTTTTGAGCAGACAGATTTAATGAAATTTGATTTAATTTTTAACCAACCAACTAAATGTGTCTAGTTTTGTTAAAGTTCTGTTAGGAACCCTAATAGGCATTATTCAGTGTTCCGTCTATCCGTCTGTCCTTTTCAGCCGTATACGTAATTTCAGCCTTGTAACCAGTTACGAAGTAAACCTATTTTTCTTTATACGAAACTGGTTTCGATGAAAAAATAATTTGTTCGTATTTGTAACCGAGGTTAAGTTGTAGGGAAAGGATTTTATTGACATCATGCAGTCACTCTGTCTGTCAAGACCCTTTTTCTGAGGCAGCAAATTAAAATTTATATCGAATACTAAGATCTATGATCCATAATGGATGTAAGGAAAAAACAGTGTCTAAGTGAAAACAATCAAAAGAAAAAGCAATTGGATTTCCTTAAAAAATTGAGTATCAAAACTGTTTTTTGAAGAAATTTGACAGGAATCATGAAACTTTTTTCCCCGTTTTTTTTTGCTTGCTTCAGAGACAGTTCTTCGCGATGGATCTTTCAGTTTAAAAATGTACCGATGTTTTTACCCTAACAAGTAGGTACAGAGCAACTTGTGTTAGTGGATACTTAGATTGTAGATCTCTATCTATGTACTGATTAATTAATCCAAACAATAGGCAAGGGTATCAACCCTCTAATTTGAATAATACCTATCGATATGAATCAAAGGTAAATATTTACCGTCGCTAACTAACTGGAGCTGAACACCCTGTTTGTCTAAGACAATGAGGTTTTCATTCAACCTGTTATATACAATTTGTTTCAGCAAAGAGTTTTTAATACGAATTTTTTTATTTATAAAATTACCAAAAAACCATGTATACAATGTGTTTCAGCGAAGAGGTTTTAATACGAAATGGGATTGTTTAAGACGTCTAGGCGAACAACTTTTGTTCTACAACTTTTGGAAATTAGAACTTTTCTTTTGAAGTTTTTGTGTGAAACAGCTGATTTTCAAGTAAAAATTTCAGAATTATCGAAAGAAAAGTTCGAATATTCAAAAGTCAAGTAGAACAAAATTTGTTCGCCTACACGTCTAAAACAACTCCCTTTCGTATTAAAACCCCTTCGCTGAAACACATTGTAAACAGGTTTTTTTTGGTAATTTTATAAAAAAAAAGCGGTTTAAGGGCTACTTCTGTGCACCTTAACAATCAACTTTTGTTCTACGACTTTTGGGAACTTGAACATTTTTTGGCAATAATTGAGGTTATGTCAATTATAAAATCGGCTGACTTGAACAAAGGTCATTATGTCAAAAGTCAGCTGATTTTCGGGTAAACACAAACTCAAAATGGCTGATTAGTTTGTTTTAAAATATTAATGAAAATTTGGATAAGATAAGTTGACTTCTGTTTTAAAAATTATAAGTCGGCATTTGACCACTATCACATTGTCATAAAACAAAAAAACTAAATCAAAATCGGTTCATCCGTTCGGGAGCTACGATGCCACAGACAGACACACACCCACACACAGACACGTCAAACTTATAACACCCCGTCGTTTTTGCGTCGGGGGTTAAAAACCAGAAGGTAAGTTCAATGTTTTCTTATAAAATAAAAAATAAAATAAAAATAAAAAATTCTATTTAACTTTAAGTCCTCAGTCGGTCAACAAAAGCTTAATCAAAATTATAAAGATCGAAATCCATCGTCTAAATTCAAAATGGCGTCTGACCTAATGAAATCGTATATCTTCCAGTACGTAATTCAATTATACGGAGCAATCACACTCGCCCAGTGGTATAACAGGTGCGTTTTATACTAGCGACAAAGGAACCCTAGTATTGCACATAGGACGTGGTATAAGTCATAGGAAATTACTATCAAATACAAAAGAGGCCAAACAAAAATAATTAAAACTTAAGGGTAATTTATCTAGGCACGTGACTTACAGACCTGTGTTCGAACTGTATTTATGAACTCCCCGCCTTTCCCCTGGTCAAAGTCATGGTGCCAAATGACTCGTCCTGTTCCATCAGCACCAAGCTTGACGTTCTCCTTCTAGGCGAGCATGCTACATCCTCGACCTCATTTTCGCTTCCCATCAGGTGAGATGAGGGTCAGTTGCAAGCCTATTTTGCGTAAAAGAAAACCCATACTGCGAGTTTTTCGTACAGCAAATGCTACTATCACGTTTGCGTTGGAAATAATGTAGAAAATTGAAGCTTCGCATCCGCTAGAGGCGCCTTATAACTTTTCATACAATTTTCGCATTTACGCATACGTGTTTTCTATACGAAAAAACTCGAACTATGGTTTTTTACGCAAAATTGACTTGAATGTGACGTCATCTCACCTGATAGAAAGCGACGAACGTCGAGGATGTAGCATGCTTGCCTAGAAGGTACCTTAACTTAAAGACAAGGTTGCAGTTTTAGGGGAACAGTGACGCGGGCAGAGAGTTTTACTTCTTAGAAGTGCGGGCGGGTTCTTTCTTCGCTTCCGCCCAAAGCTTCCACCACATTCAATCCCCAGTAATAAATCGTGGGACCCTCCAGACTTCACCGCTTCCATTAACAGGGCCGACTTAGATTTTATACGGTCGGAATAGTAAACAAACATACGATACCCTTAAGTTCTGGTACCAATCTTATTGGATGTAGTTCAGAACCGCTGGTGTGTTCAAACTTTTGTAAACACGCTCACATTTCGCATGGGTAGCATCTCGTCTATATTTTTAGATAAAAGAAAGAAGTCACACGAAAAACGGTAGGTAAAAAGAACAGTTCGGTAGAGGAACAGTTAATAGTTACATAGGTAGAACAAAGATAGCATGAAGAAACGAAAATAAAACAACCGAAGAATACATATTTTAAACACGGTAGGTAATTGTCCAAGGAGCCCCGTGCCATCTGAAAGGATCACACTTCAGCAAAGAAACTCTGCTGCTGGTCCGGAGAAACCCTGTAGAATTTTTAGTCAGTTTTTCCCTGTCATATTTAAGCCAATTTACAAGAAAATTCTTATTGAATTATAGTACACCAAAACCTTCACCATTCTGAACCACTCCGACCATTGGTGAAAACCATATGAAAATACGTTTTTGAATTTGAAAAATAATATTTTCTTTATAATTTTGAGGGGATTTGAAACACCCCGATTTCTCAAGAAAACAAAACAGAAACATCCACCTATGATCTAACGAGTCCCCAAACAACAGTTTACTGAAATAACTGTGTAAAAAAAACAAGACATTTTTCATGCTCCCTTGCATAGACAAAAACCATTGGAAGTAAATTGTTGATTTCATTTTCTTTACAACATAGAGTGTCACTGTACGTTTACAACTTTTCTCTACAGTAGATCCCCTTGTAATGTTTCCCTACACACCTGATGCTGGATTTATAGCCAGAGTCGAATGATGGAGAGCATTTGGCACCTCTGTCTCATGCTTTAATTTGCAGTATACAACATTTTGTGGGTAGTTTTCAACGTGTCATGTGAAGTGTGACTTTAGGGGGGGTTACACCCTAATAATATTCTCCATACATTTAAGGATTGTTTCTTGAGGTTGAGGTTATTGTAGTTGAACTTTCGTTGCGAAGCTTAAATAATTAAGGAAGTTATAAGAAAATAGGACCGTTTATTTTTATATCGATGTAAAGAAATAAATGGCCAAAAGAAATCTAATTCGAAAACACATAACGTTAAAATCTAAAACAAATGTAGGTGTCAACTCCAACAACTGAAGCTGTAGTTTATTCCGGAGTATATACGAAAAAAGTAGAATATTTATGCTACTCTTTGGTACCTAACGTTAAATGTTAACACTCGATTTTACTTAACATCTTCTTATAGCAAGCTTGAAATGAAATTGACTCTACTGAAAGAGTAAACTCTTAAAAAAGATTACCTTAATTTTTTTCCACATCCGCTGCAATTATGTCATAATAATACTATGATGTTATATCCGCATTTAAAATTTGCAAGTGACCCCCTCTTTTTGACGACAAAGCCACGTCAATTTGCTTTGAGAACTCAGTCATAAGTCACACCAAAGAACCTTTGTTCCTTGGTGTGACTTCGTTTTACGATTCTCACCAACCTATATTTTTAACTGACACCACAAAGTAGAATCTTCAGAACAATAGGGCAGTACTAAAGTTGGCGTCGATGACTCCTTCAATAGTCCATTGTGTTGTCACTACGTTCGACGTTGGCCACAATGGCGGTCGGCCACGATATTCACTTAAACTTTAATAGAGCTTTTGCAAAGCTTTTGCCAATTTTAAAGTAAGAATTTTTTCTTCATTTTTCACGATCTTATGACGGTTGCCAACCATACTGTTCATAATGGTTTTTGACTTTATTATAAGTACCAGTTTTAGTTTAAAATAAAAAATAAGTACCTATCGTAAATACCGTATAATATAGTATTCTTTTTTCCTATTTTATTTTAACTTAAAATTTATTTATTTATTTAATTTAAAATAATTTTCCTTATTATAAGTACTAACACATTTTTCTTGAAGAAAAAACTTTGTATCCCTATTACCAACCGCATTCGGTCAGTCATTTTGTGTCGTTTTACCGATATTAACAGATTCAAGTTCTGTTTAAATAAATAAATAACCTCAAACACTTGGGAAGGCATATACTACGCCTACATCTACACAATGTAATCCTATATTTTATTCCCTCTTTCTTATCAGAGTGGTTTCGATACCTACGTGAACCGCACAACCATTAAAACCAGGGCTACAAAAGGCGATAACCCTTAAATGCTAATAGGGTCCTATAAGACCCCGAACAAAGAGTACAAAGCATCTCGCTCACAATTTAGAACGCATTACAATTTAACCTGCGAGTACCTAAAGTCGATATAAATTGGTTGGTACGTACGTAATGAAAGGATAGGATTATGTGCCAAAAGAAATTTTCACAAAAGGGTACTTACATGGCATTGGGCAAAATATTTTACATTATTTTGAGTAATCCGAGTGATTACCATTCCATCTTTCAAGAATATTTAAATACCGTTTTAATTTGGTTATTGCAATGATTATTAAAAAAAAACTATGGTAATAAAAGTTTTCCCTGAAATTATAATATGTCCCACTAGCTTTTACCCGCGATTGATATATTTTCAGCCAGTTAGGACTTTATATTTATAGGGACCTATTTAAATGTATTTTTTCATTTTTTTGTGTATGTACGTTTAAAAGTAAATTAAGTAGTTGATACTATCATATGAACGATAACACTTTATCTATTATTTTCAATGACCCATTATTTTTCCAACACCAACTACCTACTCACACAGCCGTAAACGATATGTACCGAAATAAACCCTTCATCTATTAAGGGGTTAAGTGCGTGTTTATTTTGTACCTAATACGTTTTGTAAGCAATACCTACTCATACCAACTGTTTGAAGTAAAGTGTACCTACGTACTATTGAAATGGAAATTTGGAATTTTGTTCAAAGCCTTTTAATGTGTGAGGATATTTTAATTTAGAGAGGGGTTTCTGGAATGGTATTAACCGGACGAAATGAGAATGTAAAGTTATGGTCGAATGGGCAAGCGGTATTGAACCGGTATTGGACCGGTATTGGTTTGGTATGTGGTCGACGCAGTGGAAGTGTTAATGTTATATGTCTGGATAGACAGAATTAATTTAAGAATTGTTTAATTTTATTTATTTTAAAGGAACACCTAAATACTAACCTATGTTACTATGAATCTGCTGCTTTGCAAATCAAGTTATTTTTGCACCTCGTACTAAGTAGTTTTTTTTAACCTATATTGTGTCCCACTGTTGGGAAAGTTCTCATTCTGACCCTTCCAAGAATTTCGGTTCCAAGTTAAACTTCGCCAGACTTAATAAAATACACTTTCAAATTAAAATGTTTATTTGTGGTTCACTTACTCCAGTTACTAATTCGTCTAATTAATGAAATATAATGTTTCTCTCCGTATTAGAGAGGGTTGCCATGCAAACAAAATACCTACCTATAAGTCGAACAAATCAACCACATTGACGGAACACCCTAAACGGTAGGTACCTCATTATTTCGCCAAACTCAAGCCAACATCAAAGGCAACTTTCAATATTTGAGTAGAGTGAGATCCCCGCTCAAATAATTACCCAAATTATGGGGAGAATTTTACGCATTCGTAAATAAATGATGAGCAAACTTACCTCACTTACCTGGTATACAATGTCTACATAAAGGGTGCTTTCGTAGAGAAAATTGTCTTTGGCTCTCTTTTGAATTTTAAGATCTGTTATGTTTTCGTTAATAATTTTATTATATCGAGTTACTTATTTTAGATAACCTTTTTTTAAATTGGATTGAACGTGCACAGATATAGGGAATATCAAATTGAAGTATGACTGCATAATTTTTCGTAAGAACCCAAAGCTTAGAAACACAATTCAGGTATACATAAGTTCCAAATATTTAGATAGATAATAAAAAAAAACAATTCAGGTATGCGAACACTCATTTTTTAACGTAAGACAAGAAATATTAATAGATTAAGACTTCAGATAAAGGCATTTCTTACCCTTCAACCCTATTTATAAGACTACAACTTACTATAAATATTTTTTTGACACTGGCGATATGCACAATCACAAGTTACCACGACTTAAAAAAAAACACGCCTGACATTTAAACAAATACATTTTTCGCTATAAAAGCCCGCTAACTCAAGATGGGACGATATTCTAACTTATTCATAACGCGCGGGGTTGTGAAACATTCCATCTGATGTACTTGCAATGTACATAACATATACAACGCTATGATAAACGAACGTTGACATATTTACGTAGGTACGCTGAATTTCATGATGGTTGTGAAATTGGATGAAATATGCGAAGGAGGCTTTTAAATTGTTACGTTATCTGAATGGAATGTTGATATCTTTAAAAACATATGAAAAGAAGCGTTCCGGTGCAAAGCTGGACAATAAGCAAGCAGTGTTACCCCGCTGAACCGCTACCGACAGTCTTTGCGAAAATAAGTTATTTTATAAAGAAATAAATAAGTTATTTTATAAATAAGTTTTAAAATTACTAGTTTTAGGTTTGGACTATTAAAGGGATGGGTTCTACTCGGACAGCGGATCCAACGAGATTACGCAGTCAGAAATTTTTGGACATCCTTCCATTTGAACTTTTATAATAGTGTCTAGTCGCGCGACTCAATCTCATTTGCCAATTCGTAATTTTAAAATCCTCTTTTAAGGGGTTCGCAGCCAAAAACGGCACCTTCTTCTTCTTTTCGAGTCAGTGACGTTCGACCAATCAAATTTTTTTTTCCCAAGTTCCATGCTGTCAAACTATGTCAATGAAAGTCATGTCACTTCACAACTTTTTTTTGTATACCTATGAAATAAGTAAGATTTTGGTATAAAGAAGATTTTATGATTCCCTTTAGATTTTCTCTTGGAATTCTCTTGTCAACGATATATTTTCGTTCGTTTTTTTCGTTCACCTTTTGAGGAGTATCGATATAGTTTTTAGCATCTTTCATTAAAAAAACTTTACGTAAAATATACGCGCATTTTCCTAAAGTCCAAATTGCATGCCTTGCTCAATTCGGAGCAAATAAGTTTTATTTTATTAGCACGTGTGTCGCTCGTCAAATGAAATCGTATATTTTTAATGGCACTTCAATTCGGGAGCACGTTAGCGCATTGCGACAATTTCTATCGTAGCACACCGTACGAATAGTGTACAATTTACTTGCATATTTATAAATATGTTTACGTGAAATTGGGCCACTCGATTTAGTGGTTACTCTAATTGGTACCAACAATTTTTATCGACAAAATTCGATAACAGCGAACATCTGCTAACATAAATTTAGTCATCGAATTATTGGTGACCATGTTACTCAGCCTAGTGTATCAGAGATAAGCTTAAAAATAATCCATAATATTATGAACTATATTTTTTATATTTCTATCTATAAAAATAATTGCCTGATAATTCTTTTATTTGAGTTCGTTATTGTCAGGATAAGGTTGATATTAAAGTTAAAACATGGAACATGGATGAAACAGCGGGGAGCGCAGCTGTTTAAAATGATATACCTACCTATTTACACCAATTTCAGAACTGTTACCAAAATGTGCAAATTTATTTTCCGTCCCATAGAAAAAATGGGACGCTAAGTACAGAACAATATAATAGCTATCACTAAACTAAATGCTATTTTTCAAAGAACTAGGTATATTAAAACCTACACTTTTCCATGTCTAAATTCCCTAGTATAGAAATGAAAACTTCTTTCAAAATATTTCTCCCGCTGCTGGGATTTCAACCAAAAAACTTTAGTTAACGATAAGGAGCGGTGTTGGCTTAGTGGTAGATACCTCGACTTTCATTCTGAAGTTAGTGGGTTTGAATCCAGGCCGGCCGTGCACCAATGGATTTTTCTTAAGAAAAATGTATTATGTGCGCTAATTGACATTGCTCTTACGGTGAAGGAAAATATCGTGATGAAACCCGCGACTTAGTTGGCTCCAGAAGTATTGACAAGTTCTCTCCTTTGGACATGGTCGACTAAGCTGAGAGGGTAGTAGGTGCTAGGCAAGCCTACTCCATCTTCACGCAAAAAGGACCCAATTAAAAAAAGGGTCTAATCGCGGAAAACAGTCTGTATACAAGCAAGTACTCTTATCCAACTAAGCCTGTAGTTACATACCTAATTTCCCAAACCCTCTAACTTCTACAGAAAGACTATCAAAAATTCGTACCTATACAAAATACCGTATCTCCAAGTTATGTAGATTCACTACAGATGTCTCCCACCCCTCCCGGATTATCGTATGCAGATTAAGTGGAAACCCCCAATGTTTAGCTTATAACTAAGTTACGTGCAGTCACCTGAGCCTAATAGAAAAGGGAACTCAAATTGTCTTGTTTAAATTCATAGTTTTATGTTTTAGCTAGCTTTCACCCGCGACTTTGTCTGCATAGGGGTTGATTTTTCCATAATCATTTCTTAGAGGATGCCTACGTTATAACAAGCTATATGTATGCCAAATTTTAGCCTGATCCGTTTAGTGGTGTTAGCTGAGCGTTGATATATCAATCAGTCAGGATTTTGAGTTTTATGGTAGACTAGCTTATGCCAGCGACTTCGTCCGCGTAGAAGTTGATAATGGACCAAGGAATCACGTTGTCTTATACAAACTTTGCCCCCCTTTTTCATCAATTAAGGGGAATAATTTCGAAAAATCCTTTCTTATCGGATGCCTACGTCACACAGTGAACACACCCTCCAAGTTTTAGGTTTCTACGATCAGCGATTGAGGCTGTAAGTTTATCCGTCAGTCAGTCAGTCAGGACAAAGCATTTTATATGTATAGATGGAGATTTTTGTTTGCTGCTTCTTATTTTCGTAAAGATTTCATTTATTGTTAGAGTTTAACCCAACGACTACTAATACCAAAGATAGTAGCCGAGAGTAATGGTCTACATGCCTTCCAAAGCACGGAAGAGCTCGGGAAAACGTATCACCCATTGAAGTAATGACTGCGTTATAGCACGCCCCTTATACGATTGGCCAGCGCAGGTAGACCATAGCCTTCCGATTTAAAATTGGATGACGACATTAAAAGTTATTATTTAAAGCTTTTGATAAATAAACAATAAAGATATCACCATATATTATGTTTATATTAAAGAATTTATCTAACTATTTAAACCGCCCCGCACGAAAAGTCAGTCGCGCGAACTGCGTCAAAATGTTCGAATATGCGCTGTTTCTATTAGAAAAATATGCTACAGCATTTTAGAAAATAAAGAAATATCTGTTATTGAGTAGGTAGGTAATCGTAAAATCTACTGCGTTTTAAAATAAAACTTCAGGAAGCTATAAATACCTTTTCGAGAAATGTCTCCGCGATCCGGATCGTAAAATCAACATAAAACTTGCATCTACCTCTATCCTGGGTATTTCGAACCATCTGGCTACTTCATCCCCTATTATTGTGAGTTTTCCCAAATTTTCCCTCAGGTTTTCATTAGTAGGGGTGCGTTTTAGTAACTTATGTAAACAAAGGGAAGGGTGCGAAAATGTAACAAGCTGCATTCTGCACTCCCCCGTACGTTTGTTTATTAAAATTTGTTTTGCTACAATTTTGTTTAAATCAGTATGAATTTTGTTTCACAAATGTGATTTGGGTGAAAATTTAATATAAAAATGTAATAAATGATGTTTTTAACATTATATCAAATGCACTTTATATATTTATTCATGATTTTCCCATAATTCAGTATTCTTAATTTAAGAATATCGTTTAAAAATTAAGAATACTGCTCTTTATTTTAATTGCTTTTACTAAACCCAAAAATTATTAATATTTATTATTTATTCTAGCGTCTGTCTATAGGGAGCGGATTGTTTCTTGCTTCAAAGAAACCCTTTTCTACGTGTTTGTGAATATCTATCGATTTTAGGTGTTTTTAAAGCAGGGTTTAATTAAAAACTCTTAAAAAGCAGGGTTTAAAAACTTTTAAAATTAAAACAAAACAAATCGTATTTACCTACCTACTTCCAAAACTCGATTCATTTACATTTAAAAGTAATAAACAGGATGTTTCATAATGACGATCGGCTGTATAGGTACAGGGTGAAGTGAAACTTTAAGTGCGAAATCTTTTTTCATGGCTGAAAACTTGATGAAAGACACCTGAAGTCTAGACAGGCTTCCTGAAACTTTTAAGTGGTGCTCTTATTTGTTATAATAAGTTAAATGAGAGGGGGATCTTAGAAGTTTAGTTTGAAATTAAGTTATCTTCTTAAATCAGATATCTGTTCGTATTTGATTTTGTGACATTTTGTTTACTGTTAAAGATTTATTTAGTCAGAATATGGATCCAACATTTTATAGTTTTTCGCAAAATAAGAAATCGTAATCTCGTAGTTGGAATTTTTCTGGAACATAATTTTCCAACTACTGTTACCTAAAGAAAATATTCCCAATTGAAATGTAAGTTTTCTTTAAGAGATTTTTTTTTACAGTCAATTGGTTTAATAAAATGCAGCCAAGTCGTGTAATTAGTTACATATTATTGGCGTACCAAGGTTTTAAATATGTTTAAAACGAATGTAAAGTACTTACTTTAAACTCCTAATTATTTATGAAAATAGAATTTATCTCTTAGTTAATTACCTGAAACAAAAGAACAATCCTTAATTAGTAAAAGGTTATTAGATAAGTATCTACATAATATAACATGTTTTGATTTTGACATTTTCAGTAAAAAGTACAAAACCCATCAAATATTATCCGTCAAAAACAAAGCCTCTTTCTACTAAATATAAAAAAGTAAATTCATAATTCTCCCTTGAAAAGACACAGCTTGATTTGCATCTGACAACGCCTTCGATAATGACCGAAGGGTGCCCAGTTTCGAAAAGCGAAAATTATAGGACCCCCGTAAACGGTATTAAATTTTTTTCCGACAAAGTTTGCGACTTTTTTCAATTAGGCGCTCCGATTTTGGACGATCTTTAGGGAGTTAAGAAAGAGGCTTTATTTTTTAGGCAACAGAGGCGAGTTGATATAAAGTATTGTAAAGGAACACGACTTATAGCTTGACTTAGGCGACGAGACGGAACGTAGTAGCTATATACGCGTAAATATAAATTGATAGGTAACAAAAGATCTAAAATAGTTTCATTCGTAATATCTGGCATAAACTATTAGGTCTTTATGAGCCTTTACCAAAAATACCATATCATCTATAGACTCATCAAAGAATCTTTGAAACATGAAGAGCTACGAGTCTGCAAACTTTGCATGGAACTTCCTTTTATGTATTTTTACGTATGGGAGTATTTTGATCGGATTTTTAGAAAAGGGATAATAAAGTTTGTAATTTAGGTAGAGTAACTATTGCGTTATTATGTCTGTAGGAAATGAATAGCTATCACTTTTAAAGAGAAGTAACGGGGGTAAAACGGGGTGACGCAGCTAGTAGGTATCAATACCTTCAAAAAAGTGAGAGGTGAGTAAAATAACACACTATACGTATAACGCCCTTATATATAAATAAATATGGCAGGACACTCCACACATCGCCATCTAGCCCCAAGCTAAGTAACTAGACTTGTGTTATGGGTGCTAGATAACGGATATACTACTTATATACTTATAATACATAGAAACAACCAGACCACAGAAAAATATCTAAGCATAAATACTTGTCTGTGGCGGGAATCGAACCCGCAACCCTGTGTTTGGCAGGCCGGCATGGTGACCATTGTGCCAACTGGGTCGTCTTATAAATCTACAAAACTGACTTCGCAAAAGAATACAATTTGTACAAAGCTTATGATGAATTGACTCGAAAATATATTTCTTCACATCCACGAAATTATCTACAAATATCAATACTCGAAAACAGACTATCCAGAAACACAAAACAAAAGTTCGACAAACAGTCGCTCGTCGTCCCCACTTGTAACAAGTGAGTATTAATTCTGTGTGAGACGCTTCAATAAGGACCACCCTGGAAGATCAATTGACCACTTAACTACTCATTGGACCCTTATTGGACAAGGATCCGGTCGCGGTGCTTGACAAATCAGAAGCGTCTGCTATATATTTTCGCGTAGATGACTTTGTTTTGTGCCAAAAGTATACTGCTGCAGCTACCTGTGTTTTTACCCGACTACGGCGAAGCCAAAAGGGAGGGTTATGTGTTTGACCTGTATGTATGTATGTTCATCTGTTCCCACGTAACGTCAAAACTACTTATATCATTATTTGTTGCTAGCAACACCCTGCGGTTTCCCGATCCTGTGGGAATATCGACATAAAATTTGCCTATGTTACTCTGAAGGAGTCAGTGTATCCTCAAATCAAGTTTTATCAAAATCGGTCATGTAGTTTCAATTCCTTACAAACAAAAAGTGTAGACCTTTGGTTTTAATAATAATAATAGGCAAAATCATTTTATTTTGTATTTCGTGGTATCTACAATTTGTTAAACCTTTTTTTGCAAGCGTTTGAGCTTCCACAATTTATCGATTTTCGTTTGTGTTCATAATTTTCCTTGGTTTAGCTCTACAGTGATTTTTTTGCAGATTTAAGATAATGATTTTTAAAACGTGATATTTCGTGAAAAGCTTCCAAAATTCGATTAGCTGAATAAACATTATTAAAACAGTACAACGTTTTATAGAAAGTTGGGTACCAGTTCGAAAATTGATCCAATTAAGAGTTCCAATAAAGTTGAATATGAATTCTGTAGGCGCTTGATTAACTACCGAATTTATCAAAGGGACGGGCTAAATTAAAAAAGTAATGTGGACCCTGAGCTATGATTCGTTATAGGCAGGTAATATAGGTCATATTGACTGTGATTGGTAGATCCATACTTCAATTTTGGAACACTTTTACTGAGTGAAAATGTTGAACTTTAGGGTGGAAATGAGAAAATAGTCCTATGGCTTTGGGTCTAAAATTATTCAACAAATAGCACAAATATTAGTGACACACCCAACATAATAATGACGATGACATATTGGTTTATACGAGTATGAGATCAATGAGACGACGCGAAATTTTTATTCTAATCTGGGTATTTTACTTTTTTCCTTAACAGTACTTTATTACTTTTTGACTTATGAGTTTACGAATTGGCAGTCATAAACATAACAAAAGGTGTATCAATTTGCATAACCCTCCAAATGATAGGTACTAAACGAAATTCCTAAATTATAAAGTACATACTTCTAGATAATTTTTTTGCTATAGTGTTGCGTTATTTGGTACAGGTAATCCGGTTTGTTCAAAGCCCAATCACTATATAGTATAAAATAAAGTCACTTTTCGCCGTCCCGTCTATTTCCCTTTGTATACTTAGATCTTTAAAACTACGCAACGGATTTTGATGCGGTTTTTTTAATAGATAGAGTGATTCAAGAGGAAGGTTTATATGTATAATACATGCATAATATAGCCGTGCGAAGCCGGAGCGGGTCGCTAGTTTATTTATAAAATCGATGCGTGCAAAACGCAAAGTCCTTGCAACACTTTTACCGTGCTTCCTTAACGCACTTGCTCCAAAAACCTTTAAATCTCAATATCAAATAAAATTAATTTTAAAAGTAATAAAACCTATTTTAATGTAAGGTAATAAAGGTCATAAAGCGGAGTTTCGTCTCGGTGAGAGCGGTAAATTAATTCCGGCCGAATTCCGGAATGTTACGGAATTTGCATTACAATTGCATTAAAACAAACCTCGTTGAGGGCGGCTATATCAAACTCGGAATGGATACCTACTATGGACTTTCGTACGGCTTAGTACCTTAAAGTTAAAATCTGAATGTATCCGGCTTTTGTACGGCTTAATGCGAATGTAGACTTTTCAATCGACCGATAGCGTGAACGATCATTCCTGATCTACACACAAAAAAACGGGTTTACTTGAAGCAAGAAATAATTGTCTCCTCATAGACGCTAAAGAATAATTTATTGGTTCCAGTAAAAAATCTTGAAAAGATAAGCAGTAGGTGTTCTTAGTTTAAAAGCAATATTATTAAATTAAGAATACTCTTTATTATTTTTAAGAACAAGAAATCCCTAGCGTCTATACAATTTCTTTCTTTAGAGTTTGTTTGCTCAAGAATGTATTTTTGAGTGGCACATCATTTTCTGTCCATTGTGCCCTACGTCCTGCACAAGAGAAGACCTGACGGAGCTGCCGCCTTAAATATTAGTATAATAATTTATATAATAATAGTTACCTACTCTTTACTAGTCTGGGAAAATGTTGATATAAAACTATGGACACGATAAGAAGAAGATCATGTTGTTTACAAGTAATTACTATCGGATACAAAGTCATAGATTTTTCATATTAATTAAAATTCTAACTACAAAACAATTAATTGACTTGATTTTAATTAATTAGTTGACGACCTCTGTGGCGCGTCGGGCGAACACCCGACTGCGACGCAGAAGGTTGCGGGTTCGATTCCCGCCGGGAACAAGTATTTATGCTGACCATAAATTCTTGATTCTGGTTCTGGGTGTTTCCTATATGTATAATATGTATATATTTACAAAAAAAAAAGTATATAAGTAGTTTATCCGTTATCTGGCACCCATAACACAAGCATTAAGTTGCTTAGCTTGGGGCTGGATATGTCCTGAAATATATATATATATTTTTTATTAATAACAAACCTAGACGAATCTACCTATTTACCACAAAAACGGTTATCCAAACGAATGAAATTTGTAAATTGCACCCTCTAGCCTAGGGCTACTAATGTAAAAACTGCATAGGGTGTTGTGGCGGGTATTTGTCAAAGAATTATCCCAGAGGCGCTACTTTGAGAGGATAAAGCCGACTGCACCTATTAAAATAAAACATTTTTCGATGTTCGATGGTTTTTCTCATATTCAACGCAATTTCTGAGATTCAACTGTTTTTTCACCATTCAAAAGTTTTCCAACGTTCGACTGTTTTTCGAAATCTATCGTCCAGGGTTTCCTTCTCAACCCACGGCACTAACTGACTGTGCCGTTGTGGGACTTTTGGTTCCTTTCCTTCCTATGAGGGAAAGTAATTTTTCACAAAGGATTCCTCGATCTGTGAGGAAAAGGATTAAAAAAATGTAAGGAAACATGGCCCAACTGACGAAAACTCAAATTCCCTATTGTGCCGTGGATACTCCTTCCGGACTCAACTGTAAAACTACTATGGCCAAGCTGGTTATGGCTTGGGCACCAGAGATCATTCGAGTCTATAGTGGACTAATTTGCCTCGATTTCTTTCACGTGAATGCTCAACACTTATACCACTCTCTCAACTTAGTCGAACGTGTCCAGAAGGAAGTACTTGGGAGTCAACTAAGCCGCGGGTTTTATCACGACGTTTTCCTTCACCGTATTAATCACAATACGAGTTATTCTATCACAAAGGTAAACTAACAAAGGTGCTTCATTTTCAAACAAAGTTATCTACATTCTGCCACTATCAAGTTACATCCTTTAACTACAGTAGCGTCAACAGACGTCGCATTTCGCTAAACTAATTTATCCCGTTTCACTGTCTGCCCGTTGTTCCTAATTTCATAACACCCCGTATAAGGCAAGCCAGAATTTTCCTCTGACATCCTGTGTACAAACCAGAACATCCTGTAATATACATTGGTCATAAAAATGTGATGTTTGAGATATCTTCCGATTTATGTCCAAGTTGTAATTGTTTTGGTTGAATTATGGTCTGAGAATCGTAAAACTGTTGTTGTTATTGGTTTAATTCAGATAATTCGCTTCCAGTCTATAAAATTAATCACGGTAATGATTGTTTTTACCACAGGGCATCATCAGCGTGCTTATGATTCAAATAAATAATTTTTTTAGCAATCATTTTACCTTAGAACTACGTTGCAGTCCCGTTACAGGGACCGTGGTCACGACGACACACGCAGGCGTTATTGCGAAAAAAGAATCTTACATGATGAGGTGGAACTAAAGAGTTTCGTTAGCATCCACCCACACCTCGTCTTCCTCGGAAGTATTTATCATTATCACCAAGCATAGCAGAAGTTTTACACACTAAACTGATCGAGTTCATAGGTTTCTATGACAATGTATGACTATTGCATAACTTTTTACTGGATTCCATATCGACTACCATTTAAAATCATCCCTCCCTAATGAAGTTTGTGCAGTTAAATCCAGTTATATCCAAAAACTCCATTATTAGGGTTCCGTAGTCCCATACAAGGAACCCTTATAGTTTCGCTATATCCGTCCGTCCGTCCATCCATGACTTAGCTCAGAGTATTTTATTAATACTCAGAGTTATTTTCTATGAATATTTTCAAAGGTTTGGATTACAACATTCCACCCTTACTCAAGGACTCTACCAAATTATGCTATACCAAAATAAAAACAAACTTGATTCTCTAAGATCCAAGCTTCTAGAAAACTTCTTACAAAGTAAATCCTGAAAGAACTAATTGAACAAAGGTGAAAATGAAGTTGTAAGACTTAATTAAACTCTGCTTACTGTACGAAGCGTACGATTAAAACTATGCGCTTCGTGTAAATTCGTTTTTCCGAATTAGTACGTTGCGCCGTGTCAGTCACTAGCATAAAACGTAGCGACAGAATTTCTCATCGCATATCTTTAAATTTAATTTTCGGTATTATTAAAATACTAGCTTTCCCGCCTTGCGGTTTACCATCCGCTTAAAGTCCTGTTATTTTTTCTGTGTTTCTGGATGATATAATATCATGTTAGTCTAGGTCTCCAGCAATCTACATACTGGCCGAGTTTCATCGCAATGGGTCTTATAGTTTATGTGTAAAGAAGAAACAAAAACTACACACAAAATTTCACATATAAAAGAGTAGGTACATTTTTAGGTCAATCCAACCAATAACACATTGTGGGGTTCGTTTTTTCAAATACTGCCGAGACGCATAATTGAAATCATAACAATGTACTCCGGATTGGAGTGAAAACTGACACGTATGACAACTAATAACTTCCCCCGGGATCGTTTATTAAGAAACCACTGCACCCGCTGTTGCACTCTCAATAAGGAGTTGTCACTCGCGGTTCCCGCCATTTGTGTCGGCCATCTTGCGCCGCCATCTTGTTGACGCCTGCCATTCCGTGTTGTTAATTGCTGTTGGATAATTTGAGTTGTGAGATGTGATTAGAGTTATGTGCGTCGTTAAGAGTTTGGATGTATCGGGTGTGCAATGTGTTGTTGGAGCTAAATAACTTATTTGGCTGTTGATGTGTTTAATTTGATATATGAGAACGTCTGGACGTTTTTGTTTATTAAATTTCATATTACATATCACTTAATTTCAAAATAAGAATAAAATCTAGAGTGCTACTTGAAATTGAAATAATTCTCCAATACGTTTGACTGTCGTTTTCTTATCGTAACGTGTCGAATCTTTTCGTAGTAGAATCTCATGTGGTAGAACTATTTGTCAACTGTCAATACCAAGAGACCAATGGAGAACGATATATTATTATATCGTTATATTCTAGTGTATTTTAAAACTTTAGATCAATAGCATATTTTCTCTATGGATTCGAAATAGATTAAAAACCTATGGTCCTTATAATTCAGAGCACCTTTTCTTCTGAAGTCAAAACTCACCCTAAAGAATTCTACTTTTAAAACTCAACAAATCACAATACAACAGGGGCATTATTTGTAAAATTATACCAAAGAGATCACCCAAAAAATGTCCTTATTCAAATAAAAAGAAGTCTTTGCAAGCTAGCATATATCAAGTGGCCCTCACAAATGAAATAGCTTTGGGACATTTCTCAAGGCACTCTCTGAGGGACACTTGGGCACTTGAAGGATCCGGGCCCTCTTTGCCGTAATCTTGGCGATTATTAAAATCATATATCTTTGGAAAGAAATAGGGGGTTGCACCCTGATTTCTTGGGGTGCATCTTGAAGACGATTGTGTTATGCATGCATTCCTGTTTAGGTATGTTTATTTATAACTGTAATTTTGTTTGTAATTGTATATGTATGGTAGTAAGAAGAGTATAAAAGAAAATTCGTTTTTTTTAATTGACACAGATCGAATCGTGGGTTGTTTGGAGGTCCAGCCTCCTGTGGTCCTGCTTCACCGCTTTGGCCAAAGTTAACTTTTAAGATCTATAAAAATAAATAAATAAATGGTTTATTTTCCAAAAAGAATTACATGATACAGTACATAAATATTTGATCCCCAAACTAGGTCAACCTGTATCTTGGAGATCTCCTTCCTAATTGTTACACTTGAGTATCTTACAATAAATATATATAAAACATATAAAGTATACTATATAATATTAAGCAATTAGAATACATATTAAGTAAGAATTTAACAAACCATACTAAAACACACTACAATTGCCAGTTAAAAGCAATAAAAAAATTGTTTCAGTACTACTAGTAGGTAAAACAGAACAAGAACAATTTAAGGTTTTTTTGTTTCTATGTTAATTATAAATGTACATAATGTGTCGTGTATTTACAAAATGAAGAACAGTGGTATACTACTATTGGAGTAAGATTAGCATATTTTCAGTGGCATCATGATTCAACTAAAGAAGATGTTTCATTAAACCTATACTTAGAAATGTAAGTTTTGAAAATAATGCAGGCTCTTATTCAAACTTGAAACAAATATTTGTACTTAAAACAACATACAAGTATCTACATATACGTTTCTGGTATTCTATCTCTATCTAGAACCGATATTACAAGCCTAGTTTCTAAGCTTGAGGCTAGATGGCGCTTCTTGCAATGCCTTACAATATTTATTATTTATTTAATTTGACGAAAGGCATCCCCTACCTGTTTCCGTAAGAATTTAGACGCCAAATAAAAATATTTCCAGACATACCTTGCTGCTCCCCTGTCAAAACGTCACAGAGTATAATAGACAAGGCAGTGTTAATGTTATTCTACCTTCGATGTGTCTCATTCCTTCGTTCCTCCCGGTCATTATCATCATTCACTCACTCATTCATTCATTTGGAGATGAGGGGAAGATATAGCCACTACTTAACTTCTAAATTGTGTTTTTTGATTAAAATTTCCTTAAGAATTTTCAGAGGATTAGAATTCCTTATTTTTAACCGACTTCAAGAAAAGGAGGTGGTTCTCAATCAATTCGTCGCTTATATCTATTTTTTTGTATGTTTCTATGTGAAAGTATTTGCCTACTAGAGGTAGTCACTAATCATAAAGCTTCTAAGCCCCGTATTATACTAAGAAATTAGGAACTTAACAGTTTACTGGCTTATTCACTTTGTTTGAAAATACCAATCACGAGTCAACGAAAAAAAAAACAATAGTCTATCTTCTTTATTTGATCAGTTAGGTACATTTTTACTTTCTAATAGATACGCTAAATTACGATATGAACAAATACCTTTAGTGAAAATATAAGGTGTGATTCCTTCGTAATGTATTTGTTATAAAATATCAGAAGTATTGTAGTTGTAATATAGATTGTTCGTGAGTATTTGTAGAAATCCAAAGTACAAATTCTAACTGAAAGCATGCTGAGAACTGAGCATAATCACTCCGTTGTTCCTGAGTTTCGCGACAGACATGTTTCAAGGAGTGCTCCAATCTGCTACGAGATGACTCCTTGTACTTTATGAGCGCCTGGTACCGGAATGAAAACTTCCGTAGACGAATATAGTGGAAATGTATGTGGTTTTATTAAATTTGTATGAAGATTAAATCATTGCGCAAAATCTTAAATTTTTTATTTATTTATTAAAGCTCAAAAAGCAGGTTAGAATAAAAAAATGGAAGAAACAACGAACTACTATGACAGCAATAATAATAAAAACATGATAGAAAATAAAAAAAATCGGGTAAGATTAAAGAAATGTGTTTTCATGTAAATGAAAAGTACAATGTGTTCCAACGAAAACTTTGTATAGACATCTAAACTATTAAAATTAGTAAATTGAGATCAAAACTCGTAGAACAAAACTTGTTCGCCTAGGAGACGTCTACAACAGATTCTTTGTTGATACACGTTTTATAATCCTCCGTTTTGGTTTCGTCATAATCTAGTAAAAATAAATAGACAGAAAAGAAAATCAAATGCAAGAACCAAGATGGATTCCTTACAACCACACCTAAAACAGTTACCTATCTCAAAAAATGTCTCCCCCAAAATACGGTCGTAAAAATATTACTCCAACGAGTATTATTTATCGAGCCATATAAATGTAGCTGAGTCTGGTTTTATTTCCTACCCCCTAATTACATTACAAGGATTATTTTTAGTAAATATATTTTATATCTTGTTAGTAATAATACATTTGTCCAGCTGTGCCTGTAACGTAAACCACTAGTGTAAGTGAATCAATAAATCATTGTTCTATTTAAAAACAAATATACTTAAGTAAGGTCGGCTGCATAATTGCAGACCCACCGTAGAGCTCCAAAACGGCTGTTATAAGAATGTTTTCAACACAAGCAAGATACTAGACACCTGCTTTAGTTGAAGTTGTCTTCTATCAATTTATCAAACAAAAATTATTAGAATGAAAACATTCCAATAATAGTAATTTTTTAACTCTACCGAGGGGCTGCAATTATGCAGCGGACTGCACATAGACCGATAAACACATACCCCTCCTTTGTCGCATAGTCGGGTAAAAGAGGAGATTCTAAAAATTAAAATTAGAAAAAAAACCGTCTTTAAAAATAAGGGATAAATCACCAAATGGATAGTAAGTAAAACTTCTAGACCTTAGAATAGGTTGAGCGGTTATTTTTTCCGTTTTTGAAGATGGGTTTTCAATTTTTTTTACTAAATTTTATGATTTTATTTTATACTGACTGAACTCTCTTTAAAATGTACTCGAAAATTACATGAAATTTTTATCATATCACTCGACTAAAATAGCCTATTATTTTGAAGTAGCTTTAACTCGTCCGCATAGGGTTTTAATGTGTCAAAATCCTTTTTGTTGATGTTTACGTTTGCTATACGGTTTGAGCTATGCGTTGATAAATATCAATTAGTCAGTCAGTCTGTCAGGACTTTGATTTTAATATTTTCTAGCTGCGCCCCGCGGTTTCACTCGCGTAAGTCCGATCTTTTTCACCGTTTAAACCTTCCCTGGACTACGACAAACATTTCAAAACCGAAATCATCTAAATCGGTTCGTGCGTTCTGGAGTTATAGCGTCAGGAAGGAAAACCCGACTTATTTTTATATAGTAGAGAAGATAGATGCAACCGGACGTTCTTGAAAATTTCCATAGGTCAGTTTGGTTAGAGCTTAAATATTTCAAGGCCTAAAGTTGTTTTTACTTGGTTTGCGCGCTTCACACATAGCAACCCAAAAAAACATAACCAATTTTCCCCTATTATTTTACTAACTTACTCCATCTGTTGTTTGTCTAAACTTTTTCTCTGGAAAAAAAAAGTTTAAAAACAAGACCTCGAAGGTCAAACACTCCCCTAAACCGAAGGGAAAGTTGCGCAAAAATCGATGGCAGTAGATATAAAACAGGGTAGGTCGCGACTCGTTCGTGGCCGGAATTATAATTTGAGGCGTGGAACGGAAGGATATATTAGTCTACACTTCACTTTCTAACCTTAAATTTGGATTATTTTTGCCGCCAAGTGTAAAAATAGCGTTGTTTCTTTAGTTTTGTATTGTTTATTTGGAAACTAAATAGGTATCATTACATAGTATAAAAAAAACATACATACAACCGAATTGAGAACCTCCTCCTTTTTTGAAGTCGGTTAAAAATTAAGTCACTTCGCCGACCCTATGTCCCTATGTATCATTATCATTACATAGTATAAAATAAAGCCACTTTTCGCCGTCCCTATATCCCTATGTATGCTTAGATCTTTAAAACTACGCAACGGATTTTGATGCGGTTTTTTTAATAGATAGAGTGATGTAAGGTTTTTAGATATAATACATGCACAATACAGCCGTGCGAAGCTACCCGCTAGTTTACATTAAAACAGTCCGCACTTCATTTTCTAACCTTACATTTGGATTATTTTTGCCCCCAAGTGAAAAATTAGCGTCGTTTCTTTAGTTTTTTATTTGTTTATTTGGAAATTAAAAGGTATTTAAAATATAACAGTCCACACTTCACATTACTTCACCTTACAATTTTGAAGTTATGAAAAAATGGTGTCATTCTTTTGTTTTGTTTAATAGTATAAGTTTAATTCAATATTTTAGAATATGTACCATTTAAGTTGCATTTATTTTAAATATCAGCGTAAAGATTCTAAATGCAAACGGTGTTCTTATAGCTACAGGTATTTTAAAATGATAGAAACCGTATTTGAACACAATATTACTTGAAATTGAAACTTCAGTCAGTAGGTATTTGTGTTTGAAATGGGAACGAGATATCTCATCGCAGATTAATATTCAAGCTCTATTCCAGCGTATAACGTTTCGTCTCACGCAAGAATTCTTGTGAGTTCAGCGAAATGATGAGGGCGACAGCTGGTGAAGTCTTTATGAACTGGCGTTGGATTATCGAGTGCCTATTTGACACGCTTTCGTAGAAGAATGGAACGTATTCGCAATGCAGTTTCTTTGAGCCTGATTTTTAGTTAGGTCGGGTTTTTCTGTTTTAAAGTCTACGCTTATCTTACTAAAATATCGTTATATTGTAAGAAATTCCAAACAAGCAAATCAATCATTTATTAACTTTGGGTCTTCAATTCGCGAGAGGTATCTTCTAGGAAACCGTGCTACATCTTATGCCGCATCGTCACCTACCATCAGGCGGGTGGTGATAGTGGTCAAACGCTGACCGATCATTTATGAATAAAAAAATGAAAAGTCCAATAGACTATCCCTAGAAATGGTGCCTATACGTTGGCTGTGTTGCTTTGTTGGATGGTGATTCCTATCCACAGTTCAAAGTACCAGCCAGCCCTTTGGTCACACGAAACTAATCTATCTATATCACTACATAGTATAAAATAAAGTCACTTTTCGCCGTCCCTATGTCCCTTTGTATGCTTAGATCTTTAAAACTACGCAACGGATTTTGATGCGGTTTGTAAATTGATAGAGTGATTCAAGAGGAAGGTTTATATGTATAATACATGCATAATATAGCCGTGCGAAGCCGGAGCGGGTCGCTAGTATATACTAGTAGTTCGCCCCGAACTGAGACCTCACGAGTTTTTTTCAGCGTTTATTATATTTCAGCGTAAAGTACTAAAATGTATAATATAACGACGAAAGACTCCAAATACGACAGGTCTATCTTATTTGAATGATAGGTGCCTAGTATCGCTATTATCTGACATTGGATGATTTAGAGAATCCAAACACGATAGGCATAACTTGTTGTTGTTGTTAAGTTCTAAAAGCATAGGCCAGCTCAATCATCACACCCTGGACATCCATTGACTCTTTATTTTTACTCAAGACATTTTGAATGTGTCCAACATAATATCCAGAAGATAGTAATTCCTTTCCTTCCTTCCTTATGTATCTACTTATCATAATGTTACGTAAGAGGAAACGAGAAGACAAGCTCGAGAACGAGAATATATTAGAGAAGTTTGAGGCCAATATGTCCTGTAATAAGTCCCTAAACTAAAATATAACAAGTCAATAAAAATTATAAAAAAATTAGTCACAAATTTTATAATTATCAGAGTCTCTAGATCGACTAGAACCGAACATTCCTACTATTTAATACTATCCACCACTATTATTGTAAAACAGCCCATGATTATGAAATAAATAATTATAGGAAATGAAGCAAAGAGAGTTCGGACGATTTGGGGCAAAGTAATAAATTTCTATAAATTTTAAATTTAAATAAATTTGGATTAAGAATATTGTAAATAGTAATTTTAAGCGTGTTACATTGTGAATTTGTGATGCTACACCTTCGTGATTTTTCTTTTGCAATCACAATGTAACACGCTTACTTTTTAAGTACAATATTCTTAATCCAAATTTATTAGATTTTATTTTCTATTTTTTAGTTGGACTTTTTTTATTAAAGCGTGTTTTTTTTAGTTTTTTATTCTATTAATTTATTTTATACTTTTTGGTCTTTGATAACTTAATATGTTAGATCGGACCCTGGTTACTATTGAAAGACAAACTACTCGTCAAGACGATTCTAACGAGCCTAAACTCGATGAGGTTGTGTCGTTTCATTGCGAAGTTCCTATGACCACCTTCCAGTTCCATCATCAGACCCTGGTTACCATTGAAAGACAAACTACCCGTCAAGGCGATTCTAACGAGCCCAAACTCGATGGGGTTGTGTCGTTTCATTGCGAAGTTCCTATGACCACCTTCCAGTTCCATCATCAGACCCTGGTCACCATTGAAAGACAAACTACTCGTCAAGACGATTCTAACGAGCCCAAGCTCGATGGGGTTGTGTCGTTTCATTGCGAAGTTCCTATGACAACCTTCCAGTTCCATCATCAGACCCTAGTCACCATTGAAAGACAAACTACTCGTCAAGACGATTCTAACGAGCCCAAACTCGATGAGGTTGTGTCGTTTCATTGCGAAGTTCCTATGACCACCTTCCAGTTCCATCATCAGACCCTGGTCACCATTGAAAGACAAACTACTCGTCAAGACGATTCTAACGAGCCCAAACTCGATGAGGTTGTGTCGTTTCATTGCGAAGTTCCTATGACAACCTTCCAGTTCCATCATCAGACCCTGGTCACCATTGAAAGAAAAACTTCTTGTCAAGACGATTCTAACGAGCCCAAACTCGATGGGGTTGTGTCGTTTCATTGCGAAGTTCCTATGACCACCTTCCAGTTCCATCATCAGACCCTGGTTACCATTGAAAGACAAACTACTCGTCAAGGCGATTCTTGACGAGTAGTTTGAATGAATGAACTATGAAGTATGGCTAATGAGATAATTCCTGCAGATTCCTTCCAGCTCTATCATCAGAGCAGTTCCATGGTACCATATTATTGTCACCGAAGTTACGCCCTTTCATTTGATACCCCACTCGGGTATATTTGCAGTATAGTTTGTTGGCCATATAGGTAGATCCCCTTTTGGACCCCTATCTCCGTAACCCCCTGACCGATCCTGCTCATGTTCGAACTTAAAAATTATATGGACCTCAACTACTTGTATACCAAAAATCATGAAGATCAGAGCAACGGTACTCAAGTTATCGTCGAACAAACATACAAACATACAAACATACAAACATACAAACATACGAGCGACCGACCCTTCTCAACACTAGACCTCTCTCGCTTCGCTCGTTCGGTCAATAAAACTCAAAGACTTGACTGACTGATTGACTCTAATCAATGAACGAATCAAGCTATTTGGCATTCATGTAGCTGTTATGACGTATACAGGAAAAGTATTTTTGTAGTGCACAAATTTCGGTATGTTTTAAGCACATTAAAATAAAAAATACTGTTTTTTTTTTATTTTGGAGCTAACTCAAAAACTCTCAGAGCTATAACCATTTATGTGTTTCGAACAAAACGACGAAGTTCATGGACACAATACTAGCGCCAGCGAAATTAATAGCGCGCTCTAAATGAAGGTAGGTACCTACGTGTCACTGTGTGTATCAATACTGAGATACCCAATAATTTAGAAATTGCAGGAAGTTTTTCACATTAAGTTTTGGTTTATTTTTTATTTATTTTTTTGCGTAAATGTACTCCACTGCCGATATACATTCAGCAGAAAAAAAATGTGCACTACAAAAATACTTTTCCTGTATAGGTATTCGCTAAGAAAGTGTTTCGGAAAACTCAACGCCTACGTAGAGACGAAGTCACGCTAACACCACTAATAATTTATTATTTAGAATTTAGATTCTACAGATATAACCTAACCTAAAAAGCAGTCCCACCACCTGAAACCCTCTCCTAACGACAGCTACATCCCACAATTGTCTGGTTATCCTGTAAAACGATACACCACTTTGATGTGCTCCGGTTATTTTTTCAGGTTTCATCTATATTTGGAAGTAACATTAAACTTTGATGGCCTTTTTGTTGCTTGTTATTTTAGGAGACATAATGATCATGTCGTTTGCTCGAGTAATAAAACAATAAGGGATATTTTAAATATATTTTAATAATCCTATATGTTTTTTTCTCTGTTGAGTGATTATTAAGGAAGTAGCTTTTAGAATATCAGAAAGCAGGGTCGCCATAGGAGTGCGCTGGTACTTTCCGATTTAGCTCGTTTATGAGTTAATTTTCACGTAAAATAACAATAACAAAATTAATAACCTTATAGAGAAACTTGAATTTCATTTTTCATGGAGTAAAAGATTTCATTTAAGAACTCCTGGTAGTTCGCCACGGTTTAGTCACGCAAAAATGACCCAATCAAAGAGTTCTAATTGTGGATATACCCTATACAAGTAGGAACAACTACCGGTATCAAAATTCGATGGGTATTAAAAACAAGTGTTAACAAAAAGCGTTATGTTTTTAAAATATAACGACATTTTCCTACTTCCTACTAGAAAAATTATGTGAATGTTTGCTACCTTTTCGCAAGAAATACTGATCTAATTACGATGCAATTTGAAATGTAGATAACTGTAGCTCTAGAATAAGACATAATAAAAAAAAAACAGAAGTGAAAACTGTATATCTGTGTAAAATCTCATATGTCGCGAGAACATACGCAAAAAGAGTTTTAGATGAAAAAAAAAAATAGTCGTCCGACATTTGTCGTCCGTCAATAGTCGTCCGACAAATAGTCGTCCGACATTTGTCGTCCGTCAATAGTCGTCCGACATTTGTCGTCCGTCAATAGTTGTCCGACAAATAGTCGTCCGACATTTGTCGTCCGTCAATAGTCGTCCGTTAAAAAATACCATATGTACGTCTTAATACACTCACAGCCAAATTAAAAACAGTAGGCCCGGCATACATTTTCGCCGCGCCCGCCGTAGAGAGGGGATAGCTGTCTACTCTCCATCCGTCTTACGCTTTTTCGATCAGGTCACGTGTCCTGACGCGAGTTTAAGATTTTATACCCATTACAGAAAAAGTGCTCAACGCCGCTAAAGAAGTTTTCACTTCAATAATAGAGGTTATTTTTTATCGCGATATTACCTCGGATCGGGACTTACAGGTACAGCTATAGACCGCAAACAGTTTATTATAATTGTATTTCTAAAACTCATAAATTAAAAACTAATCTACCCAATAACACAGATAACGTAACAGTAACTAGTATAACACTAAAATACAAATTATCTCTAAAATGTACAACGAAGAACACGTGTACGTCATTAATTTACTTCATAAACGTGTGGGAGAACAACACAGTTGAGTGGTCGGGTGTACTTAAATGGAAATAAAATAAATCTTTATGGTAATGTCTCAGTGATATAGATTATAGTTTATGGTTATGATTTTTTTAGGCTATATGGCCAGTGTTCATTCCGTGAAAATGTGAAAAGGTACATACCAAAGAGTTCTATAAAGGCGCATCATTCGTCTAAGGTCAGTAGTTTAAGACACATGAGTAGAGAAGGACTCTACTCATGTGGTTTAAAATAAGGTAGGTAGTGTATAGGTAGGTACCTATACACTACCTACGGCCTAAGTCGTTTTGCCAATCGGACTTGTCCATGTTCCGATAAGAAAAGTCTTTGTTTCACTGTCGATGCAGTCTCTCTACCTTCACTCGCGACTCAAACGTCAAACCCACGTACTTATGACTTATGACGTCATAAATACGTTGGTTTTTGCAATAGATCCCGTCGTCAAAATGTAAAACAATAAGCACCTACTTACTACTACTTTCTTTATATTTATGTATTTTGCCAGAAAAGACAGCAAAAATGCTAAAACATCACCCTCTGTTAGTTTTCCTAATTAGTACCAACTCTTAAAAACTCAGTGAACAACAACAGAAAGAAACAAAGAACTCAAACATAATTTCCGTTTGAATAAATCTAAAAACGAATGTTACAACAAACATACCTATCTACCTAAAGACAAACACACATACAAATATCTTCAAGCAACACTTGTCAATGAAAATTAAACGGGACATAGCCCCTCATCTTTGTCGCATCTTACCTGCCAACAAAATCCTAACCCTTTTCCAGTTCTCCATACAAATACAAACCTTATACTCTTCAGAATAAACCCTACGAACTTTGATTCAAAGGTAAAATATACCTCGGTGTTGCTACATGCCGAGATTCTCATTTGAGTGTGCAAGAACGCGGCTGGCAATTAGCTGGGAGAGTGAAAAGGGAATGATTATAATGTATAAATGTTACTGTTTTGATGTAACGTTGCTTTCATTCGAAAGTTAAATCTTAGCTTTTGGGTTTAAATAAGCTTGTAAAACTTTGAAGAAATGTTCTCAAAAATGATCAGCTTTCAAAGGAGCGCTTGAATGTAAAAACTTTACTAAAAACAAAAGAAGCTTATATCATTTATTTCGACTGATTGAAATGGTTGGTTACCTATGTATGTTATTCCTGAATTTTAATCTTTTGGTCATCAATTCCAAAAAGACGTCATTGTTGTGTAATTGAATGACTTCAGTGGAATTTTATACAATGAAGCTGAAAGGTGTGTGAAGTACATAGTCATATGATGTCTCGTTGCCTCATAATTCGTAGAGGTTTCGTTAAAGATTATCAGCTCAAAAAGACGATAGAAGAAACGAGGAAGATATGAAATAATACGTTGCTAAATCGGACTAGGCGGTATGGAGTAAAAGCCTTTTGCATGCCCTTTCGAGGTTATCAAGAGTATAAACAAAAAATAAGCATCTCTTTTTTTCTTTAAATATTTTGTAGCGACTTTTAACTTCCTTTCTTTACGTCTACGAAGATAATGTAGCTTCTATCTAGTTGATTACCCACATGAGGGTACGTTTATTATTTTTATTTATACATTTTACGATCGTAGGGAGACCTAAAATAGAATGGTGGATTACCATCGGGTCGCTACGAAGTTCATGGTTAGATTATGTTCGTGAACGATACTAAATATTTATAGGTTTTCTATAGTTAATTAAGTTTGTCTATAAATAACTTTATGCCTGTGTATTGTGGTATTCATTACCACGTCTTCCTCATTCTTTATGATCTCATCTTCATCTCATTACATAGAAGGATCTCCTCTTTTCTTCTTTCGTTACGTAGGTTAAATCAGAAGAAATTTCAGGGTGTAAAAAAAGATTTAAGGGTACTTATTACTTAAAAAAAACTAAGTAAATGTTGTGACGTCATAAAAACCTAAATCATAATTTGTAACGGATGTTGTCAATCTAACCTCTTTTGGTTATTAAGTTTATTGAATTAAAATGAAAACTTTTTGATTTAACACGACGTCTTCACGTTTCTACTGCGACTAACACCTTAATAACTACCTGATTTTCCATAGTATGGAATAATGAATGAAATCGAACGATCTGTGCGTGCATATTGCCAGGTTTTATTTTCTTTTCCCATAAAAAGTTTGGTATAAATGGCATTCCATGTAAAAAAGAAAAATAATTAGGTACTGGCAGCTAATTAAATTTCTTTTTACACCAAAAAGTTGCAGTAGCATACAAACTTAAAATAATTTGAATTTCGAAACTTGATTCCGGTCATTCACCACGTTCGTTCGCGCGTTCACGGTAATTTAGTTGCGATTGTGTTCCGAATTTTCAATTCAATAAATAAAACATTTATTTTACGATAATCGTATTCGTTCGCACAACCTTTGTAACCGCAGTATTATATCGATATTAAAGTCCATTTTGCAAAATAAATTCCGCGGCCATTGCCGGACTCAATTGAATAAAATAACAGATATTAATGCGGGCGAAACTAGTCGGAAACGAAAATAACTTTTTTTGGGAAAAGTCACTTCGGGAAACATTTTGAACTAAAGGTCATGAAGCTTCCGAAAATGCGCTGAAGCGACTGCAGTGATGCGTTTGGAAGACTTGTTTCATAAGAAGTACTCATTTAACTTTCGGGAGAAGCATCTAAAAAAGGGTCGAAGCGACTGCAGCGACGCGACTGCCGGGCTTATTTCACAAAAAAGAACTCTACTAACCTCCGGCAAAAGCAGATTTTGAACCTAGGCGCACTAAGGATCCAAGAAGTGTTCTTAAACAAGCAACAGCGACTGCAACGACGCGTTTGCGGGGCTAATTTTATAAATATATAGAAAGGGAGATTTTAGCCTTAACGCCATAGAGGATGCAAAAAGCATCCGAAAATGCGCCAAAAAATCTGGAGTGATGCAACTGCGGAGCTTATTTTGTAAAAAGGAATCTAGTAACTTTCAGAAAAAGGGGGTTTTGAGCCTTAATGTCCTAAAGGACGCAATAAGCATCCGAAAATGCGCCGAAGAAACTGCAGTGATGCGTCTGCGGGACTTGTTATATAAAACGGACTGTAACCTCAGTATATTATCGATATGAATGGTTATCGATTAGGAATCGAGTTACATCGGCACGCGCGTTCATACGTAAACACGGTGTTGGGACGCGCTATCAATATTCATAATGGCTAATCGGTAAATCGATTCATCGGTTTGATATCGAGAGATTTGTGGCGAATGTGTGTGACTCAAATGGTACAAAGCTAATTTTAAAAAAAATGCTAGAATGTTACGTTAAACTAGTTTGAATCCAAACATGTATTTTTGTAAATGGTACCTAAGTTATTTTTATTTTTTATTATATTTTAAATATAATTTATTTCATTTTTTTGAAAAATCCTGATATATCTCAAAGAATAAGCTTTGATACGAAAAATAAGTACCTATAATTGTCATTTTAAAATAATACGAAAAGTTCGGTAAAAATCCTTTTTAAAATTTTAGATACTTACCTATACTTATAGACTTTTCCGTTTGGCGAGTACATTTGGAGTACATTTGGAGGCTACAGCTGAAAAACACCTTAGTACTGTAAGGTTATCTGTAATTTCGACTTCGTGGGACGTCATTCGCATAGCTCAATTGGATAAGAGTGGTGAAGCTTTTGGTGAAATGGGGGTCGTGGGTCTACCAGAGACAATTGTTTTGGGATGTTTTTTAGTGTATTATAAATCTTTACTTAAGTACCGATTAATGGTTACCGTGTTTTGATATTGGACGGTTGCTGGCACGATAAGTGAATGAAGCCATAAATAAACACAAAATCCCCTCGATCCACATAAAAAAAAACACTATAAAAAGCTCCCGAAATAGTTAAAAGTAACAAAATACTTTCACAAGTGAGCTGAAAGAGGCTGAAAGTCAAACTTTCGCTATTTAGATGAAGCTTTTGACCCACTTTCAAGCTTTCAGGTCATTTTTAATTCAAACGAGCTAAAGTCGAGCCATCGTAACTGCTTTAACTTTGTAGGACTTCTCGTAAAAAGAACAACGAACTGTTACAACAAAAAATACTGTTTACAAAGTAGAAAATATTTCAGGCATTGCAATTTTTATTTAAATATTTTCACCTGTGAGATTAGAATCGACGAACTCACCGATTAGCTTTCGTGTGGGTTTAATATTAAACAAAAAACGTTAAGTAAAAAAAATACGTTCGCATTTGTGTCAGTGAGACCTCAAGGTAGGAGTATGTTCTGTAATCATCCCTAATTTTGAAACCGGAACACAGCAAATACACCTACCTAATAATATTTTCGAATTGTAGATAAATAAAAGTACTTACCTTATTTATCTATCTACTAACACTACTCAAACATCCCCTAACAAAACAAAAAAACGGTCGATTTCACCGACTCACAACGGGCGGTTAATAAATCGATCGTATTGCATTATGTTCATACAAATAAGGCTCGGTTTACTCATTCACATTACATCTACAGTCCATATTACAAAAGAAGCTGCTCGCAGAACTGTAGTCATTTCAGCGTATTATTAACATAACTTTTAACGTTCTAAACAGCACTATTAACACGATTAATTATTGAATTTACAAAAATCTTTGCCTGGAAGAGATCGCTGTTAGTAATAAGGTATCTCTTTGTATAACACTTAGACTTAAAAGTTTTGTTTTTATAATTTATCGATCTATCTATCTAAAGTTACGATCTATCTCACATACACTACGACAAACGGTAACATTTGCTAATCAAATAGGTTTAATCAAAAACTGCGGAACGTCTTTTGTGTGATGGGCTATACCGTGAGCCTACCCATGCCCGCGTCGTACGTGTGCCTTGAATACTGATCAAAGAGATAACTTCCGAGATTAATGTGAGGGTTAACTTTGAAAACGACTGTTTAGAAGCTCGGTGGAGGTGACTAAGCGTTTTAGGTTTTTATTTTAAGTAAAATTTTAGGGTCGCTGGCTTGAAACGGTGCCTAAATAAAAAAACTGAGTACAATTAGCTGACCATAAAATTCAAGTCTGTATCAATAATTGAATTTTATACAAAGGAACAAATCGGGTAGATAAGTCATTTGGAACAAATTAGTTATATTGTGAACTGATCACATTCAAAAACTATCTGAAATTATGCGTTGACTCTAAAAACTCTAAGAGAAGGTTTCGTTTAAGATTGTCACGGAATTTGCAAAACCAGAAGATCGGAAAAAGGAAGATGAATGAGAGAAAGAAGAAATAATAGGTTACATCTGACGAGGCTATATGAACTAAAAGCCTCCAGCCTGTTTTTTCAGGGGTGCGTAAACAAAAAAAAGTACTGAAACCACATTTCCACGTGACATGGTTCATGATGGTTCCCACACAAATAAAAATTGAAAACAGTGTTAAAGTATCGGTGTTTTTTACACCGCAATAATCGGTTTATCGCGCCCCCGAAATATTTTGACGAATTCAATTTGTTTTTCTCCTGTCTGCTCTGCCTGAAACGTCACAGCGGAGAAGATACAGATATCAACATGATATCAAACACTCGCTGGGAAAAAATTGTGGGCCTTCGTTTGCGAATTTTTTTTTAAATACAAAATCGTAAATTTGACTCAATTAATCTTTTTATACCTACTCAGAAGATTTGATTTACTAATAGCAATTATTTTCCTGGGTTTTGATCGCGGATTTTTTATATCTTAAACCTCGATGTTTCGACTATGTTGCAATAGTCATGGTTGCGAGAAGACCCGAGGAAATATTAACTCATACATAATATGCTTAATTTATAACCCTAGGCTAGGTATGAATTTATAATTCGATGTCTGGTTTTTCGATGCCATTTTTCAAATTCTGTTCAAATAGAAACATATGAAAACAGCTCAAGGAACGTGAGAGTGAAAACTTAAATAAATATAAGAACATTTTTCCTGAATAAAATCCCATAACTTATATTTTGCCTTCACTTTCATTTATTGAGTACTAGCGACCCGCCCCGGCTTCGCAATATTTATATATTGCGAAGGTTTATACCTTCCTCTTGAATCACTCTATCTATTAAAAAAACCGCATCAAAATCCGTTGCGTACCTAGTTTTAAAGATTTAAGCATACAAAGGGATATAGGGGCATAGGGACATAGGCACATAGAAAGCGACTTTGTTTTTTATTATGTAGCGATGATAGTGATAGTGATAGAGTAAACTCTCTGAAATCTTTCCACTGTGTCCATTTTTGGATTTGGACCACATGTTGAAGTTCTCAGCGTTTTGTGATTGACACCCGAACTGGGGGACGTCCGGTTCAGCAGAAATGATCCCATTATTGTGATGAACGCCTTCATTCCCGTTCAAACTACGCAGTTTGCGGAAATATAGCAATTATTTGGTAGAAAAAGTGAATTGTCAAGGTTTTTTTTCGGGAAAATATAAGGTCGAGGTGTGAAATGTATTTATTGCAGGTAAGTTGTAATATTATATTTTGTGGAACTCTTACAGTGTGTTTGTTTCCATTAATTGATATTATCAGCAACACTACTGATTTGTTTTTGACGTTGATAACGTCTTATAAATCGATGAACACCGTACTGCACTCGCAAAAAATGTGTGACGTCATGCTCACGTTCCGCTCACTTTACGGGAACGTGAGCATTATTGACAAGGTAACCATAGCAACGTAGTATCGTTATCTATGATTTCCATCAATGTTTTCTCATGACGTTATCACGTAATATTTTTTATAAAATTAACAAGTTGGTTTTCTGAAAAGGTTTATGACTGAAAATCTAATGATGCAGTTTTAGTTTTTTTTTTAAATTAAGTACGCGACTCCTTCCAGCACTTTCCACTAATCTAAAAATATAAAATAATAACTGACTGACTCAACGCACAGCTCAAACTAATAGAGCTTATTATGACGTAGGCAGCTTAATATGGAATAATGAAAAATTTAATTCCTACGCGAGCGAAGCTTTTGATTTTAGAATTTGTCCTAAAGCCCATTAAAAAACACCTTAGTAAGTCACACCAGCGCATTGCCATACCGAAAATATATTTCCAATCTAAGGTTTCATTCAAGCGCCATTAAAATCCTACTTCGAAAAGCAATATCCTAACTCAAAACATTAAACTGGATTAAGTCCGAAAAAATGACGGAACCCGATAAATAGACTGCTGCAAAAAATTCAATTTCAATTCGTCCGGGACCTTTGCAAATTGGGTCAAATCCATAACGGAGTTCGGGCTGTAAAAAGCCGTAAATCCTGAAGTTAGTGTTTGGAAGTTACGGGGAAATTGCGAGTGATCGGCTAGAGAGTAGGGATGCAACAGTGTTCTAAAAAATATCGATGTATCCAAAAGTGAAAAAAATAAACTTACAAAAGCTTACTTAATATTTAATTATTATTTGTATCTCTTAAGGTGAAAGTGTACCTGCGCTCTCTCCATAAAAACGTAGTCGACTGTTGCACAAATATGTGCCATAAAACCTATAACTGCCATGACTATGCCCCTATGTTTTGGTTTTGGTTTTTTTTCATTATCTAATTATCATAGAAATTAAAATAAAAAAACAAAAATAGGGGCATGGTCATGGCAGTTATAAGTTTTATCCACCAAAAATATTTGCTCTAGTGTCATTATCCAGGGAGAAAACAGTCGACTACGTTTGTAATGGTTTGTATGGAGAAAGCCCCCGGTACCCTTTAATTTTAAATAATTGGTTTTAAATTTGTAATTTTTTGTGTATAATTTTGTAATAAATTTTGTACAAATATCAATTTTTTATTTTTAAGAATAATCGAACTTCCGAAAACGTCGACAAAAAGAAAGATGTTTTCAACTCCTTAAACTGAAAAATGACTGTGACAAAAATTGACAAAGCTTATAAAGAGCATTCACACATAAAAAAAACCCTCAAAACAATCGATACCTACATCGAAGCTTAAAAATGACACCGGTTAGATTAGAGTTGGATACCTACATAAAGAGAATGTGATTCGAGTTTGATAATTGCCGTCTGAAAGTTTAACTTCTGATTGTGAAATTGGGTCACTTGAGCTTTTTAGAAGTCGAAGTAGCATTCCGGGATATGGGAAAATGAGAAGGCCTTTAAAGGCACTTTGGAGGTTTGGTGTGAAGGCATTATTTGTTACTTGTGTCAAAGTGTCAAAAAATCACTATGCCATAAGCTCCAGTAGTAAAAATAATGACCCGTTTTGCCTCCTTCACTTTAAGATACAGTCTTCTTCTTCTTCTTCTCGGATAGTGGAGTGGCTCACCTATTGTTAGAGTTTCCAGATCACCTTAAGGCCTCTAACTTGACCTAACGACTGCTACTAGAGGCAGTAACCGGGACCAACGGCTTAACGTGCCCTCCGAAGCAGGGAGAGGTCTAACGAAAACACATTTTTGCCACATTATTAATTGGCCACCCATTAAGATTGACCTTTGACTACTAGGTATAGAAATTGATAGAGCACTTGGAACCACCTTCTCACACAAAACTCTTCATAGTTTGTGATCGTGAGGTCTTTTTAAATATATATATTCATGAAAAAATAAAAATAAAATCAATATTATTACCTTTTAAGTATATGACACAAAATAAATATTGCAGCACATTCCACACATCGCCATCTAGCCCCAAGCTAAGTAACAAGACTTGTGTTATGCTAGACAACGGATATACTACATATACTTTTATTTTGTAAATATATACTTATAATAGGTAAGTACATACAACCACATACAAACATCCAGACCATAGACAAATATCTAAGCATAACTCGTCTGAGGCGGGAATCGAACCCGCAACCCTGTTTTTGTCAGTCCGGCATGGTGACCATTGTGGCAACTAGGTCGTCAATATGATGTGATTCTTGTGGTTTGAGTAAATTAAAAAAAAACAGCGAATGCTCGATATTCTGTTGCTAGTAAATGCCCTAGACACTAGTCTATACCCACCAAGCACGTATCAGTTAATTGTCGCGATTCCCACCAAAAACAGTAAATCCCACATCATAAACTCTGTAACCATCAATACGGACAGGCAACATCGTAATTGGCAATAAAGTGACATCAAACTGAGTTGCCGTGGAATATTTCGATAGTTAATAGACTTCGAAGTCGAATTAAACAGTAGCAGAGAGACATATACTATCGAAGTATCACATCGATTCACGACACGATCGCTAAATATGAAATTGGTACGGTATCGTTAATTAAGGTACGGGCTGGAATTTACTTTGATTTTAGGGAATAGGGGACCAAGTAATTAACTACATGACGTGATTATTATGACTATCTAGCTAGATAGATAGATAGGTAAATTCTTTACAAATAACATTAATAATAAAAAATAAAGCTTAAGTCTAAGTGTTACAAAGGGCGGCCTTATCGCTCAAAGCGATCTCTTCCAGGCAAACTTTCGCAAATCTACATGTCTTGTAATAATTCGTCTATCAATGTAATCCATGGCTATTTTTTGACGTAAAAATGAGCGCGGCTCTTCGCGACAACGACTATTGTAACATAGTCGAAACGTCAAGGTAAGATAAATAAAAACCGCGATTAAGATACTATTGCATACGAATTGTTCCATTAAATAAAACACACATTTTATTTAATTAATTTGGATTATCCGCGCTTTAAGAAAAGATGTTAATAAAAATTAAAATAGTATCAATCTTTTTTCCTTAAGTTATAACACTATAGCAGACTAAAAACATAAGTATTTTTTATCCTATTTCTCCTGCAAAGTTCGGTAAAATAACAATCCGCTTTATGAACGGAGGCCCGCTTGCACCACTGATTAAACCACGTCCAACCGACACGTTAACGAAACTAATTCAGACCGTTTATTGCATCGATATTGTATTTTAACTCACAATTTTTCGTAACAGGCAATATTTTAATTGGACGCTGCCATAATAGCGGGTTTTCGAGAGTTTATTGATAATTTTGCAATGTTGGGATTCATTTGTTTGATGTGAAGTTATTTGCTATCTTACTTGCTCTGGTTATTTTTGTCACTGCGGTCTGAAATGGATATTATAGCCGCAAGCGCCGTGAGCATTTTAGTACGCTCACGCTAGTCAGCACTGTAAGAGCTGTTCATCCAATTCGGACCGTGATCTCTTTTTCGGTGTGGTCACCAAAGGCCGCTATAAAACTCGTCCTCTTACCTGGTAATTTCTCTCTGGGCAGCGTGCAGTTTAGCAGCGAGCCGTGCAGCATCGGCCTCGGCTGCCCGGGCCCGCGCCTCCCAGTCGCCGCGCGCGCGCCGCTCCCGCTCCGCATCGCTGCGCGCCGCACCCTCGCGCTGTAACAACGTATTTATTTAGTTTTAGACAAGGTGAAGCAAGTATAAACTGCACCTGAATCAAATCATCCAAATAACTAGACATTTCGTTGGCGCTCGGATTTGTTTTGCTAAGATAACGGACAACTCTCGTTGCCGCTGGCGTCACTGAGCTGACGAGAATTGAAATATCTATACGTTTTACAATAAATATAAGTAGATTATGTTTTATGTTTAAAACATAATTGATTTTAAACTATTATGGTTATTTTAACTTTTCAGTCCCCTGAAAATGGTGTTTAAAACTGCACCGAAATATTGAGGTCCACTAAATAAAAAATAAAAATATGGTAAATAATCCCTTTTTAAATAATAATTAGCAACCGCATGTTAAAAGAAATAAAGGTACTATGTGCAGATTGTGCAATTGGGCCTCGAAAAGATTAGAAGGCCTAACACTAATGAAGCACGTCGCCCGACTTGTCATGTCGGTATGCATAGAGCTTTAGCGTTCCGTTAAAACTTCAAGTTATATTCAGCTACAAGACCTCTTACCTAACAACTTCCGTAGAATATCGGTGAAAACTTTAACACTAAAACAATCTAACATCTTCCTTAATGAGGAAGCCACACAAAGTCTGGAAGATGGCGAAAGTTTCATCAGAGTTCGTTCAGGAGTTCAGCTCATTTATCTGAGGCGGCATACGAGACCTGTCAATGGAGACTCGGAAACTCTGTTTGTAAGTTTATCCATGTCTGGTCCAACTTTGATGGATACTTGCTATAGAAAATATTGTGAAGAAAATGTACCTATAATTTTTCCGAGAAAATGCTGAAAAACGACTAGTGCTATAAGATTTTTTTAATAGACTACAATAACTCGAACTTAATTGACAGATGTATCAAATAATATTTTTTTAATAAATTCGAGTCAATCGTACAACTCTACGATTTAAATTATGCCACGGCAATGTTCGTTTCAATGTTTTACACAAACAATTTTTTTTTCGATTTTAGGAACTTCAAAAAAGTTCTCATTTCTAAAAGTCGTAGAACAAAAATATAGTTTGTTCAAGGGCAAAGAAGTGGCTCTCAATGGCTTGCTAATAGGTATACCAATAACCCTTAATAAACAAGTCATAGTTACTCTATCAATTAAAACAATCAAAAACTCAAGTAGGAATCAATTTAACCCTCCACACCCCGCTATATGTGAAACTGACGTGTTTTATCGTTGAATCGGATAAAAATCCAATTTCGCGAAGAGTCCACTCGTGACGTCATAGAACGTCACATGCCTAACCTATCTGATATTATGTCGGCCGCACGTGCGTAGGGAATAACGTACCCGAATTTTATGCTCGGAAAATTGTTTTTAGATTTTTCACGGAAAACTTTTATTCAGTTAAAAATTCAGTGAAGGGTTGAATGAATTTGACAGTTTCATATTTCGGATTAGGGTTTACGCCCATTTTACCCTTTCGGGAAAAATCAACACAGGTCATCACTACATAGTATAAAATAAAGTCACTTTTCGCCGTCCCTATGTCCCTATGTCCTTATGTATGCTTAGATCTTTAAAACTACGCAATGGATTTTGATGTGGTTTTTTAATAGATAGAGTAATTAAAGAGGAAGGTTTTTAGATATAATACATGCATAATACAGCCGTGCGAAGCCGGGGCGGGTCGCTAGTATATTATTAGTAAAGAACATAGTAAGTATTTTTTAAAACTTTTAGGTGTTAATAGGTATTAGAGGTAGGTACCTCTAATATTATTTCTTTATTCAAATTTGTGTCTTCGTACTATTATAAGTACCTACTTACTGAAAAGTATCTGAAAATACTGGACCGCTTTTTAATGAAACTTGGTACTTATTAGGAAAAAAAGTATAAAAGTAATAAAAAAAGTATAAAAAAGTAATTTTAATTAGATTTAATGTTTGTAATTTTGGAAATAATTTTGTATAAATGAATAAATTTGTTCTTATTAGGATATATTCAATCCTTAAGAGTAAAACAGGCTATTCTCCTATTTTCCTAATTTCCGCACGGGATCAATACTTAAGCGGGTAAAACTGCGGGACGCTGCTAGTAGGTACCTACTATGAATAGAAGGACGTAGCAAAGTTAGTGGAATTATAGCTATAATTCAGGTAGTGATCAAATATCAAATAGTCAAATGCTGACACAGTGGGCTTGATTCTAACGATGACGTTGTAGTAGGGAGCAATTCATATAATTTTGTGACTGTTGACTGTACTATAAACAGCCTCCCAACCTTAGCCCTTAATAAATCGAAAACTATAACCAGACTTAAGGCCCTCCGGCCACATTGGCAACCGAGATTCACAACCAGTTGCCAAAGCAGAACTAACATTCTTCCTACTCAACCTGTTGCCAAAGACGATAGATTTTTCTTTTTTCCCAACTTTACCATTAAACCTTCCATTTTCACAACCAGTAATTGGCATATACCAACAATAGTGAGGCACAAAGCTAAATCTACAATCCGTCGGTGGCTAAATAAATTTGATTATGAAAAAAATGAGGAGCTGAGCAACATAAACTATACATGACACTAGTTAGAACATAAACCTTTTTAATATTATTATTTTTAATCTATTTTTATAATTATTGGAAAAAAATGGCAACCTTATGAATTCGATTTTTTGTGGAAGAACCTACCTTTTGCAACACAGTTATTAAAGTCGCTATTTTAAAGGCGTTATTTCATATTTTTTTCGTTTAATAATAATTTAATTTATAATTTATTAATAATATTAATAGTACTAAAACCAGTAAATCATAATAATGTAGAGAGAAGGAAAGGAATCAAAGTGCAATATTTTCTACATCTCAGAATTTGACTCTCGCAATTTCGAATCTCTAGAGGATATCCAAAATTCCAGGAAGGTAAGTAAACTATCAACTCCTTAAGTATTAATCCTTAAGTAAATTTATCACCAGCCACGCTACAGCCAAGTTTAATGTTGTATACAAACCGTACTTCGGCTTACCTGTAGTTTACTTAGTTTAGCCGCGATCTTATCAGTTTTGTGGGACATGTTACAAGCAGAGGCGTTTTATAATGAAAGCTTTTTCGAAACAAGTTTTTAACAAACTTGATGACGCTGTTTAGGATAAGATGTAAAAAAAGGAAGTGTTTCAACATTTAGGTACCTAATAAAAAAAAGAATAACTCTTTTAATTATAAATATTATATTTGAACGGATATATTCGCGTTTTTATTTTTTGTTTTAAGCCTGACGTTTCGGGAACTTTGCAGATCCCATGGTCACAGGCAGACTGAGATGACATTCGTCTTACAAAAAATATTATTTATAATTATGAGTTCAAGTCGCAAAAACCTTAGAAAGTAAATCTTTTGTTGAAATTGTCAGTAAAAATAATTAGAGTTGCATTAGGTTTTGCAGTCCAAGGTTAATTAATGTAAAGCAGGTATTAATGTCCATTAACATTCGTATGATCAACAATATTTCGCGATACTTATAATGGGAGGATAGTAACTAAACTTTTAGATTTACATAAATAATTACCGCTTTATTAATAAACATTTAATAAGCCTTCGAAATATTAAAATATCATTTGTCACTTTCACATATTTTGTGGGACATTTAGATGCCAAAAGAAAAATGCCGATAACTAAACTTGTTAATTTTTGCACGGAAATTGTTGTTTGTATCGTTTGTAGGTAAGTTCTGTCTTAGTTTTAGTTATAAGCGGAAGGCACGTATCCGAGGCTTAATTAATGTTTACGAAATCAGTCGGTGTTTACTACGTGGTTATCTTTGTAACAACATATACCATTCCAAAACCAAGCTCCCTAAGTTAGCCTTAATCTTTCAACTTAGACCAAACAGTTTCTTCGCAACCTTAAGTTTGATGAAGTTTTAATTGAAAATTAGTCCAGGCCGTATCTCGGCTCAGTTCATTTGATACCGGCTACCGACTACCGGTAGACCGGTAAATTAAGAAAAGTTTTTCGGTTTTTTTTTAAGTAAAATAATTTGTGGAAATAAACAATCTAATCAGATTAGAATTAAAATTTTCATCCTTTTGTACGCGATCGCGTTATACCAACCAGTAAGTTTAATATTTACTCGTTCGATCGACTTGCATCGATCATAGTCACAGGATGACGGGAAAAGCTAAATATAGAACTTATTTCAAAAGTGGTTCAGCATTACTCAGTGGTTTTTGTGAAAAATAAACCTTTTTCAGTGGTTTTTGTGTAAAATAAAGGAGATTTTTTTGTTATCAACCATTCCCCCGCTGAATGGCGATAGACGATGGCCAATCTCTTTACCAAGAACGAAGAACGGCTCTCCCTGACAATTACCTGAATTTAAATATTTCATAATGTTTATTAATCCCGTACCTACAATCTAGGCTAAGCATCTAGGTATTTACTAACAATCGCTCAAACTTGTCAATAGATGTCACGATAAATTTGATTTGATACGAATCTTCTAACGTTTCCTAGAATTATTTTTATTTCAAAACATTAGAAAAGATAAATTCTATTTCTATAGAGATTAAGAAAAAACGCACGTATTATCATAGATAGAATCGAATAACAACTGGTTTTAATTCTAAGCTTAAGACGCATATACCAAATAGGACTTTGAGCCTAAAGTAAAATGCCTTTTGAACTGAAATTGTTGTGAAAATTTAGAGATGAAAATGACTTGTCTTTTCTAGGCCTATCCATATACATAATTTTAGTCGAAAGAAGCAGGTATTAATAAGTCGGTCTTTGAAATAAATATTTTGACTAGACTAAATAAAGATAGATCAATTATTTATTGAAAACACCAATTTCAAATAACATTACGAATAAAAAAAAACAAAGCTTAAGTCTATAAGTGTTATAAAGGGCGGCCTTATCGCTCAAAGCGATCCAGGCAATCTTTGGATGGACAATAAAGAAGTTGATAATACCGTAATGAAAGGATGTTTTGTTCTTTCTTCTTAATTCTACAACTAAACTCAATACGGCTGGAGTCAACTAACCCGCAGATGTCATGACGATGAAGGGAACTACACGGTATGTTCTATACGTTTTCATGTGGGCGTTGACATTTATTCCATTACTAGCGACCCGCTCCGGCTTCGCACGGCTATATTATGCATGTATTATACATATAAATCTTCCTCTTGAATCAAATCTATTAAAAAAAAACCGCATCAAAATCCGTTGCGTAGTTTTAAAGATCTAAGCATACAAAGGGACATAGGGACGGCGAAAAGTGACTTTATTTTATACTATGTAGTGATAGTGATATTGTTGTGTATTATGTTTTATTTGAGTGAAATAAATAAATAAATAAAAATATTACTTACCTACATAAGCGCCTAATCAATCAAAAAATATAGCTTAAAAACGATGTATCTATTTTGTTATCATAACTTACACCGAACGTTAAATAGTATCTATGCGGGAAAATGCTAGGCATTCTATATAAACCAAAACCACATCGCGAACGAAGTCACGGGCAACAGCTAATTCCATTATAAATACTTTTTTACTACACTAATTTAAAAACGAATTAAGACACACGTTCTAAAGAAAGTTAAACACGAAAATAACTCACAAATTACCTTTGTATGTCAACCGTGAGTTTCTCGGCATTTCTCATTAGTGATAGAGAGAGATGTAAGAAAGGAAACGTTTCGGTCGTTTTACATCTATTTCCGGATGTTTCTTTAAGATTTTAATTAATTAATACATTTACAGGTTCATTTAAAGTTGGTATAGTAACAAAATGGTCAGATGACGTTGAAAAATATCTACCTATTAAGACGTACTTCTCTGCGCGATATCTTCTCGTCCAAAATACCTCAGTGCCTCAAGACGAAAGTTTACAACCAGTGTGTGTTACCAGTGATGACTTATGGCTCAGAAACGTGGTCTTTCACTATGGGCCTCATAAGAAAGCTCAGGGTCGCACAGCGTGCTATGGAGAGGGCTATGCTTGGCGTTTAACTACGAGATCGAATCAGAAATGAGGAGATTCGTAGGCGAACTAAAGTTACCGACATAGCCCAAAAAATTAGTAAGCTGAAGTGGCAATGGGCGGGGCATGTGGCTCGTAGAACTGATGGCCGTTGGGGCCAAAAAGTCTTAGATTGGAGACCACGTACCGGAAAGCGCAGCGCGGGACGGCCTCCGACTAGATGGACGGACGACTTAATTAAGGTCGCGGGAAGTCGTTGGATGCAGAGAGCATGCGACCGATCGCTCTGGAAGTCTTTGGGGGAGGCCTGTGTTCAGCAGTGGACGTCATGTGGCTGATATGATGATGATGATGATGAAGACGTACTTGCTTCGACTTTGTTGGTAATTTAATCTTAACCTTTATATTATGAGCATAACTACAAGAAACTCCATGAGTTTCTTATGTTTTCTTCTCATTAGTGAGCGAATTGCGAAGACGCTTTTTTTTCATATTAACTAATAGTAGCAACGTCATTTTTTTTTAATTCTTTAAGATACAATAAGTTTTTCAGCACCAAAACTTATGTAACTTTATTAGTAAGTTCATCATTTCCAGAAGCAAAACTTAAGTACAGTATCTTATTCATTTCTCGAAATAGATTTCAAGCCCCTAAGCTGGTACTCTATAACTGTCTACCGAAGAACAGAAACTCCACACCTGTCAAACTGTCACCTGTCAGCTGTCAACTTGACAGTTGGGGCTGTGCCCTTGAGCCGGCAACCGTAAATGTTTGTATTAGCGAGTACTTCTGTAATCGTGCGAGTAAACAGCTTTGATGTAAGTTGACATTTTGTTTTTTCTTGTAAGAGGGTGGTTTATTTGTGAACTTGCTTCAAATAGGGTGTAGTGTTACGCTTGGTTGAATTGATTGTCACAATTTCTGTGACTGTTTTAAAAATATACCTACACCAAGCAGTGCTGTAGGTAAGGCTACTTCAACCAGGTAAGTAAGTACCTATTCAATAAAAAGGTTCCAACAAAAAGCCACAATATATATACAGGATAGTATTCCAGGATAAATGTGCTATCGAATGAAAACAATATTTTTTATGACACATTGAAAGTTTTTTATTAAACTAAGATTTAACTCAAACTTCATGGTTTTTTAATTTTTTAACCTGAACTTTAATCTTTACCGGTGTAAAAAAATGTATGGTCACCCTAGTGCCAAATTTAAAAAAAAACTTGCTTATTTCACTGAGATTCTTAAATGAGAATGAAAAATGAAATATGAAAAAACATAGAGAACGGAGTGAAATTTTTAATTTTTTTAAAATGGCGGATATCTCGGAAACCGAGAGTCTTTCATAGAACTTAACTTTCGTTTTTCTGATCCGGCACAGTGTCTTCTATCCGTAGGTACCCGCTTGACCATTCATTACGGGACACCCTGTATAGGTAGGTAGGTAGATTTCCAACAATGCTAACATACAAATACACCGACAAATTTTCGCATGTAAAATCGACATTCGACATTCCTGTAATCAACCATCTCGCAAATTAAGTTTACCTACCAAACATGCATCCATCCATACACCAAATGTAAGCGAGATGGAAACAGCTCTATTTCGAACGGAAACTAGTAATTTAAAGCTCATTTCTGGGCCGGCGATCAATCAGCGATGCCTGCATTTGCTACGGACAGACTGACAACATCACCAACCGACAAACATGTACGACATCCAACCCTATTTAAGGAGAAATTAGAGTCCAAAATGGATTCAAAGCCTTAGATTGTGTGTAACTGGTGAAAACTATAATTCGAGCGGTTTCAGCGTTTTGGAATTCACAGAAATATGGCTTGTTGTATACTTATAGTTGTGAGTCTGTAGTAATTAGTTTTTGTTGTTCTAGTTCGGTTAACTTTGGACAATTTGTGTTTGTTGAAAGTTGTTCTAACTAATTTGTTACACTGTTTACTTTAAGTTGGTAACATTGGGATCATTAGGACATGCAAAATCAAATAAAGATTAGCATTTAACATCCATATTCATAAACTTATAATAAACCTTTGATGGTTAAAATATGTTTTGTCAATTTCACTGACACAAAGCATATTTTAACTATGGAAAGCTTAGAAAACAGTTATGAATAAGGGGATGAATATATGCTTTTCATATTGTGTTAATAGCTTTAAAAAAGCTTGGGTAAAGTGCTCATCATTTTCACACGACTACGGCGAAGCCAAAAGGGAGGGTTATATTTTATGAAGACATTGTTGATAATTGAATGGGAAAGCTAACTAAAAACGGGAAACTAAAATGCAGGAAAGATCCTAGAATGACCCAAAGGGTTGCCTTATCGCCTAAGGGCGATCTCTTCCAGGCAACCATAGTTATTAAGGTTTACAAAAGAAATCGTGCGATGATTGGTCGAAAAATACCTAATTAACCTTTCACATGGATTTTCACAAGCCGTGCGAAGTCAACTGAGAATGAAAAAAAAATTTATGACTTTTTTTTCAGAAGTGGTTTTTTTATTATATTAAAGGATGGCTGGTGGTCTATGATGATCGTTATAAACGACTTTTTACTCTTACAATAAAACAAGGATTTACATTACAAGAGGCTTCGAACGTCATCCATCAATGTCTTTCTTTCACAAAATCATATTTCACTGACGTATCAGAATTCAGCGTTTTTTTTTGCTTTGTTAGGTAATAATTTTTTGTTGGCTTTTAGTATTTTGTAAAAAATATTTTTTTGTACCAATAAATTTTTTATAACCGATTATTTATTGTAAGAATTCATTTCTGCAGAAGGCAAGTGAGTACAAAACGTCGGTTTTAATGATAAGAACTGCTCCATTTCAAATGGTATCTTCTATATTGTAATTTTGACCTTTGACCATGATCCCAAAATAACCCCATGAGTGCCTTTTTCTCATTAGTTTTAAGACGTTTCAGTGTCATTTCAAGCAAATTATGATTCCAAAGAGCTCAAGAATTTTGACTTTACCTTAAGACCAGTGTGAGGCTGTCAATTTCCATACAAAAAGCGGTAACGTTTTCCCCCCCATAAACGAAGTCCGATTTCGATAATTTTTGAAAATGTTCTAGATCTAATGGAAAACTAGTTTTTATTTTAAAGAAATATTGCCTAAGATAAAAGTTATTAGTATCTGAATATCTATAATTTTGACTTAAAAACTTCATCCAGCGTTTCCATTGTTTTTTAATAGACTAAACTGAATTACCAAAAAAGAAAAACGTATAAACCTAGAATAAGATGCATTGAATTAAATTAGACCATATTTATTTTATTTTGTGAAGGATAAAGGGGGTAAAATTGTTACGGCCCGCAACATTATTTGAAAGCAAAATGAAGGCAATTACGTCCGAACTTAAACTCTATCTATCGCACGATACGGGTCATTTTTGAAACTACCTACTCGCGCCGCGTATCTAAAACTCATGATCCTCTTAACTACGACTTTATTCAGCTATTCTTACGATTAAAACACGGGGTTTACTTGTATTCAGCAGCTCAAAACCTACCTATTTCCTCTAATACTTTGCAAGCGACAGAATCCTAAACAAACGTTGCTAAATTTGCATCTACAGATTTGCAATATTAGACAAATATTTGGGTTCACTATTTATTTGTGTACCAGTGTTCACCCTTGTAGCTCTTCCGTTCTTTGAGGGGTCCTAACTCGTAAGTAAACTGAGGAACTTGGTGAATATTACAACTGAATGGCTTTCCTCTGTAGGAAAGTTCCTGTTGTTTGTGGATTATAAACTGAAAAATAAGGTCGTCGCCTACTTACTCTAAGTACCATATTAATATTATTCTCGTGTCGCGGTGTTAGTTGCCAAACTCCACTTAAACGGCTGAACCGATTTGTATGATTTTTTTGTGTATATTCTTTAGGTCGGAGAATCCGACAACATCTATTTTTGGACAATTGGATTTAGTACAGAAAATTAAAAGATTTTCCTTTAAAATAGGAAAGATACTCCTACTCTACTCTTTAATAAAATAGATTCTTTGAGTGCCATTTTAACATTTAAGTTTGTTTTTTTCGTTATCTTTTTTGAGTTGTTTTTGGAGAGTTGCATTCGAAATTCGTTTCAGGCCTTTTTCAAGCGGTCATCGTAATTTTTTAAAATAAAAGACGACCGCCATTTTTTGCATAGCAGCATAAAAAAAAGTGAGTTGTCAAAGAGTTTTTTTTATAAGTAAATGCTTCCCACGATGACGTCATCGCAAACAATTCGCCACTATTGGTCGAAACGATGGCACGTGATCGGCACGCGTCAATTCAACCAAATTAGTCAGGGGGCGCCACCAGTCTCTTATTAAATCCTATGTCAAGCGCTTAGAAAATGTCTGAATGTAATTTGCATTCGTTTGTAGTCCAACCAAGTTATCTTTTCAGTTGTCAGTGGCGCTATCATCTATGCAATGTCATAAATTGCCCTAGATATTTTCATTTTGTTAAAAAATCCGTCTGATAAAAGTATGTTTGTAAAGGGCGTTGGTCTACTCTTACCTACGTCCATTTTTAAATCATGCTTATTTGAAATTTAATTTGAAATTCGAAGCACATTTTTACTGATGCAAATTTTACGTTAAAAGGAATTTTAACTCTATAGTGTTTGAAAATAAAGATTGCTTTCGAATGTGGACAGCTTTTTTTAACAAAGTTGTATGGTGAAAATTATGCTCAATGAACGGTTTAGTACATGGAGGAAAAAAAAAATTCCCCGCCCAGATGGAGTAATAATCATGCCTATTTTGTATCGAAACCTATGCGGCCGCTCAGAGGGGTGGGAGGGTAGGTGGAAGCGGGAGACAGGGTTTGTCTTTTATCTCTATCACATATTTTCATATACGTTACGTTAGAAAAAGATAGAGACATTCATGTTATGACATAACCAATTAAAAACAAAATATCAATAAAGTACGACATTTATTTGTCTTTATTGGCATGTAAAAAACAAGGAACTTCATGGTTGCTGAATTTGAAAATAGTGATGTTATGTGGTATGAAGCGTAACGTATATTTATCGATTATTTACTTATATTTTATTGTTTAGGGGTATTTATTTTAGTTCAAGATCAGACATCCAGGTGGTGAGGATGAAATCTATCACCTATCGAAATTAAATATACTTACCTAAATTGCATGGATCATGTCAAATTTTAAGTGGAGCAATGTAGCGTAGAAAGTCCTCCAAATACTTGGAGTGACGACTTTCGCAAAGTGACTAGTAGCTGTTGGAGGTGCAGAGCGGGGGACCAAGTTCAGTGGCGTGCTATTGGAGAAGCCTACTTGTACTTGTATACGGGCTGTTTTCCGCAATCAGACCTTTCTAGTTAGGTCCCTTTTGCAAGAGGTTCCACTTGTCAGGGGGAGAACCAGCCCAGCTCTTCCATAAATTTTGCCACTAGATGTGGCTTCTCAAACATTTTTGGAAGGCTTTTAACGACACCTATAGTCCTGAGTCTAATATCTGTCAATACCATGCAGTCCAGCAGCACATGCACGGTCGTTTCCTCAGCCTCTATGCACGCTCTGCATAGTGGGCTGTCCGTTATATCCAGGTTATGGAAGTGCTTGTTGAAAGCGCCGGGACCGGTCAAGGCGATTGTAACCAAGCGCATTTAAGGGCGGTTTAAGTTTAGAAGGCGTTTCGTGAGTCTGTTGTTTATGTCGGGGAGTGCTAGTTTGGCCTGCCTACAGCTTTCCGTCGTGGTCCAGAGGTCACGGTGTCGCATTTTAGCGTGGTTGCGGATCCAGGCTTTGAGTTGGTTTGAGGGGATTGGGACGGAGGGTTGAGGCCCGTAACTGACCGCTTCCACTCCTCTTTTTGCCAGCTCGTCCGCAGCGTCGTTTCCCCTTGAGCCGCTGTGTCCCTTTACCCATTGTAAGGTCAGTCTATTGTGTTCTCCTAGTCTGTTGAGTGTATCGTAACATTCGTAAATCAGGGCTGAACTTATAGTTTTACTGTTTAGTGTATGTAGCACCGCCGCGCTATCGGACAGGATTCTGATGTCATGGCTCGAGACATCGCGATCCAGCGCGGCCAAGCTTGGAAGATTGAGTTACGCTTAGATTTATGTTTAGGTCCTCCGAGAAGACCCCGGATCCAGTGCCCGTGTCCGTTTTTGAGCCGTCGCGTCGGTGTGTATATTCACATTTCACTGGGTTGCGGATAGTCACGTTGTCCTTCAGTCATTTGTATGGTGTAATGTCTTTTGAATTCGTGTCTTTTGGGTATTGGAGAAGCCTATATCCAGCAATTGACGACTAAATGTCGATAGTGTTGATGATGAAATATCCTGCAGTCCACGTGAACGAAGTCGGGGGCACAGCTAGTAGAGAACTAATTATACAAATAAAAATACATCACCAATTTTAAAACAATATTTTTTATTTATATTTTAACTATTTACATTACGTTGTTTTTTATCGTAAATCATCATTAATATTGACATAATATTTAGTTGAGTTCGTAATCTGAGGGAAGCACTTTTTGTTCATGAACCTGTAAGTAGGAAAATATATTGTTTAGATATAGAGCTAATGCTGAAATTAATAAAACACCAATACTTCCTTCAGTATGGTCTGTCTGACTCTGAAGCACAAAAATCTTGCAGTTCCTAGAATCTTTTAGAAAACTGCGATAAATAAATGAAATAAAATAAAAGCTGACGATTCGATTCTATATTATTTTTTATCGACTACTTCACATCACTAAAAATCAACAAAATTATTTTCTACTAAAAATTTGACCACGAAAATTGTAAAAACCAAGCGGTTTATTACTTACCAGAAAAATGTGATACCAGAAGGCTTTGTACTTTTGCTTGCGGCATGGTTTCTGCATAATTTCACTACCCATTTTGTTAATGTAATATTTTATTTGTAATATTTTATGACAGAGGTGATGTCCATGTCACACGCCATGAACGACTATTTGAAGGAAAAGTGTGAATGTGTGTGTGAGCTACAAAATTGTATCTCAGCCGGCACCCATAGTATGTTTTGATTACTACTCCATCAGGGCGCGGAAAACTTTTTCTTGCTTCATGGTTTAGTAGGTAATTGGTCTCAACTATGTTGCCTTTCTATTTGGCTGGTTCTACGAAGTAAATAAATAAATAAATAAATATTTCAGGACATATTACACATCGCCATCCAGCCCCAAGCTAAGCAACTTAATGCTTGTGTTATGGGTGCCAGATAACGGATAAACTACTTATGTATATACTTTTTTTTTTTGTAAATATATACATATTATACATATAGGAAACACCCAGAACCAGAAACAAGAATTTATGGTCAGCATAAATACTTGTTCCCGGCGGGAATCGAACCCGCAACCTTCTGCGTCGCAGTCGGGTGTTCGCCCGACGCGCCACAGAGGTCGTCGGGCGAACACCCGACTCTTGAAGTCGACACTCGAAGTTGTACCTACTTTGTAAAAAAGTGCTTTTTAAGTTGTAATTCACATACTTAGGGACATTTAAGTATGAGCAAAAAGCAAAATGGTTTTCACCACTAACTAAAATTATTAATTATTAGCATGAAAAATTGTTGTTTAGTGTTGTTTTGTATAATACAGTTTGTACCTACCTGAAAACTTTTTCTACATTACACAATACATTTTCAGAAAATTCCGTGCATCTGGGCTTGTTATGGTGACGAGACGAATAGAAGACTTATATAAAGGAATAAAAAAAATATATAACGTTCATCTAAAATAACAATATTTGCAACTTTTCAGGAGTAGAGTCTTAAAGTTTGTAAGCAAAAATATCCATAGTTTTTCAATATTATGATTTGCTGTGTATTATTTTTACGTGGGTTAATAAATTAGTTACAATAATTCATAATCAATTTATAAGTAAGCAAAGGAAATCCCAAAAACATCTCAATTTTTTATCGTTTAGATTTCTTATGATGTTATCACGTAAAATTATCGTCCGTAAACAGACTTTACAGGCAACCATTTTTGGCAATATCTTTATATAAAGAAAGACCAGCGTTTATAATTTTTGTCCCGTTCAGTAGTTCTAATATTTTATAGAATATCAGTTTTTATGCACTGCGAGGCGTAGCTAGTCCTAAACCCTCATCTCAATCTCCCATAGATTACCTACTGCTAAATTACAAAGCTTATACACTCAGGATTATAGATATAAATAATTCAATAAGCAATTATGTATGTCACAATGTACTATAACCGGCATCGAACCCACGACCCTTGAGTAATCTGCTTACTTTAATCCAATATTGAACGCCTTATGCTGCATTCGATATTGATTTTATACGGGAAATAAGGTTTAGTTTAAAAGTAGGTTGCAATACGTTAAAAACTCCTTGGACGTTTAGACGAGATTTTTTTGGCCGCAGTTTCACCCAGCTAGGTCCCAATCCCGTGGAAATATCAGAATAAAAAGTAGCCTATACAGGGTTATTAATAATCATATTAGCAAGTGGTTGAGGGCCACTTCTGTGCCACTAAACAAACAGTTTTTGTTCTACAACTTTTGGAAATTCGAGCATGTTTTTGAAAATATCGTGGTTATCTATACCTTAAAATCAGCTGTTCCTTACACGAAGAGGTTATAAATCTTAAGATTATAGATACTTAAATAGATAGATAAACACTTTATTTGTACAACACACAAAACATTGAAAATAACAAAAAGGACGAGATAGATTATTAACTGCGAAATTGTAATCGTAAATAAATTGTAAATTGAAATCGCTTAAAGCTATGTCTTCCAGGCAACCTTAGGATGGAGAAGGTCTGTTTAGCTTAACTGGTAGGTTATACTTATTTTTTAAGTTTTAAGTCTGAATAACCTTTGTTTTAAAAAATATCCTCCTCCTTAAAGACCTCAAAATTTTCAACAAACTGTTCGAATATTTAAAAAACGTAGAACAAAAGATGTTTGTTTCGGTGTACAGAAGTGCCTCTCAATCACTTGCTAATATGATTAACAATAACCCTGTATATCTCTTCACTATCACTACATAGTATAAAATAAGGTCACTTTTCGCCGTCCCTATTTCCCTTTGTACGCTTAGATCTTTAAAACTACGCAACGGATTTTGATGCGGTTTTTTTTAATAGATAGAGTGATTCAAGAGGAAGGTTTATATGTATAATACATGCATAATATAGCCGTGCGAAGCCAGGGCGGGTCGCTAGTTATAACATAATCCCAGCTATCTTACCTACCAAGTTTCATCGCACTCTGTTCATTAGTGTTTGCGTGAAGGAGTAACAAATAACACATAGTTGGATGGTCATGAAAGACCAGCATTGCATGTCAGCGCCCGATTCAAAAGAGTATCAATGCAAAATGAAAATAAACATTCACTTTTTATACTTTTTTGTGCAATTTACTAAGTGTTCCGACCTCATAAGTTACGGTCGTAATTAGAAATTATACTGTTTTTAACCTGGTATTTAGACGATAAGTTTTTATGCTTGGTGGATGTCGTTTTTACATGTGAAGTAAAATATTTATGATTATCATGTTAATTATGAAGTCATATTACACCGTAAGCTAAGCATATGGGATGGTACCTACGGGTTAGTGGCGGAGTGACCCGATTCCTGAGCGACCCGTCCCTGAGGTTCATACTTTCTAAATTCTCGACTTAAAAATGACGAATTAGAATAAATTTTGCTAAAAAAAATACCGTCTGCAAGAAAGTGCTTAACCAAATTTTTAATACATTTGAATATATAAAATTAGTAGAACTATTTTCGATCTTCATTTAGGTATTTTGTTTTTTCTATTTTCACATGTATTTTTCGTATTATTTTTTATGTGTTATTTTTATTTATTAGGTAACTAGGTATTTACTTTTTATAATACACTTTTAGTTAAATTCAGTTTCATTATGACAGTTAAAACTAAGTAGTTAACTAAAAAAAAATTGACTAAAAAAACTTCATAGCGAAGTTTCGTTAAAAACTCTATTATTAGCGAAACACTAAGATGGAAGAAATTATATGAATTAAAAACAGACGGACAAGAAAGTGATCTTAGAGAGAATAACAGAAAACAGAAACAATGTTTCTCTTATATCTGTAAAATAATATTGTTTGACAAATAAAAATGTACATAAAAAGAGTTAAAAAAACTCATTCTCTCGCTCCAACGCACTGTGAACATCAATTAGTTTATCCAAAGAGAGACTATTGTCTATGTGTCAGATGGTCGTCGTTAAAAACAGCCATCGGACCGAGTTGGGAGCCAACTCGCCTTGTTTAAGCCACTCTCAAAGTTTGGATTATGTAGTGGTTGCAAAAAAAATAAACGAAAAAGAGAAACAATAATATAAAAAGTATTAAGTACGTACCTAATAAATATAAAATGTATGCTAAGAGAATTTTTAAGTGTTTTAAAATGAAAGGTAACGTTTTCACTTATAACGTTTTTGATAACTTTGGCATATTAGTAGGGATGGGACACTGGAGCCTTCTCCATGGGGTCGGAATAAAAAAGGCCTATGTAGCTTACCTAGGTCACTTTTATGTGCGGGTGAAACTGCGATGCACAGCTCGTAATGGATAATTGTTGTCAACACAATCTCTAAAGATACAAGCCTACATAAAATACAATTTGATAGGTTTGTGTGCCGTTTTTACCAGAGCAGTGATTGTTGTCACAGCTTAAGCTAAGTTAGGCCAGAATATCTATTGCGAAAGCCACTCGGTTGACTAACAGAATATCGATTTAATTTTAAAACGACTAATGGCTATTCGACTGGGAGCTTAGTCGACAAACGGTATATTAAATGAATTCAGAATCAGAATATTAAAAAACTCAGGGTACCTACAATATGCTATTGTGTTTTACATAATACAGCCTAGCAGTTTATACTTTACAGATGTAAGATAATAAATTGACTTATAAATAATATTAGCTAATTTATAAGTTTAGCAATGCCCCGCGGTTTTACCCGCGTAACTCCCGATCCCGTGGGAGTACCGGGATAAAAAGCTTAAGTAGCCTATGTTACTCTCAATGAATCAATATGTATATTCTCATACCAAGTTTCATCTAAATCAGTCTAGGAGTTTTTTTTTTAAACAAAATAGGTTTGCTTTTGACCTCGTCTCACCTGATGGGAAGCGAAGAAGAGGTCGAAGATGTAACATGCTCGCCTAGAAGGTACCTAAAAAAAGGACTAGGTTTCGGAGCCTATTCGTTACAAACAAAAAAACAAATCAAACTTTTCTCTTAATTATATTAGTGTAGAAGTGGGTTCGCTAACTTGAAGTTGCCGCATCCATTATGAATTAAAATTAACATTAACTCCACGTTGTTTTGCACACCATACTCTTTCCCAAGGGATTATAACCCCTGGACTAGCTGTGGATTCTTAGCAAATAGTGTACAGTCTCTTCAACCGTTGGCATTTACTTCGGATTTCGCGGAGCTGATGTTTCTTGGATAAATACAACACCGTATTACTGGACGGTTACCTTAGCGTATTAGTGGACGGCAACCTTTTTGGTTACTTTAGGAATAAAATTTCTTGTAATTGTAGGATGTGGGACATGTAAAAAAAAATTCCCTAAGTGAAAACGTTATTTAATAAGAAAGTTTTAAAAATACCTAGGTATTGATCCATATTTTATTTTGTGTCTATGATTTTTTAGGGAAACAAAAAAGTGAACATTTACCGATCGAAAAGTCTGCAATTTAGTCTTCGCTTCCACCGGTGTCCCGATGACTATTCTTCGATAGTATTGATAAACAAGTGGTTGATAACATTTTAAAAACTTTTGTCTTAATAAATAAAAATAAAAACAGCTTTGAAAATAACCTATAGCACCTATGACCTAACGTTAAGTAGAAAAAAGGATGTATCAGGGATTTAGTGACAGTGGAGTTCGTAAAGTCGTCTACTTCTGTGCCTCTCCGTCTAACGAAGGTTGGCACTTGGCAGTCAATTTAGAATATTCTTCTCTATTTTTCCTCCGACCAACACGTCTTTTGCCTGCGACTTTTCCCATCATAATTAGTTGCAGTAACTCGTACCTATCATGTCTCAATGCCATGCCGTAGGTAGGCAATAGGCAAAATTTCTTTGTTTGACGGTCTTCAAAAGTACACGTGTAAAGTAGTCAAGTGGATACAACCCAGATGGGTGCTGCTAATCCAACCCCCGTTGAAATTAGTAACAAACTTTTCCTCACATGCGTTGCTCCTTATGATGTTAAATAATCAATTATTATTAAAAAATATTATTTTTATTTACTATTTTCTCAACTATAGTGTACATTTGGCTGGTGCAAACGTGGTGCTGCTTGTTAACTAATGTCTTAGACGAAACCTCGTATAATTACGATAAAACTTCACTTAGGGTAGGTAAGTTCGTTTAATCATTAATTACATTTGCAATTGACCATAAATTCATATTTTCTACAATAATACAGGCCTAGTTGTTTAACATGATGTTAAATGGCGCCGAAAAAACTGTCCTATAATATTTATTTATTCTTTTGATCAATTTTAAAGCCGAGATATTTTTTCTTTTATCTTTTAGTAAGTAGGTACATAGTGGTACTAAAATAAAAACCAATACCCTTTAATATAGATAGAGTATAAAATAGTAATAAATCTGTTTAGGCCACATCATTGGGGTGGTACCGATTTACATGTTGAACATGGACACACATAAAACTGTCAACAATATATCTAAATGCACGAACAGAGAGACAAATGGACAATTTCGGTATACATCAACAAAAATTGTGGCGTGCTCTAAACATTGTTTAAAGGGATGAATATTTATAGAAAAATATGACTCGACTACTGAATTTCGGAATACGAAATTCCGTAATTTGTGAGACCGAATGTGTATCAGTACGGTGTTCGTTAGTTCAACTGTACAATCTCGCAACGTTTGAAATTCCGTAGTTTGTAAGATCTAAAGTATACAAGTGCGATGTACGTCAGTTCCAATATGTAGCGAAGTACGAAATTGAGATGTATATGAGACTAGCTGACCCGTGCCCACTTCGTTGGGCATTTATTTTATTAATATTAAAAATTAAATTATCTATACCTACTAAAATTAAAAAAAATACTTTTTGTAACTTAAATATAAAAGTTAGACATAATGCTGTCGTTGACTTTTTTGTAGGCATTTTCAAGCTCCACATCTTTTCTATAGAACTCAAAAATATATCTGTCATAGTTAAGGCAGCGTTCGTAAGAAACGCTTTCATTCGACTGTTTTTCTCCGATTCACTTTGCAAAACGGACTACCTCGTAAAACCATTTTTATTTTTCGGTTTTTTATATAACCTATGACACTCAGCAATAATGTGGCTTTCTACTGGTAAAAGAATTTTTAAAATCGGTTCAGTAGATCCCGAGATTACCATTTACAATTTAACAAACACACAAACTTTACTTCTTTATAATATTAGTATAGATTTAAATATAGGTATGACCATCCAACAAAACAAATATACAATCGAATTGATAACCTCTTCCTTATTTTAAAGTCAGTTAGTAAAATAGATGTAAAGTTATGTGTTATACTCGTCGCAGAATCAACAACAAACCATCAAACATTGTGCATCTCGTAGAGACTCTTAAAAAAACTACTGGTCATCTGTAAAGTCGTTTTACGGACTATAATTTTACGTGACAACGTCATAAGAAAACATTGATGGTAACGTCTTATCGTTGCTATGGTTATCTTGTCAGTAACGGAACGTGAGCGATGATGCACACTTTTTTGTGAATGCCAGTGTTCAGCGATTTATAAGACGCTATCACGTTAAAAATTTAGGTAAACATGTGCTGCCATCTTTTATCAGATACGTATGCATAACGCATTTTGTTAACGCTTGATTTTACTACCAAACAAATCATAATGAAATTGACTATAAAAAAATGGTTGTCTGTAAAGTCAGTTTACGGACGATAATTTTACGTGATAACGTCTTAGAAAACGATGAAAAATTGAAATTTTCTTCCTTTTCTTTTTATTCTATTTTTTTTTCCTAAAAGTCACTCGTCACCATAACACAAACCCAGATGTGCGATATTATTATTAAATACTCTGTTTCCTAATGGGAACTGATGCGTCATGGTCATGTTACCATGACGCATGGCGTCACACGGAACGTGACGCGTCATGGCACCGGAACATGAAACTTTTTTGTGAATGCAAGTGTTCCAGTTATCACGTCAAAAAACTTGTATGATACGGTAGTGGTCGTAGACCTTCCAAAATGTTTAAGTACCTATTGCAAAACATTCAAAAACGTAAAATTATTAAAATGTGAAAAAAAAATGCAAACAAACAGCTTTCCTCGCAAATTGACATGAAAGTACAATTTAGAAGTTTTCAAACAAAAAATGCAAATAATGAAAATGGAAAACAGGAAAGATATCAAAGGAAATCGCCGTTTCTGTAACTTGTGCACGTTTTCAAGACTATTTGCCTGTTTGTATTTCATAAAGGGTATATTTTATATCTATTTGGGTATAATATTGTATTGTTTTCTAAGATTTTAAGGTAGAAATCGAATATTCAGGTGATACCTGAAGGGTTTTGAATCGTCTTCTATTATTTGCAGCGAGGGAATAGAATCAGTTTCCTTAATGTGTCTTTCTTGACGTGTAAGCACAGTCGAGAGAAAAGATACTACATTAGTACATTGCGATACAAGTGTGGAAAGTTGATCATTCCATAGAGGCGGTTTATGACGCGCGAGCGGAACGCGAGCGTGGCAAAAGCCGAGATGGAATGATCAATTCACACGTGTATCGTACGACGATTTTTATCACAGTTGCGAATAAAAAAAAAAGACTTGTTAAAATTTTAATAATAAAAAGTTTTTAAGAATTTTAGGTTATGTTTACTATTTTTTGTTAATTACACTCCCGAAAGGCTAGGCAAAAGACTTTTAACCTATACAGCGTCTGACATACAATATTTTTTTAGGGTTTTTTTCATTTGTTTTTGCGTTGGCGGTTAAAAACAGAATATAATGGTAAGGAAAAAAATATATTTATGTACTTAAAGAAAAAACAAAATAAAAACAAAACTCAATTTTTAATTATTTTCAAAGACGTCATCACGTAATATTTTCGTTCGTTATCAGACTTTAGAGACAACCTTTTGAAAAGAAGAAAAAAGGTACCAACAAAGAGTTTTAAGCCAGCAAGGCTTAAAAACTCTTTGGATGGTACCTTTTCAAAACAGTATAACCCAGATAAAGGAGATCATTCATGTTTCTAACAAAAAATACCCACAAAAAAAAATGCCGGCCAGTAATAAAAATTGTTTCTATCTTGTAGAGAATAACATTTTAAACAATGTTTACTAAGGCAACAAAAAGCTACGATCAAAAATCGTTGAGTTATTTTACATTGAAAACCCAAAAAATGCATTTTATAGAGATCCGTTTGACCACTTTTAAGATCCCACTAAAACTTCTGAAAGGGTTATTGGATATAACTATTTATATAAATATAATATAACAGACAAAGCTTATCCATTTACTACTTATTTTTATATTTTTTCTGTAGTAATATCTTAAAAGTGGTCAAACGGAAACGGACTTTTAAGATATTACTACATATCTATAAAATGCATTTTTTGGGTTTTCAATGTAAAATAACTCAACGATGGTTGATCGTAGCTCTTTGTTGCCTTAGTAAACATTGTTTAAAATGTTATTCTCTACAAGATAGAAACATTTTTTTTTCTGGCCGGCACCTTAAGTTTTGGGTACGATTTGAACGATGTCCTTATGAATGTTTCATCTACTATAATATGTCATTAGCAGTGACTCTGGCAAGTCGCTGATCGCGCCTAAGTCTAAAAGAAGAAAAAAAAAAAGTCATTAGCAGTAAGATACGTATTTGACATATCGGGATAACGTATTATTTTAGCACTAGTTGGATTTTTTTTTATCGCACGCGTGTATAATACGTTGCATTATGAGCCTAAAAGCGGTTTAATAAGATCCACTTTATGAGCAACTGTGATAAAAATTAAATAACATCAAATTATACCTATCAGACATTGGTTATACGTTGCCAATAGGTATTAGGTACAATACCTACTCATTGAAGTCAATGACTATACCAATATACCTGTTATTTTAAGTAGATATGTGTTAAGTCAATGAATTACTTACTTCTTAATTTTATATTTGGCTTAATCTTTGTTTAACAAATTACAAGTACAAGTACAAAACAAAATGGCCGAATCACCAAAATGTTAAAGCCGAATATTTTCTCAAATTTTCGTCATCAAAATATTTGTAATAACCAAAGGGTTTCCAAAGAAAATAATTGATTCAAAATTTTAATTAAAGTCGCTTTTAACAAGACAAACATTGAAACGGATTGAAAATTATAAGTTTTGTCAACAAATGTTTGGAAGGAAGTGCCTAATTCAATCAAATTGGTGTAAGTAAACAATTCGGACAGTTGTTTATTATTGATTTTTGCAACCCTCTGCTGGATGGATAATAAAATGAGTGCAAAAGTGATCAATTTAATTTATTATCAGTTAGTAAAGAGTACCCCAAAAGGTTCTGGACAAAATAGTTAGATAAAAGTCATACCTATATGTTTATTTGTAAGAGAATGGATAACAATTATTTAGAAAGAAAAAAAACAGCGCACTCCGGGAGTGCAGGCAGAAGTGAAAACAATAAACTTGTTATTTCTCATAGAATATTTCTTGAAACGATCTGCTACTGACATCTATTAGCACTCACTTAAACAAATATAGTTTATTTTTCATTCGCTAGATGGCAGTAAAAAATTTAAATCAGCGCCATCTACATTCGAATAGCGGTCTTTCTAGAAACTAAGTTTCTCAATTTGTGTAATAGATGGCAGTATAAGTTAAACAAAAAGACTAACACAAATAAAATCTCATCTGTCGCGTCAAAATCTGTCGCGAGATCGGTTGAAAATGCTCACCCACAAAAGTGCCCAACGCGCCATAAGAAGTTTTCACTTCAAAAATGTTTAGCTTTTTGGGATGAACAGAGATTTTATTGATGATAGGAAAAACAAGGCATGGAATAGAGCCTATTAGAGGAAGACAATTAGTCTACTGAAGACCAGGAGAGTCACGATCCTTAGGACTAAAGGAATCACGAGGAGCAGGGGGCGTAGGTGATACAAAAAGTATTAGAACTTCCTTAAAATGCTTGATTTTGACGTTCAAACCAAAAGATAGGTATAGTAAGTTAGTGGTTCGTTGAATCCCACGAGTCACATCGTCTGGGTCTTACGACTAGCTAGCGGTATGTATTTGCGCCTTGTCTTATTTGCCTAAACATTATTCTGTTTAGACGACCCAGTTGGCACAATGGTCACCATGCCGGACTGCCAAACACAGGGTTGCGGGTTCGATTCCCGCCTCAGACAAGTATTTATGCTTAGATATATGTCTGGTTGTTTCTATGTATTATAAGTATATATTTACATAAGAAAAAGTATTTAAGTAGTATATCCGTTGTCTAGCACCCATAACACAAGTCTAGTTACTTAGCTTGGGGCTAGATGGCGATGTGTGGAATGTCCTGCAATATTTATTTATTACCAACGTATCTTTTGCAAAAGTTTTAAACCATCACCCATCATTATTCCGGCTTATCTTCGCATTTTTCAAACAACCATTCGTGACTATCATTAAACTAGAATGTTTGACGTACTTCCCCACAGAGCACCCTAACACTGCCACCCCACAAAAACAAGGGTGGATTTGCAGAATTAAATAAAAAATGCACCTTACTGGACAATGGCGTCAAGACTATTCGATTTTTTTTGTAACAGCGATTTTTCCTAATAGCATTATTAGAAGTAGGGGAAAAGTGACCACTTTTTTTAGCAGTTGATTCTATTACTCAGTTACAATTCACCAATTCACCAATAAATATGTTTTCCTACACTTTTATTATGAGATTGAGGCAGTAAAATGTATATTGATCTCGAATTTCCAGAAATAAGGAAGTTAGAACGATATAACAAAATTTTATGTAAGTACCATTAGTTTCAGATAATTCGTTGGGATAAAAATGTTAAAAGACTATTTGTGCTTTATCATCGAATTGAGAGCCCTTCAGATTTATGATTATGATATAGTTTTATTTGCAATAGCTTTGTAATCAAAGGAGAAAATAAGAAATTGTATGGCTATATTGCTATAGGTCGGCGCTTACCATTATGTCAACCGAATGGTAAGTGACGATGCGGTCTGAGATTTAGCATGCTTGCTTACCTAGAAGACCCTAGTTACTTGAAGATCCCCAAATAAAGAAAGAAAAACAGGAGTGGAACGAAAACAAATCCAACCCATTGTACTTGTACTTGTATACGGGCTGTTTTTCCGCGATCAGACCCTTCTTAATTGGGTCCTTTTTGCGTGAGGATGGAGTAGGCTTGCCCAGCACCTACAACCCTCTCAGCTTAGCCGTCCAGAAGAGAGAACTTGTCAATACTTCTGGAGCCAACTAAGCCGCGGGTTTCATCACAATGTTTTCCTTCACCGTAAGAGCAATGTCAATTAGCACACATAAATTTTTCTTAAGAAAAATACATTGGTGCACGGCCGGGATTCGAACCCACGATCTTCAGAATGGAAGTCGCGGTATCCTACACTAAGCCAACACCGCTCCAACCCATTCTCTTCATTGTATTTAGTTCGTATTTGAAGACACTTTATTAAGATTTAACAAAATTGAGTAATGTTTCATTAAATATTTTCTATGGTTTTGTTTTGTAAATTTTTAAGTCGGACTTGATAAAATAGAGAGATTTTTCCCATTGAATTGGGGTGATTTTTCATCTCAGTAGATCTAGAATTCTTACATAACTGACACCGATGCAGTTAGCCTATTCCCAGCCAGTAAACCACGATTCAGTCTCGTCTTGGCAACATCGTTCTCCCTATAATAGTGTTGCCATGCCTAATGGCGCAGTTTGCAAGAAAAGTATTTATATTGTAATTTATTTTTATGTTTTCCTGGATGTTAAGATACTTTGCTTATTTAATTGCTTGTATGTTTGCGTAAGAGTCGTTGAATGTTTGTTTTTTATTTACTTTCTTGTCGTAAGTTAGCGTTACGTAAAAAAGTTTGGAGATAATGTTTGTTTGTTGAATCAGCTTTATCTGGGCTAGAATCTAGGTAGCTAAGAATCTAGCTTTCTATTTCTTTATATCGTCTGCGTAATACATAACGTACGCAAGTGTATGTTATTTATGTAGGTAGGTATAATCACTACATAGTATAAAATAAAGTCACTTTTCGCCGTCCCTATATCCCTATGTCCCTTTGTATGCTTAGATCTTTAAAATTACGCAACGGATTTTGATGCGATTTTTTCATTAGATAGAGTAATTCAAGAGAAAGGTTTATACGTATAATACATGCATAATATAGCCGTGCGAAGCCGAAGCGGGTCGCTAGTTATTTATTAAATTTAATTTTTAAAATATTATAAAACTAATAAAAAATATATGGAATTTTTGTGTCAATAAGTGTTAGATTATTTGCCAACTTCTGTGGCTTGGTGAGCGAACATCTGCCTGCGACGAAAAAGATTGTGGGTTCAATTCTCATCTCAAACAAATATTGATGTACAGATATACAGATATTTTGTTTCTGGTCAGGGTGTTCCTGTATGTATATTATGCATTTAACTATTTACAAAAGAAAAAGTAAAAGTAATCTATCGTCAGGCCACCATAACACAAGCCTAGTTAGTAATTACAACCTATAGGGCTGTGTTATGTGTCCTACAAAATTTAATTTTTGATTAAAAAAAAAAATTATAAAGTTTTTTTTTAAATATTTATATTTACCTAAACTCTCATCATATTGGCTTCACTAAGCCTAAATTACGTAACACAAAGCCAAAATAACTTATCCTTATTTCATTAAGAAGCCATACCACTGCACACTTACCGCCCCATGCCCTATCAATTGCATCATTCATCACTTTTGATCAAGCAATTTGCGAGATTGTTCCGTCATCAGTTGTTAGCACATCATACATCTTGCTTCGAATAATTCTTCATGATGGCACGTGCTTTTTGACATTTTGACGTATTACATTTTTTGGCGCGAATTTGAACTTTTATAGAAAGTAAAATAATATCGAGTTGATAATTTGTAATTTGGTTAGTTTGACGTTGACGAATTACGTTTATTTTAAATTTTAAAAAATTATTTAAAAACAAGATTAAAGTCACTTGTGCAAATCACATAAAACTTATCGATGCCTTATACGCAGTCTGACCTAACATAGAAACTTTCAAATGTTTTTAATGGTCGAATTTCAATGTAAATACTAAAAGAGTAGAAAAAATAAAACAAGAAAATACTAACTATAATAATCACAGAAATCTGAATCGTCAAAAAATATTTACTCAAATTATAATAGGATGTGTATTGACTAAATCTGCAGACAATATAAACAAGATAAAAAGACATGGCGCCGTCTGACCAATCACATTCGAGAACGACCGCGACGACTTCCGGGAGTAGCGCGGGAAAATTCAATATCCGTTCGAATAAGCAGTATTAGATTACATGATTACAGAAGACTGGATTACTCTGATCTCCCCTTGACTTCACATTTTTAGTGTAAATTCCGCATTTCTTTCGGAGAAGTTACATTTACGTCATAGTTTATGCTGTAGTTACTACGTAAGCTGCGATAGATGTAGGGGTCTTTACTAAATTGACAGCTCTACAGTAGTTTTGTGTCACATGTCGCATGTAATTGGTAATAGTAAACGCGTCGGCAGGATTCAACCGTCACCCATCCAATAAAACGTCAAGAAGTGTCAATGACGAAAAAGTAGGAGGATAGGTGACGACAGAATCGCACGCCACAACGCAGAGGTTTTATTTTAAACAAAGGAATTTTTTTTTACCCGACTACGGCGAAGCCAAAAGGAAGAGGTATGTTCTATGTATTTAGAATGTCTATTAAAATAGAAGTTGACCGTATTCAAGCAGAAATTCAATAACCTCCGCAGCGACCGACGCAGTATTAACTGTCATTGTTTGAGCATAGGTAGACCCTGGCGACAATATCTTACATGATGCTAAACGATTTTGTATTACTTGTCGAATATGCAGTTTGTGCCGCAAAAAGAGTTTAACCAGTAACCTCAGTGTTACCAGACAATCGTTCACCCACTGAGATTCGGAGGTCGTCGACTTTCAATATTTTATCTAAAATATATAAATTACGTGTCACGTTGTTTGTGCGCGATGGACTCCTAAACTACTTAACCAATTTTAATCAAATTTGCACACCGTGTGCAGTTTGATCCAACTTGAAATATAGGATAGCTTACATCTTAATTTATCCTGATATTCCCACTGGATCGGGAGTTACGCGGGTGAAACCGCGGAGCGCAGCTAGTAGTCTTATAAATATACTATCAGAGAAACCACCACAAACATATGGTGATTTCTTTAATCTTGATAGAAACAGCAATCAATTTAGCGTATAGTTAAATTCGTAACCATAAATCCAACTACATAAATCAATATTTACGAAAGCACCCTTTCTGTTTGCACAAATGCAATTCATTCGACTTGTACATGATGCATGGACTGGCGTTGGCCATCGACAGTGTAAATACGAATTCGTAAGAACGGGTCGGCATACAAAGGGACATAAATGTAATGAAAAATCCCGCTGGTCTGTGCGGTTTTCAAAACTGCTGATATTCAGAAGATTTATTAGCTTTTATATTGTAATGAAACCAATTTATATTAATGCATTTTCTGAGAGTATTTTATGTATTACAAAGCGTAATCTAAGTACTTAGTAAATGCCTAAGAAACAGATTTGTAAAAAAAAAAGGATTTATAGTTAGGAGCAGTTTTCTCTGTACACTATTTTCAATAAATATTCCATCAATTTACATCTAAAATAAAACATATTTTGATAAAGATAAAAAAAATCCGTTCTTCCTCAGCACATAAATAGTCATTGTGACAGAAATTGCCAATACATCACAATTATAACCACAATAAATCGACGATGCTGTGGTAAAATTACATAACCGAAATACACATTTTTTATAAGTAACGACAAATTAATACGTTGATTTACATCCATCCGTTCCTATAACCAAATACGCCTTATCATTGAAAGCTATTACATTATTATACTGTAAATAAATCATAGAAGAAAACGTAATATCGCTACAAAACTAGTATTATCTTAATTGAAACAAAGAGAGCTTAGTTTAACATCCAGCAAAATAACATCTACGTAAATTGCCATAACTGAATAAACAGCAAATGAAAATCGATAGAAGCCACAAACTTCAAACGAACATTAATTAAAATTAATTATGTAAATGCATACTAACATGATTGACACCGGAGACTCTTGTCTTGTTCAATTTAGATAGGTTGGTGCCCATTCGTAGCCATCAATGCCGAACCAAGCAGTTCTAATTCGAACCTTAAATTCATACACGTAAAGTCTTATTTCGAAGCGACACGTTTTAAATAAATTTGGCACAGTTAAGGACACGAAAGTTTTGGTATCACATTCACAAATGTAGTAAGTCTATGAACACAGTTTTTTCCGTAATTACACTTTAGGTATAGTCAATTCATGGAAGAGCTGAAAGGAAAAAAATAAGTAGATTATTTTTTCGAAAAATTCATGAGTTTGGTGCAAAAATAAATAATTAAAGTAAAAAGGTAGGAAGAGTATATTGAATTTGAAGTTGTTAAATCCGAACTTGGAAAGACAATTTACCTAGATTCTAGATTAAATCAATTACATAGAACTAAATATGTACATTTATTGTTTTACAATGACTCAGTCAAGTAAGTAAAGCTTAAGTAATGTAACTTTAAAAGGGCAAAAACACTAACTTGTTCAATGTTCATTGAACGATCGCCTACGCAAGGCGTGGGCGAATCAATGAATCGGTGTCAAGTAGGTATCAATGAAATGTATTGTGAGAGTTTACTTGGTGTACTTAAATCGTATTTTTAAAACCGTCAAAATCTTCAATAAATGTAATATTGTGACTTATGTGAGATGAAAATAAGACTGGCTGTATCTAGGGCTTATTTTCAACAGAATAATAATTTTCATTCAGCAAATCTCATTTTTTATGTGTATAAGGCAGTAAATGAGTCTATTTGTTTGCCTTTTTACTCTAACGGTTATTTGTTGATAAAATTACACAAATAAGAGGTTCCCCTTGTGTTGATTTTATAGGGTAGGCCTCGAGTAAAACCAATGAGTCATACTTGTAACTGCATTTAACAAGCAAGTGTTTTGCAAGAGTTCCTAGTTGAATTATTGGAAACATTAATTCATAAAGTTTATGCAGTCATATTCATAAAATCTATCTTAAACGCCTTGTTTCATTATATACCTACTGCATGTGTATGAATGAATGTATTTGTACTTTAGCGAAATTTTCAAAACCTAATATAATTGCCTCAGTAAACTAGGATGTTTTGAACCTATCTGATTGTAAATACATCTGCAGTGCAGAATATTAACAATTATATTATTATTCTCTATAATTTAATTACCAAAGACACAATCAACACCACAACCTGAATTAATAAACCATTAATACGCACATTACAAAGAATTAGTGAACCACATGATGTGAACAACATATCGATCGATATCTAGTTTTAAATACTAAAGGGTTGGCAGCCCTCCCTAGTGGAAATACAGTTTAGAAATAGGGGCATTTAGTTTGTAGATTTATTTATAGATTGCTGTGACTCAGATGCATGCTTGTTTTGGTGATTTTTGAGTTGCATGCTTTTGTCAGTTAGTGTTGAAAATATTAAATGTTTAGGAAATAAATCTAAGCCCTTTATGTATTTCACTTTGAATCTCATTTTAATTAGTAGGTACAATATTATTATGTCAGTAAGATTTTTTTATATGTGTGCTCATTAATATGTAAGTAATTCAAGCCAGAAATTTTAGAGTAACATATTTACAATATCTTAATTTCAATTGATTTCTAAACAATATAATAAAATAAAATAATCAAGTAATGGAGAAAACAACAAAACCAAACTAAAAATTACTTTAATAACCATTCATCACCTTGAAAAATTGGTATAAAATAATTTTTACTCCGTCTTATCAGTCCTTTCACAAAAAAACTCGCGACTTGATAACTTGAAACGCGCCGCACACTTAGTACAAAACGAGACCGTAATAAAAAGGTCACTTTCACTGTCTTTCTTATTCAACCTTTTTAAAAACGTTTCTAATTTATTAATCGTTCGGAATACGTTTCCAACCAGCACTGTTCCAGCGTTTCCCTCCGTACGTCCACTCCCGGTGAGTGTCGTCCCCTTACTGCCGACCTCCCTTCGCGCAAGGAGGGGCAACTTATTTGGCCTCTTTGTTGTCCCAAAGAGGGCTAAATTATTACGGTTTTGCGATAACATAATAAAATTGTGCACTAAATAATCGGGAAGATAAATATTTTACCTTTGAAAATTGAATTTTGTGAAAAACTGCCCATTTAGTTATAAAAAAACGACTTTTTTATATTGTCCGAGATATTATGAGCTGAAGCATTTTTCCGGTTCTTTTTTATGGGCATATATCAGTCAAATTCAGTCTCTTTATTCCTCATTTTTTAGTCAATATTTAATGAAGCTCAATTTGGTTTTACCTAACGTGTTTTTTTTTCCATTATAATTAGTTTAACTGTTAATTACAGCTTACATAAATAGGCTTTACTCAGCTAACTTAACGCAAGTACTTAGTTAATCCCGTTTTAACTTATTATCTTGCGTAAAAGCTATCTAGGTACAAGTCGTAACTTACGTCGCTGTTGGAGTACCGTTTACCTGTAAAGATAAAACATACAATTAAATAACAGATTTTATCGGTTAAAAGCATTAAAATCGGTGTAAATGTTGTTACTTCTATCTTGCATTTGACTGTTGTAATTTAGAGTTACTGATTTTCGCTAATATTGTATTACGTATCTGAGTTTGTTGGTATTGCAATTTAATTTAATTTAATTTACTACAAATTAACTATTTTATGTGTTCTAGAATTCCTTACATAATAGAAATGAATCTTTTAAAGAATGAATTATAATAAATACTCGTTTATTTTTATTATCTACAATTCAAATAATTATAAACAATTTTTAATATTTTACACACATGACCAAAATTGTTTTTACTTAGTAGCATTACAGTAAGGTTCATGAATGGAGAGACTGTAATTAGATCACAGCTGAGTGTAATGTGTAACAAAAATAGAACAGCCGGCCAAAGGACTCCCGCCTTGTAAACATGGATTATTTCGTAATTATATTTATGTAAGTATAGCTAGCATAGTTTTAGTCAATATTCAAATTGTCTATGTTGTTCTAATAAGTAATTCAGCTGATTAAAAATCATATAATAAGCCTCACCAAAATGATAATGCTTAAATACAGTTTCTCTTTTAAAAAACCGACAGATTCAGAAAAAAAATGTTTTATTAAAATTTACTAGGTAGGTATATTTTCTTACAAATGATAGGTTAGCGTTTAATCACTATTACTGTCTGATGATAAGGGAAGATGCGCTTGAAGAAGAAAGCTGTTCAGTGGCGACTTGAAAACACCCAAATTGACGTATAATTAATTAAGTTGTTTCCTTTCTATTAATCCCCAAAAATCACAATTTCTCAGTTAACACCTTTAAGCACTGCACCGTCGATATCTCAACTTCAAGCAATATAATACAGGTAATACCTAGGTGTTTTAAACAACAAATATTGATAGTTGTCTAGAGAATTAATATCCTGGTAAGTCCTCCATCTCGTCTAGACTAGAATTACCAAACATAGCTTAGTTAACAGATAGGTATCGTCTCGTACTGTATTACCTAAATCACTGTAGATGCTGAGAAAATTGATGTGGATTGCTCTTTCATGTTAATAGAGAGATTCTACATGGATTTTATGTTATTTTGTATTCAAGATGGCATACAGAACTTGTGTGTTTTAATACTTATAAATCCAATGTGTTTTACGTCGGTTTTCTAATAACAAAAGGGGGTTGTTCTAGACATATAGGCGATCAACTTTTATTCTGCAACTTTTAAATAATTGGACCTTTTTTTTGAACATTTGGGGCACTGGAAAATCAGCTGAATTCAGCAATAAAAAAAAGATGTTGTAAATAGTAGTCGAAACTCTATAAACTTATAAAACCCAAAGGTCAATGACCTCTAACTCTAAGAAACAGCTGATTATTGAGTAAAGATAACCTAAAAAAGTTTGAATTTGCCCAGTCTTTCTCCAGACTTTGAACTATTCCTGTGTAATTTTTCATTCAAATAAGTCGAGCTGTTTGGCCGTGAAGAAGGATAAAGAAGGGTTTTATAAATGTTGGGTTGGAATCAAAGAGTTTTAACATACAATTTTGTCGCAAAAAATTGTACTTACTGGTATGAAATTAGTCTAGTGTGAAGTTTGCGTTCTAAAACTACGACTTTGTATGAAAAATGTCCTAAATAAAAATAAATAAAATAAATATTGCAGGACATTCCACACATCGCCATCTAGTCCCAAGCTAAGTAACTATTTAGACTTGTGTTATGGGTGCTAGACAACGGATATACTACTTATATACTTTTTATTTTGTAAATATATACTAAACTAATACATAGAAACAACCAGACCACAGTCAAAAATCTAAGCGTAAATTAAATACTTGTTTGAGGCGGGAATCGAACCAGCAACCCTGTGTTTGGCAGTCCGGCATGGTAACCATTGTAGCAACTGGGTCGTCAAATGTTAATCTCTATTAAAATTTTAATCTCTGTGTATAGAATTTAAGTTTTAAATTAGTGCAGTTACTTGCTAAAACGATAGCACCAACCTAAACCCTAACAATGCGTTACAGCAAAAACAGTTAATAAGAAAACGTCACAGAATCATAATTTTAATGGACAAGATTATCATCTCCAGACGGCTTCTGCAATCAGCTTAGGTTCAATTTGGTTGAGGCATGCCAAGCCTATGTCACATTGTAGTCAGCTGCCAAAGCCATACTGCTTATCATTCTAAGTGCCATTATGGTGATAAGTGTCTTTATTGGTGATACTGGGAAATCTAGTATAAGGGCATAATGCGATATTAAAGGTGCATTTATAGAAGTCAAAGGCAAAGGCAAAGGCAAAGCAGGCCTGTTGCTGATAACTAAAATTAACAATTTATTATTACATGGAGAATTGCCCTTCGTAGCAACTGGACAGATTTCAACTGAATAGATTAGCAACTAGATGCGACGACATTGGGCCTAACGCCCGCGATAACCTAAGGCCGGAATGATGCTGATGATGAAAGAAAGAACTCACTTACAAATGCTACACACAACAACGCTTAACTTGAAGCACGAAGACTCAGCCCTAACGACTAAATGGGAGGCTAATAAATTAACAACATGGTATTCATTATGTCATGGACTGTACACGTTCTGTCCAGTAAAGAATCTCCCAGTTGCTACGAAGGGCTATTTTCCATGCAATAATTAATAATATAGCATTTTGCTTCTTGCTGTTATTCTTATATTATTAGCCGAGTTATATTGCTGTGTTATAGTTGAGCAGCCTGCCTCTCAAATCACTGGAAAAAGCACACAAAACACCTGCCTGTTCGTAGATATTTCACATCAAAAAATCTAAATGGAAATGTCTGGGAAATTTGTTATGAATGAAAATATTGGAAAAACCTTTCAGTTTTTCATAAATATTGGCTATAAATGTCTGATGAGGTATTTTAGAACATAAATTGTCTGGAGAAGGCGGGGCATTGACGGTCTGCGAACTAATAAAAATATTAGACGTCCATACATGAGAGTAAAAATGGACTACTAATGTAAACAAACTCGAAAGTGACTCGCAACATTTACTCTTACTCGTTCTCGGGCTAATTTACATTAATTTTCCCCAACTTGACTTCTTTATTTGGGTCCTCTTTGGGTGAGGTTCTACTATTCAAAGAGGAAATCAAACCAGCTCGTCCAGATCTTGGAGTTAGTATGGACAGATTGGACGGTGGTGAGACGTATGTGACTAGAAGAGAGATGAATAATGTCAGCCAAAAATACTGTTACCTCTAGAAGATAATTATTATTGGCTATTTTTCTACCTTATAACTTAAAAAAAATTCTTTATCTTTGTTTTTGTTCAATGTTCACTTTATATTAGTATTAGGAATCAGTGGAAACTTTGTTAGATAAAGTGTTTTATATAATATGTTTATGTAGTTCTGCATGTTTCTAAAAAAAAAACGAAAATAAATAAAATAACAATGTCAAAGATACTGGAGTGGAATTGTGATATCGACACGAAGAAGAAAAAGCAGTATAATGAACGTAAAGAGCCAGAGAGGTAGAGGACGACCTCATTAAACATGGATGGACAGAGTGAGACAAGATATGAGAGATGACTGTGAAAGATAAGATGACGACTAATATAGGTGAATGAAAGAAGAAGATATACTGCGCTAACCCCAAATAAATAGTGGTAAAAATAATCGGATATTTTAATCGAATTATTGCGTTGTCATCGGTCTTTGACAGGTGTGCAAAGTTTGAATTAAATCTGATCGTTCAAAGTAGGGCAAAATCGAGCCCAGAAGAGTCGGTTACATACAAGCAAACATACAGGTGAAACTAATAAAAGCGTGTTAAAATAAAAAGGCAGAAGAAGAAGATAGTGTGTAGATAGATAAAGATAGTAGCATTAGCAGCACGCTACTATTTTCTTTGTTAAAATGCAAATCTCAGTGAGAAACAATGGTAACGCGTCGGGGCCACATTAAAGACCATACTCGATAACAAATCGTGTGCACGATCATGTTCACCTGTGAGAAGTAAATAGGAATTTAACCACTTCTACAATACTGGAACTATGTATTGAATTGAAAAAAAAAAAAAATTATAACAAACTTTAATAAGGATTTTTTTCAACCACATCTAAGTATAATTTTCTCTGAAACAATATATAATCCCCAAAAAACAAGTCTCATTTAAAAAAAATGATATACGTTAACTTGGTACATTACTGCCGGAATAAGCCTTTTCAATATAAATTAATTAGAATTAAAAAAAAAAAAGCGAATTGTCATTATTTTATCGAGCAATCGGTACTTTTAACTTAAGCAAACCTACTCTAAAATGATTGGCTGTTACTAAAAAATTGCAAAATTTCAACAATAGATCTTACCCCTCGAAAAATCTTTACAATTTCAACAATCTTAAATCCGTAGTCATTAAAGAACATCCCCATGCATCTACTCTTAAGTAGCTATAGTCTACGTACCTTGCGGCCATTGCCCGTCTGCCTTAAATAATAGAAGTCCTAGGATTCTCGCAGAATACAGGATCATTCATTGGCGTTAATTGCAATTTTACAGAAGCGCGCTGATTGGTAAATTATTGGTAGCGTGCGTTTGATTGGAGGAAATTGTTTTGATGAATAGATAATAGAAACGAAGCTTGGGATTCAGTATTAGGAACCACGTTTGTTTCGTCTCGTATATTACGGTGACATGCCAAAAATAATGTACCTAATATTAATTAGCCACAGTCAAAGTCACACATATTAGATGCACCTAACTGTTAAGGTGGATACCTACTTCACTACCTACTTTTATGTTTGTATTTCATTTTAAGTGACTATTTATTTTATTTTCATAGGAAAACATACAGTGATATACAACTAAAGATAAAGCAAAACACTATTTACCCTAAATCATTTACTTATTCAAGTCGAATTATTCGCATAAGACATAGTGAATTGTCTTGAAAATGATGTAAGGATGTGTATCTTCGGAACCCACCAATAGAAAAAAGACACAAGAAACTAAGTACCTAATGGGTTTCCGTTTTTGTGATGTTCAAAAAGGTCAAGATACAATTTTGAAAGTAAGTATATTCGAAATGGAGCAATTAAAGTAATTTCCATGATATTTTAAAAGTAAGCCTAGATATAGTCAAAACCTTAATGATTATCTAATCCAACCAAACCTAATAGGCTAGCCTCATTGGACTAATCCATTCCAAGCTTCCACCAGTTTCCTGGAAACTAATTAAGCTAACTTGACACTTCGTTCAGTTACAATAATCCTAAGGGAAAGCGACGTTGTACTTGTTGTACAAGAAGTTTAATGTCGTTATTGCTGAATGTTTTTATTTGGTAAATCAATTTTTAAACGACTTTAAAAAAGGAGGAGTTTATCTGACTAGGTAGGTACCTAAATCTTGATGGCAATAAAGTTCAAAATGTTTAATGGACATCGCGGTTGTAAATAGTATTTTGAGTAACCTTTCATTGCCATTGATTTACAACTCAAGGCCTTATGAAAAAAAAAAATTGGAGACGACTAGTTGTTTGCAAAGTTTACATTGGTAAACAATTAATTGCTTGCTTTGCTTTGTGTAAGTACCTACATCGTGTTTTATGTTCCTTACTGTGTTGTACAGTATGGGTCATAAGTAAATGATCAGTTTGCTACAATAATACTATCAACAAGTATTGGAGTTACGACCTTATTCTAATAGACGTTACACACAAACTTAAATATGTACTTAAATTAAAAGTACTCAGTGTGATTATTATTTTCAACATGTTAGCTATGTGTTTAGTTGTATGAGTGGTATAAGGGGCCACCCGCTACACCAACCGACGTGGGTTGGATCTACAGGTTACGTTGTAATATTGTTCAAATAGTGCTGCACAGGATTGTAAACGTTACGGTGGGCAGAGACTTTTGACCGTGAATTGTACAAATTAAGTTATGTATCTATCTATCTAATTTTGCTGTCAAACTTGTGGTCGATAATTTTTATTTCTTGTGTGCCCCAAGTATGTTCGGGGCATGATTGAAAAGCTTGATGTCGTTGGACCTTTCGCCTAGTCCTTTTACGAAGTTAAATATGTATATGTCTATAGTCATAGCATACTTTTGTAACTCACTTACTTGTAAATATTTCTGTACTTAGGAGAATCATGAGTTTTTGATACGCGGCGCGAGTAGGTATTTTCAAAAATGACCCGTATCGTGTGATAGAGAGAGTTTAAGTTCGGACGTAATTGCCTTCATTTTGCTTTTAAATAATGTTGCGGGCCGTAAAGTTTTTACCCCCTTTATCCTTCACAAAATGAAATAAATTTGGTCTCATTTAATTCACTGCATCTTATTCTAGGTTTATACGTTTTTCTTTTTTGGTAATTCAGTTTAGTCTATTAAAATCAATTGAAACGCCCGATGAAGTTTTTAAGTCAAAAATATAGATATTCAGATACTAATAAGTTTTATCTTAGGCAATATTTCTTTAAAATAAAAACGGTTAAACCTAGTTTTCCATTAGATCTATAACATTTTCAAAAAATATCAAAATCGGACTTCGTTTATGGGGGAGAAAACGTTACCGCTTTTTGTATGGAAATTTACAGCCTCACACTGGTCTTAATATCTCCTTCTTCATTATCTTTGTATCTAACAGGGTGACCAAACTGAATGCCAATAGGACCAAATGCGAATGACAATGAATGCATCGAATATCTAACCACTATTTTAATTAAACCTTTTTACAACGATTCAGTTAGAACAATATTTTTTACAAATATTACAAAAACCTATCTCTAAGCACAACGTCTATCTATGTAGTAATAGCGACGTTTATCAAAGAAGCGCACTGCGAAATCCTGCTCATCCAATCTCAGTAAGTCAGAGTTGATGGATAGGCCGGTTTTAGAGCGCGCCCTAATGAGGGCCACAATCGCGGGCTTTATCGACACTCTGATGCTTGATAGATGATGAGGGAGAATCAGCCGCATGAAACTGTATTGCCGGTTGAGGATTTTTTCATATTTGGAGCGTAGCCGTAGGTAGAGCTCGTCCAATATCTGAAAATTTCTTGCAAGTTCCGGAATCGATGAATAAGTAGGTCAAAAATTGGTGGAATGAAAATAGAATTTCTAATTTTCAAATTTCCAGAACTTGTAATAATCGATTGTATAACGAAATAACGACCAACGCTTTGAGAAATTTGTTTTTTTTTTTTTTTTTTAAACAATACTCGTCTACGTTACGAACAGAAGAAATAGCAAAATTATTTGTAGGTAATTAAAATTGGGAGTCTCGGGGACAAATGCATAAGGGATCGCGATTCTCCGGTGCAAACCCATAAAAAATATTGCTTAAAATCATCCCATATACATTTCGAAAATTGACAAAAGTCCATGAAAATGAAACATCACTACATAGTATAAATAAAATAAAGTCACTTTTCGCCGTCCCTATATCCCTTTGTATGCTTAGATCTTTAAAACTACGCAACGGATTTTGTTGCGGTTTTTTTAATAGCTAGAGTGATTCATGAGGAAGGTTTATATGTATAATACATGCATAATATAGCCGTGCGAAGCCGGAGCGGGTCGCTAGTAGGATTATAATTTTGAATAATTATAATTCCGGTTTTGAGTGGTTGCATAATAAAATTAAAATTTCAACTCTCTAGCTATCATGGTTCATGAGATACAGCCTGGTGACAGACAGATAGACGGACGGACAGCGAAGTTTTAGTAATACGGTCCCGTTTTTATCCTTTGGGTACGGAACCTAAAAACAAAATATTTACTTTTCCAATCCAAATAGTTATTGTTCGACTATTGGTTAGGTGGGATACTTGGTCAATATAAATCATCACATAACAGTTTTCGTCACCGGTCCCTCATTCTTATTCAAAGCGTTTTTAACAAAACACCCGGTTCCAAAAACGATACCCACCCCATGAAAAATGCCATAAAAAAACATCATAAAATTTCCATTACTACCCATCCGGGCACAAAACGAGCAGTTGCCTTGTCAAAGGTTAAAAATGTCCACATAAATTATGAAAAAATATGAAAAACAGATAGAAAAATAGTAGTCACCGATCGATATAAACGCGAGCCTATTTCTAGGAACAACATCTTCACTTGGTGTGTTTGTTTTGAGCTTTAAATTGATAGATAGATAGATAGAAGTCTTTCGTCTGAAATTTTTTTAACGAAAAGGCACGCGACAATCAAACAACGACCGTTCACAAGGCAGAAAGAATAGTAAACTTGACCTAACGAGTGCTACTAGAGGTAGCAACCGCTTCCGAAGCACGGAGGGGCTCACGAAAACACATTTTTGCCACACTACTAATTGGCTACCTATCGAAGTAATGACCGCGCCAGGCGTCGCTTAACCCGCACGACCGTAAACGATCAGCAAGCGTCGCTTAGCTGTGATGCTCCTCAATAATAAAGTAAAGAACACGCAAACACTTTGATAAAAATATAAGTTCAGCAAAATAGCAATATAAATTCATAACATTAACAAGAAAATTGGATGTCAATGAAATAGCAATTTGTATCTCATCGAATACAAAGCAGCGATAGGAAAATAAAATTGTTTTAGCGCATATAACGTTCAGGAGTCTACGCCCTAAACACGATCGCGATAGTTCGCGATATATCAAATTAATAGTCTTCGCAACGAAATATCGAAATTGGCATGTGAATGGTTAAAAATATTAGGCCCATTCATTTGTCTCTAGAAATAGTTAAGAACATACTTACAAGAAGTAATTAATTACTCAACCATAGAAATTACAAACACCCCTTGTTCACAGAAATCGTATGAAGTTCGACATACCACTTCGGAACCGTACAAATGAGTGACGTTAAAGGTTGCTATTGGCAACAACGCATGGCTCATTTGCTAGCTATTTCATTACCTCTGTCTGAAGCAGGACTCTTGACAAGGGCCAGTACCTGAACCCTTAAAACAAATTTAAAATATACGAATATGAACCTAATACTTCAGAACTTAAGGAATACCGTAACGGCATTATTATCATTGCTCGTGAGTTTGGAAGTTCAGACGCTGAAAATTACGTTCACGGTAAATTTAATTCTAAAATCAGGAGCATTAAGATGTAATTAGACTGAAAAAAGTTAGAAATTTAGAGGTATTGGGTTGTATTAATACGTAGGTTTGTTTTTGATAATATGACCTCAATTATGCAGGCGTTTAACGTGCTCAGATTAATAGACTAGGGTCTCCTTGTGGATGACAGTTTGAGCCTTTGTCAAATTTAATAAATTAATTCAACGCGTATCAATTTTATCCTCAGGGACTTCCCTGGATGATATTACGGTTTGTATAATTTACTACAGTGACAAATAACAACAGAATCATTTGACTTGATAGTAGAAATTGTTATGCTCTAACTAAGCCACTATTTGTCGAAGCAGGTGAACGGTTTATCGATCATGCGTCTATAAGGTAGACACAAAATAAGTACTTGTTTTCAAAACAAAACGAACACCGCATGACATAGATAAACGGATAAGATTCAAAGGTGAATCTGAGAAATGTCTAGATTGTATTTTGAACTTTCAATTTGAAGTTGTTTCGAAGATAAAAGGAATACTTGGTAACTGTGATTTCTATGCATAATGCGTCATTCATAATCTGGTTATAAAATAAAATAAGATACTAATAAGTAATGTAAAATCATGCCCCATCTAACACTTCGTAAGTTGTAAATATATATTATTTTCTATTGAATTTCCTTTAAAAAAGTCTCTCAATACATATACCAACAATATATCTTTTCATAACAAAAAGACTTTTATTTACAGTCGAGATATTTTCTCACAAATCAGTACATAACGCTAAAGGTAATCATCTGGAAACTATTCCCTATTCAGATGCTTCAATTTTCACGCAAAAAATGTCCTAGGGAGGAATCTGTTCAATATCTGACCAATTTAAAATGACCTGTTGGTTTGCATGTTTCGTATCAGCTGATCTTTGGTTGAAAAGAACAGGACGGGAGGTCAGAGAACACTGGTACCGAAGACAACACCGATGTGTTCGTTCAACCATTATTTCCATATGATTAGACGTGTCATTGCCAAGCCTCTGCGAAATTCTGATAATGTTTGAAAATCAGGTTTTCCACAGGTAACGGCTAAAACCAACAGAGATTCTATCCGCCTATAATAGGCCTAGCATGGTAAAGAAAGATCGACCACGTTTTTTGCAAACTCGAATATGACTCTGGTATGATTCTCCACAGTTGGTTGAGATATTAAAGCCAACGAAGGTTTACTAAAACGTGCGTTCGTGACAAATCAAAATAATAAATTCAATAGCTTTATTTGCTTTGTACATTTGATTGGCGGTATATTTTTACCCGAGTTTTATTTCGACAGTTTTATTCGGTTTGTTCATGCGAAATAACTTTAAATAACGAAATAAGGAGTAATAATAATTAGGGCACGAATTTCTAAGTGGAACAAAAACGTAAATTAAGAAAATTGTGTGAAATTTCGTGTACTTTCATTACTAAGAATTCGAAGCTAATACCTAAAACTTTCTCTTATAAATGAAAATAATGAAATATTTTTCGTCTATTCCCAGTTATGAAAATACTATTCAGCAAATCATTTCCCATCAACAACTTAAATCTACAAACCTCGATAATACAAAAATCTTTCATATTGAAAATTGCTGACTCACGTTAATAAATTCCACGATTGAATGACATCCCTCACACGTCTGAAAAATATGGGATCTTGTATAGAAGTTTTTGAAAACTCTAATAAAACCTAAGTCATTGTGATAGAGCCCATAATACGAACGCAAAAAGCGATTTTGCTATTGCATTGCCCCTATAAAAATATTGGGGGATAAAATATTGAGATAAGTATAAGCATTGCTTGATACTTGCCACCCTTAAATGTGATACCATAGAACGATATCATATTTTAAGAATTCTTACACACTATGATTCTGAATGTCTTATATAATATTTCTATCCTTAAAACTAGATAAAAAAATATCATTAAATACGCGACGAGTTAGGAATTTTCTACTTTTTTGAACTCGGTTAAAAAAACTACGATTCTTTGTTATGAAACGATTTTATAATATCTTATGAAAAACATAATAAAACAAATAAAAAACATAAACAATATTTAAAATACGTACCTATCATTAAATTTACTTTTACAACTTTTACTCATTTTTCAAATCAAAAATGAAAACGTTGTACCTACATAATTAAAAATAAAATATTTATTACCCTCAACTTAATGCAAAAATACTTAAAAAAAAAAATTCTACCTACTGTTATATATTTTTACAGATATTAGCAAAGTAAATAAACGGAAGAGTATTATGACTTAGTAAAATTTGGAACATGCTTTTTTGCGTGTTCTAGATTTTACCAAGTTGTAGAGTAGATTAGGTAAAAATATCGGGGAAATACGTTTTTTGTGTCATAAACTGTCAATTGTTACCTTATCTAATAATTTCTTATCAGTTTTGTAATTGACATCCACGTTTTTCTCGAGGGCTATATTATCAAATAACATCTGTAAGGTAGCCTATCAATAATGTAAGTGATCGTGATTAAATCATGGAAGTTCACGGACTGATGGTATCAGACCAGGAATTGAACAAGACAGTTCTATGATAAACGATAACAGATTGAGAATTGACGTCATTATGGTGATGATAATGATACTGTTATTGATAAATGATAAAAATTAGATGGCAAAAAATATGATTATCATCCAAACAAAGCTTGTTGGAGACTGACCAAAACTAGTTAAGTAAATTGTTAATAAGGCCTTTGTCCAACAGTGGCTAAAATATGTTGACAAAAGAAGCTGTTTTAAATATGAAATTTATAATATTACAGAACAATCTTCTAATTTTATAATTTAGCCACAATCAAGTATCAAGCATGAATCACGAACTATTACCGACCGCTGTCATGCGACTTGCTTGCATTCCTTATTAGCTAACCTATATTAAATTAAACAATTTTAGTCTTTTACATTCTTAGCTTACTTACTATACTAGTTTTATTTACATAAAGTCTTTAACTCATTTTAACTTATTTATAAACCAATTTCAGATTTTTCCATAATTTCTAAATGACTTTTATTATTAACAAAATATTTACTCGCTTCTGAATGCAAGTCCAAACACATTTTCTGAATGTTACTATTAAAATTAAGTAAATAAATTATTGCCTTAGCTTTTTTTAAATCTTTAACTATGCTCATTAAGTTTGAAGCCACAGTGAAATCTAAATATTGAAGATTTGATCCATCTATGATGATGACAGAATTATAAGCTGTACTAGACAGTATATCTAGTGCTTTGCGTCTTAAATTATCCGCGCTACAATATAACATATTACTTGGTAATACAATAACAAACAATTTTCTTTGTTTAAACATTACAATTGTAGCTTCTAGATTAGGTCTAGCTGTTTTATAAATCAACGTACAAGCTTCCATTAACATCCCAACTATAATTCCGTATTCTAAACCGTAAAATAAACAAATAACAACAGTGCTTAATAAAATAATTAATTCTTTTACACTATTACGCCACAGTTTCTTTAATATTTCAGTATTGATCATTGGTAGAACTGCAGCTATTATCAAGCCAGCTAAAGTTGGTTTTGGTATAAAGTAAAATACAGACGTTAAAAATGTTAAAGACAGTACTATGAGTAAACATGTTAAGATGTTTCCAGCCTGCGTCTGAACACCAGATGAATGATTTAATGCTGTTCTACTAAACGATCCAGTGATGGGCATACTCTTTGTAAGAGAACCGATAACATTACAGAGTCCTAAAGCAAACATTTCCTGTCCAGCGTCAACTCTACCATCTTCAGAAAAAGCTTTGCCCATCACAATTATTTCTAATATCGCAACAAATGGTATCACTATAGATTTAGCACCTAAAATATCTACCATTTCTTCGAATGTATAGGTTTCATTACCAGAGGTTGTACCAAACGGTGGTAGTCCAAAACTTGGTAAGCCACCTTTGATTTCACCAATTAAAGTTATAGGTTGGGTCTCAAAAATAAAACTGGCTGAATAAGTAATTACTGCTCCTATTATAACAACCATAATATTTCTTGACAAAGATAAAAACCACTTAATTTGGATTGATAAAGTACCATTTCTACTACAGCCTTCACCAAAAATCTTTAACAAGTATAATAGTACAATTGTTCCTAAACCTAAAAGAGAATCCCATAACTGCATTGTTTTTATGTTAAGTATAAAGTTCCATACTGAGTCGCCAAAATTGTTCCCAGAGCTCCCACTTAAACCAAATAAACTTTTTAATTGCGATGAGCTTACTTGAAGGGCCGCTGCACTTGTGAATCCACTAATAACTGGGACAGACATAAATTCCACTATAAATCCAAGCCGTAGAATGCTTATAACTACCATGAAGACTCCAGAAAGAAAAGCCAAGAGTACTGCAAAGTCTGGTGAGTAACTTGACACGTACTTTGCAGTCAGAGTTGATAAAATGGCCGTTGGGCCAACAGATGCAGCTGGATTTGTCCCGAATATTACGTAAATGAGTCCTGCTGTTAATGATGAGTACAAACCGTACTCCGGAGGTAGGCCAGCAACGGTGGCGTATGCAAGTCCTTGGGCTATAGCCGTCAGTCCAACCGTCAAGCCAGCGATTACATCTTGAACCAGAATTCCAGTAGTATATTTCGGTAACCATTCAACTATCGGCAGTCTTCTCTTCAATGTTTTGGTGTTGCATATTTTTCGGAAATATTTCGCGATCTTTTTTTGCGAAGCGTTTTCTATGAAGAAGGTCATCTTTTGGATGTTGGTCAACGACTGAACATAGCGATCAGTGGTTTCCGAATCTAAGATTCTAGATAAGCCATAACTATCATTACAAGCCAAATCTGTGACCGATAAATAATAACCTTAGTACTTCCCTCGTGGAAATTTTTCTGATATAAAAATTTAGACTACTGATTATTTTGTCTTTGTTTTTGAATCAATGCAATAAAAAAAACACGATTGACGTCAATCTTGAGGCCAAGAACTCAAGACGTAGCAATTGATAGCAAAATAGAATGCGGCGCAAAATGCTGGACCAGATACGATTCTACAACAGTGGGCTTATTATTTAATTTGCCAAACAATAAGTCACCCTTTAATATTTAAAACCCGATCACAGCAGTGCAAAATATTGATGCCGCGACGTTTGACTTGCGTTAAAAGATAGGGTACTGGGTTCAAACCCTGACTCTGGCGATAAGAGTGATTGAGGTGTGCGTGCTCCGGCATACGTTTTCTGAATTAGCGATTTTTTTGGGAACAAACTGTTTGGACATTGTTTTTCAGGGTCTAAAATTTCATTGACGTGGCTTGAACTGCAAAAAAATAGTATAATTGATGTAGGTATTTTATTATTAGCTCAAGACAAATAGGCAATGCTTCTGTTAATTGATTCAAGTTAGTAGAATAAGATGACTTCCTGCAATTAACATCAACGCAAAATCATTAATCATTATTAAAAAAAACTGCTTTATACTCGTAAATCATTTCCTCGCGATTGACTGTTAACTATTTTAATAATTGACTAAAAACTGGGGTCCTGATAGTCAATAAAGTGGTAATTATAGAGGGTCGTTCATGATCAATCATCGTTTAGAATAGGTATTTTAGAAGTAACTGGGGGTTCTGTCAATTGCTTTTCATTATTTCTAGAATGGTGTCAGGCTGCATAGAAATAGAGAAATGCGAGATGGTACCCAATTAACAATAATGTCAATTGTTATACAAAAAAGAGGTTGAATAATATTTTATAGGTACAATGATAATCTCAAATAATACATTTACAACAGTAGGTAGGTATTTCGGTATACTTAGGTATAATATTTTCATGTCATTTTTTTTCTATTTAGGAAACAGACAGAACTTGGATTATTTAATAAAAGCTAGATCGTGGGTTTTTAATCCCGTCGGGGCCATTGGATTTTTTGAATATGGAAGTTTTTGGGATTTTCGTGAAGTTTTTGGGGTACGTTTAACATTAAAAAAATACTTCATAAATCGGGATCAACTTCGATTTTTTTGAATTAGTTTTTTTTACCAGATCAGTGTCAAATAATATAATACTAAATTTTTATTACTTTACTTCAAATAATAAAGCGACAAACATACTAAAACTCAATCTATTGCATTTTTAGTGTGTAACATCGTAAGGTTAGGACCTCGGTCTGTAAAATCACAAAATTACTCCGTTTTATTGAGTGCGGGCCATCGCATGCAAATCACATAAAACACCATAATAAATACGCAGCCAAAGGTATCAAGTTTGTCAATAAAATTGGTATTTGATGACTGTTTCATGTTGTGATCGTTATCAGTTGAGTTTGTTTGGATTACGGTGGTAAGTGTGAGTAATTTGATACACATTTTGGTTATGTGTATAATTTTCTGGTCAATGTTTTTAAGGTTCCGTATCCAAAGGGTACTAAGACTTCACTGTCCGTCCGTCCGTCTGTCTGTCATCAGGCTGTATCTCATGAACCGTGATAGCTAGACAGTCGAAATTTTCACAGATTATGTATTTCTGTTACTATTATTACAAATACTAAAAACAAAAATAAAAATTGGTGGCTTCTCATGCAACATGTTTTGGAACCCCACTTCATCTAATGATTAGATGGAAGCCTCGTCCAACACCTATTCCACAATCTCAGCTTAGACAAACGTATGTTCAGAGAAAAACCCATCAATACTTGGAGCCAACTAGCCCACGGGTGAGAATGAGTTATAAATAAAAAATAAATTAATTAATATTGCAGGACATTCCACACATCGCCAACTAGCCCCAAGCTAAGTAACTAGACTTGTGTTATGGGTGCTAGACAACGGATATACTACTTATATACTTGTGCTTATACTTAAATGTTTCAACAAACAATATACTACTGTGCAAGTATAAAATATCTACTACGTCAACACCTAGATTTCATCAACACAACTAAATTACAGTAATAAATAAATCATAGGTAAACGCGCTTCATAAATGCAAATATCTTAACCCTTTCTTAGTCAGGGCCCTTAAAGTCCCCATCCATGGAAACTATGTTTTGATGTATAGCAGAATTAATACCAACTCAGATTAATGCTGAGAAATCTATTGTGGCGTAAACGATTAAAGTTTTGGGTAAGAACGGAGTGACAATTGAAGCGTTGGTAAATATGTTACGTAGGGTATTAAACGATTTTAATCCTTTTGTTACATTTAGCTTAGTAGCCTTTATTGTTGTTAATGACCACTTAAGCGTTAAGTTTCGTCTAAATGAAATATGATTCGGTTAGAGAGCAAGTGCCTATGATATTTTTGATGGAACTTTTGTTCCGGGGCATTGCTGTTTTCATCTCTTAAATTGCAACTAAATGTTTTGGTATGAGATCAATCGGTTGAATATAATATATTATTGTAATTTAGGCATATTTAGGCACAAGCAAAAAAAAAAATTAAGTTAGGTACTTACAACTTTTAAGAGATTTAAAATTTTTAAAAATTAAGAAAAACAAACCTTGTTTATAATTAAATCGAAACAAATAGGAAACATTGAAATCGGATATTATTAAGAGGTAAAAAGAGCTACTTATCTGTAATCTTATGTAATGATTTCATTAATTGACCATTACTTCGATGGGTGGCCAATTAGTAGTGTGGCAAAAATGTGTTTTCGTGAGCCCCTCCGTGCTTTGGAAGGCACGTTAAGCCGTTGGTCCCGGTTACTACCTCTAGTAGCAGTCGTTAGGTCAAGTTAGAGGCCTACACCACTAAACGAGAAGAAGAATTTCATTAATTTTTGTAAGAAAGAATAAGACACATTTGCCAGCCTGCTGCTGTTACTTATTATATTCGGTATAAATTAATGTATGCCTTCTCTATTCCACATACAATGCCGCCATTAAAATTTCGAAAATGCTTAGCTTACATCCTAAGCTCATACCTCACTCACGATTCATTGAGCCGTCCACAGCAGCTCGTTAATACGTCCAATAATAACCCAAGAATTACTACTAATACCAGCGATTGTTTCCTAAATCGAATGCGTTGGGTCGGAAATAACCCAATGGCTTGTGAAGGGTTGTTACGTTGGTTTGTTTACTTTGGTAAATTAGCTCTTGCGGATTGTACCTACAAATGCAATATCTACTTTACAGGTAGATGTATTATGCCCGTATTATGGGTATACAGCGCAACAAATAGAATATACTAGCTGCGCCCCGCGATTTTATCAGCGTTAGGGTTTTTAAGTAATATTGATTTTCAACAGAATACATAATAGTTACTCTAAGGGCGTGTTCAGATGACACGCGTCGGCCACGCGCCCACCACGCGCATCACACGCGTTGAACATGCGTTGAAATTTGTTCTATATATAATTTGAGTCTTATGACATATCAATAGATCTCAAATTGCATTTAATCAAGCCCCCTCACCCCCTCACCCGCTCACGCCACGCGCCCGCCCCGCGCCCTCTTGCAGAAATGCAATTTGAGATCTATCGATGTGTCATAAGACTCAAATTATATACTATAGAACAAATTTCAAAGCGTGTTCATCGCGTGTGATGCGTGTGGTTGACGCGCGGTTGACGCATGTCATCTGAACAAGCCCTAACTTTTTCAGGATGTTCCTACGTCCAAAAAGAAACCCCCATGCAAATATTGAGACTCCTAGCACTTGTAGTTTCTAAGATTTCGTGATCAGTGAGTGACTAAGTAAGTGAGTCAATGATTTTCTCTTTTATAATTATTACTAGTATCACCACGTTTCGTACCCACGAAACTCCCGATCCCGTGGGAACATTGGGATAAAAAGATAGTCTATTTTACTTAAAGTTAATCAATGTATCCTCATACATTTCATCAAAATTGATTGAGTAGTTTTGGACTTATTCGTTACAAACAAACAAAAAAATATTTCCTCTTTATAATATTAGATAGTATAGATAATTATATAGATTAAAGTTATTATTTTCAAATAGCTACAAGTTATATTTTTATGAACAAATTTTTATAGTTAACGATACAATCTTCTTCCGTAGGTTGTACCTATCAAAACTTTCAGCCAGTGTGAAAAGGCCGATCATAAAGTTTGAACTTTATATAGCTCTGAGGGTCAATTTCGGTATAAAATGAACATAAAATACATACCTATATTAAAAAGTTAATTTGTGTTTTTATTGAGTTAACTTTATTGATAGAAAAGTAAATCACCTAATAAAATTGAGATTTAGGATTTTTGAAGTAATAAAATCAAAATCTAAATTATTTATTCATTTGAAATCAAATATTTGCATGCAATCACTTTGAAGCTTCTTAAACAAATAAGTTATGATGTGTGCCTTCGGAACGCGCCCACCAATGAGAAGAAGGCACAAGAAACTCATGGGGAAATATGGTTGTCAAAGAAAATCTGTAGACAACCACAGATTTTCTTTGAAAAACATGGTAGACAAGTTATATCTTATTAATATGACAATTTCATACAAATAAATCTTTCGATTGGCGATACCGCTAATAGAAAGTAATCTTGTCTAAGAGGCAGTTTCCTTCTCGACCTTCCGTCGTAATTAAATATTAGACCATAATAAAGATATACTGTGAACCGTAATCTTCACTGTGACAATGCACAACCTAAACCACTAGAATCTAACATTCTTTTAAATTCTTATGAGGTGGTCACTCTTAAAAGATTATTGTAAATTACCACGGAAACGGAATTTCCGTGGGTAAGACCGTGGAGCATAGATAGTAATAAATGTAAGCAATTATATCAATATTATGTCACACTTCGTCGATATCAATTAAGGTAATGACAAAAAAATTTAGTTTGAAATCAACTTGCCGGAAGATGACCACTTACGATGATTTGATTACGTAAATTAAATTCTAAATCTTTCTTTAGATATTCTTCCAAAAATAATAAGAATCTCAGTGGAGTTTAAACCTAAAAACCTCTTTAAAAAATTAGATCACTTCAATAGATAGCTATCACGTGTCAGATAACAAATCTTGACTATCGCCACTTGAGACGATTAAGTGACAAATCTCAGCACGCTCCAGTCCACCACTAACAGCGCCAGCAAGCGCTCACGATGACTTTCCTACAAATGGAGAAAGAAAAACCCAGAAACAGATTCAAGAAATTAGCAGCAAAATCTTGCAGTAAAGATAACTTGAAAAAACGTCTGCCGATACTGCAATGGCTGCCGCAGTATAAAGCAGACTACGTGCTACAAGATATCATAGCAGGTATTACTGTTGGATTAACTGCTATCCCTCAGGGCATTGCTTACGCAGTCGTGGCCGGACTCCCACCTGAATATGGACTCTATGCATCTCTCACGTCAGGCATCGTCTATGTCTTATTTGGAAGCTGCTACTACGTCACAGTTGGACCCACAGCTATTATCTCAGCATTGACATCAAGATACGTATCAGGTTATTCTCAAGACTTCGCAGTACTAATGGCGTTTCTCTCAGGTTTGATGGTCTTACTAATGGGAATGTTTAACCTCGGATTTCTATTAGAATTTATATCAATGCCTGTTATCAGTGGATTCACTACAGCCGCAGCTTTACAAATAGCCTCTTCTCAATTAAAATCACTGTTTGGATTAACTGGATCTTCCGGTGATTACTTTGCAGAGTCAATTCATAATTTCTTTATCAACATAAAAACAGCAAGGCTTTGGGATCCGATCCTGGGATTTAGCACAATCTTACTTTTGGCACTACTTCGAAGAATGGGCCAGGGTTGCAGCCGGACAGATGGATGGTGGAAAAAGATACGTTGGTTCGTGTCATTATCTAGAAATGCAGTAGTCGTTGTCATTGGAATGATCGTTGCGTATGTATCAAAAGTGTCATTGGGTACTGAACCATTTGTTGTCATTGGAGAAATTGGTGGAGGTCTTCCTACATTTGGTTGGCCCCCTTTTTCAACTGTCGTCGGAAATGCAACCTACACATTCACGGACATGATCGAAGTTCTTGGATTCGAATCTGTAATTATACCATTAGTAATTATTATAGAATCGGTAGCGATAGCAAAAGCCTTTGCTGACGGTACAACCGTTGATGCTACTCAAGAAATGATAGCACTAGGCATGTGTAACATAGTTGGATCTTTTGGACAAAGTATGCCAATAACAGGATCGTTCACTAGAACAGCTTTGAACCATGTGTCAGGAGTAAAGACACCAGCTGGAGGATTGACTAACGTTTTGCTTATATTTATTGCATTGACAGCACTAACATCAACTTTTTACTACATTCCTAAAGCATCATTAGCTGGATTGATCATATTTGCTATGTATACAATGCTAGATTACGTAATATTTGTAAGACTGTGGAAGAACAGTAAAAGAGAATTATTTATAATGTTAGTCACGATAATGGTTTGTTTATTTAGAGGTTTAGAATATGGCATTATGGCTGGTATGATATTAGAAGCACTGATGTTACTTTACAAGGTAGCAAGACCTGACTTGGAAGTTAACGTTGCCAAGTCAACAAAAGCTGATTTATTGATAGTACCTTTAACAGACAACGTATCATATTGCGCAGCAGAACATGTACGAAAAGTAGTTTTAAAAGCATCACAACACGCTCTTGAAGAAACTTTAATAATCATTGATGGAACAAATCTTAAAGATATGGACTTTACTGTGGCTTCAAATTTAATGTCAGTCGTGAAAGACTTAGAAAAGAAATCGAAGCAGATACTGTTTTTGAATTTTAATTTAGACTTGAAAAATTTATGCGCTGATATTAATCCCAAGTTCGAATCTAAGTTTGTTTACGCAACTAGTGCACTAGATTTATGTAACACTTTAGCTAAAAATGTTTAAATTACCTAGTTATTGAAGTATTTATTCTGTGATATAAACAAAGCGTTAGGACACAATGCTATCTTAAAAGTGCTTGATGTAGGTGTTACGATAAGATATTATCAAAATAAAGTCAATGGAGCGTTTACATTAAGAATATTGGGATTAAAGAATTATAGTACAAACTAGATCAATTAAATTAATATTAAGGCTATCTATATTTTTTTTTCATATTTAACTAATTATTAATACTTATGTATACTAAACTTTTATTAATTTTGTACCTATTCCTAAAATATTAATTAAATCAAAAGATTTCAACAAAAATGTTTGTTTTATTGTCAAAATTATTTCCGACTCCTAAGCATCAGTAAAAATCAATTGTGTAAAGTCTCCATTAATCCACACACTTAAATAAATAGAAAGGAAAATACACAAATTGATAACAGGTGTCAATCGAAACAATGCTGATAACTTTAGTTTCCTAAGCCTTGTCTAGATTCAGTCTATACGATACTTTGTACCGGGAAGAGACGTCTAAGATGGCAGATCTGAATTCTAAAACAAAAATGAATAAAGTCAATAGAACAATTCGAAAAAATACGAGAAAGTTATGCAGTAAAGATACCTTAAAGAAGAGATTGCCGATACTAGGATGGTTGCCGGATTATAAGACGGAGTATGTTATACAAGATATCATTGCTGGAATTACTGTTGGTTTGACTGCCATCCCTCAAGGAATTGCTTACGCCATTATAGCTGGATTACCTCCTGAATACGGACTCTACGCATCTCTAACGTCAGGCGTTATCTATGTGTTCTTTGGTAGCTGCTACAATGTCACAGTTGGACCCACTGCAATCTTAGCAGCGATGACCTCAAAATACGTCTCCGGATATTCAACTGATTTTGCGATACTGGCAGGTTTTTTGTCTGGCGTGCTGATTCTTATCATGGGTGTACTAAACCTCGGCTTTCTCGTAGAGTTTATTTCCATGCCGGTTATCAGTGGATTTACTACAGCAGCGGCTCTACAAATAGCAGCTGCGCAGTTAAAATCATTTTTTGGATTAAGTGGATCATCTGGTGATTATTTCGCCGAGTCAGTGTACAATTTTGTCAATAATATTAAAACGGCTAAACTTTGGGAACCAATTCTTGCAAGTTGTACAATAATAATGCTGTTACTATTACAAAAAATGGGAAGAAACTGTGATGGAAGTGGTGGATTGTTGAAAAAAGTGTTCTGGTTTGTATCTTTGTCAAGAAACGCAGTCGTCGTGGTTATCGGAATGATAATCGCGTACGTATTAAAAGTCACAATGGACACCGAACCTTTACTAATAATTGGAGATATCGGAAGCGGACTACCAAAATTCAATTGGCCTCCATTTTCAACAGTAGTCGGAAATGAAACTTTGTCTTTCACAGATATGTTAAATGTTCTTGGACCACAATCTGTCGTCATACCTTTAGTAGCTATCCTAGAAACGGTAGCTATTGCTAAGGCTTTTGCTGATGGGGCTACAGTCGATGCGACCCAAGAGATGATTGCTATAGGACTTTGTAATATAGTCGGTTCGTTCGGACAAAGTATGCCTATAACGGGATCATTCACACGGACAGCGTTAAACCATGTATCTGGGGTAAAAACGCCTGCTGGTGGTGTAACAAAAGTTTTACTTCTCATTGTGGCTTTGACATCATTGACATCAACCTTTTATTATATTCCAAAAGCATCTTTGGCTGGTTTGATTATCTTAGCTATGTTTTCAATGATGGACTATGCCATATTCCTTAAACTGTGGAGGAATAGCAAAAGGGAGTTGTTTGTTTTGTTAGTAACAACAGTCGTTTGCTTATTTGCCGGTCTTGAGTACGGTATTTTAACCGGTATTATTTTAGAAGCAGTAATGGGACTTTACAAAACTGCAAGACCTACACTTGAAGTTAAAGTGGCAAAATCTCAAAATTTAGATTTTATGGTAATTTCATTAACAGACAATATACTTTATTGTGCAGCAGAACATATAAGAAAAGTAGTTTTAAAAGCTTCACTTCATTCTGATGCTTTGATTATAATCGATGGAACAAATCTAAAAACTATGGATTACACTGTTGCTTCAAATTTAATGTTGGTGATACGAGATTTGGAGAAGAAAAGTAGACAGATATTACTGATGAATTTTAACTCAGATTTAAAAAATGCATGTATTGATATCAAGCCTGAATATGTAGAGAAATTCGTTTATGCTCCAAATGCTATCGATGTTGTTACTATGTTAGATAAAGAAGTTTGAACGATCTTATAAGTATTATGACGATTTCTACTGTTACATCAGCCACTGTATCCAAAGTTTGTGACGGTTGATTGATTTCATGATTTGTTTTATATATCTTATATCTTATATAATGGGGGCTGACAAAATTGCCAGCAACACTTCGACCCAATGGGATCTTTTGTGCTTACCCCTACCTTGATGTTTCTTACTCTTTGAAGAAGTGGTCGATTAACGCGGTGATCCCACTCAGAGGAAGAAACCTATATTCCTCCGGTTTGGGATACGCATTCCCAAGGAGGCTCATACGCTTCGCTGCTAAGACGTCGCATTCACACAGTACGTGCTCCATAGTTTCCCTGACATCACCGCAGGCTCTGCAGTCATTATTTGAAGTTAACTTCATTTTCAAAAGCATGTCATTGGTTCCGTAATGTCCTGTCAAGGCACCAACCACAGCTCGTGCTTTGCTTCTGCTGTTGTTCAATATAAATTTAGAAGCCCCTCTGGTGCTGCTACCTATGAATTTCCTCGAATGTAGCAACCCTTGACTGATTTCCCACTCTTGCGTGTGTTTCTTATCAGCGTAATCCTTTACGGCCTTAATGATTGTGCATGCTGGTAGGCCCATACATGGTTCAGGTCCAAGCATAGCACTTGCCGATCCTGTCCTTGCTAGCTCATCAGCTTTCTCATTTCCTGTTATTCCTACATGGCCTGGGACCCATAGTAGTCGCAGCTTGTTCCTGCGGCCCAACTTGTTCAGGGTTTTCACCGCATTCAGGACCAATTTCGAGTTGACCTTGCAGGAATTTAAGGCCTTTAGTGACGCTTGACTGTCGCTAAGAATGTAGATAGTCTTGTTCTCTACACTCATTTTCAGATTTTCCTCTGCGCATGCTATGATTGCATACATCTCTGCCTGAAAGACCGTAGTGTATTGACCCAAACTGTTTTGTTTTATCAGTACTATTGATTATGGTGATGAAGATAAATATTTGAGTAGAAATACCCACTTGTAAAGTGATAGGAAAGAACAATACGTAGGTAGGAGAGTATTATAATTTAACCTTATTTAAATTAATTTAATATAATGTTGAAGTTTTCAAAGTGAGATTTTGTTTTATTTTACGGACTTAAATCATAGCACCTATCTATACCTACGAAACTAAATTCAAAGCTGTATTTTCTTACGATAAAATTAAATTTACCGCTTCGTTTCCACTAACAAAACCACTGCCAAAAGTTTCACAACAAAAGATGTATGAAGACGCAGGACTTCATATTACTTTCAAATGCATACAATTTTACTAGAGGATGTAAAATCTTTGGAATGGAACCAAAAGTGAATGAATTGCTTTAGAGATAGCTGTATTTCATGCTGTTTGGTTGAAACTTGAACTTGCAATTTTACTTGGGGCTGTTGAGGACGGTTGCCAACTCTTCATTTCAATGAAAATAGTGTTTCTTTTTTTGCATTTCCAACTGTCATTATCAAAGTCAATGTTTCGAAATTATCATTTTATCTTAGGACTACAATTGGCAAGAAATTGCACAGGACAGGGAGCGATGGAAGAGTCTGGTTTCGGAGGCTAAGATCCACTTTGGGTCGCTGAGCCAGCGGAGTAAGTATTTTAGGCTTTGAGCTAGGGAAGTATATTTTATGAATAAAAAATATGTATAAGCTTTTTACATTGACGCGATAGGCATAATATAAGGAAAGAAAACTTATACTTCGACGTCGCTAGAGATACTTAGTAATTTGTTAGTATTGTAAATGGTGTGCTTACGTGTCCGATATGCGGTAGAACATTTTCTGCAAAAATCGGGTACGCCAGTTACCAAAGAGCACACCAGCCTGCCTAGCATGAAGACCAAAACACGATACGATAAAGCTATATCACGCGATATAACTACATCAACTCTCAAAATATGATAGATAAAGCCGCCATGTTGAATTTTTATTATAAATTGCGATAAAAATTATGATAAAAATTCAACATGGCGGCTTTATCTATCATATTTTGAGAGTTGATGTAGTTATATCGCTTTATCGTATCGTGTTTTGGCCTTCATGCTAGGCTAGCAGAGACGAGCTGCTAAACATCGAAGCTCGTCATCTTCTTCTGTATAAGTAGCCAGAAATAGTCATGTGGTCGGAATCGGTCAAGGAGATATAAATCAGTATTGTAAAACTCGCAAATGTTAATTATAAACCTTTTCATCACTATCACTACATAGTATAAAACAAAATCGCTTTCTCTGTCCATATGTCCATTAATCCCTTTGTATGCTTAAATCTTTAAAACTACGCAATGGATTTTGATGCGGTTTTTTTTAATAGATAGAGTGATTTAAGAGGAAGGTTTATATGTATAATACATGTATAATATAGCCGTGCGAAGCCGGGGCGGGTCGCTAGCAATATTATAAAGCTGAAGAGTTTGTTTGTTTGTTCGAACACGCTAATCTCAGGAACTACTGGTTTGAATTGAAAAAATATTTTTGTGTTGGATAGTCCATTTATTGAGGAATGCTATGTGATATTTTTATCCCGATATTACCACGGGATTTATAGTTACGCGGGTGAAATCGCGGAAATATTTTTTTTAATTATTGTAAGTATCGCACAGTTTAAGATTTTTTTGCATACAGCGATTGACCTGTCTGATGGTAGGTAACGATTCGACCGAAGTGTAGCACGATTGATCGTAGATATAAGTAATTATTTTATACTTACGTTAATTTGTTGAGTTAATATTCAAAGCAATTAGGCAGACGACACAATGATAAGAAACGCTTCATTGGTCACGCACACAAACAAACATACGATCAAAAAGATAAAATCTATTAAAAAACGAAACAAAGAGTCTATTTTCTTACTACTACCAGCCAAAAAACTGAACAAAACATATTTTACCGTTTCCTTTTCCACATATCCACAAAATCTTTAATGTATCTATCAATTACATGCAAAACACGCTTTTTCTGCCAAAAGTAACTATTTTATTAAAACATTTTAAAAGTTACTATTGTTATAGCCTTGACATTGCCAACAATAGTGTCTAGACTAGACTCTAGGCAACGAACGTACTATACAGTACCTAGGTATTATGTTATTTAAATTATAGGAATATTTAGTGTACAATAAAAAGGTATTTGAGAGATTTATGGGGACTGAATTTAGTATTTTGGTGCATGCAGCTGAAAAGGTAGATTTATTAAAATGACAAAGCGTAAAAAACATAAATCAACCACGAGTTTTGGGGACTAAGGTATTTAATTGATGGGTTTATAATTATTAATAGGTTAAAGAAAATGACGGAATGATAGAAGAAATACTAGAACTTGATAAAAGACTTGGAAATATTACTTACTAGCGACCAGCTCCGGCTTCGCACGGCTATATTATGCATGTATTATACATATAAACCTTCCTCTTGTATCACTCTATCTATTAAAAAAACCGCATCAAAATCCGTTGCGTAGTTTTAAAGATTTAATCATACATAGGGATATAGGGACGGAGAAAGCGACTTTGTTTTATACTATGTAGTGATAAATTTAAATTAATTGTACTTTTTCAGTAACTTGTGTGTGCAATAAAGCGTTCTATCTATCTATCTAATAGGTTAAAAAAAATGACAGAAAGATAGAAGAAATATAAAACTTGATAAAATACTTTGAAATTTTACTTAAGACTGCCTCATACACAAATCGTACGAAGACAAAACTAAAAAAAAGCTGTTATTAGTCGCCAAAATAATAATAGAGCTTAGTTAATTTTTTTACAAAGAAAGTTTATCAATCGTTTTATCAAAAGGAACAAATTCCCAAAGCTTTATTCCCACTAAGCTCGATTTCCACTTTTAAAAGAAAGCAAACTTTAACAGGAGATAAACAAAAGCAGCGGTTATTTTTATCTGCCACCGACAAAACAGGGTGGTGTATGATTTACTGGGATATCGGAGGGGGATAATGGCCACTTCAGTAGTTTCAAGGGTACAAATTGTAAATTGACAGCGGTTACGCTGCGGTTTTAAATTTAGAACGTTTTTCTAACGAATTTTTCGAAAAAGGTCGTCAGGCATTTGTTCAACCAAAATCGTGGTAAAAATTAGCCCACATTATAAATAATTATTTATATATTTTTTATTATGTTATTCCTAAGAATTCAATTAGGTACATCAAATCATAGAAAATTATATCAAAATCGGTCTAATACAATAAATTAAATAAAAAAAACGGGTCAATTGCGTGTCGGGCCTGTTTTTACAAGAGCTTGTCGGGTCCTACTCTTCAGACTAATTAAAATTATTATACACTTCGGAAAATTATTTTTTAGGTAAATTAATTAATAAATTTGAAAACTTAACAAAATAGCAGACCAATAACAATCTATCACGACCAACCGTATACCTACTGTAACAATCAACATGAAAGAGAAGATATAACTTTAGGTAAATTGGAAATGTCAAGGCAACGAACAAAGGTGTTCCGTAGTTTTAGCGGTCCGGTGTGGACCGGGCGACGACACGGGGAAATTATTAACTTGAATGGATGAATATTTAGACATGCTATTGCATTTATTTTTAAACTTAAATGTCTACATTTAATCATCACTTCACTACATAGTATAAATAAAGTCACTTTTCGCCGTCCCTATGTCCCTATTTCCCTTTGTATGCTTAGATATTTAAAACTACGCAACGGATTTTGATGCGGTTTTTTTAATTGATAGAGTGATTCAAGAGGTAGGTTTATATGTATAATACATGCATAATATAGCCGTGCGAAGCCGGAGCGGGTCGCTAGTAATACCTATAAATAAATACCTTATGTATTATGAAGTACTAGCTGCACCCCACGATTTCACCCGCGTAAGTCCCGATCCCGTGAGAATATCAAGGTAAAAAGTAGCCTATAATATGTTAGTCCACAAAATTGTGTTTCAATGGATTGTCGATATAATCGTAATAGACATTTAATGTCAAACAAAAAAATAATTTTCCAAATCGGTCCAGGCGTTTTCGAGTAATCGGGGAACATCCATAAAAAAATATATATCGACGAATTGAAAACCTCCTCCTTTTTTTTGAAGTCGGTTAAAAATTACACATTACATGTCATATTGGTATTCTCCTAGTGTTAACTATTCTATAGAAACACCACTGACGCGTATTCTGCTCTACAATCGTGGCTCAATGGAATCTCGATAGTTGTCAAAACGGTATATCGCTTAGCAACATATACCATATTGCTAGCCAACACCAGCGACGTATCTATTACGATACCATTGAGACACCATAGCGATTTTATTGCGATGTTATTAAAACTTTAGCAGAATACCAAATGAAGTCACAATCTCGATATAATATCAATAGAGACTCGATGTTATGACTATGGTCAATTGGTCAATCCATTAAGGTGGTACGTTTTCCCTACTAAATGTTTTAGGGATTCCTACGTTTTATACTGAGATATTTAACTTATTATGACTTAAAGTAGGCCTAATTTAAGCTATTGTAGGGGCAGACCAAAAATATCACTGTTTAACATCCAGGAAGTACTCTGTTTCAGCGTGAAAAAAGAGACCAATTTTACGTATGTGGTGGTGCACGGCTATATTGACGTATGGTCATAGTGTGAGGTGACGTATAGATGTGTGGAAACACGCGACGTTGTCGCGTTGTGTGTGGAAGCAGGAACACGCAATTACGCTAGAGCAGAGCCGCAATACAGTTTGCTGGATAAGGGCGACGTTGCCTCTCCGTCTAATCTGTCTAATAAAAAATCAAAATATTTTCAATTGCATGATATTCAACTCAGTGCTGCCAGACCTACACCTGCAAGATTTTATGTAACTTTTGGCACTGTCGCGTCACTTTTGATACTTGAATTATACATTATTTTGATAGACTTATCAAATTATCACTTTACGTATATAATAAATAAATAAACATTTGTACTTGTTTGCATTTAATTAATAGTATAGAAATATAATAAAATATAAATGAAGTATAGTAATTCGCGAGAGACAAACCAAGCAGTCTTGTTGTTTTTTTGATACTGTTTGTTGTACACACTGGCAACATACACCCAGTCGATACTTTGCCTCGCACTGGATGCGCGCTTGTTACCTAGGCAACGGAGAGTCAACAGAGATGTCAAGTAGTCAGTAAATAGAAAAACCAAAAATAAAATATTATAATCATTTAATATATTCCTACTATTGTGTTTAAAGTATCATCCATCTGAGCACCTACTGAAAATAAACCTTGAGGGAATTTTAGTGTCTTGTAAGTGATTGAATTATTTCACAAGTATACCCCTCAAGGTGGGTAACCTATCCACACAAGTTGGGCCGTAGGAACAAACTACGACTACTCTGGGTCCCAGGCCATGAAGGAATAGCAGGAAATGAGAAGACTGATGAGCTGCAAGAACAGGATCGGCAAGTGCTATGCTTGGACCAGAACCATGTACGGGCCTGCCAGCATGCACAATCACAAAGGCCGTAAAGGATTACGTTGATAAGAAACACACGCAAGAGTGGGAAATCAGTGAAGGGCTACTACATTCGAAGAAATTCATAGGTAGCAGGCCCAGAGGGGCTTCTAAATTTATATTGAACAACGGAAAAAGCAAAGCACGAGCTGTGATTGGTGCCTTGACATGGCTTTACAAAACCAATGACATGCTTTTAAAAATGAAGATAACTTCTAATATTGACTGCAGAACCTGCGGTGATGTCAGAGAAACTATGGAGCACATCCTGTGTGAATGCGCCGTCTTAGTGACGAAGCGAAGGAGACCCATGGGCCTCCTTGGGAATGCATATCCCAAACCGGAGAAACATAGGATTTTTCCTCTTAGTGGGATCACTGCGTTAATCGATCCCAAGGGGTCGAAGTGTTGCTGGCTATGTCAGTCCCCGATATAAGATGATAAGATAGAACTAATTTTAAATAAATAAACCTTTTTGTACATTACTTTGTCTTTATTTTTCTCTTTCCATTAAGACCTAGTACAATTTGCATCGTTCAGAATTCGTCCTAGTTTAAAAAAAAAAGATTACTAACAGTACCTACCATAAAATTGATCCTGTTTTAGAAAATTTATTCAAAAATATATTTTCAAAAAAAAATTCTATTTGTATCGAGATTTGAACTGGGGCTCTTCAGAACACTACCCCGCCGCTCTAAATGACTACACCAATCGGTATCTGTAGGACTACGTCAAATATAGTCTATAGTTGCTACAGTTTATTGTTTTGTATGTGTGCGTGTCATTTATATCGTGACAAGAGTTAAAAATTGTACTTTGGAAATACATTAAAATGTGACTTCCAAAAAATTAAATTATGTTTGAAATATGTTCAGAGCAAACTAGAAAACAGGCAACATATATACAAATACTTTAATTCCACGTCAATTATAGCAAAATAAAATAAAAATATACTTTCGGGGAAAACAAGCGCCATCTAGCGGAATACTTTGCTTAGCGATACGAAACATTCAACCCAGAGTAAGGCCCCAGGTCTCTAGCTATCTTCAGACCGTGTTTCATTGCAATCGGTACTGAAGTTTTTGAATTGTAACAATTCGTGGATCGAGAAGTCTCTATAACCTGTCGTTGACCTCATCATATCAGCCACAGGACGTCATCGACTGCTGAACATAGGCCTCCCCCGACCCTCGACCGATCGCGATCGGTCGCATGCCCTTTCTCTTGTAGTTCATCGATAACAGTTCTATCCAAACCGTTTGTCCTTAGCTGCATTTTATAGTGCAGACAGGACAGGGATACTCGCCGGTTTGGTATCCACGTCATACTTTGTAAATAAAAAGTTATTGTAAAGGGCCTTTACGTATTGGCATCGGTTCCACACACGCCTTACAAAGACGAGCGTGGGCGTGGATGAGTGCGTGGTTCCATATCTTAAAAACTACTTCTTTTCTTTTGTAACGTAGCATATTGTGTGCCACTGCTGGGTAAACGCCTCCCAATACCCTCCTTTTATTCCGATCTCCAGAAATATTTTGCCCACTCTGCGTCGAATGGATCCAGATAATCGTACTATCGTTCTTTGGACCTACCTCGTAGACGCCTGTCGTCTTGAGGGTGACTTTGTTTGCTCATCTATTTATATGCATTTGGCACACGTGGGAATAATCATTACAAAATAAAACAAAGTCGCTTCCCGCTGCCTGTACCTATATGCTTAGATCTTTAAAACTACGCAATGGAATGTGAGGCGGATTTTTTTAATAGATAGAGTGATTCAAGAGGAAGTATGTAGATTACATGAATAATAGGTATAGCTGTTATAGTCGGGGCGGGTCACTATGTTTATAAAGGTGACTTAAAACTGCCTTATCCACAAGTTCATAATGAACGACTACGTAGCACACAATGCGTACGGAAGCATTGATTGACACCGATACACGGCGATAGAGGGTGGGTTGTAGCGGCGCCGCCCGTCCTGTGACACCTTTGTCGCGGTGACATTTCGTCTGACGAACGTATGTCGTACCTATGTTATGTTTTGCAATGTGTTTGTGATAAGTGGGAAATGTAATTGGGCTTTTGTACTGTTCTGAAGAATTAACACTCATGTAGTTTGTAACATAAATCGTAAAATTCCTCTTTGGCACGTGGGGGTCGATCTTACCCTATACTTGACCAGGTGGTGCCAACAGTGCAACAATATTAGCTGTCGTACGATCTATGGACCTCACGACTGCTACTGGTACAACCAAACTTATAGCGGATCCGCCGCGAATTCAGGGACCTCACGAGCGATGCTGTATAGCGTATCTTAAAAATGTTAAAACAGATGTTTAGCTAAGCAATGTACCTACCATCATTAAGCCGTACGATAATAGTAGGTACATTGCGATACAAGTGTGGTAAATCGATCATGGCATATAGGCGGTTTGCGGCAGCCGAGATGCAATAAAGTATTTATGCTTAGATATTTGTCTGTGGTCTGGTTGTTTCTATCTTAATATATATAAATCTCGTGTCACAATGTTTGTCCTCAATGGACTCCTAAACCACTTAACCGATTATAATAAAATTCGCACACCATGTGCAGTTCGATCCAACTTGAGAGATAGGATAGCTTACATCCCGATATTCCCACGGGATCGGGAGTTACGCGGGTGAAACCGCGGAGGGCAGCTAGTGTATTATAAGTATTTATTAACAAAATAAAAGTATATAAGTAGTATATCTGTTGTCTAGCACCCATAACACAAGTGTAGTTACTTAGCTTGGGGCTAGATGGCACTGTGTGAAATATGCTGCAATATTTATTTATATGAGTACTTAGAGACAAAATCATTTACCTATGCATGAAAGCATTTTCCTTAAATTCACTTCGTCAAGACTCTAACTTGTGACTTTAGATCAGATGGTCTCTAATAACGCAATTGAAGGTTAACATTGATTTGATAACCTATAATTTAATTTGTTCCAACCAAAAAGTCGAACTTTGTTCCTATTTTATTCTCCATTATTATTACAAGGCTTTCTTAAAAAAAAACTATTTTATCCGATTATTCCCACGGAATCGGGACTAAAGTGGGTAGAACCTTCCCTATAGTTGAATTGTTTTTCTCAAACCTAACCTAAATTGCTACCTAAAATCCTATTTTCTATTACATAACAAGGCGTTCCCATAAATTTTCCACAGTAGAAGCGACCTTGTTTCTACATCCTCAATCGATTCGTTGTTTTAGTATCGGAGTGAGACGGGCAGACGCCTAATTCCACTTTCACTGTCTATATTATGACAGTGAAAACAATAGTTTATGTGTTTACTGGAAGAAAGAAGGGTGGGTACTTAAAATAGATAGATAGATGGCTATTTATGTATCTTCTATTTTCGATCTCTCTGAATATCTAAAAGAGAAAAACAATCATCCAGAAATCTTTTAAACTATAAGAGCTACGTGTCTGAACATCCTTTAAGGACGCAAGGAAGGACTAATAATTTTTGAAAAAAAGGCTAATAAACTTTGTAGTTTATATTAATTACTCATTCATTTTTGTTCTTAAATTTAGGTTTTTATAAATACCAACTGAATACAAAATATATACACCACTATAAAAAAAACTTATAAAAAAAAAAGAAAAAGTAGAAAGCAGCAAAAAGCAGAAATAAATTCAAAAACAGCAAAAAAAAAGCAGTAAAGCAGTAAACTTTTGTTCGAAAGCAGATTTTTTTTTTTAAACCTAAACCTTATTATGTATTCTGGGTCTGTAGGAAACTAATATTATTTTTTAAAAGATACTAACGCGAGAGTGACGCCGTAGTGCGCAGCTAGCACCTTATAATAAAGGTAAGTATAGGTAGGTATATAGGATTTTGTCCTTTATATAATATACCAGGGAAACTGATATGCGATAGGTACCAATTCAAGCTGGAAATCCTACATTATACCGCACTAGGCGTTTGCTTCGTCATTCCTTATTCGTACAGCAAGGGATTGGAATCAGTTGCCTGAGTCTGTCTTTTCTGACTTATAAAATTTGAGGGTGTTCAAGTCGCCAACAGTGAACAGTTAGAAAACTTTTATTTATTTATTTTTATTTATTTATTGATCAGAAAAACTACATCTATCATTACAGGATTCCCGAATGCAACTAGGAAAACGTGTTACATCTCAGACTGCATCTCACCTACCATCAGGCATGTATGATAGTGGTCAAACGTTGACCTATCATTTGTAAAAAAAAACTTACTTGGAGGCAAATTAAAACAAGTTTCAACAGTATAGTTTCGGAAAAAAGTGGCTGTGACATACGGCAGATAGACAGACATGACGAATCTATAAGGGTTCCGTTTTTTGCCATTTGGCTACGGAACCCTAAAAAGACAGGGGTATAAAAACTTTGGTTTAAAGTTGAGTTCAAAGATATCTTCTCAATTTTGTATGCCCAGATAACCGATTTGCAAGATTTTCGGATATTATGTTTTAAGGGGAAAAAGAAGAAAGAAGAAAAGGAGAAGCTACTTTGGGGTTGAAATCGAGCCCCTGGGCATAATTGTTAATATTTCAGGATATAGTTAACTCTTGGTATACCCAAACTGCAGCCATTTTGATTTTAGTATCTAGCAATTTGCATCAACCAACAATGTCCACACAAACTACCAAAATAGAACAAAAACCTTATATTTTTTTTAAACTGAATATTTTTTCGGCCAGTTATGGCTGGCTAAATAAATGGCTGACACAGTGTCGTAAACGATAAACAATGGCAGGGTGTGCACATAAAATGCAAGGTGGCCATTATCGAGGCGTTCACGTGTGGCCGGATGTGCTACGGCCATGTTTCATCCGGATGTGACGTCATAGTGAAAAGTTGGATTAATTTTATGAAAAAAAAACTATAATTTTAATGACTTGACTCTAGAGTGAAGTGCCCCGCCCACTTAGACAAGATTGCTTTCTATTAGCAATATCGTCAATCGATAGATTTAATTGTATAAAATTGACATAAAGCGTTGTATAAAATTTGTATAAGACGTAACTTATCGATCTTTTTTTTTCTCTAACAAAAGCCTACGTGACTTTTCGTTGGCTTATGTAAATTTCATACAAAAAAACTGTCGATTGGCGATATCGCTAATAGAAAGCAATCTTGGGGCTGGTGTCTTGGTGCTGCTCATGCAGAAAGTAGACGGGTTAAAAATACTTGAGTACCTACTTTTTATTAAACTCAGGTTTAGGATTATTTTAAGCAAAGCTGATGATCAGACAATTTTCACTTTTCGATCTCACAGAAAATCTCTGCATTTTCAGGTCTAAAAAAATTCAAATATCTTCCTTCAGACTATGCGAATTTCACTGTTACTTTATACGCAAAAATATAATTTTTTATTTTTTGATAATTTCCCATTTAAATACCTCCATCTATCGAACGACTTAAAAATTAAAAAAAAAACCTTATTTTAGTACACATTTTGACGTGATAAAGTCTTATAAATCGATGAACACCGGCATTCACAAAAAAGTGTGACGGCATGCGTTACGTTACGTTATTGACGAGGTAACCATAGCAACGTGTTTAAGTAGGTGTGCAAAATGGTAATGTGTCAGGTTCTGTTGACATCATAGGTAACAATAGCAACGTATTATTTCATCAATCAATAAATAAATATTGTAAGACATTCCACACATCGCCATCCAGCCCCAAGCTAAGTATAACTAGACTTGTGCTATGCTAGACAACGGATATACTACTTATATACTTTTATTTTATAAATATAATACTAATAATTCATAGATACAACCAGACTACAGACAAATATCTAAGCATAAATACATGTCTGAGGCGGGAATTGAACCCGCAACCCTGTGTTTGGCCGTCCGGCATGGTGACCATTGAAATCCTCATTTAGATACCTCCATCTATCCCCTAGAAAAAACCCCTAACTTATTTCCTTATATTTAGTATATATTTACTTACTTTAGGAAAGTACCTAACTCAGTTTTAAAATTACAATATTCCGTTTCAAAAACCAATTTTCTATTCCATATCACTTGTCTGGTTAGTGCCCTTCGGCCGCATACGAAACCGAAGGTTCGTAACCAGTTACCAAAGAAGAAAAAATCCTCTTCGTACGAAACCAGTTTCTTAACAAGAGGTTTTTTTCCTAACACGAAACCGACACCCGCTCGGCTGCATTCAAAGCCGAAGGTTCGTAACCAGTTACTAAAGAAGAAAAACTCCTCTTCGTACGAAACCAGTTTCTAAATAATAGACCGACTGCAAAAGACAATCGAAACGGAAACAAAAGACGATCGAAACTGAAACATAAGACGATCAAAAAGACAATCGAAAAAATAAACAAAAGACGATCGAAACGGAAACAAAGGACGATCGACAACAGTGACATAATGGCAGGTAACTGTCAAAATGACAGATGTCAGAGTGACAGCGGCTTTGTCTCAGAAACTATTGATCTTGATAGTCTATTCACAGAAGTGATAGATCTCATCGAGATCTTCATTTCAGGTGACAGCTGGCAAACTTAAAACCGCTATATCTCAGAAACTATTGATCCTAGGTTGATAGTCTATTCACAGGAGTGATAGATCTCATCGAGATCTTCATTTCAGGTCTTCATTTCAAGTTTGACAGCTGAAATAAAGATCTCGATGAGATCTATCACTTCTGGGAATAGACCATAGACCTAGGATCAATAGTTTCTGAGATATAGCGGTTTTAAGTTTGACAGCTGTCACCTGAAATGAAGATCTCGATGAGATCTATCACTTCTGTGAATAGACTATCAAGATCAATAGTTTCTGAGATAAAGCCGTTGTCACTCTGACATCTGTCATTTTGACAGTTACCTGTCATTATGTCACTCTTGTCGATCGTCTTATGTTTCAGTTTCGATCGTCCTTTGTTTAAGTTTCGATCGTCTTATGTTTCAGTTTCGATCGTCCTTTGTTTCCGTTTCGATCGTCTTTTGTTTATTTTTTCGATCGTCTTTTTGATCGTCTTATGTTTCAGTTTCGATCGTCTTATGTTTCAGTTTCGATCGTCTTATGTTTCAGTTTCGATCGTCTTTTTTTTCCGTTTCGATTGTCTTTTGCAGTCGGTCTATTATTTAGAAACTGGTTTCGTACGAAGAGGATTTTTTCTTCTTTAGTAACTGGTTACGAACCTTCGGCTTTAATTGCAGCCGTGCGGGTGTCGGTTTCGTGTTAGGAAAAAAACCTCTTGTTAAGAAACTGGTTTCGTACGAAGAGGATTTTTTCTTCTTTGGTAACTGGTTACGAACCTCCGGTTTCGTATGCGGCCGAAGGGGTCTGGTTGTATCATAAAACGTCAATTTACCCCTTCAATAATGCCGGATCAAGCTGTGAAGCCGTGCATTTGGTAGGGTGCATAAAAAATGTAGACTCTGGAAGACGCCCGGGTGGCGCCAGGGGATAAAATATAGCTTGTAAGGATTGGTTGATTGTGTTGTGAAATATTGGGAACATAGCTGTGTTCTGTGGATTCACTTGTATAAATCCCTATCAAGTAGGAATATCGGGATAAAAGTAGCCTATAACACTCCCAATGAATCAATGTATCCTCATACAAAGTTTTATCAAAATCGGTTCAGTAGTTTCAGTGGCTATATCATCATTACATAGTATAAAACAAAGTCACTTTCCACTGTCTGTCCCTATGTATGCTTAGATCTTAAAAACTACGCAACGGATTTTGATGCGGTTTTTTTTTAATAGATAGAGTGATTCAAGTGAAAGGTTCATATGTATAATACATGCATAATATAGCCGTGCGAAGCCGGAGCGGGTTTCTAGTTACAAACAAAATACAAAATCAGAACAAATTCTTTAAACTTAGTATTAAAATAGCTCTGGATTAACACCTAAGCTTTTATCTTTTTACTTTTTATCCTTATATTCCCACGGGATCGGGACTAGTGCGGATGAAACTGCGGGCACAGCTACTTGATCATAAAATAACTTAAAAGACACATTTAAATTTTTTTACAGTAGGTACAATTAGAATAATTACAACTAAATCAACATTTTATTAAACATACAGCTCATAAATACAAGCTAAACCCAATAAATAAACATTTGGCGCCAAAGGGCCGCCAATCTCTCAAAGTAACATCCCTTCAACGTTCGACCAATTTATCTAATCAGACTGAATCTATCAGAACCAAAAATACATTACTTTAAACAAAGACACTAGCGCCACTCGTAACTGTAAATATAAGATGGTTTCGTTGTCAATACACTTAGTAGAAATATAGATAAATCACAATATAATGTCATATGTCATTTTTGATGTAAGATGTATACGTGAGATAGTGACGTCATAATTTGGAATACTAGATGTGGCTAATCTAACCTCTTTGACCTAAGTATACATTTTGCATTTTTACACGAGATATTTTCACGTCTCTACTGCGACTGCGTCTCTAATACATCCCTTTTTAATGAAATAAACCAAAATGACAATAAATTATATTGAAAAATATTAAAAGCGACAGTTCCTTCATAGAAAATCGAGAGTTAAGTAGGTACTCCAAACTCAAAGTCAAAGTTTGAAAGTTCATTTGTCTACTATATAGGAATCTAGCTGCTAGTCATTATAAACGTTATAAAAAACGTAGCCACCTAAAAATGTCTTTGTAAACTATGGTTGAAGACTTATTTAGTCTCTCGAACGACTAGCCAAACCCCATCTCGGGACTAAATAAGTTACTTTCATCCCTAGGGTAACAATGTACTATTTTTTCTCGCGACTGAAATCACACGGTAGTTTGTACAATTTTAATGCTTACTACAAACTTGGTAAGTAAACCATTCGTAACCAAATTAGACAAATGTAACACCCTGTATTTACCCTGTCCTCTATCATCAGGCACACCCTATATAATCCGTTCGTAAAAGCGGACCCATAAACTATTCAATGACGACAATAGATGCGACTTAATTCGCATGCGCGGCCCGGAAGTCTTTTGACTAAGTCACAGTGGAGAGAAAAGATGTTTCAGTAAACAAACACTGGTTTTAGTGTTCAAAATCTTAGGGGACAGATAATCGTGAGATCACTCACGATTCTAAATTTGATCATATTTTTATCATACACTAGCGACCCGTCCCGGCTTCGCACGGCTATATTATGCATGTATTATACATATAAACCTTCCTCTTGAATCACTCTATCTATTAAAAAAACCGCATCAAAATCCGTTGCGTATTTTTAAAGAAGAAAGCATACAAAGGGACATAGGGACAGAGAAAGCGACTTTGTTTTATACTATGTAGTGATAGTGATTCACTAGTTCACTACATATCTCATGCTCCCAAAAGTCTATCTTTATCGATCTGTCTTTACCTCGAAATTTTTTCAATAATTGTTCTAATTTCCAACAGTCGTAGAACAAAACTTTGTGTGTGCACAGAAATAGCTTTCTGATTATAATTACTAGCAGCGCTGCACGGTTTCACTCGCCTAGCTCCCGATCCCGTGGGAATATCGGGATAAAAATGCTATTTCCCATGAATAAATGTCCAATGTCCAAATTAATGTCAATATTACCAATAAGTCAATGTATCGTCATCAAAATCAGTCCAGTAGTTTGGGAGCCTATTCGTTACAAACAAACAAAAAATCTTTTTTCTTTATAATATTAGGTATTTCATTATGATACCAAACTACTGTAATTATTACACTGTGGTAGGAAACAGGCCACGGAGATTTAGGCGGGCGGCGCCCTACACGTTTCCGGATGCATTTGCATACGGGACGAAAATTCATGCATGGACGTGCCTGCAATTTGTCCGTTTTAATTTTAATTTCATTACCCTTTTGTTTACGACATGACTGCACGTTTGCTCGGAATCGGGGACATTTGCATATTTCCAAAAAATAATAACTAGAGTACCTACTCAAATTTTTAACGTAAATGCATTTGTATCTCAGAACAAGGATCCACAAGAACCTTGTTTTTAAAAGCTTTTATTTAACTTGCAATGTATGTATGTTTGTTTAGGTCAAATCTTGCAAGCTTAATTATAACTTGCAAGATATTACACCGAACTTTGGCTGTTTTGGTGAAAACATTAGACTTATAACTTACTGTTAGAACTGCCATGTTTCGGAACTTTACCTGAAAAAAAAGAAACATAATTAAATTAAGTACCTAAATACATTACATTCAACATTTAATTTCATCTATAAATATAAAATTGTACGTCCTGACTGACTTATTTATCAACCCACAACTCAAACCAAAAGACGTAAAAAGGGCTAAAATTTGGCAAATCTGTTATAATTTAGGCATTCGCTTAGAAATAGAATGCGACAATGCCAAAATGTGTAATGGTCATTTTGTCTCACGGCCTAACCGATCCTATATAAAAAAATAAAAAAAATAAAATAAAAAAAAAAAATATGCCAAAATCTGCAATAAATATAACTTAGGCATCAGCTTAGAAAGTATCTATGACAGGATACGACAATGCCAAAATGTGCAATAGACCTAACGTGCAATGGCCAAATTGCATCACGGTCAAAACGATCTATGACAGAATATGCCAAAATCTACAATTCATTTAATTCCTAGAGATCCCTTAAGGTACTCCATAGTAAAAAAAACATATACTGACGGGTAATAAAGGCAGTACCCTTATTTCCCGCAGGTACCTCATATGTTTTTTAATGTAAAGGTTTTTAAAAACCTTGAAATTAGGGATAAACAAACAAGAAAATAAACAAATTAATTATTTTTCAGATTGACAATATGGTAAATATTTATCTTATCAATTATTTTAAGTAGGTAGTTTTCCTATTTTTACGAATTAATTAGTTCTGAATTCAGGTAGCAGGATGCTCTTATTACCTTAAATATGTTTTATTTTGGGATCTCTAGAAATTAAATTAATTGCAAATTTTGGCATATTCTGTCATGGGCCGTAAGACAATTTGACCATTACATGTTAGGTCTTTTGCAGGAATGTAAGGATTTTTTTCACTAAAATCTAAAAACAAACTTGTTAGCGTCTAATTAGTAGCCGCGTGCAATACGTAGGTAAGTATACAACGTGTTAATACGTTCCGTATACGTTTACATCAAAGCTCAATTTGGCTGTCAACGGCGCATTACGAATGTATGGATCAACGTCCACCCCTTTACGTCATACCTTGTATACAGGGTGTGACTAGATAGAAAAAGACTTTTAAATTAAGGTGAAAGGGTACCTGCGCTCTCTCAATACAAACGTAGTCGACTGTTTCCTCCCTGGATAATGACACTAGCACAAATATTTTTGTGCCATAAAACCTATAACTGCCATGACTATGCCCCTATGTTTTGTTTTTCATGGCAGTTATAAGTTTTATGCACCAAAAATATATGCTCTAGTGTCATTATCCAGGGAGGAAACAGTCGACTACGTTTGTAATAATTTGTATGGAGAGAGCCCCCGGTACCCTTTCCTCTTAAAAAGTGTTACAAGATAGAAATAAATAATAAGTTTTTAACTTAGGTTTTCGCGGCTTGAACTCATAATGAAACTAATTTAACGGAGATAGTGGCGTATATTTTGTTTTTTGTTAAAACCTAACGTTTCGATACCTTTCCAGATCCCACAGTCACAGGCAGACTGAGGTGACAAACGTGAAACGATTTCGACACAGACCAAACATCTAAGTACCTACCTTTAAGTACAGGCATTTAATATCTATTACATTTTCGATGTTCAACTGTTTTTTTTCGACGTCCATAGTTTTGTTTTCGACTTTAAGCCGTTTATTTCCGATACTTAACCGTTTTTACGTTAAACTTTTTCTTTGTGTTTTTCCGACATTAAACTGTTTTTTCGATGTCCAACTTTTTTTTCCACCGTTCATGCGCCAGAGCGTACAATTTGAAGGCGAATTTGCCTTTCGTTAAAGTTCGTGCATGTCTTTCGTCCTTTTAAATTAAAACATCGATTTCTCGGACACCCTGTACCATTACACCTTTGTCGGTAATCGCATTTTGTATTGTTAATAAACAATGACGCGGCGAACTCGTTAACTACAGGGTGTGTTTCATTTCCGTGTTCATTTACCTTAATTATTCATCTTCTAATATGACTACAAACAAATTTGACATAGTTAAATTTGTAAATTTAGAGTCTAAGCTCATTCTATCGTTACTTTCACGAAACAAAAATACAGAAAAAGCGAAAATTCAGAAAATAAAACAGGAACGGTTAAACATTTTGTTCACAAATAACTTTTAACTTTTTACACATATTTATTAATAATAATAAAAATAATAAAAAATCATTTATTTCAGGCTACGAAGACCCATAGATACATACCTTATAGACTAACATACATATTTTATAATATAAATTGAAAGTGTTAATAGATAACTTAAAACTATGTTAGTAGCACTTCCAGGACACTACACTTTAGTCTTAGTAGGTTCGCGTGGAATTGGATTGAAGTTCAATATTGCGGGTTCGCGAGAGCCGAGAAAAAATGTAACGCAACACGCTTTACGAAAAACCGTTAGAGAAAGAGAGAATGAAGTAGACTGATAACTAACCTCCGAAATATATATAAAAAAAAAGTTAAAGGGACTTCGTTCCAAACGCTTGTCTCGAGACACTATGACTTTTTTTCTAGTTTTGGCCGTTTCTAAATTATGTATGAAATTTTCGTATTTTTCAAATGCATTGCATGTTTTTCCGCTTTCAGACATGTAATTTTCCTTGAAATTAATTGTATTGATTACCTAACTAAAGATTCACTTAGAAACATTAATGATCGCAACAGTTAAAGTATTATCTCTTTTTTATTTCCATCATCAAAATGCAAACTTACCATCTCCACAGAACATTTTCATTTTATCACCCAAGACGATTCAACCTTACCCCTTTGAAATAACTTTCAAATTCCGATACCGACAAATTAAATTACCGCGACAGGTGACAGACAGACATAAAACGGCACTTATCTGTATGTAATTACCGTTACTAAGTTTTATTAGTTGAAATAAATTAAAAATGGTTCGCTAAGGTATCGGATTTAATAGAAAATTGCATTTAAAAAACATTGAATGTGATTTTAAAGACGTTCTTTTATCGGTTTTAATGTGTCAGCTACTTTTGCTGCTGTCTATACCTATCTTATTTTATATATTGGGGGCTGACAAATAGCCAGCAACACTTCGACCCATTGGGATCTTTTGTGTTTACCCCTACCTCAATGTCTCTTACTCTTTGAAGAAGTGGTCGATTAACACGGTGATGGACCACTAAGAGGAAGAAACCTATATTTCTCCGGTTTGGGATACGCATTCCCAAGGAGGCTCAAGCGCTTCGCTGCTAAGACGTCGCATTCACACAGTATATGTGCTCCATAGTTTCTCTGATATCACCGCAGGCTCTGCAGTCATTATTTGAAGTTATCTTCATTTTTAAAAGCATGTCATTGGTTCCGTATAGTGTCCTGTCAAGGCACCAACCACAGCTCGTGCTTTGCTTCTACCGTTGTTCAATATAAATTTAGAAGCCCCTCTGGTGCTGCTGCCTATGAATTTCTTCGAATGTAGTAGCCCTTGACTGATTTCTCACTCTTGTGAGTGTTTCTTATCAGCGTTATTCTTTATGGCCTTTATGATTGTGCATACTGGCAGACCCATACATGGTTCAGGTCCAAGCATAGCACTGCGGGTAATAAGGGCAATTAAAGGTTTTTTAAAAATCTTGATATTAGTGACAAAATAACAAGAAAATAAACGAATGACATGACATATGACGACCTCTGTGGCGCGTCGGGCGAACACCCGACTGCGACGCAGAAGGTTGCGGGTTCGATTCCCGCCGGGAACAAGTATTTATGCTGACCATAAATTCTTGTTTCTGGTTCTGGGTGTTTCCTATATGTATAATATGTATATATTTACAAAAAAAAAGAAAGTATATAAGTAGTTTATCCGTTATCTGGCACCCATAACACAAGCATTAAGTTGCTTAGCTTGGGGCTGGATGGCGATGTGTAATATGTCCTGAAATATTTATTTATTTATTTATTTATTTATATGACAATAAAGCAAATATTTATCTAATGACTTATTTTTTTATAGTTTTCCCTATTTTTATGAAATGGTTGTTATGTTAGGCCCTTATTACACGCAGGTACCTTATTTGTCGGCTATTTAAAAGCACTTTGGTTTAAAGTAAGTCCCTACAATAATTTTCAGTGTAAATCTGGCAGAGACTTGAGCAAAATGTATGAACAATTTGTTCGTCTGTGTGTAATTTTAATGTCTCGTGCATGCAACGTTTCAGATTTAATTTTGCGTGAATTTTTGTGGTTCAAGTTGTAAGATAACAGCAATAAATAAAACTTTGAGAATAAAACTAAATAAAATATGTCAAAATCAAAGTTAAAGACAAAAAGCAGCCAAGTGTGAGTCGGATTAGCGCACGAAGGGTTCCGTACTATTATATCCTGCTTTTAGTTTTTGTTGTTATAGCGGGAAAAATTCTTTCTTATCAGAAGACTATGTCACACAAAGAACACATCCTCCAAGCTTCAGGTCTCTACGATCAGCGGTTTAGGATGTGCGTTGATCCGTCGATCAATCAGTCATTCAAGACAAATCATCTTTTAAGTACAGAAGATGTATCTTACCTAGTTTCTTTAAAAACGAGCCGGTAAAGGCATTTAAAGGCATATTCATTACAAACAAAAAATCTTTCCTCCTTATAATTTTACTAGCTGTCCCGGCAAACGTTGTTTTGCCATTTAAAAATTAATAAAAAAAAATCGGGCTGCTTTGAAAGAAGAAAGAAATATCTTTATTTTGTAATTACACTACACGCACAAAAGTTAATAAGGTAACAGAAAACGAAATCTAAACAATTAAACAAACTTCTTAACCTGTAGTGTAACCAAAAAAGGATTAAGTATACTCAGCATAATGTTGTGACGCCTGACGTTGTGAGAATTGTGAATCACCATCCAGGGCGCCACCCAAACGCATACAAAAAAAAATCATTCAAATCAGTCCCGCCGTTTAGGAGGTTCAGTGACATACACACGTACAGTAGAATTTTATATATATAAAGATTGTAGATATCAGTGGATTTCCTATGGAGTCCCAAAACTTGTACCAAACACTAAAACGAGCACATTTTCTGGTAACACAAATGTTCTTACTCTAATAATATTGTAATTATGTATGAAATATGAAACAGTTACACGAGTAAGTATGAACCATTATGTCTCTGGCATTCATCATATCACTTTTTAAAGGGTTTTGTAGTGGGATTGCTATACTGTCACTCTTAGTCAGTAAGTCAGTATACAATCTTTTCATACTTTCGTATTGCACGTGTATTTCGTTTTTATCCGACTGAAGAAGAGAAGGGTTATGATTGTTGAATTTTGTCTATTCCAAAACAATTTGAATTTTCTCATAAAAATCATTTAAAATACATTTAAAATATCCCACACCTGTGACACAACAATAAAAACCCCGTACATGCCAATTTCTGAAACGTCCGAAAACAAGTAATCTCGTACTCAAATATGATCGAAACGACTCACCTCCGTCATACAAATGCCGTTTGTCATGGCGTTATTCGCACCTGGGCCTCGATGACCACAAACAAGAGGTGCGCGGTATAAATTAATATCGGGATTATATTTGGGGGTGTAAAATGGCGCTTATACAATTTCAAAGAGACAAATCTTTGCTTCATTAAAATCTTAAAATTTTAATGTTCCACATGGTTTAAAAAAAAGTATTTTTATGTTTATTTTCTCGACGGAACCAATGTATGAATAAATAACAAAAATACCTTTGGTATATTATAAAAATATTTTTTTTTTCAACTCATTATTCTGTTTGTACAGGTTTATTTCGGTTAATTTATTATTTTCAAACCTGACATTTTGAATTTTTTTTAATCTGGTGTGATAACAGAAATAAAAATCGCCTATAAACTATTCAAACTTATGTCTGAAACATGTCTGGCTGGGGCTATGTAAAACAGTTTTAAAAGCTCCTACAATGTTGTATAGAAAAGCGTCATCTTATATCTCTTGTCACCCTAAACGCTAGAGCGGTCAGTGACCGTCCTCATCTAAAGCACCTCATGGCTCATACTCCAACACGCAGCCTGTTATACCATTTTTGCGTAAAACCACGTAGTCTTACGTGAAACAAATTGTAAAATATTTTAAATAATGAGCTGGATTTAAAATTATTTTTGAAGTGATTTTCCTATTTATTTTTACAACAGTCAAAAAAACTTTCAGTTTCTTCTTCTAAGTTTCGGAGATAAAAACGCTGTAGCGTACAGTCGGCTGCATAATTGCAGCCCTCGGTAGAGTTCGAAAATTACCATTATTGGAATGTTTGGATTCTAATAATTTTTGTTTGATTAATTGATGAGTTAGGCAGGTGTCTAAAATCTTGCTTGTGTTGAAAACATTAATATAACAGCCGTTTTGGAGCTTTACGGTGGGTCTGCAATTATGCAGCCGGCATATTGATCTAGATGATTTAATTATTATGTCAGCACTTATAGGCATTTGCAACATTTTAGAGATGCCTTTTTCCTTCAAAATATATCCATATTGTTCTTCTTGTTCTTCTTATTGTGTTGTCTTGTTGTTGTATTTAGATTGGTGTGTGCGCAATAAAGGGTTCTATCTATCCATTGTTTTATTTAAATATGTATTAAGAATTACGCACCCCTGTCCTGAGTTCTTAACGTAACCAAAATACGTCGCGTCGTCGTTTGGTGGTGGCGGTAATATCTATAGGTACATATATATCTATCAAACCACGGAAAGTAATTATTATTTCATAAAAGTATTTATAATTAAACTGACGTAGACAATCATCGGGTTCCTGATTAAAACAGGTGGTGAAACACCCCCTTAATTAAGGTGCGGTTATCAACAAGGGAGCTCTTTACTTGAATAAAAGATACTCGTAGTACACGTGCGTCCTTGGATCTAATTTTAACTTTTAAATGACATAAATACAGGTTTAAATATTCCAATTCCCCTTACATAAGCCGCTGAAGAGTGAAAATGTATTTAAATGTTGTCATATTACGGTGATTTAAATATGAACAAAGAGATTAACTTAATGTGTCAATAGTACAGAATTTTCCAAACACAATAGTTTCAGTTACGGTTTATTTAATTACTAGCGACCCGCCCCGGCTTCGCACGGCTATATTATGCATGTATTATACATTTAAACCTTCCTCTTGAATCACTCTATCTATAAAAGAACCGCATCAAAATCCGTTGCGTAGTTTTAAAGATTTAAGCATACAAAGGGAAATAGGGACATAGGGACGGCGAAAAGTGACTTTATTTTATACTATGTAGTGATAGTGATAAAAAAAACCAAAATGGCAATTAATTTGTATGATTTTTTTATCTTTGGGAAAGTTGACAGTTACTGCTGTCAATTTTGTTAATTTGATTTATGATTTATGACTTTATTTTATACTATATAGTGAAATTAAGTTAAAAAAAATTATAGGATGGGTTCATGTGTAGGTATCTAAGTGTTCACGCCCATGAGTACTTTCCAATAGGAAGTAGGTAAAAATATAATAATTTCATAAACCGACCTTCATGTCAAGTAGAAACAGTTGACATTTTTAACTGTTTACCTAGTTATTTACAATACACAAGAGAACAGCGTACTTAAACACACAAAATAGCTGCCCTTTATTTACCCTAAAAACCCAATGTTGCCAGACTACTATAATTAAAAATCCCAATACTCGCTTGTTGTTATTTGCATACATATTTATTACTGTATGACATGGAAGGGACACCCTACTTCTATTCTAGGCCCTTTTCCCTTGCCCATTAACAAAATTACTTCTATAGTACCTAGTAAGTATGTTGTGTTGTTTGGAGTTAGGTCAGATTGTGGATATTTTGTAAATAATATAACAAAAATAACGAAGTTTTGTTTGTTTAATTTAAAATTCTAATCTTATTTTCGTAAACAGATATATTCCAGGTTTAAATTCTAATTTCAAATCTTATTTAATTTAATACAAACAATTTTTTTAGAAAAAAAACCACCGATTATGCATTTGTGTAGTTGCTATTATCATGAGCATTTAACAAATCCGAAAACTGTAAAAACGACTCCTATGATCGGACAGGGAATGGCCTTTTGAAAATTGACAATTATTATCGACTAACATAGGAAAAAAAAACAGCGCACTCCGGGAGTGCAGGCAGAAGTGAAAACTGTATATCTGTGTAAAATCTCATCTGTCGCGAGAACATACGCATAAAGAGTTAAAAAGAAAAAAAAAATAGTCGGACGACTATTTGTCGTCCGACAAATAGTCGTCCGTTAAAAAATACCATATGTACGTCTTAATACACTCACAGCCAAATTAAAAAACTGTATATCTGTGTAAAATCTCATCTGTCGCGAGAAAATCTGTCGTCTGTCGCGAGAACGGCTGAAAATGCTCACCCACAAAAGTGCCCAACGCGCCATAAGAAGTTTTCACTTCAAAAATCCTTACGGAAAGGGTACCTGTTATACCTACATCAACGCAAGCAAACTTTTAAATACTTTATTTATACTTTAAATATTGATAGTTATTCATATGTTGCTCCGGTTGCTTCTATATTTTATAGTTTAACAGTCATTGATGTAGCACAAAACTTAATGAACTCGTTTTCAGTAAAATGAAGAATTTATCGCATAAGATTTTATGTATAACGATGAGGTTTTAATAACTACTATTAATTAATTATTAATAACTAATAATTAGTCAAATTACTCATTAAAATCTTAGAAACCTCATTGTTATTATTCTTCTTCTTCTTCTCGTATAGTGGTGTGGCTCACCTATTGTTAGAGTTTTCAGATCGCCTTAAGGCCTCTAACTTGACCTAACGACTGCTACTAGAGGTAGCAACCGGGACCAACGGCTTAACGTGCCTTTCGAAGTACGGAGGGGATCACGAAAACACATTTTTGCTACACTACTAATTGGCCACCCATCGAAGTAATGACCGCGCCAAACGTCGCTTAACCCGCACGGCCGTAAACGATCAGCGAGCGTCGCTTAGCTGTGAGCCTCCTCATTCTTTTATTATTATTATTTTTAAAGTCTATCTCACATTGGTAAATGTGACATTTTCATGCTGGGTCAGTGCCTTTTGCTAGAAAAGACGTTACCAAAACGTTGTACCTAAATACTGCGTTCATGTTGACCACCAAAAAATATCAAACAAAAGCGAGTCACAAACACTAATCCCACAAAATGGCTGACTTAGTGAACAACGACGAAATATAATTTCAGCTTGTTTATTGTCGATGTAGTTGATGGCCCTCATTTGACCTTTATGAGGGCAGTTGGTGAGGGATTTCAGTTATTAATACGTTGGCTTGACCGAGGCTTGTTTTCAAAGTTGGCTTGTTTGAAACTGAGTTTATGTGGGTTGCTGTTTCCGGTTTATGTGGAATAACTTCAGTGGTACCTAAACTATAAGCTCTCAGGAAGGTGGGAGAAAATCCTGCTACTTTAACAGTAAAAGTTTACGTTATTCGTTTAGAAAACATAATAAAATTCAAAACCTTTATTTGTCTAACACTCGCCAAAAATACACCATGTATCTATAGTATAAAAATGAATCGCTGAATGTGTTCCTAAGCTCAAATGTCGAGAACAGCCGAACCGATTTCGTTAATTCTTTTTGTGTTTGTTATAGTCAGGAGAAGGTTCTTATGAAAGAAAAAATTAAGAAAATTGCTTAGAAAATTATTACGCGGGTGAAACCGCGGAGCGCAGTTAGTTATCGATAAATATACAGTTCAAATACTGACTGATATATCAATACACAGCTCAACCAATTGACCAATAATAATTAAAATCTGGCTTCAATTTGACAGACAGATAGATATGTGATTTTGAAAGCTAGTTTGTATGAAATGGAAGGCTAAATTCTCAAAATTTAAGAAAATAAAGCAATTTTACGAATTCAAATTGCTCATTAAAATCTTACTTGACCGACTGCAACAAAATTAAATGGTACAACCTCATCAAGACGTGGTTTAACAATAATTGCCTTTATAAGAGTAAATTAAAACAGAAGTGCTAGGGATCTCTAAATGTACAGGACCCTTGGTTACGGTCATTTACCTCGTTATTATGCTTAGCAATCACTTGTACTTGTACAGGGTACTTCAGAAAGTCACTGAGGAGATGAGGGAAGGGGTGCGTGACATTTTTATTTACCTAGTCTTCTAAGTTGCTCGTTTGCACAGAAGAATTTGGTTTGATATCAACCGCTTGTATATTATAATTATGATTTAAAAATCTAATCATTTTATAAGATAACACATAGGACAACTTAGAATTGAATGTGATAAATAAAACTTTTAATATAGGAAAGATAATGAAAACCAATTAATTTGACTAGGTACAACTATATTATGACGATAAAATTTAATATTCATCGTAAAAAAGCGTAATCAAAATTATATTATCAGTGTATCTTAAATTCTTTTTTTGTTCCTTTGTTTTTCCGTGACCATGATCGGTGCTAATCGATCGAAACGTTGGGAAAATGTTAGAATAACTAGTAGTTCCCGTGTTCATCGAACGAATATAAGTTATGTCACGATGTGCCATATCGTCGCAACAGCTCCTTTCTTTTAAATTCTAAATAAATAATTAATATTCCTTTTGATGAACTTATAAACTAATAAAGCTTTAATTTTACACGAAATTAGGTCATTTTGAAACTGCTAGCGACCTCTCTCATCTAAAAGACAAACTACTGAATCGGTTCTGGCGAAAAACGCCGTTCCGCCTCGATAGATGGAGCTAATTGCGACCACAAAATCGATTTAATTTCTTCATTAAAACAATTTAGTAATTGTTTTAACTAACTAAATCTAACATAATACGTTTAAATCATCCACAGAAACAATAAATCAATAAATAAAAACTAGAATTTAACATTATATTTTATCTGTGGCTCATCTGTCAAATGACGTACTTCCGAGGTGACATACATGTAGCTCCACCCGGTTTTGCTCTTCCCATTTTTCCTTGCGAACGGCCGAGAGCTTTCGCGACTTAAAAAGCTTGGAAATTATTAATTTTAATCTAATCGTGAGCCGATCTCATCTGAATAGTGCTTTAATTTATTCCCTATTATCAGGTAAGTGGATTCATCAACAAAAAACTAAATTATTTACAAAATATCGCAGTTACAGAAATTCGTGAGACGCACCTCGTGGTCACGCTCTGCCTTTTTTAGGTCTGCCTTGTTTCTCAAAATGGTAAACCCTTTTCTTATAACTAAATGAAACCTAGTCTTAAATGTGCATGCGCAGTTTACAATAAATAATTGTACTTATTGATATTATGTGACACGTTCGCATCTTAACTTAAAAATAACCAAGTACACACACCCTGTTTGTACCGGTGTACTAAAGGAACGCTTTCCCTTTAAGGTTATCTACCTAATATAATATTATTTCTCTTGATTTAACTCATAAATTATTAGATTTTAAGTTCTAAGTAACTCTGTTTTAACATGTTGCCTGAATTTGTTGTGAAAGCCACCGACCAAGGAACGCATTTAGTATTGTCAGAGAAGACTTAATCTTGAACGGTCGATGACTTTCATAACGGGCATTTTGGACACCTGTTGACCCCTAATACTGGAACTTCCAGGGAATTATCGTCGGGCTTACAGCACCCCTACTCTTTGGAGAAGCTTCCGGGGCTATATACGAAGACACCGGTCCGTCATGACACCGAGGAGCCGATTCCGGTCTGGGACCGCTTGGCGTAGACCGGCGTCTTGACGCACTTTGAGGAAGAGATGCCACACCTTGTCCCGGACGCTACACGACCTGTTCCCTTGAGCTAAGTTTTCTTAATGAAACCCAACAACCGGTAACTCGCAGAGAGAGAGAGAGAGAGAGAGAGAGAGAGAGATAGGGAGATAGAGAGCTTTGTGTCCTACGCTAGCTCGGTTCTAACCCCGCTGAAACCGACCCTCTAAAGGAAAAAGTCCCATGTCCTTATTCTAGCCTCAACGTTAAACACTAAACTTAAATACATTATTTCCACGTCTTAAAAAAAAACTTGATTCTAACTTAACCTAACTTAAATATTAACTTAACTTGTAGCTTAGTTCTTAATAATCTTAGAGTAAGTTTTGTAGCTTAGTTTCTTAATAAATATTATGTACTATTCTAATCGTCTCGCTTATCATTTTTCCGCCCCAACGATTAGCATAGCGACAGTTAATAAATACGAACATTTAGGTATTTAATCCTCATACCATAATCGTACTAACTTAAACTATTTTGAGTACAAACACTAAATTCACTATAAGTTTGGTTGTAAACCACTTTACGTAAAGTCCTTTTTTTAGTTGGTAAGATGTTTTGTAGATATTTAAGTAACAAAAAAAATATAATGAAAAAAGTCACATACGCAGTTCCCACTCAGAGCAAACTGTCATGTACCCAAAACTTTTGTCTTACATTTTGATTTCTAACAGTAAAACACGTCTAATAACATGATTTTACCCTTCCTCATTTAAAAACATTATTAGAAAAGCTAATATAAACATTATGAAAAGGAAATATGGCTCAAAATCAACTGAAATAATATTTTCTAAAGGTATTCCGTTGGAAATTATTGTAAGACGTGCATTTGAAGGGTTTTGGAAAATGTTGCTAATTAAAATTCGGTTATTTGTATTGAATTACAATATTGAGTGAAATGTAAAACCAAACCGAATAAATAGAAAAATAAAACATTAATTCATTGGGAGTAGGTTTTTTTATCCCGATATTCACACGGGATCGGGACTTACGCTAGTGAAACGAGGGACGTTGCTAGTTTTATAAACTGATCGCATGGTGATACCATTATGATATCCCTTTTACAAACAAAGAAAGACATCCGTTACATTTGAATTTTTCATGTGACTCTCGTCTCGTCTCTCGTTTTTTCGAACGTGTTTTGTTACAATTATTTCAATTACAATAAATTCATTTGTATTACATAATTTAACTATCTAATTTCATGTGTGCATAATTGTTATAAGTTTCTGAATACCAACTGCAACGGCCAGGTGTTAAAGGACGTGCCTAGCTAGCCGTTGGCGGGGTTGACAAAATACAATACTAAACCATAGTAAGTATCTGTATTGTATGGGAACACGATCGACCAGTGGACTGTATTGAGGGCTGGTTCTTAACCAATTAACTAATAAATTAAGTACATAACGTTGGCATACAAGACGTGAAAGGAGGGAAACTGAAAGGAATGTCGCACTAACCTGTCTTCTGCTATTCTCTTCTCCTCTGAGCTCAGATGGTAGGCTTCCAGAACAGGATTCACACTGGTCAGAAGGTAACGGCGCGGCGCGGTAGTTGGTCTATTTGAGACCAAAATCCAGCGAGGGTTATCGGAACCCTCGTGGGCACCTGGGGTGCAGTACCCAGGGCGCGGAACCGATGGAGATACACAGAAACTTCACGAGACGCACGAATTGCTATCTCAAGGGCCGATGTCCAAGATGGCGTGCGATGCCAGCTATTGTCTCGCGATAAGTACGACAAAATAGGATTATCGGTAGGGGGTAGGTAACAAAAGGAATAAAAATATATGCCAACGATTAGTCTTTTTATCTAACTAAAGCTACCAACATTATTAAGGAGTAAGCCTGATTGGCGCGAAGTTTAAATGGGAATTTCTATTAAGAAATTATGATAGTACGTGGCGTAACCACCAACAATTATTACTACATAATCATTCTCAAATTTAAGACAAATTAAAGGCGATAGAAGTGCAAAAACACTTGATATGTAGGTACAAGTTAATCTAATATATATAAATTACGTGTCACGTTATTTGTGCGCGATGAACTCCTAAACTACTTAACCGATTTTAATCAAATTTGCACACCGTGTGCAGTTTGATTCAACTTGAAAGATAGGATACATCTTAATCTTAATTTATCCCGATATTCCCACGGGATCGGGAGTTACGCGGGTGAAACCGCGGAGCGCAGCTTGTAAAATTATAAACTTAGATTTAGATAGCGAAATAAGCAATATTTTTAAATTTAATATTCTGCAAAAAAGTATAATTCTATCTAGAAACTCAGTTCGTTGTTCTCGTAAATAATATTACATAGATAATATAAAATAAATAGAAAACATAAATGTTTACTGAACAAATAGCTGCACGCCCCGTCTCGGTAAGATGCAAATGAGGTTTTCTGCTAAACACCTCTTACGGTACGTAAAGTTAGTTCCTGTCTTACTCTTAGGTATTTACCTATTTTATTAAGTTTTGTTAATTTTACCTGTATTTGAATATAATGAAGGCATAAAGTAAACTAAAGATGTGCTAAAGGTACCTAGCTAATGAGATCGTCTTTTTTTTTATTCGATTGTCTTTTGTTTTTGGTTCGATAAGTCACGGTAGCTATTATTTTACATCATACTTGCTCGGTAAGTAGGATTTACTAGTATGGTAAGAGACTGTGTAAGTTGTCATTTACAATACAGTGCATTGTTTAGATGGAACGTTTCATTTTCAAATCACTTTACCATTCAAGCATAGGGTGAATGCTTGAACTGTAAAGTTCACTTTACCATTCAAGCTATGTCAAACTCCTTGGTTAACCAATCTCTTTTCTTAAAAAATGACGAAACTTTTTACTGAAAAAAAAACGATAAAAATGGCGGCATTTTATTTCAGTTCAAGCTATGCAAAACTCCTTAGTCAATTTTCTTTTTTTTTCATAAAATTATTTTTACTGTAAAAAAATGAAAATGGCGGCATTTCATTTGAACTAAATGTTTGTTCACTTGCGACGACTGTATTAAAATTTAAAAAAACAACATACAAGTTTATGCTAGTTCATCATGTCAAGTATTCGTCTGATGAATAAGTGGTCGGCACGCCTGATTTTTGTCATCTTGAAGCCGAAGATGTCGTACAAAAATGTTTTATTTCAAAATATTTCAAAAAAAAACTCGAACTATTCTAAATATCTCGGGTGCACTCGATCCATAGCGCCCTTTGCGAGCTGTGCTCGCACGGGCGCCATATTGGATCTTGTTCTGTAATAGCTCACTTACATACCTTGTGTGGTAAACTACTATTACCATGTAGTTTTAATATTATAATACGCCGTTTTCCTATTTGTATATGCTCCCATTATCTACGTCTGCCACGCAGGTCGCGGATTCAATTCCCGAAGTTGATCAAATATTTGTGTTCAGATATTTTATTTATTCCTTAAATAAATATTTATTGTGGTCTGATGCTATTATGTTTTAATTAATTTTTTACAAAAACAAATATTCTAGCCGTTGTCTGGCTACCATAACACAAGCCTAGTTGCTTAGATCGGGAATAAGATGACACTGTAGAATGTCTTCCAATATGTATTAATATTTATTTTAGGGTAAGGATGAATTGGCAATTGTTTTTAAAAAGGTATGAATTGGAACTAAATTAAATAACTAAAATTTAATATTATTTGCAATCAAACCTACAACCTTCTGGGGCGTAATGGTTGTGGGTTCATCGTAAAATATGCTAAAAAGTTGTAGTTTAAAAATACCTACCTATATCAATTACTTTTTCATTGCCAGACCGTCTGAAATACTAATTTATTCCAAAAGTCTAGATCTCGGCGCTTGTAAGATGCAAATTCATGCTGTTTACGATTCAGTGCGGTACTGCTCCGGCTTCTCAAATAAGCTGTTTAAACATTTTTATAGCTCAGACGGTGATTCTAGTAAAATATAGCTTGTATTATAATAAAGCATAGTTCAGATTATTCCAGTAGCGATGAAATGTATAGATTAAATTAGACATGTTATTGGGTAAGTAAATATGTAATAATATGTTTCACAAAGGGAATCGAACTAGCTATTTTCTGTGTGCAGACAGATGTACGTTCACCACGCGATAGAAGTGGTAAAAATCTTCTTATACTATTTTATAACTAACTAGCGACCCGCTCCGGCTTCGCACGGCTATATTATAATAATAATAATAATAAATAATAAATATTGCAGGACATTCCACACATCGCCATCTAGCCCCAAGCTAAGTAACTATATAGACTTGTGTTATAGGTGCTAGACAACGGATATACTACTTATATACTTTTATTTTGTAAATATATAGGTACTTATAATACATAGAAACAACCAGACCACAGATAAATATCTAAGCATAAATACTTGTCTGAGGCAGGAATCGAACCCGCAACCCTGTGTTTGGCAGTCCGGCATGGTGACCATTGCGCCAACTGGGTCGTCAAATTATGCATGTATTATACATATAAACCTTCCTCTTGAATAACTCTATCTATTTAAAAAAACCGCATCAAAATCCGTTGCGTAGTTTTAAAGATTTAAGCGTACAAAGGGATATATTGGGACACAGAAAGCAACTTTGTTTTATACTATGTAGTGATTCTGTTGCATTTTTATACGAACTATATTCTACTTATAATTATTTTTAGAGGGGACATTTTACGGTCACACATCATTATCTCTATTTAAAGGAAGTAGTCAAAAAACCCACCCAGTTTCTTTCACCACAAAAATCGTTTTCCTAGAAGCTATAATCTAACAGGTGGCGGCAGCCGAAGCAGGGTAACACAACATGTATATGTATTTACGAACTCTTTGAAGTCGAACTGACCGTTTGAATAAGTGGAGAGCTTTTTAGAAGCAAAACAAAGATGGCCTTTATGGGCTCTCTAATTTGTGGCGATAACTACTGGAGGACATTTTGTTTGGTTTAAAGTTTGATGAAACCACTGAAATGAAGAACGTAGTAGTACTTAAATCAGAGTTAACTAAATAATAAGCGATTTTCTTTTTTGTAAAAATAACAAAGCAAATCCTCTAAATTGAACTTTCAGTTTTAATGTAGTTCTTTTTCTTTTTGTAAATTTTTGTGTCCTTTTCTTCTGTAGCTATGTTTGTCGTGTGTTTCGTCTGGAAAAAAACGAATACTGTTCTAAATCAAATAGCGATTGCGATTTGTATAAACTTGAAAAATCAAGGTGATCTCGACGCGATTTACTTCTAATATTAAATGACAAATAGGTACAATAAAATTCGTATAAAGATTATGATACGATCAATCAGAATTGGCTATTTCTTTTTACTTTTTAGTTGTAAGGCAAAAATATAAGCCAATCTTAGGCATAATTTTTCATAAAAACAGCACTAATATCACAGGAATTCCTGCAAACCATCACAGCCAACACTGCCCCCTTGCATTAATCAGTTGTATGAAATATAGGCCGTTATATTCAGGATATGATCGCATACGTCATCGGAGGGGTCATCGTGTTTGAACTGTGCAACGTATTTCTTAATATTTTGTGAGAATGGGCTGGAAATATTTCAGTGTTGATAAAAGTCTTACTTACTAGTCTAATAATGAGGAATAAATATTGTAGAACATTTCTACACAGCGCCATCTAGCCCCAAACTAAGCAACTAAGCAACGCATCTAGGGTGGTGTTATGGAGCTGGATATATTTTATTAAAAGAAAACTTCAAAAACTTGTTATTACTTAAACTACATATTATAAACTTACTAGCGACCCGCTTCGGCTTCGCACGGCTATATTATGCATGTATTATACATATAAACCTTCCTCTTGAATCACTCTATCTATTAAAAAAACCGCATCAAATTCCGTTGCGTAGTTTTAAAGATCTAAGCATACAAAGGGACATAGGAATATAGGGACGGCGAAAAGTGACTTTATTTTATACTATGTAGTGATTATATCAAGTAAAATATAAAATTGGTAAATACCTTTTAGATAGTATTCAAACTATTCATTTACTATTAATTTATTAATAAACGTTTGGTATAAATAAACATAAATACCTAAAATATGATAACCCCCTTCAGATATTGTTTAATGTGTTACGAATAAGAAACAATTACAAGACGAAGGGCCGAAGCGAGATTGCAATTGACGAGGATGCTACTACGCACTGGGTCTAAATAACGCTGCGTTTAATATCTTAATTATCATCGGCCTGCAGTGAAAACCTAGTTTTTGCAATAGAACTGAAGTTTACAGGAGGTGGACAAAACTGTCTTGTGAAAAAAAGTATGTTTAAGAGTGTTTTTTTTATTTCATTTCGTTATTGCAATATTTAGCCATCTATTATATTAAAAAACGAATGAGCTTATTATGTAGGTACCTACTCTATACCATATATTCACCAGATAATTTTTTGCCTCCTGTAAACTTTAGTTCTATGTACACACGAGATTTTCACTGCAGACCATGCCGATATGTAAATGTAAGAGAGGCTTGCATGACGTTGTGCTTAAACAAATCAATTGTGCTAAAACGACCTTTTGCGAAAGAGGCATTCTAACACCACACGACCTACCAGTTAAGCTAAACAGACCTTCTCCATCCTGAGGTTGCCTGGAAGAAATCGCTTTAAGCGATAAGGTCGCCTGTTTGTACAATTTAATAAGCTTTCTTGTACTCTTTGATTTTTTAAATGTTTTGTGTGTTGTACAAATAAAGTGTTTATCTATCTATCTATCTATCATTCTGCGAGAGAGACATATGAAAGATTTTTTTTACGACTAGGATATTCTGTGACGGGCATTTTGCGTCGCAGATGGGTGCAAAACTACTAAACCGATTTTTATGAAATTTGGTTTGAGGATACATTGACTCATTGAGAGTATCATACTTTTTATTCTGATATTCTCAGGGGATCGAGAGTTACGCTGGTTAATCCGCGGAGCGGTGCTTGTTTTTTCAAAAGATGCATAGCTTAGTTTTCTTGACCCAGTGCGCATACCAAACAGAAGGGACAGACAGACATAAAGATCTTGTCTGTGTAATAAGGGTGTCGGGTCATCAGATGGTTGTTGCTGTAATTGAATCCCTTAACTTTGATTAGTTTAGACGGGTAACGGTTTTAGGTTATTGTACCTCTCTTAAAGAGCAATTAGTTCGATAACAGTGATTTTGTAGCGTTTTTAAGACACAAACTTCATAAGTATCCGTTCTTAAGTACCGTACCTTTTTCTTTGTATGGAGAATTACGCAATCTTTTATAACAGTTACAAGTTCTAAGCGCTTCAATAAACCATGTTTTTGCGTTAAAACTAGAAAATCGGTTAGAACTTCAAATTTATTATGCCGTGATTTCAACCAATGATATATGCGGATAAAAAGAAGCTATGTCACATCCAAGAATTGAATGTTTTCTCATACAAATTTCCTCAAAATCGGTTCTATAGTTTCAAAGCCTTACAAATCAAATAAAAAAAAAGAAAACCAACCAAACCAGGTAGGTGTGGTTTTTTTCTAGAAATTTGGGGTTATTCATTTTTTTATAATAAACTTTCTGGTTGTTTTTCCCGTGGGTTCACTCGCGCCTAGTCTGAATTCATTCTATTCAAAACATCAATCAGAATAAACAACGAAAACAAGGTGATTAACGCACGCAGGTGGCAAATGTACACGACATAACGGACTTGCAACTATTTCGCGCAAAACGCATTCTGGACGACATCCAACATTACCGTATTACTTTCCCACCGAACAATAATCAACCTTATTTGTTAAACAATAAAGATTAGAAATTAAATACTGAAATTAACATTTATGATGTTTGTAAATTGAGAGGTTTAGAAATAAGTGTAGTGGGAATTTGAACCTTATTTCTTTAAAGGAATGTTTGGTTTTTGTTTAAATTAGTGACGGTAATTAAGTTGTTTTAGTTTTTAAGTGTTGAAGAATCCGACTCGAAGGACCTATACTAATTGCATTGGACACGCAAATTCCTTTGTGCGTCTCTTTGAGGTGCGCGTACGCATTCCCTTCGGGTAATTAGGATCGGATTGATTCATTAGTAGTTTCCTTGACTATTTGTTACGGGTTATATCGGTTTTGTTATGAAATTTGTTTTGTTACATTGTTTTAGATAAAGAAAAAGGTTATTGTTGGCAGACGTTTTTACCGCGAACTTAACCATACAAAAATATTGTCCAATTACAATGTTTTTTTTTGTGTACTAATTAATTTAATAAAGGATAGCTTTCTAATTCTTCTTTTTTAATTTTTTTAATGACCTTAAATTTATAACATTCCTTTATGTTAAGTTTAACTTTTTTTGAAATTAAACATGTAAGTCCACTAGAATACAAAATAAATAAGCGATTTAAATTAATAACATAACATTTTATTGCAATTTCAGGGATGAAAACAGAAGTCGAAGAAGAAGAATTTTTTTTATTAGTAATTATGTGATCCAATCATCAATGTTTTTCGGTAGCTAAGCCTTAAAATGTTAATCATTGTCGAGACTAAAACTAAGAAACTTTACAGCGGAAACGTAAATCAGATACAAGCATTCGCATCCGTATTACCTCGACTCCGAGACGATATATGAGGTAAAGTTTAAAGTGAGGTAATTTGCACGAGTCACAGATTAACGGTAACTCTACGGACATGATGTCTCTTTGTTTATGACAAGTTGTTTAAAGATTATATGTGTTAAAGCAAAATAATGTTAGTAACTTTAATTAGTAGGTATGTATTTATGTAATAACCTCGCGTAAGTCCCGATCCCGGCGCGGGAATTTTGGAATTAAAAGTATGTTATATCCTTCTTCATTCCGTAAATTATCAATATGCGGAATTTCATCCAAATAGGCCCGGGCGTTTGACCGTAAATAGGGGAACAAACAAAATAAAAAACAAAATTTGGTATTTATAATATTAGTTAGAATTTGATCCAAATCGATTCAGTAGTTTGACGGTAAAGAGGGAGCAGACAAACAGATGAATAAACAAACTTTCAGATTTATAATATTAGTTAGGATTAAGACAAGATGCTTGACAAATTGGGGGCTCATTAAATGTTTTTAGAATTTTAGTTTTCATTATACTTCTTACTTATGCACTTCACATCTGTTTCACCCTAAAGGATCATTGTTTGTAGTTTTACTAAGCATTTGTACAAGTAGAATAATAAATTCATGTTTATTCTAACCGCTGGGCTATTTCGCAGTCTCAGCTGAAACTCAAACACAGACAGACGGCAAACTAAGACGCGGTCAAGCTGTACAACATAACATATTTAACTCTATACATTTATGCGGATTTCACACGAACTAAAGAGAGAGCAAAGGTATTAGCGCTACTTGCTGACTCAAAATCAAGCCAAATAAAAAGAAAGAAAGATTTTCTGGACTGCACGTACATACACATAAAAAAAAAAACAAAAAAGTAGTACAGCGCCAAGAAAAAAAGATTCGTTACGATACATAGTAATTGGCATGTCTCGGAGTAAGTATTTTAAAAATCAGAAATGTTTATTAAAAAACCTCTTACATATCTTTTTTTACTTAAAATTGTGTTATAGTAAGTAGTTTTAAAGTTAGGTGGGAACAGATGAACATACATAGGTACATATGGGTTAAAAACATAGCAATCCCTTTTGGCTTCGCCGTAGTCGGGTAAAAAATATGTTTTTCATTACTCATAATCCGAAAGTAGGTCTAAAGATGCATGAAGAGCGTGTAGAAAATAAAATTTCCAGCCCTAGGGCTTTTCTCTTTCACTGACAGCTGTCATGTCAAATTATGGCTTCGCACGACTTGTGCAATGTGCATGTAGCCAGTATCAGTAACATTACGCATAAGGAACTTTAAAAACCTAACCTCCTTGCTTTAAGTAACACCAAAGAATAACACTACATGTATATAACCTCTTTGGTCCCAACCTTGTAAGAGGATCAGGTAGTATGGAGTCTCTCATTCACTCTCGTTGTTAGGAAGAATTTTATGTATTATTCGTAATGAAAAGCACAGTGTTTACCTCGGGTGAAAGACTCATTAAGTCCCTCGAACTATTAGCGCCCTCGCTACGCTCGGGCGCCAAACTCCGTCTCGGGACTTGTAATGAGTGACTTTCACACCTAGGATAACAATGTACTATTACTTCTTTTAAAAGCTCATGTAATGTAGCAAAATTAATAAGACCTTTATTTAAATATCTAATGATGATGGATTACCTAGAAACAGCTGAAGTTTTTTTCATGAAATATCAATAAAAACACTAGCCGTAGTAAAAATATATTCCATATCGCCACAAAAAGAGACAAAACAGATTATCCCTCTTTGCATCTGTAATTAAAACCGAACCCGAATAATTCCAAATACCTAATCGTGCACCTGAAATTCACATATTCAGCCGGATTCCTTGCCGATCAGACGACGAAAAAAACAATAAAAAAATTGAAATGAGAGATCGATTTAACGCAGGAATCGACTGGGCCCATGAGAATACACCGTGATTGACTGATTTGAAACACGGGGTGGGAGCTGTGTTTGCAATAATCGGAAGTTTTAATTGATGTCTACACTTCATTCAAAATCGAAATAAACAACGTGATATTTTTTACTATTCTCGTGTTTTTAGTTATTTTGGTAAGCTCATTCTATGCTGGTCCTATGCTATCATCTTTTTGCATCTTCTTTGTTTTTTTTCTTAATTCTAAAATAAGGAGCGCTCCGCGGTTTCAACCCCGTAACTTCCGATCCCGTGGTAATATCGGGATAAAAAGTAGCCTATATTATTTCTAATTAATCAAAGTATCCCATACCAAGTTTCATCAAAATCGGTCCAGTAGTTTCGGAACCTATTCGTTCCAAACAAACAAACAAACAAAAAATCTTTTTTTTCTTTATAACATTAGTGTAGATTAATTATTTACTTTCTTTCAGTCGCTCTTTTTATGATCAAAATAAGTTAAATTGGCATAAAATATCGATGATATACTGTGCTTTGGCCATGAAAGCTTACAGTCCAGCAAACTTGTGTGACTTTTCAGAAGCTATAATATTGTCATTTCTTTTCTTATAGAGACAGACGTACATACCTACTGTGTTTCATTAATTAAAATTGCTTCTATATAAATATGTACATAATCATTCAATCCAAAAACCCATTCTCCCCCAAGTAAAGATACGAGAGTAAACGTAGAATTCAATCGCTCCGAGAAAATCCTTTAAAAGGTTTCAATCAAACGATGACAGATTGTCTGCGGATTATGGAAGACAGACACTTCTGGCAATATTTAGCTTCCATTCAAGGTGTGCTTTCGTTCAATATTACCTAGTTATTTAGAAGGGATTTATTATGAAACTCCCTTTAGATTCAAGTTGTTTCAATTCAATTTAAGTTACTGGAAATTAAGGTTTTTGATGGGCTATTTTTGGCTGATATTATTTTAGGTAATCGTTATTGTGAGCCAAATGCGTCGATGGACGCGATTAGGATGTGTGTTTTGCACACATCCTAATCGCGTCCATCGACGCATTTGGTCTACCAAAGTTACTAAAGTCTAGATAATTAAGTTCAGTTTATTTTTAATTTTTTATTAAGATCGGTTTTAAAAAAAATCTGTTATAAATAAAATATAAATAAATAAATAAATATTGCAGGACATTCCACACATCGCCATCTAGCCCCAAGCTAAGTAACTACACTTGTGTTATGGGTGCTAGACAACGGATATACTACTTATATACTTTTCTTTTGTAAATACATACTTATAATACATAGAAACAACCAGACCACAGACAAATATCTAAGCATAAATACTTGTCTGTGGCGGGAATCGAACCATTGTGCCAACTGGGTCGTCAAATCGTTATAGTTTGTAGAATATTACGCAAGAAGCGCATAACTTTTCTGCGCAGTATTAGATTTGTTCCAGTATTTTGCGAAATAAGTATAGACTGGATAATATAGATAACTAGCTGTCCCGGCAAACGTTGTATGCCATTTAAAAAAAAAATACTTACACAAACATTCATACAAATCGGTTCCGCCGTTTATTTGGACATAGGTGACTTACACCGCGACACGTGAATTTTATATTATACTAGCGACCCGCCCCGGCTTCGCACGGCTATATTATGCATGTATAAACCTTCCTCTTGAATCACTCTATAAAAAAAACCGCATCAAAAAGAAATAGGGACATAGGGACAGAGAAAGCGACTTTGTTTTATACTATGTAGTGATAGTGATATTTATAGAAATAGGTGGCCGCGTCCGTAAAATTATGCTCAACTTACGCAAACTTGGTTTAACTTAACTGAACCTAACTTACAATAAACTTACCTTAATCAACTTATTCTGCAGTTTCGTAACTGCCATCCGTTCCCGCTGCGTTTTTCGTTTCTCCTCTTCCAATTGCGCTTCCAACTGCTTAATACGTTTCTCCAACAATTCCTGAAACAACAAGAAGAATTGCTTTGAATTTTACGTTTTTAGGGTTCTGTAGCCAAAGGGTAAAAACGGGACCTATTTACTAAGAATCCACTGTCCGACCAAAGTCAAAGTCAACATTTTTTATTCATTTGGATGCTTAATACAATATTTTGTACACAGATCACATAGAAACGTCTTAAAAACTAAGTTAGGATGTGTGCCTTCGGAACGCGCCCACCAATGAGAAGAAGGCACAATAAACTCATGGGTTTTTTTTTTCATGTGATCACGGTCACCGTCTGTCTATCTGTCACCAGGATGTATCTCATGAACCGTGATATCTAGATAGTAATTTTCACAGATGATGTATTTCTGTTGCCGATAAATAGATCAACTGTGTCAATAAATACTAAAGCAGAATATAAACGGAATAAATAAAAACGGAACCCTTCGTGCGCAAGTCCGACTCGCACTTAGCGGTTTTTTGAACTTCTCAGCTTAATTCTCTCCGGTCATATTACAATAAGCAACTTGAACCATTAAAACACCATTGCATTCACAAAAAGGTCATTAAAATGCGACCATTTTGTACGTTTTTAATTATTTTCTCCATCACGGTCGTAACTTAGAGGCATTCCGTTGATTTCACGTGAATTTAATGTTTTGGCTATAATTAAGAGTTTGAGAGCCAATTTTAGGCAGTTTTAATGTTTGCTAACCGAATTTAAGAGTGGGTGTAAGGGTGGTGCGAAATTTTGGTAAACTGTGGGGCAGTGTTTTTGTTTGAAAGGTAACTTCATGTCTTACTAAAGGCGAAGACCTGATGAGGATCTTTGGAGTAATGAACAGAATAGCTCCTTAAAATGCAGTATATTGCTCACTTTTGAATATCTAGATCTATACCAGCGGAATCAGTTCTTTAACCGGGTTTGACTCACCATAAAACCTATCCATCCTATTTTGTTTTGCTCGCGAGGTTAACTGTACGTAAAACGACTAATGTATTAAATTTCTGTGAAATTTTTTCAATGCAATTTTTTCACAATTACTAAAGGTCAGCGTTTGACCACAATCACAGATGTAGCATGTTTACATAGAAGATATCTGTTCACTCGTTACTTCTTTTTCTTTGTGTCAACAACGTCAATATACTTTGGTCACAGACCCGAACCTTAGCCACGACAACCGCATTATCTGTTCTCGTTACTTGAAGACCCCCATATTGTACACGTCAGGAAAGACAGACGCAGGCAACTGATTCAATTCCCTCGCAGTACGAATAAGGAATGACGTTAAAAGTTAACATATCACGTTGCCTTACTTATTGTTTGTTCTAATCAAGCTATATAATTTCAATCATCTAGTTATTTATCTACTTCAGTCAACTTTTCCTCCCTTTTCTCATTTCGTCACTAACACAATGTTTCCTCAACATTTGCGAAACGTAAAATGTACATATTTTGCAAAAGAATGTTGAGAATTTGAGAATCTTGCTCATTGAACCTTAACATCCGACATAATTCAAATACCACCCTGTAGGGGACGCTTCCGGCTAATGGCGTCGGATAAACGACGTCGCATCCGGTTAGCTTTGTGCTCAGATCGCGTCACTTCCGCCTCGTTTTAAACAAATTTGATGGGGTTGTAAGTTGGATCGAACGGTAATGTATATTTTTCTTGTTTTAATTGGGAATATGCAACTACGTAGTTGACATGACTACTGACTTCTGAATGAATGCTAAAGCCTATTAAATAAATAAATAAATATTGCAGGACATTCCACACATCGCCATCTAGCCCCAAGCTAAGTAACTAGACTTGTGTTATGGGTGCTAGACATACTACGTACGGATATACTACTTATATACTTTTCTTTTGTAAATATATACTTATAATACATATAAACAACCAGACCACAGACAAATATCTAAGCATAAATACATGTCTGAGGCGGGAATCGAACCCGCAACCCTGTGCTTGGCAGTCCGGCATGGTGACCATTGTGCCAACTGGGTCGGCATTAACTTGATGTCAACACGCCTATCTCTCATACACGCCCTTACCTAAGAACTTCACACAATTACGCGCTACCTCTAGAGGGATACGACGACCCAGTTGGCACAATGGTCACCATGCCAGACTGCCAAACACAGGGCTGCGGGTTCGATTCCCGCCTCAGACAAGTATTTATGCTTAGATATTTGTCTGTGGTCTGGTTGTTTCTATTTATTAGAAGTATATTATTTATAAAAGAAAAATATATAAGTAGTATATCCGTTGTCTAGCACCCATAACACAAGTCTAGTTACTTAGCTTGGGGCTAATGGCGATGTGTGGAATGTCCTGCAATATTTATTTATCATTTACTGGAATAAAGATGCAAATTAGATTAACATTTGGGTTTTTATACCATTGTTTTCTAGTGCTACCCATCCTATCATAAATAAAACCTAGCACTACCGGCAGAATCAGTTCACCCGTAGTACCGGTCCACCGGTAGTACCCGGTCCACTCATTTGCAAAGGGCACCCGTTTCCGAACCAAATCTCACGAACAATAGAACTTACCCTAAAAATTACAACAAAAACACCAAGAACAAAGGAAAGTGAACTTTAAAACAATAGCCTAGAGCTGAGAATGGGTGAAGGGGGTGCTGTTACAAATGAAATGAATAAAACAATGGAAAATGTAAGAGACATTTCCTTTTATATTCACTAAATAGAGTTGTAATTTTAGATTCTCAAAACGGGTAATGAAGCGAGTGCTGTTTTGGAATTTAATTCCTCAACAACAGAATCAAATGCATAAGATAATTTCAATCAATAAACAAGATAGAATTAATAGTCTCTACTAAAATAAAAAATAATACTAAAATAAGCTTTGCATTAGCCAATTATTACAATGCGCCACAGAACATGTGACACAGAAATAAAAAAATAATTTTACTAGAAACAAGAAATTATTCTCTAGCGTCTGAAACACTTTCTGTGAATGTGCTGTGTGACTGTAGATTCCTTTAAATATTTCGTAAGTGTTTTAAAATAAATTGTTTTTGTGTTAGGTATTACAAATATAAAGTCACCCCGCACTCAGGGCTTGAACTGTAAGGATCAGGGCAGCTTTATAAATAGTTTTTGAAAAAAATGATCCACAACCCCTAGTTGAATGCCAACCACATAAAACTAGTTGAACAAAATAGGTTGGACCAACACCCTGCTCATATTTATTGGGTCATAACACTCGTGTAAAAAATAAGAATAAAATTAGAAATGAATGTAGGTACAACAACAAAAATCCTATAAATAATGAGGAAAAACTATTTTTCCCTTCTACGACGTAAGTTATCTAAGAAATAAGTGTTAGTTAGTCATATATCTAAGTAGACACAGATACATTGAAGGAGGGTGTTAAATCTTTTGGAAATGATAGCCAAATTAATGAGACTTGTTATTGTTATGGGAACAGTTATCATTATGAATTAATGACTCTGATCAAAATAATGAACCTTGGTAATGGAAAGATAACAATAGAAAAGGATTGCTTAGATATTTTCACTTGGCCTTTGTTGGTTCGTCTTTTTTATGCTTAAATATAGGTCACGACAAAATGGAAGTTTGTGGAAGGGAATCAATATAATCATCGCGAAGAACACTGATTTTGTACTAGATTTATTTTCACCCTAAATCATACACGTTTGATTTATTGAGTTTAGTTTACCCTTAATATTTAAACATTCAGTTGAATTATAAGGGTGATACTCATCGTACTAAAGCTTAAGTTCAGGCAGATCTTCGAAGTACCACTGGATGTACTAATAGAAAAATGTACGGTCGCCTGCATAATCAGACCCACTGTAGAGCTCCGAAACAGCTGTTATAAGAATGTTTTCAAAACAAGCAAGATACCAGAAACCTGTTTTAGTTGAAGTTTAAAGTCTTCTTACTCATCAATTTATCAAATAAAAATAATTATAATGATAACATTCTAATAAAAGTAATTTTAGAACTCTACCGGGGGCTGCAGCCGACTGTACAGATGCATTTTGATATTTGACTGAATATGCAAGTACGAAAGTTTAACGACCATAACTACATAAAAGACAATAAATCGAACCTCAGATTAGTGAACCAAGTCTGGCTACACCTTCAAACACCGTGCCAAAATCCTAACAGTCCACGTCCGTGTTTTTCACCAGATGTTATCGACATGAACGATGGACCACCATTTGTTCGAACGTTTTGTCTCACTAATGGCTATTGCGATTGACATATTCTTCGCTTTTGGCGTCTGGTTTGCTTAGGTGCCTAATTCATTGCTTGAGTTTAGTAGGTAGCTTTAGCTTGAGATGCGAAATAAAATTGACGCCAGACGGAGCCGCTGGTATCGGTTAAGATATTTTTGGGTGAAGCAGTAACAAACAAACTAGAAAACTGGCACTCAATAACTATTGCTAGATCTTCATGTAAATAAAGATGCACTGCTAAGAATAGCTTATAAAAACGTAATAGAATCTCGTGTAGGCCCCGCCCTATCACTAGTCGCCGGCCTGTATCATTTTTCAACGGCTCGATTAATTCGTTTTCCTCCCTTGTCGAGATGTCAACTCGAAAGAATCGCTTCAATTCGTCCTCGTACATAATGGAGAGACATTCAAATTTGTATTTTTAACACAAGAAAATTTAACTGGAACCAAATACAGTAATACTTTTCACCTATTTTGGATGATCTTTATAACCTTACAGACAGGCGACCCCGCAGCATCTCAGAAGGAGATGACGGAACAAGTTGGATTCGCATCTTAGGGACTTGACCCAGCTGGCACTAGACAGGCAACAGTGGAAAGAGGAGAGGAAGGGTTTTGCCATACAGAGGGATGAAATGGGCTTAAAATAAATAAATAAATAATAATATAACTTGCGATCCAACAACAAAGTCAAGATCATGTCAACAATTGGCAAGAAATAGCGCAGGACATATAGCGGTGGCAGACTTTCCTTTCGGAGGCTTTGGAGGCTTATTCACTTTGGGTTGCTAAGCCAGCGGAGTGAATAAGTAAACTTTCGATAAAGTTATGCCGTCAACCCGTCTGCCTTCAGAGTAACTGTTGCGATGAGAACCTCGCTATTGATAATATGAGCAGAACATATATCCATTAACATGACGTGTATCTTTTACTATTCCATCAATTTTCACCCATAAATAAAAGTTTAATCTTTCTGCTCCAATGTGCACGACCCCTATGACATTTTCATCAGTCCCCGTAGAGTGTTCTATTGTGAACAATACAAGTATAAGTAAGTATCTTCCGCATTGTCTTTGCATCCATTTGTCTCGTGGCTCCGATGATGTTATTTACCAAGCTCAGATGATGAAAGCAGAGTCAATATAATTATTTAAAACGTGGCGCATCGGGCTAAGACCAGCCTGCGAAATAGGAGGTTGCGGGTTTGATTCCCGCCTCAACCAAATATTTATCTATACTAATATTATAAAGAGGAAAGATTTAATTGTTTTACCACATTAATACCACGTTTTTAACCACATTAATACCTATACACAACCAAACATTAATCCATCAGCAATGATTCGCTACCGTTCTATGAGAAACCATTTAATCACTCCGTACAAATAATTTCATACCTACAACGATCGTACTTGAACAGGAGGACACGTTGACACGGGACACATCGTGGACAATGACGTCAGATTAACCCGGACGAATTAAATTGAGACCCCTGAAGCCTTACGATGGATGGGGTTTGGGTTAAGTTTAAAGATATTGAAAAACATTAGTCATACCCGCGACCTCTCTAAGCTTTATAAGTATATTATTTTTTAACCGTCCCATATTATAATACTTGTTATTTTGGAAAATTAAACTTATTTGTGAAAGAGATGGGGGCCTCTCCCATCTCTTTGCCCAGCAGAAAGCAAATTCATCGTCCATTGCAGTACCTATAACAAAAATATGAAAAATAACTTTTTTTGGTAAAAGGGACAGACTTTACAAATGCCAAATGATTAAAGTATTCTAAGCTGTATCTATACTCTATCATCACTACATAGTATAAAACAAAGTCGCTTTCTCTGTCCCTATGTCCCTATATCCTTTTGTATGCTTAAATCTTTAAAACTACGCAACGGATTTTGATGCGGTTTTTTTTTAATAGATATAGTGATTCAAGAGGAAGGTTTATATGTATAATACATGCATAATATAGCCGTGCGAAGCCGGGGCGGGTCGCTAGTATTTATTATACCGAATATATGCATATGCATGTATATGCATGTATTATATACATGCATAATATAGCCGTGCGAAGCCGGGGCGGGTCGCTAGTTGATATTATATAGAGGAAAGATTTTATTGTTTGTTTGCATTGAATAGGCTCCGAGACTGGACCGATTTTGATGAAACTTGGTATGAGGATACATTGATATATTCCCACGGAATCGAAAGTATTTTATAAAAAATGGAAACACAGTCATTAAGAGTTGTCATGTTATGTGAAACAGTATTTTTATTGACTGATACGTCTTGTAAATGGTTTGATACACGTGGATATATTATTATCGCTCACATCTTCCAACTTGTACCACTCTCCAGTTTAACTTCCACACCCTCTTTCATCCATCATTAGCGGACAATGGCTAATCTAACGTGAACCACTTCATCACGACAACATCGAGATCGTAATTAACTCTAGATTACAACAATATTCAAAGTTAGTCCCTCTCCCCCCATCTACATGAGAGACGTAACCTATTCGGATCAGCCCCCAGAATATTTTGCTTTAGCAATATCGCCAAGCCGATTTTTGTGTATGAAATTTTAAATGAACCTTGTTTACCATTTTTTTTCTCTAACGTCTTTGATCACTTATGGCTTTTCGTTGGCTTATGTCAATTTTATACAAAAAAAAACAATTAAAAATCTGACGATTGGCAATATCACTATCATTACTTAGTATAAAACAAAGTCGCTTTCTCTGTCCCTATATCCCTATGTATGCTTAAATCTTTAAAACTACGCAACGGATTTTGATGCGGTTTTTTTAAATAGATAGAGTGATTCAAGAGGAAGGTTTATATGTATAATACATGCATAATATAACCGTGCGAAGCCGGGGCGGGTCGGGCCGGGGCAATCCGTTTCGTAGTATTAAAGATCTAAGCATACATAGGGACATGGGGACATAGGGACGGCGAAAAGTGACTTTATTTTATACTATGTAGTGATATTTACAGAAGAAAAGTATATAAGTAGTATATCCGTTATCTAGCAACTATAACACAAGTCTAGTGACTTAGCTTGGGGCTAGATGGCGATGTGTGAAATGTCCTGCAATATTTATTTATCACTACATCACTACATAGTATAAAACAAAGTCGCTTTCTCGGTCCCTATTTCCCTTTGTACGCTTAAATCTTTAAAACTACGCAACGGATTTTGATGCGGTTTTCTTTAATAGATAGAGTGATTCAAGAGGAAGCTTTATATGTATAATACATGCATAATACAGCCGTGCGAAGCCGGGGCGGGTCGCTAGTATTTATTATACCGAATGCCCGAATTTTACTTGTCAAAAAATACTGAATATCTGAAAAAACCTTCTCTAACCCCGATCCATTTCCTAATATATTTTATTCTAAACAACCCTTGTCCTTTTCAGCGGGCATTCAACGCGTCAAGCGCTGATTGATGAACTTTCATTTGAAAACGGTTTCAGGAGAAATGGCTTTAGTAAGACGTTTCAAATACCTTTTGACAGGACTTTTGGGAAAAAAAATCCTTTTAAATGAATTAACAATGAAATAATGTATTTGACTCTGCTACGTCTGTCTGTGGATGCACGGTTTTTTTATCGTAAAAAGCTAAAAGTTTATGTTTTGATTTGTTTCTTAAACATAGGTTGAGCCGTTGCAAAATTAGGTATGATTAAATGTATTAAGTGAGTAAATTTTACGTGCACTGTCATAAGAAAACATTGATGGTAACCATAGCAACGATTAACAACGGAACGTGAGCGATGACGTCACACTTTTTTGTGAATGCCGGTGTTCAAGATTTAGGCGGGAGATGTCAGAAACGAAGAACGTCAATTTAGATTTCAGGTCAAATCTTATTTGAAGGTAATCAGTCAAAAATGATAATGGGACAGGTCTTAACAAAAACCAAAAAACTTTAGGTCATTTTTTTATATTAAAATCTAGTAGGTTTAAGTAAATACTAAGTAAGTACCGCAGTACCATGAATATATACGTTAAGGAAATACGCAGTTTTCCTATTTAAGAAAGTACGTTGCTCTCAGAGCGGTCTGTTTCAATGATTAACCTAAATTGGTACCACGGTCGAATAGTTTAATATCATCGTAATATGAACTATCAACGGAATCGCCACTTGGTATTTTATTATGCTTGTTGTTAATAAGCTTAAAAACAAGATGGAAGGCAACAAAATTAAATAAAGAAACAAAAATATCAATATAATTTTGGTCTCGTTCTCTGCGTCGCAATTTGCCTCAAATGAATATTTATTCGTTTTTTTAATGTGTCTGGCCTAGGTAAGTACCTATTTCTGTATATTCTTATATGTATAATAAGTAGGTAGGTACTTCCTAGTTATTTACAAAAAAAAACTAAATTTTTTTCGTTACGAAATTTCTTGATTCGGTCGCCACGCTCAAAGCCCGCGATAAAAGCTATGCAATAGCTTAAAAATATTGTCGTAGAACTGTTTCGTATCCTAAATTTTCTTAGATAGATAGATATTTAGGCTTGTGTTATCACCAGCATAGCCGCTTAGGAAAAAGAGCCCGTATACAATCAATCCCTATAAAATACATAGTAGGTAGGGTCTAATTTATTACATTTCACGTGTACCTAATCCTAAAACATTAAATAAACTACACAATGAAATAACAATAGGTATACAATCGAGAGTTGTACGAGGATGCCATTTGTCTTACACTCAGGTGCAGGTTTCCACGAGAAATGGTCTTCCATCAAGGAGCTGTTTTGTTTCCTTCAAAGGGTGAGGTGTTCTTTAGTGATTTCTGTATTATAGAGATTATGTCGAGGCACTTACCCTATTTTTGCGTTAACGGGATTTTGGCTTTCCGTGATTTGTGCATATAGCCAATGTCAAGTAAAACTATTTAATTTGCAGTCCAAATTGAACCAATATTTTTTTTATCTTGAGGTAATGAGTGTGGCTTACATTACAGAACTGTGTCTTGTTTTTAACCGACTTCAAAAAAGGAGGAGGTTCTCAATTCGTCTGTATGTTTTTTTTTTGTGTGTATGTTACGCGATCATTCGAAGACGGCTCAACCGATTGAGATGATTCTTTTTGTGTTCGAAAAGTGATACCTCAGGGGTGGTCCCATAAAAAATTGGTGAGGATCTGATGAGAATCTTCGGAGTGATGAACAGAACTGCACCTCGAGAGTGCAGCAAATTGCTCAGTTTTCGATTTCCACCAGTAGATTTGGCCCATAAACGAATAGTTACCGATAAATGGAATATCTGAAACCACCTTCTCATCAGAAAACTCTTCAATCGGTTACGATTACAGGTTACAATTTGAATAAAATATTCGCTTTTGCCTCGCCGGACTGGGTTTGAATGAATTTTGATAGAAAACCCTATCCTAAATGAAGATCTGATGAGGATCTTCGGAGTGATGAACAGATCTCCACAGCGAGATTCAACAAATTGCTCAGGTTTCCATTTCCACTAATAGAAGTGGCCCATACACAAAAAGGATGAATGGGGCATCTGAAAACACCTTCTTATCACCAAACTCTTCAATGGGTTACGATTAGGTACAGGTTGCAATTTGAAGAAACAGTCGCTTTCGCCTCATGGAGTAGAATTTTCAGTGACAGTGGCACTAAAAATGGTTAAATAAAAAATAAATTAAAATTTAAAAAACCGACTTCAAAAAAACCTGAAAAGAAAAACTAACAAAACCTGAAAAAAAAAACCAAAAAAAGGTTTTTTGAAGTCGGTTTTTTAAATTTTAATTATTTTTTTATTTTATGAAACTATTCCGAAATTATTAAATTGGCTTCCATAAGCTTAAAGTAAACTTACTTTAATGTAGCCTCCATTGCCATAACTTTTATTGTAGCTATTGTACGACACGTATTTATTGCTGTGCATCGTTTAAACACTTCACTTTATAAGGAACTTTGCTAAGAAAGATAAAAAAAAGAACCCTTTGAACTTTTTTTTTAAATATTTATTTAATTTTATAAGCGAAATGGAAACACCGATTGGTGTAGTTATTTTCGGCCAAATTTAGTTGATACGAAAACAAGCTTTCCAAAGTTTTTCTTTCCATTAAAAAAAGAAAATAATAGATGTTATAGGAATTGTACGTTTTTTCCCTGCATCCGGTAAAAAACCTTTCACACGATCATTTTCTCAAAACATTCACAGTAACACAACACTTTTGAACTGAATTAAAACAATATTGTATAATGTATAACAGATATAAAGTCATAACAAACTATTGACTTGCGCAGACGCATGTGAGCTGAGCGCGCGCATCGATCTCACTCAATTGAGATGATTCTGTAGATTATGAATGCTGTGTTGAACAAATAAATTCCTTTATTATTAATGTTTGTAATTGTTTTGTTTCAACCATGTAATTGCAGTTAACTTAAGTGTCGTAAGAAGAGAGTTTTGGAAATTCACACAGTAGGTATCAGGCGTAATTTCCATTGGCGATATCAACAATCGCCAGATTTTTTTGTATGATATTGATATAGAGCATTGTATGAAATTGGCATAAGATGAAACTAATCTACCATTTTTTTTTATCTCTAACGCAAGAACATGATTTTTCATTGACTTATATCAGTTACACGTTACAAAAATTAGCCCTAGATCGCTCATACGTAACACGTCAACCCTACCAAGTTTCATCAAAATCGGTCCAGCGTAATTTCGGAGCCTATTCGTTACAAACAAACAAAAAAATCTTTCTGTTTTATAAATAATAAATAATAAAATTTCGTTTATTTTTCTGCCATGCATGCATCACACTATCAACTTATTTTAAACTATTTACAACTTATCATAATTATAATAATGTTCTAAGTCTCAAAACAACATAACATTAAACACGTCTCATAACATGAGTGTAGAAAAACCTTCCTCTTGAATTACTCAATATATTTATAAAACCGCATCAAAATCAGTAACGTTGTTTTAAATATCTAAGCATACATAGAGACAGACAGACAGTGGCAAGTGATTTTGTTTTATACTATGTAGTGATGATACAGCTAGACTATCTGCTCGTTTCATCATTTTTTTAACAAAAAATGTTACTACACTAAACCAGACAAACGGATTACAAGGCATGCAGCATCAAAGGGCAAATCCATTACAAAATTTGTTTTTCCATTACACAAATTGGTTGGTTTAGAGGGTGCGTATGTTGTGTGCAACCTTTATGTCGATTCTATGACAATTTGAGCAATGAATGCAAAAATTATAGAAAAGCACCAACATCAAATAGCCACGGTGATTAACCAGTTTTCCATTTCTTTTTAAAGATTTGGTTTAGTAATTGACATAAATCTTTAATAATGAAATTGATTTTTTATTTATTGACCTTCTAAAAAACTAAAAATCTAAAGTGAAACTAAACCTGCCAAGGTATATGAGCGTAGGAAGGTAAGTACTAAAATTAAATCGTCTTCAGTTTCCGTTACGATCATCTTTTCTCTCCGTTCTGACTGTCTTTAGTTTTCGGCTCAAAAAGGTACAAAACGGAACCCTTATAAAATCACTTTCTTGTCCGCCTGTCTGTTTGTTTTAGTTTCAACTGTCTTTTGTTTCCAGTTCAACTCTATCTTTTCTTTCCGTATCGACTGTGTTATGTTTCCGTTTCGATCGTCTTTTGTTTTAGTTTCGAATGGCTTTTGTTCCCAGTTCAACTCTATTTTTTCTTTCCGTTTCGACTGAGTTATGTTTCCGTTTCGATCATCGTTTATTTTAGTTTCGACTGGCTTTTGTTTCCGTATCGAACGTCTTTTATTTTTGATTCGGTCGTCTTTTGTTTCAATTTCGACTGGTTTTTGTTTCCGTATTGAATATATTTTGTATTAGTTTCGATCGATTTTCCTGTCTGCCATTACCGGGTATAATGGGACAACGGCTCGGGGAAATATGGGACCAAGTCCTAAAACAAGCTGGTGGCTCGACAAGAATCGACCAGATAGGAACAATTCATTTATGTGTGCATGCATATATACCCGAGGGAGTTAGCTAAACATATTTATCATACAAAATGCAAACATAGATCATGCTAACAACTGTCATTTAATTGATTACCTTCACCCTTGGGCTGGACGCTCTGTCATGCGGTTTTGATTAAAATATCGATCAGTTTGAAGCATGAAACATTTGATAAAACCCTTGAATGATGGGAATAATTGGGGCCGAGATAAAAATGAGTTATGGTCTCATGCATAGTAATTTGTTTAGGCTACATAGGGGTTAAAAGTTAAAACGGGTTAAAACAGGGAGTACCTGTAATTGAACCCATATACTTAAGTTATCGAACTTCTTCACTATCATCACTACATAGTATAAAACAAAGTCGCTTTCTCTGTCCCTATATCCCTATGTATGCTTAAATCTTTAAAACTACGCAACGGATTTTGATGCGGTTTTTTTTTAATGAGTGATTCAAGAGGAAGGTTTATATGTATAATACATGCATAATATAGCCGTGCGAAGCCGGGTCGCTAGTACTAATATAAAAGCGAAAGTTTTTCTGTTTGTTTGGTGCTTCAATTAAGGAAAAACTGTTGGACTGATTTCATTGGAATTGGATATGGGGTAGATGTTACCAAAGTCATAAGAAATTTGGCTCGATATTCTTATCAATTGGGAAAAAATACATTAAGTCGCCCCATCAGGAGTTTATAAGGTCTTTGATTCTTATGGGATTGGACATTTTTAGTTTGTAAAAAAATATTATTGTCAAAATAGACTTGATTATCGCTTACCAAAAAAAATCCTCAAATATAAAATTATCGTGTCGCTAACGGATGAACTGATTTGTATGAATTGTTTATTATTTTATTTTTCCTTTCTTTTTTTTTTTCTTTTTTTTTCTGTAAATGGCAAAATGCCGGGACAGCTAGTAAACAATATAAAACTTTTTAAACTCATACCATTTGTATTCAAAATACGCGATTAAGACCCGGGAAAATAGTTACTATAAAATAAACTGTAAGTTGGTTGAACATTATTATAAAACAAAAAAAATTTAACTAAAACTAAAAAGCTTCATGAAGGAAACATCTAAAAGTTACTTACTGCTTTAATGACCGCGTTAGGTGCTATTTAATTGCAGTAAAAAATTTAACCATACCTTTGTTTTTGGCAAGGCTCCAACCGAAGTGGGGCGGACTGGGGCGTGGTGACAGAATTAATTAGTACCAGATGCTGGTCGATACCAGGTGGAGAATGAAAATCCAATTTAAAGGTTTATTAGATGGACTGGACACAATTTTGGGAAACTCTGGCAATAGGTTATACCTACCTACTTAGATAATAATATTGCTACCCCAAACATAGCAAATTTCAATATTTTTTATTTAAATTCTGTTGTATAGAGGGCGCCATATTGAATTTCTTGTGACTTCATAAAGGCTATGACCAGCGGACAATCAAGATCCTTCTAACAATACCTCATTTGTCAAATTATAATAAAAAGTTCAAAAGTTGGGAACAAATAAAGATACATACATTTTTTATGTAGTGCTTTATGCTAAGAAGAAGTTAGTTTGTTTATCGTGACAAATAAACTATCTTTTCTATCTTTTAAACAAGCATACTGGCCAAAAACATAATCCTCCCTTATGACTTCGGGGGGTAAAAAAAGAGGTGTTTCAGTTTTACCTCCAATGTTTATCTGTTTGCTTGTAATACGTGGCATCGTAGCTCCGAAACGACTGAATCGATTTAATGTGTTTTTATCTGAATACCGAATGTTCTGAGTGTTCTTAGATTTAGTTTTACGAAAATCGGTTCAGCCGTCAAACAGTTTCGAGTCTCGAACTCGTGATCTCTTTTATCAATTTCTGTGTCACAAACTATTTTACTATATGGTTTAAAACCAAAAACCAAAACATTACAACCAACCAAAACCAACTTGAACTTTTTCTGAAGAAAACTCGGACTACTACTAACAAATGATAGTAGTTTGTGATGGCAATCTCCTATCAAAGTGGAACTGTGCCAAAAACTTACAATTGTTCCGAGAATCAGTTAAAACTTTCCACAGTTAAAGTTTTTGGTCAAATTGTGGTGCCATTTAATATAACTATAGCGCAAATACTATACACTAAGAGAAAACTTCGAAAATGAAAACCTCATCTTTTTAAGTTGGCTATATACATATAATTTAGTTAGCTTGCTAAAGGGACCAGATACTGAATGTTTCGGGGTGAAGATATTATTGGCTAACAAAGTCTAAGTGTCAAAATGTTCAAAACTCTTGATTTATATTAATGAGAAAGTATTATTACAAAAGCCAAAACATCATTCTGACATAATACATCAGGGTCTAATCTTTCGGTGTCAAAATGTACAAAAACAAAATATGTATTTTTGTGACAAAAGTGCAGATTTCATCATGAAAAATGAGAGCTCCTTAACCTATGGGCGCCTGGTACTTAACTTAATATAACTAAATATTTCAATGAAGTAGAAGCGTTGCTAAGGAACGACTGAAGAGTTACTAGGTAAGAACTGGAAACAGGCGACTTTTGAAAATGTTGAGCGCCATTTGGTCTCACTGGTAACGACTGAGAATTTTTGTCCCATTCGTTTCCAGTGGGTACGTTTGTAGAAACGACTTGGAACAAGATAATATTTTAAGATAGGAAAACATATAAGATTACCAAAATATCGCTCGTATCGTAGTTAAGAACACTGTAGTGACGAATTTCCCTGAAATTGTGAAAGACAAAGCGATGTAATAACCCATGGCAATACAAAGGGCTAAAATAACGTATGTGCCACTTACGCTAATGCCTCAGAATGGGTTGTGAAGCTTCGGAGCGTTTGAAATGGGATGTCGTCATTACCTGGTACCATTATGGGAAATATTAGTATCTAGAACTGGTATCCATAGTCCCTATGTTACTTTTGTAAGTTAGGTTAAGTATTTTTTGAAGATTATCAATTTATTTGCTATACATTTTTGCATAATTATTTTTAGGAAGAAATAATAGGTAGAAGAAATTTCGACTGTTTCATAAATTGAAAATTAGGTTACCTATATTTCTCTAAGATAATGGAACAGTAGAATTTCATCGAGATCTTACCAGCAGAAGTTTGAGATGTTATTATTTCTAAGCATCTTCTGTAACTTTGAAGTAGGTTTTTTTTTTCGAAGATAGCAATAAAATTGCTAAACCTTTTAGCACAATTTCATTAAGAAAGAAAATATAGGTAAGTATGTAAATAGGCAAATAGACTGGGTATACTTATATTTGTATGTCGATGTAATTAGGTGAATTATTTTCAATTTGGGTTTCATCGAGAACGATGTAGCAGTTTGAAATAAGTATTATCGTAGTAATTTCAGGCAATTATCTCCACTGAAATTTTAAATGTTTTTTAAATTGAGTCTAAACCATTAGTATTTATTAAAATTCTAAATTAGGTTTCTGTTATAAGTAGGTGCATATTTATCACTTCAATTTTCTCAAATATGGTTATCTACTCACTTTAGGTACTTACCAACTTTAAGTACCTTATCTACTATCCATTTATAAGAAAGTCTAAAGTTTACTGCCTGCCCGAGACCGGATATTGAATCCGATACAAAACCGGAAATTGATAGAGTTTCAACTATATGTACTGTATATTTTACTATCACAATAGCGTCTAGTCTTGGTTGTCTGGTATTAAAGTTTAAAGGACAACAGGATATTGGAAATATTACAGAAGATTTGAGGTAGATACTCTTTGTTTTTTCTGGGTGTATGCGATCAGACGTCGTACTATGCGCATAAATCCATGCCAAATTCAATCAGATGCCAAAGCTTCCGAGAAAACTATGTAGGTCTTCTTAACTGTTCCTACAGCCCTAGCAGCTGTAATTTATTTAGCCTGGTATCAGCTACTATGAATGCCAAAGAACTGACGCCATTTAGGATTTGAATCAATTTAGTTGTTTAACCTGTGCCATAAACACTATGCATAAACACGATGATGAAATTCATAAAACACGCGTACACAATCATGCTTCTTACGCGTCTTCTGCGAATTTCTATATCATACAAATGAGACCTCCATAAAAGCTCTGCTCATAATGTATGAGTCAGTTAGGTCTGGATAGTCTGATTTCTCGTGGTGTCAGGACTTTGTCCCATTAATGGAACCACGAGGTAAAACTGCTTCTCGTAGTCCCATTATTATTTAACTATGTAGCCCTTAGTTTCAAATATTCTATTTATCGGTAACTATTAGTTTATAGGCCAATCCTACTGGTAGAAATCGAAAACTGAGCAATTTGCTGCACACTTTTTTGAAGTCGGTTAAAAAACGATTTGGATGATTAGCTGCCCACAGTATTCTTGGTATCTCTTTGCATAAACTCCTGTTTCTTCTGTCATCTTATTTATGGCAAAGCATTTCATTATAATTATTATTAGAAACTACCCTTTATTAAAATAATCTATGGAGCTAAAGACCTCAATCGTAATAATAAATACAAATTCCTCGCAGCTGCTTTGTTGGAAAGTCGTAGCCTGTCGGTAATCGCATCGCCTTCAACGCAATTTAAATCTAAGATTGAAATCTACTACCTTTGTTAAGACCTTTCCTAAGGCAGCAGGCTTTAAACCTATAGAAACGGTTATGCTACTGGAAAGCTTCTTTTAAAGTCTAAAACGTTTACAAAGAAAAACACAAAATACTGCGTTCTTTTCATTTACTGCACTTACTTTTACTCGGTCTCACAAATACATATTTTTCGTAACCAAATCATCAACAGACGTTCTTGCTTCACACTCCTTTGACCCTATCGATGTAGCAGACACTTTGACGAGCCTAGGCAGTTTACTCGGCATATTTACATTTGATACCGTTGGAGATAATTCTGATATTGTTGTAGTCGATCCAGTAAGTGCATTTGGCACTGAAGAATTTGTCGTGACCTCTGCGCGACTAACTCTTTTAGATTTCTGTCTGGCGTCAAATAAAAGAAAAATTGTGAACATCACGAATAGCAGAAGGTATATTAGGGGATGGTACTCCTCTATTGTCCATACTGTGTAAGAAATCAGGTTTATTGGACTAGGTGTTTGGATCTCAAGTTTTTCGATGGGTTCTTGGCTTGTCTCTTCCATTTCATTTGATTTTGTGATCCTAAAATTGCTTCTTAAGCTAAAATTGCTAAAATGTTTGATTTTAGGTTATGTTAACTGACAGTCGTGTCAATGGGATTTGATAGTAGACTGACGTAGTTTTAATCTAATGAGGTTTTAGAAAAAGAAGTTTGGAGGTTAGTATCTAAATAGTTTAGTTTTGAGACTTTTTGTGGATTCGTTATGGTAAGGGAGGTGATGGGGAGGTGCCTATCGGTTGGAGCTTGGCGTGAAATATAATTGTTGGTAATGCCACAAGTCGCATGGCGCTGATTTTCTAATTTCTACAGATCTAGTCTTGGACAGGGGGCGTTTTCAAAAACCGCCCAAGTGCGATCGGAGTCACGTGCGAAAGGTTTCGTACCATTTTAATTATTCTGTTTTAATAGGTATATTTGTTGTTATAGCGGCATCAGAAATCAATCAATCAATAAATACATCATCGGCGAAAATTTCAATTGTCTATCACGGTTCATGATGAGATAATAGCCTCAGACAGACAGACGGACAGTGAGGTATTAGTAAAAGTGTCCCGTATTTACCCTCGGGGTACAGAAGCTTAAAAACGGTCTGAAAACAGACTGAATATATAATACCATGAGGACCTCCTCCTATTTTGAAGTCAGTTAAAAATAAAATATTTTGTTAATTACACCGAAATAAAACTATAACTACCTGTAAATTTGGTACATTAAAGTCGACGTAAATTTAAATGCTACCTAGCATAATTACTATAAACCTTAGTGGTTCCTCTGTGCTGGATTAAGTATTATAAATGTTTTTTAAGTAGTAATAAATGGCAAAAAAAAACTATATTGTTCTATATTATCTGCTTCTACTTCTTCTGCAAATATAACTGCATTTAATCATCACTATATAGTGGTATTATTGTCTCGTCGTGTTTTTCAGTTGACAAATAAAGTTTCACGTGGTTTTAATGTGATAAAATCAGTTGAATTCAGTGGTTGTTCTAACCCTCAAAATCTCCCGCATTGGACAACTAAGTCCAGTCTTTATTATTTAATACAAAATTATACAGAAGCTCGGCTAGTGGCCGCCAGATTATCGAAAAGTCATCTGCATAGCTTAAGAACACCAGATTTTATGCATATCCTGCAGACGTAAACTTTGAGACAGGGTTTTTGCACGTCTGCCCAGCTAAGCGGAAAATTTATTTGTGCTACGTTCTGCTTGCATAGTCGATTTAGAATTTGGGTCTTACTCCCAATGTGTCGTTATGAGCACTATTTACATTGCTCTTACGGTGAAGGAAAAAGCATCGATCGTTTTAGATCTATGACGTCCTAACTTTTTAAAGTGAAAACTTCTTTTAGCGCAGTACGCATATTAAAATTTTTAGATGAGAAAGAATCTCTGAACTCTCGACACCGTTACGAGACGCAGCTACAGTGTGTCCATATATGCATGTAAGTACATATATTTTGTACTTAGTTAATTAGTAAATAAGTTATTTTTTTTAAAGTTTAAAGTTTATTTTTTAAGTTTTCACTTCTGTCTGCACTTTCAGTTTTTAAAGACGTTTCAATGTAATTTCATGCAAATTGTATGATGAAGAAATTAACAAAGATTTTTGACTATAACTTTGCTTAGATGGCTCCAGACGTATTGACGAGTTTTTTTCTATAAACATGGTCGACTAAGCTGAGAGGTTTAGGTGTTAGGCAAGTGTACAATCAAATATGCCCTAGGCAGTACAGCAGCGCCCTGAATATCATTTAACATCTTATGTAAACGTAATTTATTAAATAACTAGCGACCCGCCCCGGCTTCGCACGGCTATATTATGCATGTATTATACATATAAACCTTCCTCTTGAATCACTTTATCTATTAAAAAAACCGCATCAAAATCCGTTGCGTAGTTTTAAAGATCTAAGCATACGAAGGGACATAGGGATTTAGGGACGGCTAAAGCGACGTTATTTTATACTCGTACTATTAGTGATGTCTAAATCGGTATTTTTACTTAAAACTATACTTACTCGTATTTTGTTTTCGAATTTAGCAAAATACCCAATGTTTTGTCAAAGTAAAATCTCACTTCAATTTCTCGTATGAGCCCTTGGGGGTTCAAAATAATTCGGCTGCACCTTAATGCGTCTTTAGTCGACCCAAATTGATTTGAAAGCCTTTCCTTAAGTGTTCCAAGATTGTCTCAGGGTAGATTAGGGATATACAAGTTTTTGATTGTTTTAGGGATTTGGGAAGTTTATTTAATTTTGTGGTAGGTACTTTAAGGCAAGTAGGTGTAAGTAGATAGGGATGGCTTATGCCTACGGTTTTGTCCGTGATAAGAAAACATTATATTCCGACATTATATCAGAGGATATAATGTCGGAATATAATGTTTATTTACCAGTAGGTATTCTATTACGTTTCGGATACGATAAGTAGTTATTTTAGACATACAGATAGTCTTTTGTCCCTGTTTTAAATTAGCTAGGGGTCTTGGTCCAACTTTTTAAATAATTGGACAGAATAGTTGGACTACCACGCCGCACTTTCAATGTTATCCTTTCGGTTTAGGTATTAGCTTTTTCTGTGTAACCTCATTTTACAAAAAAAAACTTTTTATAAGTTAGCAACGCTGTATGTTGGGTCCGCATCAATCCTTATCCCGTGGATATCATATTATCACCTATATCACATTTTATAATTTAGCTTTATATGTGTGAAAAAAATATGAAATGAAAAAATGTCGTTTCGAAGATTAGGCAACTCTTTTTAACATCTAGCAAGGATTCTTTATAATAAGTATAAAGTTGGTTTTATCTTTCTTTTGACAAAGTTTTAGCTTTTTTTACTCAAAATTGGCTTGAATTTGACTATATCTCACCTGATGGGAAGCGACGATTATGTCGAGGATGTAGCATAATGCTCGCCTAGTTCTAATCACTCTAGTCTTAAAAACTCCAAGATAGATTCAATATTGCATAACACATCAATCACAAAAAAATATATAATCACACAGAAAAACACAGGAATATAAAAAAAATTGCACAACTGCGCGACCAAGGTAGAAAATATAAATCTTTCTTATTTAAAACATTGTTGTAAAAATATATTACCAGGATTTCAAATGTCCATTTGCACAGAAATTTGTACGAATACAAAATGCAAAGTTGAAACTTGGACAGGATTTTCTGACAAGGGTCTCGCTGTCGTCCCAAAGCACTCACTTTAGTTTTACTTTCTCGACGATTTGTTCAAATTGAAATCCCTAAACTACGGTATTTGTTTCATATTTGTTCGAGAAACAGTGAGAATTAGTTTTGTTTTGGCAAACTTTTTGCTATTTTTAACATTAACATTATTCTTAAAGCTTAAAAATGTAAGGAAATAAGCTTTAAATAATTTGTAAAGTACCTATTTGGTATGTAGCTATGATGTTGCTAAAAATAATACGGAAAAAATATTGTTTCGTAAATAAAAATTAAAAATTGAAAACAACGCCATCTACCTTATCTCCGTCGAACTTCTCCGGCTCGTCGTATAAGCGGTCTCGTTTCCCGCTCGAATCGCGCCTCGCCAGCAACGGGGTTTGCGGCGGCGAAAGCGCCACACTACTCCGCGCGCTACTAGGTGGCGACTTTATAAACTCAATCTTTCCACCTTCAACGCAAATATTTGGCGTCAAAGGATACAAAGGAGACATTGCTACGTTCGTATTTGCTAAATGATTATAATGATTCTCTTCTAGTGGCAAAGATTTTGGCTTGTTTTTCTTTCTGTACGTTGAATCGTAAGCGAGCATTTGAGTTTTTTCTTCAGGGTGGACTTGTCGCACTTTCCCGGGTGGTCGGTCGGGTGGCTCAGGAGATATGTTTCCATCTATGCCAGGACTTTCATCTCTCTCGTTGTTTGATGTCCTGGAACAAAGAAAAATATTTATTAGAAAAAAAAAGACACAGTACAGTCGAATTGAGAACCTCCTCCTTTTTTTTGAAGTTTGCTACAAAAATAGTTTGTAGGTAGGTATCTAAGGTTCGAACTTCGAATAATCACTGAGGTTCAAGGTTACTTTTGTTTACATCGTAGTGTGCAATGTTGCTAACAGATGGCGCTACCTTTAGCATAAAACTTATTTAATATTAGTTTTCTATTGTCATTTATTTATTTATTTTTCAACTTTAATAAAATTATAAAATATTAATCGTTAAAAATATAAATCAAATAAAACCAAAATATTTCTACTTAATAAAATTTATCTTACAAAAAAATTATCATTATAAAATCTTTACAAAACTAATATTTTTAATTACGAAGACATTCAAAATTAACTTAAAAAAATAACTACGCAACAAAAAGAATAAAAAAAAGTCCTTAAAAAAATAAACAAAATTCCTAAATCGCGCAAGTGACATTTTTTTCACGATAAACAGGCGTTTGATTCTCTAGTAAAAGAGCATTGGAAGGGCAGGTTCCTAGTGTAATGTTATCAATACATAGTTCACTAGCTGTAATTGTGCGGCCCATGGCGCCATGGGCCCCCCCTGTTGATGGCACGCCTCTAGTAGTTCGCGCCCCGGGAGACGCTCGCCCGCGAGGCTGCGACGGCTTTGCGGGTAGCTTACTCCTAGAGCACAGCCTTTAACCCCGCGGTTTCGTTAACTTGTTTAGCTTAGCTCCGCCCAAAATTGAAAGCCCTTCCAAAACACGGCGGCGAAGTGTTACTTCGATTGCCAGCTTTTTGATAAATAAACAAATACATAGGTATCATCACAACATAGTATAAAACAAAGTCGCTTTCTCTGTCCCTATATCCCTTTGTATGCTTAAATCTTTAAAACTACGCAACGGATTTTGATGCGGTTTTTTTAATAGATAGAGTGATTCAAGAGGAAGGTTTATATGTATAATACATGCTTTATTTATAAAAACTGGGCACTATATGAATTGTAAATAGGAAATTGACATTACGGCTATTGGACATTTTGAAACTGTTGGATATTTTAAAAATGGACACTAAGAACATAAGCAAAATTGAATGGTGTCTTTGATTTTGATTTTTATAAAATAAAAATGAACTTTTTTGAATTTTCATATATATACATACTTACCTAAGTAGAGGTAAATGCATCGGCTCGATATTTTGATAACACAATAATTATTCTACTTTTTTACAGGAAAAAAAAGTAATCCTGCATACTTTTTTAGAACATTTTGTAAATTACTACCCTAAAACAGCTGATTTTGTTCAATCGGATAATTTTAACAGTATCTACCTAATTAAAGGTCGCTGCATACGTGACATGATTTTTCCCGTTCCGGACGGAACGTGATTTTTTCGTCACGTCCCGTCTGGCACAGGAAAAATCACGTTACGTATGTTTAAAGTCCACTTTATGAACAATGCACGTCACGTCCTCTTTGAGGTTTTATCCCGTTACGTATGCAGCAACCTTAAATCAAAGTGAAAATTCTCAATCCAGATTTTAACTGCCTCTTCTGGTCCTATAGCCAGTTTTAATCTCCAGCCAGTTGTTACAATTCCGTTATATAAGTAACTGCCTACTGGTTTATTTTTATGAGGTACGTATGCAGCTCAAGTGCAGTGATAACCTGCTTCCGCTTACCTTTATAGTCTCCGCGGTTTCACCCGTGTTACTCACGATCCCATGGGAATATCTTTAATTGTGATATAGTGATACAAAAACAGAATACCTATGTTATAATTCCTACGAACAACAGCCTTTTTTACCAAATTAGGGGTCAAATTTTCAAAAGTCCTTTCTTAAAGCACTAAGTCCTTATTTAAGTAAAGGGGTTCCGTAAGGGGGTTCCGTAAGGGGTTCCGTAAGGGGGTTCCGTAAGGGGTTCCGTAAGAGGGTTCCGTAAGGGGGTTCCGTAAGGAGGTTCCGAAAGGGGTTCCGTAAGGGGGGGACGTAGGGGAGCACCCCTACGTCCTAAAAAGAAACCCCATTCGAAGTTTCAGACTCGAACCTGTTGTTGTATAGACATTAGATAGCCGAATACGGTCAACACTCATCGTTTCGTTGTCAGGTTGAAATTAAGACTTGACTTATAAGGGCAGATGCTGTAGCGATAGTAAGCAAGTTTTTAAAACGTAACGAGTTAAAATTTAGTTGTTTTTTGTTTGTAATGAATACAGGAGACATTTAAACTTAGAGAATAACTTTTCTTGTCCGTCTTTTTTGTCCTGATATTGCCAAGGGTTTTAGACTTACACAAGTGAAACAGCGTAGAAAATGTACCTACTCAGTCAATATAATTGCAGTTCACAGAAAAATGTATCTTGATGCAATAACACAGATGGCAAATAAATAATTTCTTGATTTAATTTTTAAGAAAAAACAACTTAACAAGGATATCTTTAAAAAAAGCAATCTCTCTTTCTCCTAGCCTTATCCCATTATTTGGGGTCGGCTCTCCTAGTTACTCTTCGCCAGGACACACGGTCCTGGGTCGTCTTTGTCGATATGTCGGAATTTTTTATGTCCTTATTAATGGTGGCTATCCACGTTTGGCGGGGTCTACCTCTGGTTTTAGGTGGGGTCCACATATCTAACACCTGCCAGGTCATATGTTCAGGTGGTCGGCGCATCACGTGTCCATACCAGCGTAGTCGATTTTCAACCAGTTTATCGGGAATAGGTCTAACTCTGAAGCTGCCACGAATATAGTTATTTTGTATATGGTCCAGTAGTGTGACACCTCCGGCCCAGCGTAACATTCTCATTTCTGAGACATGCAGTTTGTCCTGTTGTTGTTTCTTAAGGGGCCAACACTCCGAACCATACATCATAGCGGGTCGAACCGCAGCTTTGTAGATCTTGCCTTTGAGGTGTACAGGCATCCTATGATCACAGAGCACTCCCGTCAGCTCTCTCCACTTCATCCACCCAGTGTTGATTCTATGGAGGATATCGGCATCTATAGTTCCATCAGCGGCTATGACTGACCCGAGGTATTTAAAGTTTTGTACCTGTTGAAGGGGTGTGTTCTCGAGGTACACAACGTTGGCATTATTGCTATCACTAAAGTTACAATGTAGGTACTCGGTCTTCTGTCTGCTGATTCTCAGACCGCCCCCTTCCAATGCCACTCTCCAGCATTCTAGCATGTTCTGCAGATCGTCCGTATCCTCGCTAATCAGGACTATGTCATCGGCGTAGAGGAGGTTCCATGGTGGCGGTAGTTGTAGTTTCGCCGTAAGATGGTTCATGACGAGATTAAAGAGCAAGGGGCTCAACGCTGACCCCTGATGAACACCGACCTTAACTTCGAACTCGTCGCTTATTCCGGCTGGGCAGCGCACTTTGGTTGTTACATTTTTGTACATATCAGAGACGATGTTAAAAAAAGCAATACTCTGAAATTAAAAATATTGCTTATTATTTTCATAACTAACATTTTTTTAACATTTACTAGACACAAGAAATTATTCTCTAGCGTCAAGAGTCTCTAAGTAGATGATTTTTTCATACTTCAAAAAACCTTTTTTTCAGTGTCGTGGCATTTTTTACTTTAGGCACTGTATTCATAGGGCATTTTACAATTTTAGGCACACCTATAAAATTAAATTCCCACGAGTTTTTTAACCTTCCACAATCAAAAGTCACAATAATTAAGACCCTTGTATAATTTAGCATTCCGTGTACAAGAAGATTTCACGTTTCATTATCACGTTTTTGCTGTCTTTAAAATTACCGCGTATTTGGACAGACTATAATATTTTTTATTAATATTGCTCTTACAATGAAGGAAAACATTGTGATGGAACCTGCGGCATAGTTGGCTGTATTGGCGAGTTCTTTCCTCTGGATACGGTCGACTAAGGTGAGAGGTTGGTATAGGTTCTGGGCAAACCTGGACCATTTTATAGGCACGAAAGTTCCTCAAATAGCATGAATTGAAGATTCTGGCGCTGTTTAAATTATGTAGGTTAAATAAACTTAAATATTTTTATTATTTCCTTTGGCCACAGTCGACTAAGGTGAGAAGTTGGTATAGGTTCTGGGCGAATCTGCACCATCTAATAGGCACGATAGCTACCCGAATTGCATTCATTAAAAAGTTGCTGGCACTGTATAAATTATCTCGGTTAGATGTATAGTTACCTACTTAACACAATCGATTAAGCTGAGAGGGTGGTATAAGTTCTGGGCAAGCTTACTCCTAGAACATTACGCTACATAGAGAGAGAGAGAGAGAGAAAATCCTCACGGATACCCGCCATCCCGGGGGTGACGGCGGGTTATATCGGAGTCAAACCGACTAAAAACTCTCCGGTGACCCTCCTCGGTGTAGCTTGGAGGCCCGGGGTCTCATTTGAACTCTCCGGAACCTCCATGCACCGCGTTCATCCCGGGAAAAAATTCCCCCTGTTTTCAATAGGGTGTCACGGGACCACACCGCAGCCAGTTCCAGGTCCGCTTCTTCGAACGATCAGAGCCCCCGCTCTGATCGCTCAACGGACCAGATCCCTTTTTGGTCGCCTTTTACGACGGGCAGGGGCTACCGTAGTCTTATTTTATTTCACCCAGAACTACAGGGTCATACCTACTACAGGAGCATACATGTCCCAGCTTTTATTTTTGCTCTGAGGTTAGATTCAAATGTCAATATTTTTATTATATTTTTTTATTTATATCATTCGTGAAGTAAAATGTAATCAAATCTGAAATCTTCACGATTCGCGTCCCAATAAATAAAAGGCCCGTTTCGAAACTAAATGCCAAACCGAGATGTTATCGTTAAACAGTTTTTTATTACTTGGCAATTGGCATTTATGAAAGGAGTTTAAGTATAATAATTTTGAGAAAAAAAAAATTTATGATTTAATAAATAATAAAAATATAATATTACCTACCTATCTTAATTCCGCTTAGTACCTATTTAATTTTATAATACGTAAACAATCATTATGTGCCTAAGTTTACTAGTTTAGCAGATGAACAGTATCTGTGGATCACTTGCAAAGGATGGGTGTCGTTTATTAGGTTTTCAGGGGTGATTATAGAGGTTCCTTTTCCGAAAACTAAAATAAATACAACCATAATTTCCGCCATTTTTAACTAAGATTTTTAAACGGTAAAAGATGTAAAAAATTACAGTTTAACACTTGGTAACTGATAGAAAGTTCATTGATTTTAACCGTAAATGTTTAGTGTAACAATAAAAAAATGTATTAAAAAAAACGAAAAATACTTAGTTCATTAGCCTACTGCTAATGAACTAAGTATTTTTCGTTTTTTCGAGGGGTACATACAACCCAATTTCCATTGGCTTACCTTTATTAATTCAGTAAAAATTATTGTTGGGGCTATTAGTGTTTTATCGGCTTACCATTAAATAAATTTCACTCCTCGCCCCTGTTAGGCAGGAAACATTGTTTAAGATTTATGTGTTGAGTGTCAATTCGTTTATCATGACAATTCTTAACCCTTAAAGTGCGATAAATGGGACACGACTAAAGCTCTAATGGGACCTTATCTGTATTTTAAGGGCCAAAATGATCCCGCAAACTTGTTACTTACTTTAACTTTTTGCCTTTTTGGGAATGACTAAGTTTTTAGTAATTTTAAAAGTTCTAATCAATCAGTTACCAAGTCATTTAAGAGAATCATGAGTTTTCGATACGCGGCGCGAGTAGGTATTTTCAAAAATGACCCGTATCGTGCGATAGAGAGAGTTTAAGTAGTTCGAACGTAATTGCCTTCATTTTGCTTTCAAATAATGTTGCGGGCCGTAACGTTATTACCCCCTTTATCCTTCACAAAATGAAATATATTTGGTCTCATTTAATTCACTGCATCTTATTCTAGGTTTATACGATTTTCGTTTTTGGTAATTCAGTTTAGTCTATTAAAAAACAATTGAAACGCTCGATGAAGTTTTTAAGTCAAAAATATAGATATTCAGATACTAATAACTTTTATCTTAGGCAATATCTCTTTAAAATAAAAACGGTTAAACCTAGTTTTCTATTAGATCTACAATTCTAAAACATTTTCAAAAATTATCAGAATCGGACTTCGTTTATGTTGGGGAACGTTACCGCTTTTTGTATGGAAACAGCCTTAATGGCATTTAAAAAAATTGAAATTGAGTTTTGCTATAGCAAAACTTCAAAATAAATGGAATGTTGCTTTATTGGAATCTTTATTAATTTAAAGAAAGACTAATTTTAAGTCCTACGTGCTCCGGTTTCCAGCGACGCTAAAGGACTTGTTCTTCTCGGCAGATTTCTGGCCCGCCGGCATTGTATACCGACGCTATAGGGAGGCGAGACCGAAAATAGAAAACCCTAAAACCTAACTAAAATTATAATTTATCTATATGTATGTTAGTCTGTAAGGTATATATTTTATAAAAAATTAAAAAAATAATATTGCAGGACATTCCAGACATCGCCATCCAGCTCCATACTAAGTAACTAGACTTCTGTTAAATGTGCCAGACAACGGATATACTACATAAATAATTTTCTTTTGTAAATATATACTTATAATACATTAAACACAGACAAATATCTAAGCATAAATACTTGTCTGAGGCGGGAATCTAACCCGCAACCCTGTGTTTGGCAGTTCGGCATGGTGACCAGAGTGACCACTGTACCAACTGGGTCGTCATATGGGTCTGTACTTATTTATAAGGCTGTTACCTGCCTTCATATATAAAAATATTATGATTAATGATTTATTGGGTCAAAAAGATCCCGTAAACTGGTGACGATTACTTTTTGCCTTTTTGGTGATAACTAGGTTAGGACGACCTCTGTGGCGCGTCGGGCGAACACCCGACTGCGACGCAGAAGGTTGCGGGTTCGATTCCCGCCGGGAACAAGTATTTATGCTAACCATAAATTCTTGTTTCTGGTTCTGGGTGTTTCCTATATGTATAATATTATGTATATATTTACAAAAAAAAAAAATAATAATAAGTATATAAGTAGTTTATCCGTTATCTGGCACCCATAACACAAGCATTAAGTTGCTTAGCTTGGGGCTGGATGGCGATGTGTAATATGTCCTGAAATATTTATTTATTTATTTATTTATTTCAAGTAATTTTAGGGTTCCGTATCCAAAGGATAAAAACGGAACCCTATTACTAAGAATTCACTGTACGTCCGTCCGTCCGTCTGTCTGTCACCAGGTTTTTATTAAATGCCAGAAATTATTCTGACATTTCAGACGACCCAGTTGGCACAATGGTCACCATGCCGGACTGCCAAACACAGGGTTGCGGGTTCGATTCCCGCTTCAGACAAGTATTTATGTTTAGATATTTGTCTGTGGTCTGGTTGTTTCTATGTATTATAAGTATATATTTACTAAAAATAAGTATATAAGTAGTATATCCGTTGTCTAGCACCCATAACACAAGTCTAGTTACTTAGCTTGGGGCTAGATGGCGATGTGTTAAATGTCCTGCAATATTTATTTATTATTTATTATTCTCTAGCGTTAATAAGGAGAAGATTATTTGTTGCTTCAAAGAAACATTTTCTATGTACTAGTTACATTTAGTCTAACTAAAGTGAAAACGAACTTGAGTGAATGTGTGAAAAGCATTGCGTAAGTAGCCATTAAAACCCGAAACTGTAACATTTTAATTGCAAGCAACACCTACATATGTTAGTACCTATACAAGTAACAGAAATAAACTAACCAAACGTTGGTAATATACAACGTAAAGTTTACGTTTTGTATTTTATACCAGTAATAGCTTTCGCCCGCGACTCCGTCTGCGTAGGGTTTGTTTTTTTTTTTCAAAATTCTTTCTTATAGGACAAAAGACACATCCTCCAAGTTTCAAGTCTCTACGATCAGCGGTTTAGGCTGTGCGTTGATCCGTCAGTCAGTCAGTCAGAACAAGGGATTTTATATGTATAGATAGATTAGCTTCGCCCCGCGGTTTTAACCGCGTAAGTTTCGATCCCGCGGGAATTTCAGAATCGAAAGTCTTCTATATCCTTTTCCATCCTCTAATAATAGAATAGAATAATTTATTGTTTTTTTTTTTTTTTTTATTCTCTAAACTACTACTATGCCGATTTTCATCAAAATCGGTCCAGCCGTTTGATAGTGTACATAAAACAAACCGGATAAAAAGTACCTACTCTATGCTACTACCAATGAAGCAATGTATCGCCATGCCAAGTTTCATCTAAATCGGTGTAAAACAAAAGTAAAACAAACAAAAAAAGCTTTTTTTTTTAAATATTACTGAAGATGTAGATTGATAGTGTAGATACATCTTAGTACGGTCGGGTGTTTAATTGCAAACCCACCGTAGAGCTCTAAATCGGCTGTTGTAAGAATGTTTTCAACACAAGCAAGATTCTAGGCACCTGGTTTAGTTGAAGTTTAAAGTCTTCTAACTCATCAATTTATCAAACAAAAATTATTAGAATGAAAACATTCAATTAATAGTTATTTTAGAACTCTACCGGGTGCTGCAATTATGCAGCCGACTGTACATAAGATAGATAGATGTGAGAATGGTCTAATTTGTTTGAATTTAGTAATACTGACATTTATCCTAATTTGGACAGCAAAAGGGCAAATGGATAATATCTGTAATTATGCAGATACACATAAATAATAATTCAGTATTTGTCACGACTACTATAATTTAAGTCCTTATCGTTTTGTACAAAACTTGGCGCTTGGTACTGAACAGAGGGCTTACCATGTCTTGTTTATGCACTCTATCAAACGTATCAAAAGCCCCCGCCCGTGACTCAAATTCCCCCATTTGAGTCACGGGCGTAATAGGTCGTAAATCTCTAGAAAAGCGTGCTTACTATCATGTGAGATAGTGGTCAAACGCTGACCTATTTATTAAAAAAAATAGTATGGAGCATTACCAACGAAACAAAATAGAATCCGCCAATACGTAAGCCGAGATAAATGGCTAAAATTACCTATCTCTGTTTTGGGTGACTAAAATATTATCTTTTAAATAGATATAATATAATCATTACTCCACAAGAAACACACAACAAATTCAGATTATTGTGAGATGAATTGGTCCATTGGTGCAATTGTGAGATGAATTGGTCCAGATGCGACACTGTTCAGTGATGTATTTGCTTCTATTTAATGGATAGCTGAAAAAGATGGCGCGAAAGAGACAGAGACACCAACAGCTTACAACAGTTTGTAAGCTATTTTTTTCGCAACTTATTTTGACGATTCTAGTCTTGAAGTTTCAACGATCAAGTATGGAAAAACATCATCGAACTGAACTCGAACTTTAATTGTTGAATCTCAAAATGTACCTATTTTTTATATTGAATGCCGAAAAGGCTGGATATAGCTGTACTATGTTTTATTTGTAAGACCAATTTGTAACCTATATTCTCAACTAGCGACCCGCTCCGGCTTCGCACGGCTATATTATGCATGTATTATACATATAAACTTTCCTCTTGAATCACTCTATCTATTAAAAAAAACCGCATTGAAATCCGTTGCGTAGTTTTAAAGATCTAAGCATACAAAGGGAAAAAGGTACATAGGGATATAGGGACGGTGAACAGTGACTTATTTTTAGTGAAAAGTGAGTTATTTTATACTATGTAGTGATAGTGATGTAGTGATGAAGTGATAAATAAAAGAATTAAATTGAAAAAGAAAAACTCGTGGTAGAAGTATTGAACTAGTTGTCATGTAGGTTCATAAATAGTATTTCTAGAGGCATAAACATGTCTTAATTATTCCTTTCATTGCCTACTTTGCCTTTAAAGGATGTCGAGTCCTGTCCTTAATTTGCATACCAATTATCTGATACTTATGCATAACTAGTTATATAACTTTGATCCTTATTTCAGTAAACTAAAACTAGTAAAACGGGCCTTTTTAAATCTTCTGACGAAAATTTTTTATTTTAAAGTTTATGTTTATATTGTATTCTTCGAGTAAAAACTACTTAACCTTTTATTGCGATATTCCCACGGGATATGAACTTACGGAAAACCAGCAAGGCACAGCTAGCCTTATAAACTAATATTATAAAATGTATTTTTCGTTTTTTGTTTTTTGTTTGAATAAGCTTCGAAACTACTAGATGATAAAACTTGGTAGGTACAAGGATACATTAATTCATAAGAAGTAGCCAATGCTAGGCTACTTTTTATTCCGATATTCCCACGAGATCAGGACTTACGCTAATAATTCACGGTTAGTACTTATAATGTTACATTTATCAGCTTTATTATCTACAAATTATGAACAAGACAAACGACATACATAAACCATAATAAAACACGTCCATTGTCGCAACATATAACGATATAATCCACAGTTATCGCGCGTCACATCGCCATATTGAGCGGCCATATTGGGTAGTAACGCGCATGCGTGGTAGGCACGTACGTGAAGTACAGGTCGAGGTGAAGTGACGCTTCTGATCCGATCTATGTTCTTTGCCTTCCGCGTTTGGGCCGTGAGAATTATAGGCATGTCAATTTTTATTTGAATTTTTTTGTAGGTCGATTAGATTGAAGGAATGATAATCTTTTATTGCGTGTCGCTAGGTATTTTTCACACATTTTTTGTGACTTTTGAGGATTATGGAAATGGGTAGGAAGTAGGTAAATCGCGCCCCGTAAAATAACGTTTACTCGCTGTATGCCTAAAACACAGTGTGCCTAAATCGCTTGTCTAAATGTTTTAGCAAGCTTTTGAACTGTTTACTAGCTGTATGCCTAAACACAGTGTGTCTACATTGCTTTATATCTTAATGTTTATTTTAGCAAGCGTTTGAACAGTTTACTCGTTGTGTGCCAAAATCGCGTTATGCCTAAATATATTTTTAGTAAGCGATTGTACTAAAGCTCATCCATCATCCGAGCGATGTTCCCGGTTGCATCCCTCTCGGGAGCCCGGGGTCCGCTTTCCTACTTTTACGCCTCCACTTCGCACGATCTTCGGCATCCTGGTTAGTAAGGCCATTTGCACGCATATCACCCTTTACGACGTCAAGCCAGCACTTCTTGGGTCTACCCAGTCAACACTTCTTGGGTCTACCCAGTCTCTTGGGTCTACCCAAGCGTTTGTACTAAAGCTATTCGTCTATTTCGCTATTGCGTTTTCTATGTTGCCTATTTCGCTAGTGGTTTTGAGTGTGTCCATGGAAATTATAAATAGAACTGTAAGCTCTAGTATCTAGTGTAGATTAACGTTTAAGTTCGGTATACTTACCTAATATGCAGATCACCCATTTTGCGTTATGTCTAAATGTGTCTCAGCAACATTTATTTTGCTCCCGGGAACCTTAGTCCCAATTTGAAAAAGAAACAATTTTCCAAGTTTACTTCATTGAGTTAATTTGTATTGGTTTACTTACAGTTTATTCATTCGCTTACAATATTCAGCCGATCTCAATCAGCCTGTCTTATCCAGCAGCCTTATCTTCAATCTCATACAATTATTATCAATCTAGCTTCATTTACAATCCAATTTTTCATCCACCCCTTCCCAAAACCCCGCGTCCCTAAAACTTCCATCTTTTCTCACTTCTCTCTCCCGCCAGCCGCGCAGGCAAAAAATATCCTTCCCATACAGCTTTTTTGTTTTACAGAAATAATAAAACCTAACAGAACTGTGTGAAATACAGACAGATAGATTGGTCCCTAATTCTGAATGGCTTAATTAATATAATATCTCGTTACGGCAGTTTTCTCATTTCCAATCATAATAAAATTTACTAGCTTTAACTGTTAAATTGAGAAAGCGTGGCTTTGCTCTTATCATAATTATAGGCAATAAACAATATAATCTTCGGTGAAAGGTTGCATGAAATGAATATTAAAAAATTCAATTGCATTTTTTTCTGTGCTTTCTCTGATTTTATCTTTGGATAAAGGTCGTTCTTGGCGTTCTTGACTGTAATTTCTTATAGTAGACTAGTAATCACTTTTACAATGTGGAATTCTGAACAAATAGTTTAATTGTATTGATAGATAACACTGCTCAGAATTGGATTAAAAAAACTAAAAATATCTATGACCAATTTAATCAATCAGACATCTTTAATCAGATTTTTTTACGAACGCAATAATAACGAGATGAAATTAATGATTATTTAGAAAACTTTAACTCTTTCCCGCAAGAAACTCAGGCTGCCCTTTGTCCATAGACAATTTCCCGTTTGGATAGCATCTATCAAGTTATAATAAAATCCTCTTTTTTAAGTTGGTTAAAAAACGAATTTCGTAAACTACATACATTATAGAAGGTAAGCTAGTAGGATTCACTTCGGTGAGTGCTCTCAGGAACTCCATGAGCTCGTGCCATCCTGCCCTTTTTTCCATAAGACAACGAGGTGTACGAAGGCTCGCCATCCACAGTCATGGTAAAAGTTCCTATTTCGCGCACAAAACGTCATGCATCCACCTTTCTCATACGCACTGCTAAGATATGGAACTCTCTACCCGAGTCGCTGTTCCCACAAAACTACAACCTTGGAGTCTTCAAGTCTAGAGTGAATAGGTACCTTCTAGGCGAGCATGCTACATCTTCGACCTCATCTTCGCTTACCATCAGGTGAGATGAGGTCAAATTGTTTAAAAAAAAAAACAGCGCACTCCGGGAGTGCAGGCAGAAGTGAAAACTGTATATCTGTGTAAAATCTCATCTGTCGAAATCTCATCTGTCGCGAGAACGGCTGAAAATGCTCACTCGTGTATCAGTGATGGCGCTAGCGTGCGACGCGAACTGCGTACGGCAGCTCGCTGCGAACCTGCACCATCCACCGAGAGATGTCGCTGTTAACACTGTTGTACAGAAGTGAGTATCGTAGTTCGGCCGTTTGCACAGAGATGGCGCTGTTTTCAATATTGCATAGTAGTAGAAGCACAATAACTGTTAAAATCTCATCTGTCAAAATCTCATCTGTCGCGAGAACGGCTGAAAATGCTCACCCACAAAAGTGCCCAACGCGCCATAAGAAGTTTTCACTTCAAAAAAGGTTAGGTCCGTAAGTACAATATAAAAGGCTTCAACTGAATAGTGCCTTTATTCAGTTAAGACCCTATTATTCTATACAAAGGTCGTTTGGGCTTCGAATTTACGTTATATACCTACCTAGATAAATACACGCAATCACTTCAATAAGATCATTAGATAATGAATAGTTTATGATCGACGTTGGTTTACAATTAGCTGTGATTACATACATTAGCTGTTATTGATTAAATTGGCTTTATTGTCTATGATTCTATAGTTTTTTAGTTCATAAATTCTATATTTTATTATAGTTTTGGTTTTATTTGGCCTGTGTCAAGTAAATCTTACTCTGGTATGTCTTCTTCCATAATCATTTTAGGTAAAGTCAGTGACAATATTTAACGAAACTTCGCCATAGAGCTTTGTTATTAAAATGTTATACTTACTTGAGTTCTTGAGACTATATTGAAATAATAGTCCTTATCAATGTATACCCCTGGTGGGTAGGAATGGAATTCTGTCCACATATGTCTACTGGGAGAGATACTCGGAAATTAACTTTTTAAACTCACACGATTTGATTTGTACTGTTTATAAACTCGAGTGTCAGTACTCGACCTACCCTAGCATGAGCGGACAACGCTCGCTGCTGCTCCAGTCTCCTCGCGACCATGACTATTGTAACATAGTCGAAACGTCGAAGTAAAATAAATAAAAATGCGCGGTTAAGACTCGGGAAAATTAAAACTCGGAAATAGACCTCTGACCAAGTGGTTTTTGTTGACAAGTACAATTCAGTTAATAAGAAGTTTAGCACTGCAGGTCGCTTTTTTATATTGCGAGGTCTACGGTATCTACCTATTTAATTTCACAGCAGTTCTAAATATACCATTTGCAAGCCATTAAGCCGACTCATTGTGAAAACTCGTCGAGGTATTGAGAACAGCGTCCGGGAGTCGAATTCGTGATGCTTTGATCTCGATGTCACTCTTCAAGTGTTTGCCTGTCAACTCTGGTAACGGTCGACGATGTGACTTTGGACTTGGGACAAAAAGTATAAATATGTTTTTACTAAATTGGTGTAGGATAATCAGACTGTTAGTTGGCGAGTTTCCGCTTGCCATTTTGGACATTTTACCACAGGCGCTTTACACTTAGTATCAATAGTAACCCAGTATTCATCCGTCCAGGGCTCCAAAGTACGTGTTATTATAGTACATAAGTATATCGTTTCTAAATATAATTTTGAAATTTAGTAAGAAGCAAGTTCATGAAATAATCATTTGATAACCAAACATAGTTGATCTATTCCGTTCTATTACTAAAAACTAATACCAATTGTACTGTTTATTATCGTAATAAATATTCTATTCCGAACTATTCCAGATTCCGAGTTAATAGAAAAAATAATAATTTATGCAAGGTCAAAGTTATTATTGCATTGACTTAGCGTTTATGCCAACAAAACAATAAAAATGTATAAGGCTTTTTGTTAGCACGGCTCTTGACTCTTATTAGCTACGATTTATGATTGATGGTTGATGATTGCCTATGATTTAAAAACAATAGAGCAAACTCACCCTTTTATCAGGTAAAAAAATTGGGCTAGTAAATCACATAAGATAAGTAAAAATGTCGAAATTAAAAGAATTTGGAAAGATCAAGATTTGTATTATGATGATAATATTAAATTATTAGTAAACTTATAATTATTTTATCTCTGACTGTACCAAAAGTTATGTTTTGGTATTCGTTGGGAACAGATTTAGTACATCATTCAAATATTTCGAATTTGGTATTCGTTAGGAATAGAAAAAAATAACGATGATAAACAAATACCATTGGTATTACTTTTTGGTATTAGAAAGGAATAGATCACATAGTTGGAGTTACTTACGTACTTACTTACATCCTTACTTTAGCGCAATGTAAATTGGCCACAATTATATTATGTAGAATCACACAATAAAGGTACAAGCATAATGAAATATTATTGTGTTTGGAACCCTCAGTGTACGAGCCCGACTCTCACATAACCGTTTTTTAAACGAAATTAAAATGATGGTCTGCAAACCACAATATGGAAAATGATTTATGGACATCCACTCATAAATCACATTTCTACCAAACTTTTCGTGACCTAACTAAACTTTAAAAAAAGAACGCGCAGTGACAAAAATATTGCCAGCATAGTAAAACCAATTTAACACTACATGTAGCCAACCAAACATCAACCTTAACTACTATAAATTCAAAGTCTAAATTCCTGTGAAGTTATTTATAGTTACGTCCTTCTTGAACTTCGTGTTCCTTCCTCTTGTACGTTTTTAGAACTGGAAAAAATAAAGTTTGTTCGAAACAAATGAGTGCTGGTTGGTTTCTGAGTTAATTTCCCATTCAGAACTTAATTTTAAACACACGATTCGGGTCAAGTCTATTTCTGCAAGTAATAGGCCCTTTTGGTGTCTAAACGGGCCCCATTTTAACTACGGGGCCTAACGAGATCGTAAGCGCTAAGTTTACAAATGTTAAGCAATTATGAAGGGTAAATAAAATAAAGTGGAATTTCAGTCGTTCGGCAACTATTGGCTCAGATGGAAAAATATTTTAACAGAGCAGTACCATTATTCACTAAGGTTCAAGTCGTTGGGCGCGCGTGATTAGGGGCGGAGGGGGCGAGGTTTTTGTATGGCAATCTCGCCCTAATCACGCGCGCCCAACGACTTGAAGCTTAGTGAATAATGGCCCTGATGTAGCTAGTATTAGTAATTGGTCGCTTTAGTATCAATTCGCATTAGATTGCTTGGTGTAACTTTTTTGTGGAACCAAAAAGGTTGGATTAGCAACATCTGTTATGACGTACGTAGGGCATAGGTATTTATGAAGTCTAATCCGGTGATACACTCCACTTAGCTACTTTTTGGTATTATTCACCAGTGGCAGTATCTTGTAACACAGAATACCATGTCCCAGTCTTCCATTTAGGTACATTTTGATGTATTTTACGATTATGAGCGTAGGCTCATAATAGTAAATTACAGGAAAATGATATGCCGCCTTTGTTTACTGTCTGTTGGAGTTTCTAGGACTGTAAAGTAGGTGAAATATTCGAAAATGCCAACAACTAAAACAGAATTCCAAAGGTAATCGACCGTACCATTGTGCCACCAGCATCGTAACCACCATGAAAACATGAATATTCTTATCTTATTAACAGACAATAGATATGCAAACATGTGGAGTTGTGTGTGGCATGGCCATTGGCCGTAATTATTGCCAGGAGACACCACCTGTCTCAGGGTTGCACACTCGGCGCTTCGCTGAGCGACAAAAATTGGCAAGAAAAACAACAGTTACTAAGCGACTTGAATCCAAAAATAGCGTTATACCTTTAGAAACATAAGTATCTAACTAGACTTACTTAGAATCGGATTAACACTAATAATTTAGTTATACGTGAATAATTTAATAATAAATACTGGTGAAGCGACAAAAAACAAATCGTTTATCTACTTCAAATCTGGTAAAATTTTCTTCCTCTGTCAGTATGTATGTTGTTACATAATGAAACATGCAGCATACAGAAAGGAATGACTAATATGAACGATAGTTGGTTTATCAGTTTACAATCTTGAAAATATTTACTCGTCGATTTTAAATGGAGGGGCTAGAAACCACCTTCTTATTATTTTAAGAGCATTTACAAAAAAAATTTACTGTCTGTGAAGTCCGTTTACGGACGATAATTTTACGTGATAACGTCATAAGAAACCGGTGAATTTTTATTATTTTTTTCCCTTTATTTAAGTCTTCTATTCATCACTCGTCACCATAGCACAAGCCCAGATGAGCGCGATATTATTATTAAACTGCTGTGATTCGTCATTGTTGGCATGACGTCACCGGAACGTGACAATGACGTCACACAATATTACCATGACATTTTTTGTGAATGTATGTGTGTTCCATCAATTTACTGGACGTTATCATGTCAAAATAAAACATTATTATCTAGCGTCTATAGGGTAGAGGACAATTATCGGTGGATCGTCATTTGCCGCTTCAGTTCGTTTTGCCAGCGACAGCCCTAAAAACATCTGTCATCCAAGCATGCTTGTTGCTTGCGTACGTTTGACCCCATTCGAAAACACCTGTATTCATGATCGATTCGGTAATTAGAATTACACAGAAAAACGTTTTATTGCGCGATTCTGACCGGTGCCAGTGATTGCAATTAGCTCGTAATTTTGATGGCGACCCAGATTGTGTCTTGATGGAAATTGTTTTAGTGATAGCTGTATCTTTAATATTCAGTAAATAAAATGCAATTTTTGCGTTTTTGCTTGTTTGACCGATGAGAAAAATAAATAAAAAAATAAATACTTGTCTGAGGCGGGAATCAAACCGGCAACCCGTAACCAGTATACTAGTTTAAGCCCGTGCGTATCAATAAGGTTCGTACTGAAAATCAGCGCTGAGGCTTCTAGCTTTAGCATCGTGCTGAGGACGAAACCTTTTTTTCTAGGCGCTGTTCTACTTTTTTCTTTTGCTTTTTTTTGTCTATTTTTTGTGTTCAGAAAATAATAATTTATTTCTTTCTAACTCTGTGTTTGGCTGTCCGGCATGGTGACCATTATACCGACTGGGTCGTTTTCTTCAAAAACTTCTTGTTAACAAGATAGGCCGTCAGCCGCACTTCACTGTCTGAGTTGGCACTTGAGCACGCACGGCTAGGAATGCACACCGCGGCGCTTTAAAAAATAAAAAAAAATGGCTCCAATCGTCTGACGAAAAAAAAAGCAAATTGAGTCACGGCTCCTTTTTGAAGTGGCTTTTTTTTATAAGATATTTACAAATTTTGCTGCTTTTTCAAGGCTACATTTTCTCACTTATTAGGCAGTTCCCAGTATTTTTCTGCATTCTATCGTTTCTACCACTTTAACTGTTTCACAGCGATTAGCTTAATGTATTCAAATAGAAGTCAACCTGATCTGAATGGGAGCTTATCTTAAGCTAAATATAACTTTACCAACCTGTCTGTCTGGACCGGAGTCTAGGACTCAGGTTATCTGCATACAGGATAATTGACTACGTTACGCGTGAAATGTGAAAATAGACAATTTTTACAATGACTGTTTGACACACTCGCACAAAGTCACTGTTAGTACTACACCGAAAAAAAATTAGAATTACAAAACCCCCGACTTTTATCCCCCGTAACTTTCAGATGGCTGAACCGATTTGGATAAAACATAGCTAAGAACACTTCTGACTAATTCACCTTTCAAACAAAAGAAACGAAATCAAAATCGGTTCAGCCGTTCAGAAGCCACAGACACACAGACACGACAAAATTATTACAACACCCCGTCGTTTTTTGTCGAAGGTTGAAAATGGTTTCTTGAAGCAAGAAATAATAATTATTCTAAAACCAAGAAACTATACTTTAGCGTATAGACGTATAGTCTCGTGTTTGTTTAATAATAAAAGCAAATCTGGGCTTGTGTAATGGTGACGAGTGACGAATAGAAGTAAAAAATAATTAAAAAAAATATTTATACATTAGGAGCTACAAAAAAATCTCTAAGTATTTTAATCGTTTTCTTATGATGTTATCACGTAAAATTTATTTTACTTTATTTTTTACTAGCTTGTATGGTGTGCGCTTCCCTTAAAATTACTCCACTTAGTCATTTTACTAAACGCTACGATTAAACAATCTGGCTGCAGCATCCATAAATAGCAAAGTGGTATAAATAAGTTATCTTTATGTCTTTTAATAAATTGCCTAATGGCTGCCTTTGAAGTTATCTCAGAAGATAATCCTCATTGCAGTATGATTGATTCAAATTGTTCTCTTATACTTTAATAAACAATATTTTATTTCAAAAAAACTTGATTGGCTTTTTTCTAACCTAGTTCGCTCGATAGATGGCGGGCTTTATAGCCACTGTTTTCTCTGGGTAATGAGATTTTGGAACGTTGTTCCTTATCGCAGGTGTGTATCGGCTTTTTCATAAAAAATCCTGTTAAATCCAGTTTGAGCGTTACGAACAATGAAACGAAAAATATACGAATCTCTCACATCTACTACTTATATACTACTTTACCGACTTCGAAAAAAGTAGGATTTCTCAAATAACTTGTATATTTTTCAGTAGATTTTCCTAAATCTAAGTTTAAAAGTTACTACTGTGAAACTTTTCAAAGCTTTTCCTTTTATAAGCTTTATTAGCCGAATTTTATATTTTAATTGGTACTTAAACAATATTTTTCTCGGTAACTAAGACTTTAAAAAAGTTTTATTAGCTTTAAACACCAAAAAGTTTAATTGCCTATAAAAACTTATCGGTCATGAAGCGCACGCGCTTCCACCAGCTTGTTAATTGGCCGACTTTTTGTAGAAAATCCAATACAAGTAATTAAAGGCAGTTGTTTTTGCAATTACAAGTGCTAAGCACCTGTTAAATTGTTTGAAATTTTATAGAAAATTGACCAGTAATTAAGTTTTTAAAGCTTCTGAAGCCTGTCAATAAGGTGATGTTGTACTGACTGCCCGCGAAATCCTTTTTTTTTTCAGTTTTTCGATTTAAAAATGAACAAGTTAGGAATCGAAATTTAAAATATTTTTTAATTATGTTCTAGAAGCGCAATAAACTAAAAAAACATTTCGATTTTTAACTGGGAATATTTTTACGAAAACCTAAAAACCATAAAGATTTTGCGGGCGTTTAGCTTTAGCGTTTAGCGGGCGTAACCCGTGGCATAATTTGCTCCAGACGTCGAAGTTTTTCTTCAAAACACGGTCGACTAAGTTGAGAGGTTGGGCAAGTTTACTCCATCTAATACATGTCCCGGCACTACAGTGCCTTGAAAAGTATCCTACTAATATTATAAACGTGATAGTTTGTATGTATGGATGTCTGGATGTTTGTTACTCTCTAACGCAAAAACTACTGAATGGATTTTAATGAAACTTTACAATAATATAGCTTATACATCAGAATAGAACATAGGCTATAATTTATAACGATATTGTGTTAATTGTCCAAAATATAACGAAAAGTGTTGAAGAATTGACACTTTGGCATCTGTCATATATTTTCACGGGATCGGGATTAACGCGGGTGAAACCGTGGGGCGCAGCTAGTGAATTATAAATTTTCTTGATAGGTAAAGGCCAATATACCTATTAGGGATTCGTATTGCTCGAAGCCGTGGGATTTGACTCCATTGTCCCTCGTGTGACCCCTAGGTGCTAAAGGCGCTATCCCCTAAAAAAATTCATATTATTTTAATTTCGCGGGCTCTCGGTACCAATTAACCGTAAGTATAACTGCGCCTGCACAGCTGATGGACAACCGTCCGAGCATTGACAAAGATTTATTACAACTTAAAACCGCAGAAAGCTGTTGTTGCGTTATCAACAAAAACTTGGTATTCTTCTTGAATTACCAAAAGTTTTCACAAAAAGTTTGAATATTTATAATGTTGGTAATAAATCTGTTTGTATTGCAAAGTTGTAATTATGTGATGAACAATCGTATGTGGAAATGGATTTATTTTTTTGAATGATTGTCGACAGTTGCTTGGTTATATAAAGTGAATAATAATAATAGTTCATAAAGTATGAATTATTTATTACAAAAATATGTAGGTATATTAGGTAGGTAATTCTAACGTAGCTGTAGGTATAAAGAGCGTTTTTGTCGTTGCTTCATTTTGTTGACACAAACCGATATTATGGCATAATTAAATATAGCAGTTCAAGCAACTTTACCAAAGGAGTAGAGTTGGCCGGTTTTTGATGTAATTCAGTCCACTGTCTCAGGTTTCTGACAGACAGAGAGACGCGACGCACCTGCGCATGCGTCTTACTTCCTGTTGTGTTTTTGCGACTGCGCATTTCCTGGCGCGAGCTTCGAAGTTTAAAAATTTTAAACTCGATTGTGGAAGTCAATTATTTCTTTATTTCGAATGTCTCTTGTTAGGGAGCTGCCTATATGATTTGAGATACCGCGTTGGCACCGTTTGCTTGGTTCAAGTTCCTTGGAATTTCTTCACTTCATTCCAGGAGGGTGACACTTCAATCATTAAAAAAAAACAGTCAGTTTTAAACACTCGATCACCAAACGGACTTTTCCGTGCTCCGATACTTAGGCCCGTGCAGTAACAAAAGGAGCACGTGTAATTTTTTTTTTGTTTTCTACTTTCTCTCGCAGCCCTCGAAGGCCCCGGCATCTTCTCTGGGGTCCTAGAGTCATAGGTATCTTCTCGAAAAGCCTGCTAACTATTAAACCGCTATCGCTTCCTACTATACTATCACTTACTATCGTGTAAGAAAGTGGTCAAATGCTAACAAATAAAAACGCCTATTATAAAAAAAGAGATCGAAAATCGCTGCTTCAATATGTCGGTAGTTCTAGTTAGGATCCTGAACATAGGTTCTGCAAAGTTTGTTTCACGAAAATAAAATATGTTCGTTTTCAAACTTTCTCGAACCTGAAGAAGAAATTCGAAAACTATAACCATATAATATGTCATTCCATTTCATGCTAAGCAGACGGTACCAAAACGGTTACATAAATTATATAGCCAGCTCCCTAGCTATTATTTCCATATTGAGGTTTAATGGTTTCCCGTGCAAATGGTGTAGGCAGATGTCATTACTGTAGGAATTTATGGGCTTTACTCAGATTAGCTTTTTTATAATAAACTAAGTACTTCGTTCGATATACGGCGCGGCGGCGCTAGGATCTAATTCCAGGACATTTTGTTCAAGATACTTTAATTTTATCAGATAGTTGGATGTTACTTCCAATTAAATGTATCCCCATACCAAACATCAAAATCAGTGCAGTAGTTTCGGAACCTATTTTCGTTACAAACAAACAAAAAAAAAAACAAAAAAATCTTTCCTCTTTATAATATTAGTAGGTCAACCGGGGCAATCGCGTCTGGCGGGGCAAATGCATCTTTTCAAATTTATTCAAGAACTGTTGAATCTATGTAAACTGCTGACATCTAGTTGCAATTTGCTTAAACTAAATATTTTACCCGCGGTTAGTACAGATGGCGTTGTAATACAGGTTTTGAATAAATTTGAAAAGATGCATTAGCCCCGCCAGACGCGATTGCCCCGGTTGACCCTATAGATGGACTAAACTGGCTGTCGCACAAATCATCTAGAATTTGTATTGTTTTAACCTGTTAGGAAAGGCAAAGAGATACTCATAGAAACTAACAAACATCATCGTCGTTATCATCAGAAAAACTTGATGTCCAAGATGTCCATGACCAGTAAAAATGGTCATGGCTGTCATCTATCTAGGCATTGGAACTTGTTTTTTTTTAGTATTGATTTTAATATTGCTTGCGTGCGTACATCTATATTTTCGGCTGATGAATGGAGAAAATGAGAAGTAAACCTGCCTAAGCGTACGGCTATGCCGAAGATACATCACACTTAATCGCACATCGATGTCACCCCCATGTAAAACAAGCCAACGCTCTCTCCATACAAACGTAGTCGATTGTTTCCTCCCTGGATAATGACACTAGAGCAAATATTTTTATTGCATAAAACTTATAATTGCCATGACCATATTGACCATGACCATATTTTTTTATGTTTTTTAAATCTTAATTTCTAGCAGATTATAGGTTATATGCAACAAAAATATTTGTGGTAGTGTAATTATCCAGGGAGAAAACAGTCGTTTGTATGGAGATAGCGCCGGTACCCTTTCTTCTTAACATGGAGACGCACACACATGACGATTGATAAATTACTGTGATACATCGATAAAGTTCACCTATGTGCTCTGGCTCGTGATTGGTCAAATCAAGGTCAACGGGCGCCGCCGTCTAGCTCGTACCGCAATGTTTCGCATCTACTTGGGCGATGTCGTTGTGCAATGCATCTTCGGCATAGCCATACCCTAAGGTAGAAATAAATGTTTCAGTATTATCTTTATCTACGAAATGTCATAAAAGGAAGAATCGATTTAAAGCAATTCGATTTCATTCTTTAAATGTCACGATTTTATATTATCTTTTTATTTGAAACCAACATAACAATATATCAAAAACAAAAACTTCTTATGCTTTTCTTTTACGTTAAACAGTGATGTGGTATCGCAATAAATGCTCAGTGAACACAGGGCTGAAACAAGGACCTTGTAAAATAAATAATACATAAGTTTGGTTAGCTCCAGACGTTTTAACTTGTTCTTTCCTCTGACCACAGTGGGTGCTCAGATGGAGTAGGCTTGCTCAATGCAATCCTACTCCATCTTATACATGTTGCAGGCACTACACCGGTGCAGGCGCCCTGAAAAGCATGGATTAAAGTTGCTGGTGCTGTACAAATCATCTAGCTGAGATGTTTTTTATAGGCTAATATGCGTGTGAACAGGTACCTAGGTATCTTCTGGGTAAGCGACTAAGGCCCGTATTAATAAATTGCTCTCAATATCGATCTTGAGTGCGTATCAATCGAGTGAGTCTTGAGATGCGGTCACTATCTTAAGTTAGGCGTTAATTAATAGATAAAACTCAAGTTTTAACCAGGCTGATATCGCTCTTGAGATTTGAAACTGATCTTGAGAGCGACATTGAATGACAGTAACGCTTTGTTCTTACCTTGAATGGTATGTTTTTACCCTATGGTAGGTAGTGTCGTCATATTTTGCTGTCAACTTGTTTTTAATGTGATTTTTTTTACAAAATGTAAGATTTTACTACTAAATAATTATTTAAATGCGAATGATTTGTTCAAAAAGTCATTAGCATAAAATATCATCATAATAATTGATTTCTTACAAAATTTGTTCTAGCTCTATGTTCCTGAACTACAAAACTAACGAAACAGCTAACTTATGTCATGTATGACCCGCAATCAGACTTGAGTTCACGAAACTACATCTTGAGACATATCTTGAGAGCTGAGTTTGATTTATTAATACGGTATTACTCAAGTGATACGTCGCTCTTTAATCGCGTCTTAAGATAGGTTTATTAATCAGCGCAACAACTCAAGAGCAAACTCAAGATTGAAATCGATATTGAGTTCGGTTTATTAATACGGACCTAAGCGTGCTACATCCATCAGGCAGTAACAATAAGGGTATAGTCTGATCTAGCATAAAACTGAAGTAACAGTTGCGCATTACTTGAGCCCCCAACATTTTTGTTTTCAATTGTAAAACAGTCGGCATCATGCTTTCAGAAAATAACCAAGTTTATAATAATAAAATACGAAAATTTATAAAAAGTCGTCGATAAGCGATTAATACAGCTGTACCTACTTACTTTATTGTTTATTTAATTTATTTAGCGATGAATTATTATTGTATAGAAATTTCCTAAGACCGGTACTGCGCTATTACTTGTATTGATTTTTGCAAAAGTGCACTCGGCTCATATAGAGATCGGTGTGACAGTGGTCAAATGCTCATTTGTAAATAAAAATATTTATTGTTTTAATTTATCTAGTCATGTTTTATACCTGAATCCGACCCTGGATCGGTCTTCAACTCCCGCTGGGTCGATGAAACACGTCACCCTATCATCGTAGTGATTATTTCCTTATTGTTTCACGTTCTTGTTTACAACTTGATTGAAACACTACATTATTTATTATCCTGGTGTGTCGATGTTTTAAAACATTTAAATGTGGATTCAGATTAAATAATTTTGCAAGATGAATTCGGACTGAATTGGGAACTTTTTGGAATGGATTGTGATTGTTTACGTGTGATGATTTGGACCGAATTAGATCGATGTTGGTCTGAATTAGATTTGATTTTCGTGTTTTTCATTTTTCATTCATGTTCATTTTTGTCTCTGCTCATTTTTTAATATTTTATTTATCATAGGTAATTTTAGGATATAATAGAATAGATTAGACATATAGATAGATATTATATCGTAAGCATCAGCTTTTAAGCTATTGCATAGTTTAGTTTTTTTTTTTAATTATTTGGCCAGTTTTGAATCTGTCCAGTTGCTACTGAGTCGTTAAATTAAAGCATCCGCCAAACAAGTTTCAACAGTATAGTTCTTATAGTTTCGGAAAAAAGTGGCTGTGATATACGGCAGACAGAGACATGACGAATCTATAAGGGTTCCGTTTTTTGCCATTTGGCTACGGAACCCTAAAAAGGATTATGGAAAATTCAAATCCCAGGCGAATTAAGCGCAGGAAAAAGCTATTATTTATATTTGGTTTTTAAACTAATATTTAAATTAAAATAACTTAACTAAATGACAATTATTATTATCACACAATTTTAAAACGATTGCAACAATCACGTCATTTATCGTTGAACCTGTCAACCTTTTTGGACGTCATCCGATCCGAGGGTCGCGGGCTCAGGTCGTAGAGGTTGACTGCAACGCTTTTTGTTTAGTCGTGATTCTTCGAATATTTAATGATAAGGTATTTTAATCTTGGAAACTAATCTTAAACTTAAACAATAAACTCAATAAAATATACGGGTTATGATCTTAAAGTCGTCAACTCGCACGAAATATTGTACTTATTATGTAGTATTCGTGCGAGTTTATGAATAAAATTAATTGTCGTTCCGCAGGCGATTAAGAATAAAAATTAAATTAATTGTCGTTTCAGGCGAGTTAATAAAAATATTCCAAAGTTGTAATTACTTAATTTTATTTATTTTAATGTTTTTGTGAACCGAATTATTGTTTAAAGATATAAAAACTTAACTTTCTATTATAACTATTTTATTAGGTAGATGATTCTAAAACATTTATAAATAAAATGTACATTTGATAGGGCTTATACCTTCAGAGATTACGACATTTATCAGGGCTGTCGGTAACAGCAAGTAATAAATTTCAGAAATTAGCTACACGGTCCGCTTGTAAACCATAGCGATTTTCATGTCAGGGCTGTCACGAAATAACTATTGTAGGTACCATAGCACCATAGCACATAAACGGCGCATGCAATTCCAAACAGGCTGCGGCTTTGGTTATTTTTTGCGAATGTTTTGTTTTGTTGAAGTTGTAAAATTATAATTTTTACTTTTATTCTTTTTTTTGGCTCTGAAACTAATATACCGATTTTGATGAAACTTGGTATATGGGGGTTACATTTAACCCCTGTAACAAAAGCGACTTTTAATTCTGGTATTCCCACAGAAGCAGGCTATAAGCAATTTTAACCGCGGGGCGCTGATAGTCCAAGAATATAAGATGTACGTACTTATTACCGAATAACATATAGGTAGATAGGTACTTAGATAGAACAACAGAAAAAGATTCATCAAAATCGGTTGATAAAACCAAGAAGATATGCGCGAACATCCATAAAAAAAATACAAACAACCGAATTGGGAACTTCCTCTTTTTTTTGAAGTCGGTTAAGAAGCATCTTTATCTAATCATTATAAAAAAATTGTAAAAAAAAAACCAGCAAATGGATTGACCATAGCAATGATTATGATTGTTAATTTGTCAACCCTACATCAGTGTTTGCTTTGCGTTGCAAAATAAAGCTGCTTTGAAACGACAGTGTTTCATAACAGCGCGGTAGGTTCGTACCTAAACACTACCTTCATGCTTCAGTCTTGAAATTAACAAAGGTAATGAATAGTCAAATGTTTTGAAAGGAACTTTGTTAAACTAACAAATTAGACAATACAAAGTAGGTAGAAGTAAAAGAGACAAAGGCAAGTTATTAATAGCATAAAATGTTATGGCGTGGTATAATACTCTCTATTATTGGCAGTTACTGGGCATTATTTGGCAGTGGTTGGCCTTTTTTTTGAGATGTCTCAGTTTTGTCGGTATTTGAAATAACCAGGTATGATGTTATTTATCTTGTCAATACCGTGATATCACGGCATTGCCACTGTGAGAGGCTATAAATATACCAATCTCCAAAAATATACTCTGTAGGCGGCAGTTCATTATCTTAAATAATCGCATCATCGGAATCAATGAATCGATATTGATGTTTTTTTAAAGATAGCTTCATTATCGAGCCGTGTATTTATAAAGATACTAGCTGCGCCCCGCGGTTTCACCCGCGTAAGTCCCGATCCCGTGGGAATATCGGGATAAAAAGTAGCCTATGTGTTAATCCAGGGGCCTAAGTCTGCTAACACAATTGTATTTCAATAGTGTGTCGATATAATCGTAATAGAAATTTAATGTCAAAAATATGACATTACATGTCAAATTCGTATTCTCCTAACGTTGACTATTCTATCGAGACACCACTGAGACACCACTGACACACCACTGACTCACTTTTGTGTGCTGCTCTACAATCGTGGCTTAATGGAATCTCGATAGTTGTCAAAACGGTATATTGCTTAGCAACATATACCATGTTGCTAGGCAACACCTGTAAGGTAAATATTACCATACCATTGAGACTCCATAGTGATTATATTGCGATGTTATTAAAACTTTAGCAGAATACCAAATAAAGTCACAATCTCGATATAATATCAATAGAGTCTCGATATAATGACAATGGTTGGCCAAATAGCAGAATAAGGCCCCTGGTCTCCAGCTATCTACATACCGAATTTCATTGCAATCGGTATAGTGGTTTTTGCGTGAAGGAGTAACAAACATACACACACACACACACAAACTTTCACATTTATAATATTAGTAGGATTCACACGGGATGGTAACTTCGTTATTACTTTTTGAATCATGAAAAAATGGTTAAATAAAAAAATAAATTAAAATTTAAAAAACCGACTTCAAAAATCCTGAAAACAAAAACTAAAAAAAACCTGAAAAAGAAACCTAAAAACAAAATCTAGAAAAAGACTGAAAAAAAAAAACTAAAAAGTGAAAAATAATCCATTTCGGGTCACTAAAACAGCAGATAACATAAACATACTTGGAAGTCGGACTGGGTTAGATTGAATGTTGAGAGGTATTATAGGAAACATGGTGTCACCCAGTCCGACTTCCAAGTATGTTTATGTTATCTGCTGTTTTAGTGACCCGAAATGGATTATTTTTCATGATGATGAGAAGGTGGTTTCAGATATTCCATTTATCGGTAACTATTAGTTTATGGCCCAATTCTACTGGTGGAAAACGAAAACTAAGCAATTTGCTGCACTCTCGAGGTGCAATTCTGTTCATCACTCCGAAGATCCTCATCAGATCTTCATTCAATTTTTATGGGACCACCTCTGAGTTATCCCCTTTCATACAAAAAAAGATTTTTCCAAATCGGTCCAGGCGTTTTCGAGTAATCGGCGAACATACATAAAAAAAAATAAAATATATATATACGCGACGAATTGAGAACCTCCTCCTTTTTTGAAGTCGGTTAAAAATCAATCATAATATAGTGTAATCATTTCATCGTGCGAGTTAAAGAATAAAAAAGAAAATTATCTAAAGTAAATTGAAATTTCCAAAAACTAATTTTCCCTGGCAGAGTTTGCACCTGCAGCCTCTGTCAATCTTGCTGGGAAGAAATTTAGTCCTTAAAAGACCTACTCTTCCGTCCTCAAAATACCTCCTTTGCAATGTCATTTTAAAGCTGTTGCTCTCCTCATGAAACGAGGCATATATCAAATGAGAGGTGGTTTCAAGAGAAACCTTTTATTGTATGACCACTTTTTCCAATTAGTTGTGGGTTTGGAGTTATAGGTCATTAATGGTGGTCGTTTCACTTGCGAGTTTTCTTCGGACACCTCTAGGGAGTATTAACACTTGAATAGAATCAGATGTTGCAATCGTATACAATTAATTATATGTCAAATGATAGGTCATTTTTCATCACTAATGTGATGTAGTCATCAATAACTGATACTATTTAGTGACATTTTACAACACCTATTTAGGCTGATAAAAAGCATGATGCTTGTCGTAACCGATGTATAGGTTATGATACCTAGGTAGGATTATAAATAGGTTCGATATGGTCTCCCTATACACGACCGACAAAGCAACACGTCAATGCCCTGCAAACAACACAAGAGGAGAATGCTCACGTCTCGTGATGACGGGTCTTGTACAATAGGTAATAATGCTACCACATGAAATTTAGTCCTTAAAGACCTCCTCTTCCGTCCTCAAAATACCTCCTTTGCTATGTCATTTTAAAGCGATAATTACGCCCTCCGCTCTATTCCTATTCCCGGTTAAAGTTCAAACTATACACTAGTACCTATACACAGGTAAAATGAATCGCGTACCCGCTGCTAACATTCGTAATGCGGTACGACAGCTGATTCGTCACACTTCGCTCTAAATCATAACTTATGGTCGAGATGGAATAGACATAACTTGAACGTGAGAAGTAGATAAATTGGTAAGCAAGGATTATGTTAATAATCTTATAGAATGTGAGAGAGTAAAAAATCTAAATACAACAGATATGAATTGAAAAAATAACGATTTAATGGTGAATGATTATTGAATTTTGAAAGTTAAAATACCAAATTCACATTTTTACGGGTTTCAATATCGTGCGAGTTAATGATGTACCTCGCTTCATAATCTACACATTGACAGAGGGGCGTCAAAAATCTTCTTTAGTAATTTAAAATGTAATTTAACGTGCGAGCTACTGTTTAAAAATAATTTATTTTCATTGTCATTCACTCATATGTCAGACGAGCTACTAGCGTGCGAGCTACCGAACCACTCGAATTATCGCTTTATATTTACTAACAAAAAATAATTAGATAAGTAGGTACATTGTATAATCCAATTAAGTGGATAAATATAATCACAATATTGGCCTTTACATCCAATCTAAAATGCGCCAACAAAGTAAATCCATGCAATTCAGGGCGCTGTAGTTCCTGGGACATTGTATTGAATAAATAGCTTATTTGACTGTGTCCAAAGAAAACAACTCGTCAATACGTCTTTCTGTAGTCAACTAAGCCACCGCTTTCATCACGTTGGTTTCCTTCACCGTAAGAGCAATGTTAATTAGCTTCACCATTACCGACCAGTAAATCGTGCAACAAAGTAACTCTGAACATAGACAGCTAGCTATTAAACAAAGACTTAATCCGTTTAAATCGAATATAACCCTCAATTACTGAGGTAAGTACGATTCAGTACAATCAAGTAGACGAATAGCAGAATTAACTATAGTTACTGTAACATTTTATAAGGATTTTATTTCAGTCGGTCAGAATTATATCCTATTGCATAGCAAAGACCTCACCCCATTTATACTGTTCGCGATCTTGTGCGACGAATTGCCAATCTGTCAAAAACTAGGGCCGGTGCAGGAGTCTTTACTAACGTGGGATACGTTAGTAAAGACTCCTGCACCGGCGGCACCCCTGGTGGATAAGAATAAGTCCAGGTCATCTCACCATCTTCGACAACCCTGCCGGGTAGTTGTCCTCCATTGGTTGGCTTGGCTTGGCATAAAGTATTGTTGGTTTGGCAGGTTCAATTCAACTTTAAATGGCTTTTTGGATCTTCTTCTTCGTATTGATAACACAAATTAAAGGTGAGTTGATTAGGTAGGGTCAGATCCTGTCACTCCAGTGTGCTGCCAGTTCTTTAGCGTTGTTAATAGCCAGGTCAGTCAATGTACAGGTATTAAGGCTGGAGGGAAAGGCTAAGAGGTGTAGCATAGTTTGCTCTGGAGCCCCGCAGTCGTACTGAAGCCCATCTTTCCAGGCTCATCCTACAGCGACCAACCTAAGTCTTCTGTTAAGTTACTTCCACACTGTCTAAGGTACTTCTGTTAAGTTACTTCCACACTGTCTAAGGTAAGGCTTTTTGGATGACGTCGGCACATTCGGTTAATAATTCTAACCCCGAAAATACTTCCGCCTTTTGGCGTACTTTGACGATCAGTCAAAGACCAATTTGGAGCATGGCGCCGTAATTAAGGATGGGTAGAATGAAATGCATAATCATTAATTTAATCTAAGCGATGCAAGCGACACAGCGTTATAAGAACTTTACTACATTTAATATGTATTCTTCAAATTAAAAATCCGTTCTCTCGGTTGAACTGTACAATTCAGTACAATCAAGTAAATTGGTACCGCTCTTGCGCACGATCCAGGCAATCAATGGCGCCCGCGCCGTGATGAAGGTGGAAAGGTCGATACAACTATTTCTATATATTTCTTCATTTGTATAGAAATGTACAGTTTAAGTCAGCTTTTGAAACGTTTCTGTAAATCATTTATATTTGTAAATACCTTTCAAATAAATTGTCGGCTAATGATTAGATGATGAATTATGCAACTTGCATTCGACAAACTTGTCAAGAAGGCAAAAAAGTGTAGAATTCAAACTAATTGGTAAAACATTTTACTTTTGGGCGTAAGTATTGGTTGCATCTGTGGGATTTACTCCTAGCTATGCCACTCTCTCCACGTGACCTCTGGATGATGCTAAAGGAGCAATCTCCAGATGGAAGGCTTCAACCATCCTCGGCCTAAGTCTGAAATCTATCACTAGGCCAACATCGCTCTAATTAGCAAATTAATTCAACGTAAAACATTGCCAATTTTTCTACAGATTAATTTATTACTTTTAGAACTTTTGAATACTTTGATACTTTTTCATAATTCTATTTATTTTTTCATAATTTTACTTAATTATTTTAAGGTTTAAGGTAATATAACTTATTAGACAACAAGCTTTTAACAAGGTTTAATTTTTTTTAATCCTTTCTTCGTCCTTCCTTTTAAGAACACACCCTCCAAGTTTCAGGTCTCTACGATCAGCGGTTTAGGCTGTGCGTTGATCCGTCAGTCAGTCAGGACAAAGCATTTTATATATATATGAAAGAGATAGCAACAAGACAAACACGAATGAATACCACCTTTTTCTATTGGAAATGCAATCGATCTGTATCTTCGATCCGTAAGAAAGCTCTGGGAAACTGAGTTGCGCGAGCGCCTTCCCACGGACATTAATCATGCATTGATCTAGGGTTGACACTTTCTTACTGGACTCCTGAATGAAAAGGAAAAAGAAAGTCTCCTCGCGACCACGGTAATTGTAACTCTACTGAAACGTCCGTTGAAGTAATTCTCAAAATAAATATCCAAAACGCTTATTATTTATTTATTTATTTAATTCTCAAAATAAATATCCAAAACGCGATCGCACCCCGTTTTATTATAATAAATAGTGTTAGTGCAAGGAAAAATAAGTTAGGAATTATTAAGTAGTACGGAAGCCCTTAATTATTATTATATTTATTTATCTTACTTTCCTCAATTTAATTAGGAAGAGCACAGGCAGAAAATCAAAAATTCAAAATGACGTACCATACATAATTTGCTAAATATAAAAGATAAAACAATAATTGACAAACTCACTTCGATATAGCTGCTTGAATTAAATTTTATAAATAATAATCATTTAGTTAGGATGTCGAAAAAGCATTTGGTTGGTAACAAATAAAATTCCTATGTTAAAGAGGGGGATTTTCAGATTAAAAAATTCGTACGAGTCTACTACAAACTCGGACTTTATTATAAAGTTATAATAAAGATGTAGTATATTTATTTATTTTATTTGATGACTGGCAACCCTACGATTCAATGTTATGGATCTGATTTAGCACTATTTGTGTTACTTCTCTGTTTGTACCCATGAAGTGTAATATTTAATGAAAATCTCGTGCTAGTTTTAACAACGCTAATTAAATGGTCGATCATGTAGACGGTGGGAAAGCAGTGCTTTACAGACTGTACTGTTGAAATGTTAACGTCTTTACGAATTTCAAAATGGCTGCCTTAGATAACTTTGTATAACTTTAAAAAAATTGTACTTACAAGCTTTAGCGAAAATTTAAATTATGTCCATATCTTTTTGTCGTGTTGACTCAGGATTTTTAAACACCTAATAGGGACTATAGACTTCAGTATCTGGTATCAATTTTAACTTGCTAGATCCACCCGTTCCTGAAATAATTGGTGGTGACACATTGATAGACAGACAGACAAAATACGAAACCCTAAAACCTGTGATAATCAATTGAGGAACAACACGTGAAATATAGATATAGACAAGGACATCGGAATAATATAGTATACTTAGATAGCTTTATTGTACTTTTGTTGTGTACTTGAGTAATTTACAATGGGAAGCCTTATCGTTAAAATGTATCTCTTCCAGGTAACCTAACCATCAGACCAGTGAACAATCAAATCGATTCAATGAAGCTAAAGTAAACCTTTCATAGATTTCTAACCGTTCAAAAACGCATTGGCATCGCATGCATATTCCACTCCATCTCCATAATGTTAGGAAGGAAAATTGAAGATTGTCAGTCATTACGTTGATTTCCTAGCAATATCCCTTTTGCCTTCTGCCCTACGTCGATCGAAACATCACGTTTCTAGAGAAAATTACATATTTCTGCGTGTTTTCGCTTTATCGAGATTTATATGTCGTTTTTGCTGAAAACATAGATTCTGTAGCATACTCACTTCTTTTCTGGAATTCATAATAGGTCGAAATCTGACTGCGACTTCTGTGCTTTAAGTCAGGATATGAAGCATCAGAAAACCTAATGAAAGCCATAGGAAGCCGGAAGCTGCAGGAAGCCAGAGAAAGATCATTCTGAAAATGCTGTGAAATAATTTTGTCTTTGTCTTTGAGTATGTTTGCAAACTATTGTCTTTGAGTAAGTTGGAATTGACCAAAATCTGAACTACATCGCAAGCTTCGAGAAATTCAAACAAGCAACTACATAAAGGCGGCAAGAAACTCCCGTATCTTTAAATTGAAGTGATGCGACGTGCCTGTTATCATCATACAAGATACTTTACACATATCTGCAGCTATGTGTGTTCATATCTCTGGTGGTACAGACACAGAGATAGAATACTTATAGACACTAGAACTCTAGAAGTTTTACACAGATGCTTGAACAATTATCTAGTTAAGGCACATGATTATACAACTCATGTGGTTAAGGCTTTGCCTGGGAATTACGTCAAATGTGACATTATTATGTAAATGTACAAATAACTAAATCCATAATTCAAGAGCAATTTTTTTAAAACCATGCAGTCAGTACAATCTGATGTAGTCTTTATATTCTCTAAAACGTTTCGTTCGAATGTATTTGAAACTTGTATTTTATCATCATCATTTTGTCCTTAATTTCTGGGTACCTCCACTGTTCTGCGATCATACAGAAAACTAGACTAATTCATGGGATACCAGCTCCTGTTACGATGTCACCGCCTTCGTCCATCTGTGTTCGTTCGTTCTAGCAAATTGTCTTCTTTATCGTATAGTGAAAGTATTTTATCTCTACGGGTACAGAATAACGACCTTTTCTCAAGCAAACAGCCCGGAGGCTCAAACAATTCTTTGTTTATCTCACGCACAAAAAGGATCGTTACTGAGGAAAAAGCAGCTCAGTAAACATTCGCGTCGACACAAACACACACCCTTGGGCGAACGTATAATACACACGGAGATTGTGCTGTATTCGTAACTTTTTCCTGACCTTTGTGAAAAAGAAAACAAAAAACCCCATGATTTTCTTGTTCGTTATAGATCATTTAGACAATTAAAACAGCGCCAGCAACATTTAACCAGGCGCTGCAGTGCCTGAGACATGTAGGTAAAAGATGGAGTAAGCTTGCCCAAGTTGCATAGAAAAATATACCACACAGCTTAGACGACCGTGTCCAGAGGAAAGAAATCGTCAATAGGTCTGGAGCCAACTAAGCCACAGGTGAAGGAAAACATCATATTATTATTATTAAGACATTGGTAATGATCTTGTTAATTATTTTACGCAATATCTATACTTAATATTATAAAGCTGAAGAATTTATTTGTATGTTTGTTTAAACGCGCTAATCTCAGGAACTACTAGTTCGGATTGAAAAATTCTTATGGTTTTGGATAGTCCATTTGTCGAGAAAGGCTTTAGGCTATTTTATATTTCGATATTCCCACGGAATCAGGAGTTACGCGGGTGAAATATTTTATTATTTAGCTAGGATATTGTGGTATCTCGCACTATTTTACGAAATAGTGCAAGACGGCAACATGTCCTTACCGTTATACTATTTTGTACCGAATTTTAAAATGTAAACCTTAAAGGAATCAAGTTGGATAACATCAATCGTAACAGTAGTAACCTTCGCATGGGGTACATTTTTCTTAGACAAGTGCAAGCTACCTTATAAGGTAACCGGTAGTCGGTAGTGTAACAAGTATGGTCAGTGCCAAACAGGTATGTATGAATATGGATTGAGTAATAGGTATTTTCTGTTATGGCGCCGTGGATTGGCTGCAGGGGATGTTGAATATCTAGTCTTCGACTATTGTGAGTGCTATTCCGTCTGGCAATGAACTGTTAAACAGATTTTAGATGATACTGTCGCGACGTCGATAAAAGAAGAACAATTATGAGTCATTTAAAACGCCTGTCTTTCTGCCTTTTGCCACGGAGACCGACTTAGGTAATAAGGCCACAAGTATCACGACCAATAGACCAGCGGCCAATTCGTGGGGACCCAAAGTCTTAAACAATAAAACTGTTTCAAAATGATCAGTGTTCGCTTCAGGTTAACAAAAGGCTAGTTCCTACTTTGGCCAAAGGATTGGTATTACCATCGGAAGAGGCCATACAGCTAAACTTTTGGACACTTTACCTATTTCAAACATGGGAGCTACATTGATTGATTGGGAGTAGTATAAACTACTTAATATCCCAATATTCCCTAGGTATCGGGACTTACGTGGCCAATAAAGATACTTTCCTCACCAAATACGACTTCAAATATCCAAAGTTTTCCGTTACTTATGAATATTTTACCGAACTCTTGCCAACTCATTTGTGAAATTAACTTTCTTTACACCGATGTTTTATGCAGTATTTGCTTGGAAGTTATTAAGTTCAAATACAATTTGTGATTTATGTTAATCAGCATTTAGTGACCTTAATTGATTTAGAAAGATCCCATGCTTCCAAATTCTAGGAAAGCGTGCTACATCTTAGGTCCGTATTAATAAACCGAACTCAATATCGATTTCAATCTTGAGTTTGCTCTTGAGTTGTTGCGCTGATTAATAAACCTATCTTAAGACGCGATTAAAGAGCGACGTATCACTTGAGTAATACCGTATTAATAAATCAAACTCAGCTCTCAAGATATGTCTCAAGATGTAGTTTCGTGAACTCAAGTCTGATTGCGGGTCATACATGACATAAGTTAGCTGTTTCGTTAGTTTTGTAGTTCAGGAACATGGAGCTAGAACAAATTTTGTCAGAAATCAATTATTATGATGATATTTTATGCTAATGACTTTTTGAAAAAATCATTCGCATTTAAATAATTATTTAGTAGTAAAATCTTACAATTTGTAAAAAAATTCACATTAAAAACAAGTTGACAGCAAAATATGACGACACTACCTACCATAGGGTAAAAACATACCATTCAAGGTAAGAACAAAGCGTTACTGTCATTCAATGTCGCTCTCAAGATCAGTTTCAAATCTCAAGAGCGATATCAGCCTGGTTAAAACTTGAGTTTTATCTATTAATTAACGCCTAACTTAAGATAGTGACCGCATCTCAAGACTCACTCGATTGATACGCACTCAAGATCGATATTGAGAGCGATTTATTAATACGGGCCTTAGACTGCGTTGTCACCTATCAGGCGGGTATGATAGTGGTCAAACGATGAGCTATCTACATTTATATATTTTTTTATACAGAGGAAGTTTTTTTTTATTTCATTCATCTAGGGTTATTGGTAATTATACTAGCAATCCATTGAGGGCTACTTCTGTGCACCTAAACAAACCACTTTTGTTCTACGACTTTTTGGATACTTATTCGAAAAAAAATATGAAATTTTTGAGGCTGTGTAAATTCGAAAAACAGCTGTTTTTTTTAAACAAAGGTCATTAAGACTAAGAATAGTAGATAAAACTTAATAAATAAGTAAAATTTTAAGGTTAATGACCTCTGCATGTATGGAACAGCTGATTTACAGGTAAACCTAACCTCTAAATTTTCAAAAAAAATGTTCGATTTTTCAAAATACGTAGAACAAAAGTTATTAACAAATAACTTTTGTTCTACGTATTTTGAGATGTGAGAGGTGCACAGAAGTAGCCTTCAACGGCTTGCTAGTATAATTACCAATAGCCCTGTATAAATTATCAGTTATTTATTTTGAAAAATTAGTTCATTACTATGCCCAATTGCCAGAGCAGACAAGCCAGGACAGAGTGTCCTGGCGCAACACAGTGAGGAGACCCGACCCCATATAAAGGGATAAAGGATAGACAAAGAAGAAAGAAGAAGAAGAAGAGTTCATTACTGTAACCCGGACTCCTACAATATTGAAACTCTATATTCTTGCATTTGTGCTCTTCTAATAAATGTCATTTTAATTTTCTATCCATCTTCGTAATCGTTTAAAAATAGCCGCAACTAAGAATAAACCAATTATATCAGGTTCCCGTCCTTTAATATGTTAAGTGCAAAATTACTTGACCCAGACGCTACTGCCTACTATTTAATAAATGCAAATTTAATATAAGTCCAGGATGTACGGGGAACAAGCGCCGATAATAACAAATTAGCCTGCAGACATGTTTCTATGAGTCATGCTATTATACTACGGCCATAAAGTCGTTGGTTTTAGGATATTAACGGAGGAAATTATTGTAAATTGGCGAGTTTAAATTCAGCCATGACTTAAATCAATAGCTTCTTACACGACAATGTGGTTAAAACTTTCGTGCGAGTTTACTACTTTGGATCTTAAATTATTTCCGGAGAAAATTTAAAGTTGTAATTCCGCCATGATTTTAGTCATGACGTGTCGCATAAATTTATGGAAAAAAACTTGGAGTTAACTAATATCTTGCGAGTTTAGTACTATCGTGCGAGTTTACTACCTACCGTGCTATCTGTGTTCGCGCTTACTAAGATTATCAATAATCAAAATCATGTTTTTTTTTCTAAAACTATAAAAAAATATCGGTCCCCCAGTCCAGGGGGACCGTTACCTTGAAAAAGTTCTTACTAGGGATCGTTAATCCGTATTTTCATAGTATAAGAAAAAAAATATAATCTTAGCTAGGTAATATAAAACACAATACAATTACAGCATACCTATTGCGTTTTGCATTGATTGATCACAAATTATTGATGACAAGATGATTACAATAATAGGACAATTAAAACTAGGTTACAATCAACAAGGAAGTAAAAAACAATAATTGTAATTAAACTGGTACATAAATGATTAATACCTACATATTTGGATAATAGCTGTTACGAACGAAACGTAAAAGAAATCGTATTGGTAAACCGGTTGATTTGGTTTTATCCTGAAAATAAATAGTTTTTTTTTCTATTTAAAGTTCGGGAAAATTTGCTTAATTTACTGAAAACCACCAATAGAATTGCGGAGCGCTATTGGTAGAAACCGCTCCACTCCGTTTCTATGGAGAGGTAGCCTGAGTATTGGTTTTTGCAAGTCTAGTGAGTAGTGACCCTTACTTTTAGAACCGATTTTAAAGAAGTTAACACGCCAAAAAGTTCGGCGAAACTATTATTACATGGTCATCATATTATTATTATATAGGTACCTAGCGTGGTCACAACATCTCACTTCTCTCAGACGCAAGTTATTAAACTTGACCACCATTCCGGTTCCAACTACTCACGGATTAATAATCACATTAAATTACTTATTTTACTCTTTTTTCATACATTTTTTACTCTTTACTATACCTTGGCGCCAGACATACAGGTTTTTAATGTTTATTTCCTCCTTTTTTATGAAGTTATTTTTACGCGCGTTTTAAAAAAAGATCTCAGAAATTCGCGCCTGTTCCGTTTGATTGATGTTAATGTCATTTTAATCTTTTTGCGGTTCTTTTTTTGCGGTCAGACATTTAAAAAGTTGTGATTATGACTTGACAATGTGATTATTCGGATGTAAACTTGATTTAAAGTTAGATAATTAGGATTAGGATTAGATAGTTAGGAATTAATTTTATATATCTTATTCTGTATTGTTCACTTTCTGCTTTCCGAATAAAATAAAATAAATAAATAAATAAAAAAATAAAGCCGCCTAAAGGCTGTCTGCCTTTTTACCAATTCGAAATATCCGTTACAATTGATTTTTGCTAATGACTTATTCCTTTGACATATTTTAAAAATGTTTCAGTTCTAAATTATAAAATACCAAACAAAATCACTTTAGAGTTCTGTTGCAGTTTTATTTACATGAAAATTAGTTGTAAACTGAATGAAATTGTAAAACTCTAGTCATATATTATTCAATATTGTTCCGTGAATGTGCAAAATTGTAGTTAAAGTGAAAATTAATGTCAAACATGGAGTTTTCTCGTTGGCTTCAAAATCTCCTTTCTCCAATCTGCCTTGACTTGACGAACTACGACGATTTTGACTGCTTTTTGCCCCATTTCAATAAATCAGGCCATAATTATGCAAAATATAACTTGACATTGGCAATATGCACAAGCCGTGCGGAGGCATAGTAATCTATATATATAAAAGAAAGTCGTGTTAGTTACACTTTCTATAACTCGAGAACGGCTGAACCGATTTGGCTGAAAATTGATGGAGAGGTAGCTTAGAACCAGGAGAAGGACATAGGATACTTTTTTTTTATTTTTTTTTCGATATTCAAACGAGATCGGGATTTGCGCGGGTGAAATTAAATATACGTACGAAATATTCTTTTTTTTTCCCTAGATCGGGACTTACGCGGGTGAAATTAAATATACGAAATATGATTTTTTTTTCGATATTCAAACGAGATCGGGACTTACGCGGGTGAAATTAAATATACGAATTATTCCATATTCAAACCCGCATAAGTCCCGATCCCGTAGGAATATCGGGATATACACTATTATGTATTCTGTGACGTTCGTCTTTGTTGTAAGGCGTTCGACCGGGGGGTTTTCTCGAGCGGCTGCAGTTTTTTTGTTGATTACTCAGCACCTATTGGATTTTCACTATTGGATTTTCAGATTTAACTTGGTTTATTCGTTTTTAATTGTAGATTATGTAACAAACAAACAGACAGACAGATATATTTTTGTTCTATTACTTTTTCGAAGTCCAACAGACCCTTTTTTTATATTTGCTGAGAAATCAATGCCACTTTTCGTGTAATTTTATAACTCAAGAAGGGGCTTACCTATCCAGACCAAATGTTTAAGCTTTGTTCGGACTATTTAGTAGATGGTTTATGTGAAGTTTGCACAAAATCGGTCGAGCGGTTCTTCATTTATCACATTTTTTTATAAATGGCAAAACAACGTTTGCCGGGACAGCTAGTTAATAATAAAAAACAATTACTTTTAATTAAATTATTTTTGTTTTAACTATGAGTTAATTCAGTATAATAATATTATATAAGTATTATCATCACGTTATCTTATTACATTTCTAACTATCTAGCCATGTTCATGACATTTCAAATTAAATTGGAGTTAAAGGTTAAGTGAAAACTGCGTGCGTGGGTCGGCCATTGTTTATATCTAGCATTGCCACTGAGATTGCCACGCTCCATTTCACTGGCTAATGTCACGATTATAATTAATTAATACATTGTTATTTATGTTTAATTTATTTTAGAAACAATGGCAGTTTTTTTGATAGTGTATATGTTTTTTTTATGACAAACCTTTTTATGTAACTTAGTGAACGCCCCCTTGCGTTTACCTGTGACTTAAATTCTAACCCCCTTAAACTTCCTTTAGTTAAAATATGTTTTGTCACTTTCGCACTTTTACGGATGACATAGCGCTTAAGGTGAAAGGGTATACCTGCGCTCTCTCCATACAAACGTAGTCGACTGTTTCCTTCCTGGATAATGACACTAGCACAAATATTTTTGTGCCACAAAACCTATAACTGCAATGACTATGCCCCTATGTTTTGTTTTTTTTTTTTTTAATTTTCTAATTATCATAGAAAATAATATTTAAAAAACAAAAAAAATATAGGATTCATGGTCATGGCAGTTATAAGTTTTATGCACCAAAAATATTTGCTCTAGTGTCCAGGGAGAAAACAGTCGACTACGTTTGTAATAGTTTGTATGGAAAGAGCGAAATGACGAAACAAAATGCTTAGTACGGGAGTCTTGGATTTCCACCATGAAACGGTGTCGCAAAACTTCGCTTTGTCATCAGCGACCAAAATCTTACAATCATAATATTCGTTCCAGCTGAATCGACTTGCATTCCTAATGACTCGCTGCCCTAATTCCAACCACCTTTTCAAATCATTCATCTAAATTCTTTCAAATGAAGAGAAAGTGTTTACGAAACGGAACATTTATTCAAACAAACTATATTTACAGTACTAAATACTTGGACCCGATAGCGATCGTCAACAAAGGCAGCAATCACCTGAACTCACTGACCCATTTCCAGCGGATCTCTTTCGCAAGTTTATTGTCTTAATGCATAACTCGACCGATTACGTTTTACGTTTTTATGACTTCTTCATATTTTTAAGTCAAAAATTTGACGTTCGACTGGTTCGACCAGTCAAATTTTTCCTGTCCAATACTTAGCCACTGCAACTGTTGCAGCTTTGGTCTCCATGAGGTCTTTCAATATGCAGGTATAAGGGCACAATGGGCATTGGAGAGATGCACCATGGACTGCGACGTAGCTCCACACTCGCATTGTTCCTCGGTTGGTGCAATATATCATTTACACCCGTTTTTATGATGAACTCATAATTGACTAAGCAAGCAAAGCACTTCGCTGAACTGTTCTAAATAATTATTTACTTTTGTCGTATGCTTGTTAAAATAAATGTTTTTATTCTTCTTCTGCTTCAAGTCTGGCAAACTATATTTACAGTACCTACTAAATACTTGGACCCGATAGCGATCGTCAACAAAGCCAGCAATCACCTGAACTCACTGTCCCATTTCCAGCGGATCTCTTTCGCAAGTGTATTGTCTCAAGGCATAACTCGACGTGATTGGTTGTACTTACGTTTTTTATTATGAACTCATAAATGAACGAGCGAGAGAAGTGTCTCTGCTTCAAGTCTGGCAAAATTTGCTTTTCTCAACGTCAGGTAAAATATGGGTTTGGGTCTTTTCTTTAAGGGTGTGTTTGGTCAAAGTGCACGTTTGGCCAAAGGAGTATTTCGTCATAATATACGTTTCGTCAAAGCCTCGTACTGTCATGGGTGTATTTAGACAAACTACACGTTGAGCCAAAGGAGTAATTTAGTAAACAAAATGCTATTAAACCGATATGGCCGGTGGCCTTACTTTAAATCCACCCATACTTTTTTGAAACACGATTTTTTACAGAAACTTCTAAATAAACAGTAGCATGGTACAAAAAAAAAACTCTTTTTGTATATTCTTGTGTGGGATTTGTAAACAAACTGATAAAATATTTTACGTTGTACTGCCGTTATCTCTAATTTGTGTCAAAGTTGAGTTTTTTAAACGAAATCTTATCTGTGTTAAATAAAATTGTTTTATATTTTAATAGATTATAATTTCAATTTATAATTTGAAGCAAATTAAAATTAACTAGCTGCGATCTGCGGTTTTAGGGATAAAAAGGAACCAAATAAGTATATTGTTCCAAGATTCTACCTATCTACATACCAAGTTTAATTATAATCGGTTCAATATTTTTTTTGGGAATCGTCGAAATGAGTAGTTTTAATTTAGCTATCTTCAAGTTTGAATCGTTTTAATAGGTTCTGCGTGAAGATGCAACCAAAGAGATTAAACCTATTCATGGAGTGGGCATGGGCAATCTTCGTACTAAGCTCTTTTTTACCCGATTACGGCAAAAGGAGGGTTATTAACATTTTAGGTATAGCAATGGAGGATGATACGGTTAAACAACACACGAGAATTATGTCTATTTTCTTAAACTTAAGCATTTTTAGCACTTATTTTGAATCTAGTTGGCAACACTGAGACTGAGCGATTTTGTATTAGTTGGTACTTTCTGGTCAAAAATATGAAAGCCTCTGGAGATAATTAACATACTAACACACAAACTTTCACATAAATTAATAGGATTTAAAACCTATAATTGGATGTAATGTTAAAACTTGTACTGTAATTCTTGTAATTCTGTGGTTAAAGTAAGGAGCTACCTGAATGAAAGTTAAAACTCCGTTGTTTCAAAGCTATAAAGCAGTTAGGTGCAGTCATAAAAGACAACCAATTAAAACTAATCACGTGTTAAAACTCCCATCCGGAAACCAAACAATGCATGAGTAGAAAATTACTTACTACCTACTTACTACTTAACTATTAAATGCGTTTTTATAATTAACAATCAATAAATTACGACACTATAAATTAAGAACAGTGTGAGGCTGTAAAATTCCATACAAAAAGCGGTAACGTTTTCCCCCCCATAAACGAAGTCCGATTTTGATAATTTTCGAAAATGTTCTAGATCTAATGGAAAAGTAGGTTTAACCGTTTTTATTTTAAAGAAATATTGCCTAAGATAAAAGTTATTAGTATCTGAATATCTATATTTTTGACTTAAAAACTTCATCGAGCGTTTTAATTGTTTTTTAATAGACTAAACTGAATTACCAAAAAAGAAAACGTATATAAACCTAGAATAAGATGCAGTGAATTAAATGAGACCAAATTTATTTCATTGGAGGATAAAGGGGGTAAAAACGTTACGGCCCGCAACATTATTTGAAAGCAAAATTAAGGCAATTACGTCCGAACTTAAACTCTCTCTATCGCACGATACGGGTCATTTTTGAAAATATGTACCTACTCGCGCCGCGTATCGAAAACTCATGATTCTCTTAAGAACTAAGTAGAGTACGTGCCCGATACTTAGGCCGGTGCCGTGTAGCCACAAAAGGAGGACAGGTCGGAAAACTTATCTATCCACTGCCGTCTTTTTACCCTTGACGACCCAGTTGGCACAATGGTCACCATGCCGGACTGCTAAACACAAGGTTGTGGGTTCCCCGCCTTAGACAAGTATTTATACTTAGATAATTGCCTGTGGTCTTGTCGTTTCTATGTATTATATGAATATACTAGCTGCGCCCCGCGGTTTCACCCGCGTAAGTCCCGATCCCGTGGGAATATCGGGATAAAAAGTAGCCTATTTGTTAATCCAGGTCTCCAACTATCTAGATACCGAGTTTCATCGCAATCGGTCCAGTAATTTTTGCGTGAAGGAGTAACAAACATACACACACACACACGCACACACATACGGAAGGTTGGAAGTCTTTAGGTGTATAATTAGGTATCTTCTAGGCAAACGTGCAGACTAGTGTACTAGTCCCTGCCAGCGTATCCCCCTAAATACAATCAACGCTCAAAATTCCACCACCACCGCACCGTAACGTTTACAGTCCTGTGCAGCACTATTTGAACATTATAACAACGTAACCTGTGAATCGAACCTACGTCGCGTCGGTTGGTCTAGCGGGTGGCGGCTTAACCACTCGGCCATATAAAGACATAGCTAACAAGTTGAAAATAATAATCACACTGAGTACTTTTAATGCAAGATGTATGTTTGTGTGTAACGTCTATTAGAAGATGGTTGTAAGTCCAATACTTGTTGATAGTATTATTGTAGCAAACTGATAGTGCATTTAAGAAGCATACTTTAGTACATCGTTTCTACTTTTTTGAACATAGTCGTTTTTAACCTCGCGCAAATTTATTTGGCTCGCACTCTAGCGGTAAAAGTTTCAATACGTTCTCGAATCGATCGATATCGATCGATATAATTGTAATTTGATGCGTGATACAATGCGCCCGCGCCCGGTCGATCCCACACGCAGACGACCGACGTATTGTATGCGCCTGCGCATACGTCTTCGAATGTATGTTAGTACGGTCACGGTGCGTTTGTAATGCAATTGTTATATTGGCAACCATGAGTTGCATATTGATAACCAAGAGTTGAATTAAAAAACTATAGACTTAGGTCTTAAACGACTAATCGACTAATAGGAGTGAATGGAAGAAGACTACATACGGCGCCGACCTCAAATAAATTGGGATAAGGGCAGGAAGATAAAGATGAGATTAGGTCTTTAAGTTTTTAATTCGGTAAAATTAAAATAGGTTCTTGGTTCTTGCTGTGTAAATGATTAATTTCATTGTCAACTACCTTTTTTATTAAGGACTAGCTGCGCCCCGCGGTTTCACCCGCGTAAGACCGATCTTTAAATTCTCACCGTTTAAACCTTCCCTGGACTACAACAAACATTTCAAAACCGAAATCATCTAAATCGGTTCAGCCGTTCTCGAGTTTTAGCGAGACTAAGGAACAGCAATGTATCCATTGGTGATGGCTACATGTTTCTGCCTTTTGCCACGGAGACCCTGGGCCCGTGGGGACCAGAAGCCTTAGATTTCTACAAAAATATTTCAAAATTATTAGTATTAGCTTCAGGTGACCAAAGGGCTGGCTGCTACTTTGGCCAACGGATCGGCATTGCCGTCCAAAGAGGCAATGCAGCGAGCCTTTTCGGCACCTTACCTAGGGAGATTTATTTAGATTATTAACATTGTTTTATTTCTTTCTTTTTAATTATAACTTAAATAAACATTTAAAGGTATTGACAGCAATTGATTTTTATATATTATTATACAGATAGATAAAAATTCCATCCCATTCGTTCCCAGTTATTTTGAACTTTATCTTAAGAACATAAACACGATAAATGCTCGTTAAATCTTGAACAACGATTAAATTCAATCGTTCCTTGTTTTATAGTATTTATAAACATTAGAGGATCGTTTCAACTGATACGGGTAATTGTGTTTTGTAATTAAATTAGCTTTTAGTTTATTTTGTACTTGTTCAGGTGACTGGAGTCTTTATAATTACTCTAGGCTATTTCCTGGAGAAAGGGGTGGCCTAAAATTACACCAAATTTTAAAATAATTATGTCCAAAAATTTATGATCTACTAGCGACCCGCCCGGTTTCGCACGGCTATATTATGCATGTATTATACATGCATAATACAACACCTTCCCCTCGAATCACGCTATCTATTAAAAAAAACCGCATCAAAATCCGTTGCGTAGTTTTAAAGATTTAAGCATACATAGGGATATAGGGACATAGGGACAGAGAAAGCGATTTTGTTTTATACTATGTAGTGATATACCTAGTGATCAGTCAACCAGGGGTTTGGCCTATCAGTCAACCACTTTGTATTTTTATTTTTAGCTTACAATTAATTGTAAAAATCTAGAAAACTTACTGATTGATGAAATTTCAAGAGGTATTGTAGACTTGATTTAAATTACCTGTAAAAAAACATAGTGGTTAAAATCAAAATCAGAAAAATATAAGTATCCAACCTCCCCGTGGTTTATTCGTTCATCCTTATGGTTGCCTGGAAAAGATTGGCAGGCGATAAGGTCGCCATTTGTGCCACTCTAGGACCTCTCCTTTTATTTGAGTTTTCTCTTTCGAGTTTGAATCACAATTGAATCATATGAATCAGAATGGTATTTTGTTAAATATAAAATAAATATAAATATAAAATAAATAAATATTGCATGACATTCCACACATCGCCATCTAGCCCCAAGCTAAGTAACTAGACTTGTGTTATGGGTGCTAGACAACGGATATACTACTTATATACTTTTCTTTTGTAAATATATACTTATAATACATAGAAACAACCAGACCACTGACAAATATCTAAGCATAAATACCTACTTGTCTGAGGCGGGAATCGAACCCGCAACCCTGTGTTTGGCAGTCCGGCATGGTGACCGTCGTGCCAACTGGGTCCTCAAATACTGGCAGCACTCCGCGGTTTAACCCGCGTAACTCCCGATTCCGTGAGAATATCGGGATCAAAAGTTTTATAAGTCACTTCCAATGAATCAATGTATCTTATTACCAAGTTTCATCTAAATCGGTTGAGTGGTTTCGGAGCCTATTCAAGGCAAACAAACAATAAAATAATCATATATTTCCTCTTTATTACATTACTAGCGACCCGCCCCGGCTTTGCACGGCTATATTATGCATATATCACTACATAGTATAAAACAAAGTGCTTTTTCTGTCCCTATTTCCCTTTGTATGCTTAGATCTTTAAAACTAGGCAACGGATTTTGATGCGGGTTTTTTAATAGATAGAGTGATTCAAGAGGAAGGTTTATATGTATAATACATGCCTAATATAGCCGTGCGAAGCCAGGGCGGGTCGCTAGTTATACATATAAACCTTCCTCTTGAATTACTCTATCTATTTAAAAAAACCGCATCAAAATCCGTTGTGTAGTTTTAAAGATTTAAGCATACATAGGGATATAGGGACAGAGAAAACGACTTTGTTTTATACTATGTAGTGATAGTGAAGTGACTAGTAGCGCTCCGCGGTTTTACCCACTTAACTCCCGGTCCCGTAGGAGTATCGGGATAAAAGTAGCCTATGACACTTCCAATGAATCGATGTATCCTCATACCAAATTTTATCAAAATCGGTTTAGTAGTTTCGGAGCCTATTCGTTACAAACATAACAAAAATCGGTGGTGACGCAAATACAGACGGACAAGAAAGTGATCTTATAAGGGTTCCTTTTTTTTACCTTTTGAGGTACGGAACCCTAAAACACAAATAATCTTTCCTCTTTTTATTAAATTAATATTAAAGTATAGATATTTTTTTTTTTAAACAAAATAGGCTTGCATGACCTCATCTCACCTGATGGGAAGCGAAGATGAGGTCGAAGATGTAGCATGCTCGCCTAGAAGGTACCTATTCACTCTAGACTTGATGACTCCAAGGTTATAGTTTTGTGGGAACAGCGACGCGGGTAGAGAGTTCCATTTCTTAGCAGTGCGTACGAGAAAGGTGGATGCATGACGTTTTGTGCGCGAATATTATTGATTGGTAGTATAGCTAAAGAAAAGTATAGATTAATACTTTCGTTGGCAAACTGGCATCCGGGTACCTCAATAAATGTTGTAAATCCTTTGCGAGGAACAGTCTGGCCACTGCACCGGTCTGGTCGGTCAGTGAAACAATAAACCGGTGACACGGTGTCGCGCTAACAGTTTCCTTACTTCACATGGGTGTATTGAAAGAACAGGAAGCATGGTAACTCGAGCTGTGCTCTAAGTGTTGGTTACTAGACTACCGTTAGGTTATGGTAGGAGTTTGTCGACGAAAGAGGTTAAAACAACTGAGTTAAACTAACGAGGTTTAAGGATAGTCCGAGATGTAGATTTAAACCTTAGATTACGACACTGATTTACTCGTGAACTGTAGTCTAAACACTATCCCTTTGTAATCGATAAGGATAGTGTTTAGACTATAGTTCCCTATTTAATCTATAGGGATAGTGTTTAGACTATAGTTCACGAGTAAATCTGTGTCTAAATCTAAGGTTTAAATCCACATCTCGGACTATCCTTAAACCTCGTTTTGGAATGAGGGGGACTGTGTTAGATCGCAGTTGAGTGTGACTGATAGTTCTGTATTAACTTTTTGACTAATAGTCTAAATCGATGAACACCGGCATTCCCAAAAAAATGAAGTCATGCGTTATGTTACGTTATTGACAAGGTAACCATAACAACGTATTATCATTATCAATGTTTTGTTAGATGTTATCACGTAAAATTATCGTTTGTAAACCTGCTTTACAGACAACCACTTTTTTAGGGTTCCGTACCCAATGGGTTAAAACGGGACCTAATTCGAGACAGTCAAAGCATATAATAGTACTTTTCTCAAAAGAATGCAGGGAAATAAATAATACCTATTTCTCATCAAATTTTCATATAACTTCCTTTCATGTACTTTTGTTTTGACTTCGCTGGAAACAGGTTATTCATTGCCAATTTGGCTTCTGATCTTAAATCTGGTGAATTTCCATTTCACTTTTTAAACCGTTGGAACTCATTTTAATCATAAAAACATTTATTAAGTATGTAAATAACAAATCAAGACGAATTTTTAGCTTTGCCGCTATTTTTTTAATTATCATCTGTACCGAAAGGCAAACGCATTTATGGCTATACAGCACGTCAATGTTCCAAATTTAAAAAAACCCTCCTGAATTTTTTTTTATTTTCTTTCGTTCTTTTTAAATGACAAAATTTATTTAAGGAGAAAAATGTATTATAAATAAAAACGCCTTATTTTCTTTCTCTTTGATTTGAAACGTACCTATTGCCTAGTTTTAATTAAGCAAGTTATCTTAAGTTAGTTATTAAGGTGAAAGGGTACCTGCGCTCTCTCCATACAAACACTAGCACAAATATTTTTGTGCCATAAAACCTATATCTGCCATGACTATGCCCCTATTTTTTTTCTTTTTTAATAATTATCATAGAAATGTATATAAGGTTTATGCACCAAAAACATTTGCTCTAGTGTCATTATCCAGGGAGAAAACAGTCGACTACGTTTGTAATAGTTTGTATGGAGAGAGCCCCCGGTACCCTTACCTCTTAAGTAAGTTATGTTACCTTTCCACAAAATTCTGAATGAATATTTTAACCACACGAAGCATTGATAGGTTCAATTTCATCAATGAACGAGACCGATCAATAGCACTCCAAAAATCAATATTCAAGGGTGGTCTATTATATTCAAAGAGACAGGATTATAGGGGATGGTGCAGGGTTGGTCTTTGTTCACTCCCCTTGTGTTGAGTGATATTTTGTTGCACGTGGGTAGTGAGCGCATTTGTGAAGCTTTTTGTGGAAAAGAGTACACGACAAAACACTACAGCATACAATTGAACAACATTTTTTTGAAATAACAGTATCCCGCAATTTTATCCTCGTAAGTCCCGATCCCGTAGAAATATCGGGATAAAAACATAGCAAAAGTAATTTCAAAGGATTTAGTGTATCCCTGTGCCAAGTTTGATCGAAATTGGTTCAGTCGTTTCAAAACCTATTCATTACTAACACAATACCAAAATACGTTCTCTCACTATAATATTGGTAAGATAAACTAAAAAAAATATATATATATATATACTAGCTGCCCTCCGCGGTTTCACCCGCGTAACTCCCGATCCCGTGGGAATATCGGGATGTAAGCTATCCTATCTCTCAAGTTGGATCGAACTGCACATGGTGTGCGAATTTTATTATAATCGGTTAAGTGGTTTAGGAGTCCATTGAGGACAAACATTGTGACACGAGATTTATATATATTAAGATACGCGACGAATTGAGAACCTCCTCCTTTTTTGAAGTCGGTTAAAAAGTAAAAGTTTTCGAAGTCAGAATAGAATAACTTATTAAAAATTATTTCTAGATCATTTTTGCAGGAGAAAAACAGAATAGACACTTTCGTTTGATTTCATTAATGTTCCAAAAAACAAACTTTCCTATAAGTGCACATCTGCGCCAGCGCAGTAAACTCTTTCTGTTATCAGTTACGTTTTATAATCTAGGGTGTAGGTCATTGCCTTCATACGGGTGGTAAAGATAAGCAATACTAAAGTTAAAAGTATAGGTTTATTTGTATCTTAATGCTTTCGTAAGCGTCTAGGTGTCAATTAATATGATAATGTATATGTGGGCCGTATCTACTAAGGTTCGATTGTAAATCTTCTTGACATAATACGCAACGAAAGGGCTTGCTTATCTATACCAATATTATAAAGCTGTCGAGTTTGTTTGTTTGTTTGTTTTAACGCGCGAATCTCAAGAACTACTGGTTCGAATTGAAAAATTCTTTTTGTGTTGGATTTATCTTTGACGACCCAGTTGGCGCAATTGTCACTATGCCGGACTGCCAAACACAGGCTTGCGGGTTCGATTCCCGCTTCAGACAAGTATTTATGCTTAGATATTTGTCTGTGGTCTGGTTGTTTCTATGTATTATAAGTAGGTAAATAAATAAATATTGCAGGACATTCCACACATCGCCATCTAGCCCCAAGCTAAGTAACTAGACTTGTGTTATGGGTTCTAGACAACGGATATACTACTTATATACTCTTTTTTTGTAAATATATACTTATAATACATAGAAACAACCAGACCACAGACAAATATCTAAGCATAAATACTTGTCTGAGGCGGGAATCGAACCCGCAACCCTGTGTTTGGCAGTCCGGCATGGTGACCGTTGTGCCAATTGGGTCGTCACTTTACTTTACGTTACAAATGAAAAGTATATAAGTAGTATATCCGTTGTCTAGCACCCATAACACAAGTCTTGTTACTTAGCTTGGGGCTAGATGGCGATGTGTGGAATGTCCTGTGCCTTTATTCGCTAAGGTTCAAGTCGTCGGGCGCGCGTGATTAGGACGAGATTTCCATACAAAAATGGCCCCCACTACGCCTCTAATCACGCGCGCCCAACGACATGAACCTTAGTGAATATAGGCCCTGCAATATTTATTTATCTAGGAAGGCTTTAGGCTATAGGTATAATATCACACTGCGACCAATAGGAGCGAAGAATCAGTGGGAAATGTGGAAAAAACGGGGAAAATTATTCATCTTTGTGCTTTCGTTGTTTGTTTGAACGCGCTGATCTCAGGAACTGCTAGATCGAATTGAAAAATATAGGCTACTTTTTATCCCGATATTCCCACGGGATCGGGACTTACGCGAATGAAACCACGGAGCGCAGCTAGTCTACCCATAAAAAATGCTAAGTTTCAGGCATTTATATAGGTGTGAAATAAACATAAAGATGTCGATTAATGGTGGAAATTCGAGAGACCCGAGCTAAGGGTTTCCTTCGTTATTCCTTATTCGTATTGCAAGGAAATTGAATCAGTGCCTGCCTGCCTGTCCTTAAATTGTCTGTGTCTTTTCCTGAAGTGTAGAATTTAGGGGTCTTCAAGTGACGAGGGAATAATCTTGAATTGCGACATCTTAGACAGCATTTTCACTTAAGATCAATTGAGATAGTGCTTAAAGCAGACCTATATTTTTTAAAAAGAAAACCTTAAACAATTAGGTATTTGGGACGCAATTTCAGCTGTTCTTCCGATGCCCATTTGTTTATTATGACGTAAATTTTTCGTAAAATTAGCATTCCGAAAATTAGACATTTAGAAAACTTCTTGACGCCCAACATTTTACGAAATAAATTTTCTGAAATTGAAGATGCAGGTTAATTTTGAGCTTAAAAAATCTTAACTTTTTCATCTTTAAATAAAATACAAAAGTCGACAATCAAGGTGTAAAATCTAATAGGTACCTACATTTAAGTTTAATGTAGGTTAAACACTTTCGATAACCAATAAGGTTCTACACATCTGTCCCTATTAAACCCTTTCTCAAACCAGCTTCCCATTTTGTAAACAATAAAAAAAACATTAGCAAATACACGAGAAATCTCGATCTCAATTTTACGATGACCAATTATTTTATTATTATCAAAAACTTTCCAAACACCCACGTACGATAAAATTATTACAAAATTCTGGAACATAAACATTTAGGGCTTTTACAGACTAGTGAGCTCCTGTCGCCCGATAGTTTGGTGTCGATGATGTATAAACAAACTAGCGACCCGCCCCGGCTTCGCACGGCTATATTGTGCATGTATTATACATAAAAACCTTCCTCTTGAATCACTTTATCTATTAAAAAAACCCGCATCAAAATCCGTTGCGTAGTTTTAGATTTAAGCATACAAAGGGAAATTAAATAGGGACAGAGAAAGCGACTTTATTTTATACTATGTAGTGATGATGAACGAATTAGGGATTTGGTTTATAGTTTTTTTTTGTATAAATAGATGATTCCTGACCAAGGGTCGCCGGCCAAAGTATCTTGCAGCCATAAGTTGTCAATTTCAAAGAACAGTCAATGTCAAAGTCTATTTATTTTATAGTTCTAATAATTAAATAATTTGACTACTAAAGTTATTGAAAACGTGATATTTACCATGTCTTTTGTTTTTATTTCGATTTTGTTTTAAGTATCATTTTCGGGAGCCGACCACAATTTTCGCGATAACGGCTCAGTAGCAACTGGACAGATTAGAAACGCAGTTTAAAATAGGTACTATATCTTCTAGATTTAATTCAAAACTTCAGAAATTTCCCTAAATATCGAAAAGTAGATATTGTTTTTATAAAATACTAGCTGCGCTCCGCGGTTTAACCCACGTAAGTCCCGTGGAAATATCAAAATGAAAATGAAAAAACGAATTTTTCAATTCGTGCCAGTGTTCCTGAGATTAGCGAGTTCAAATAAACAAACAAACTCTTTAGATTTATAGTATTATAGTATAGATAAAATCGCATCGACCAACTGAAAGTCTGTAATATGTAAGACCCTTTAGATCCGGGCTCATTTAGATTTCGCGTAACGATAAAGCAACTTTGTAATTGCCAGAGGCTGTATGTATCGAGTATCGACATCGATTATTTAAGGTATCGATATCTTTACAGCGCTATCGATATTTATCACCAATTAACGCCTACATTAAGTTAAAACAGTCATTGCCTTTATTTTTGTTTGTTTGACATTTTTATAATGAATTAATTCAGAAAATAGGAACGTGTTTGAAAATAACAATCGTGTTGTAAGATGGTTTGTAGGTGGTAGTCTTTTATTTATGACGTTAACGTTGTCGTTGTTGTTGTAAGGTCTTGTGAAAATCACTACATAGTATAAAATAAAGTCGCTTTTTCTGTCCTTATTTCCTTTTGTATGCTTAAATCTTTAAAACTACGCAACGGATTTTGATGCGGTTTTTTTTAATAGATAGAGTGATTCAAGAGGAAGGAAGGTCAAGAGGAGAAACCTTCCTCTTGAATCACTCTATCTATTAAAAAAAAACCGCATCAAAATCTGTTGCGTAGTTTTAAAGATTTAAGCATACAAACGGAAATAAGGACAGATAAAAGCTACTTTTTTTATACTATGTAGTGATGATGCATAATATAGCCGTGCGAAGCCGGGACGGGTCGCTAGTAATATATGTATATGATCAAATAAGGCTTGTTTAAAATTATGGTAATTTTCTAGGAATTTCGATTAAAAAACTTTTTTTTTGACACAAAGAAACATGCACTTTAAGGATCTTCCACGTTACCTCTCCCCCTCTCTCAAAGATGATCAGAAGGCCAATTCTTGTAAACAACATTGTTCAAATTATAACAAAAAGTACCCTTAAAGTAGCTCAAAAACCCCTAAAGTCAGCTTTTGGTATTCGCAAGAATACCAACAATAAAACTCGATTTTAACTTCCCGTCAAAAATGTATAGACTATAACCCCCATATTCCAAAACGAGGTTTAAGGATAGTCCGAGATGTGGATTTAAACCTTAGATTTAGATACAGATTTACTCGTGAACTATAGTCTAAACACTATCCCTATATAATCTATTAGGAACTATAGTGTAAGTGCTATCCCTTTAGATTATCTAGGGATAGTGTTTAGACTATAGTTCACGAGTAAATCTGTATCTAAATCTAAGGTTTAAATCCACATCTCAGACTATCCTTAAACCTCGTTTTGGAATAAGGGGGTAAAGGTTTAGTAAAATCGAGATCCTACGAATCGTGTTGATTTGACTTAGATCTTGCGACTAGCTACTACTCGTGTTAGTTTGTGCGCAACGTAATGTCACATACAATCGCTTAGACAAGACATATGTAATTCAATACACATCATTTCTGCTCGAATGAGTTATAGAAAGTAACATGCAAGGCTTGTCATAATAACTGTCTCATATTACAGACAAGCAAGACAATTATTTAACCGACTTAAAAAAGAAGAAGCTTCTTAAGCGACTGTATGTTTTTTAGTTACGCGATTATTCCACTAATTATTTATTGATTTGAGATGATTATTTTTTTGTTAGAAAGAAGATACCTAATTTTTATGCCTGACTCATTTATTTGGCGTGTAGCTAGGCTACAAATTTTGATTCTGTCGGGTTTTGGCGTGTAGCTAAGCTACAAATTTTGATTCTGTCGAGTTTTAGAATATCCTACAGGTACTAGGGAGCAGACTTTTAACGTTTTATAGAAAACAAAAAAAAAAGCTTTTTTTAAAAAAGCTAATTTTTCAAAGTTTTTTTTTGCTATATTTTTTCTGAGTTTAAACTCAGAAAAAATCTAGTCCAAGGGACAAGACCCTTGGATCTTGGTAATCCAAGGGTCTTTGCCAAGAAAAAGCAGTAGAAAAAACGGCTATCCGCGCAGTTTCCGAACGAAAAACCGCGACGCGCGATAAGAATACTATATACTGCTACTATATCCAAATTTTTCAATGGGATCGACAGCTATACTAACTATATATCAATCTATAGTCAGTACTTACTGTTCGTCCGTAAGCTATTCTATTTCTGACAGCTATCATAAGAAGTGCTCCCTAAAAACCACTTGAACGTTCAACGTTTGGTCAATTGGGTAAATACTAGAGTAACTCTAGACTAGAGTTCATATTTACTATAACAACACCACAGCTTACAACCCACGCTTGCTCTCAATGGGCCGGTCGGCTCTGTCGCAACACAGATGAGAATTACACTCGCACTGTATTGATACTTCGATGATTTAAGGTGCATACAAGGGCAAACGTAAAATGCCTCTTGCCTAAAATTGTTAATGATTGCTCGGAGAATTGTGGTGTACCGACTACCGTTTGTAGGTTAGTTCTTTTCCTACATTTTGGTGTAATTGAAATACGATCATTCCTTTTTGTTCTCAGCCTTAAGGTGCATAGAGGGTCAAACCCAAAAAGGCTATTGCTGACACCTAAAATTATTAATGATTGCTCGGAGAATTGTGGTGTACCGACTACCGTTTGTAGGTTAGTTCTTTTCCTACATTTTGGTGTGATTGAAATACAAAATACGATTCCTTGTCGTTTTTAAGCCTATCTAAATTCACTAAAACCATCTATGCCGTCCTTTTTCGACTTAAGTAAGAAATTGTGACCATTGTGCCAACACGATTGCCAAAGTAATAAAAAGAAGGTGAAATGAGTTCTCAAATCAAACGATTTTGGCCAATTTGACCTTTAATAAAAAATACACCTTTAAATAAATAAAACTAATAAATGATTTATTGACGATAAGGCCCGACGATTAGTAACTAATAGCACCTTAAATATATTATTCAAGGTGTGTGTTTAGCGGTTGCTAAATGCTGCTGCTCTAGGATTAAGTTCCCTTTGCTGCACTATGTGTTTTTGATCTTTATTTTTTATGTTTATTAGATGTTTTGTGGTTTGTTTGAAGATCTATTTGATTAGGTATGTTAAATGATGGATGGACATATTACAAATAAGGAGAATGTGTTTTTTGTGAAGTGTACGTATTTAGGTTTTTTCGGAATTCACCACTGAGAGGGTGAAATATAGGGGCAAACGTCTACGCCTTTCTTAAAATCTGTCAAGGTGTCGAACACAACTACATTATATTAGACCAGGGTCGATAATTTTTGAAACCAAAAAAAATCACAGTAGGATGAAACCCATTAGAAAAGGAGGGGAATATGATAAAAATGAAAGGAAAAATAAATTACGGTCGATCCGAGTTCGGGAAGTGGGAGGGGGGGTTTTTAAGGGTAAAAAATGGTTTATCTTGATTTCCGGCAAAACTACAAGTCCTATGGAAAAAAGTTGAATGGCAAAGTTGTAGGTAATAAAAAGATCTACAACTTTTGTTTTACAATTTTTTCACATAACCTCAAAATTTAGGTGAAAAATTCAAATAACCCAGTTTTTAGTTTTTTATTTTTATCTTTTTCAAAAATGTTTTTTTTTCTACGAAATTTGGTGAAAACTTACCTTATTATGTCCCAAATACACTGTAATTTATTTGATTCAAAATATTTATTTTTTCGCCTTATTTTAACTTAATATTAAAAAAAAACACCCTAATTTTCAATCGAAAATTCTCACGTCAAAATATCAGCTTTTTTCAAAAAGTTGGTATGCTTTCTGTTCGTTGAAATCTCTACTTTCCGATGGTGAAAAAAAAAATATATGTTACTCTAGCAAATCTTCTCAGAAAATGCAGATTTTTTTTACCCTTAAAATTTTTTTACCCTTAAACCCCCCCCCCCCCCCCCCCTCCCACTTCCCGAACTCTGATCGACCGTAATTTATTTTTCCTTTCATTTTTATCATATTCCCCTCCTTTTCTAATGGGTTTCATCCTACTATGATTTTTTTTCATTTTTTATCATTTTTGAAGGCTTCGGCCCTGGTGGTGTGATTAAATGATATTATCTTTGTGGGTATTGAAATATAATTTAATTTTAGATTACTTTGGTCCTATAATGTATTTAAAAAAGTTCATTGTGATGTTGCTTGGAACTTTTTATTGGAATTTTTTATTCAGTATTTAGATTTTAGTTTTAGTATTTTAGATTTATGTATAGTTATAAGATTATTTTAAAGTGGGCTTAAGCGCTGCATCAGCGACAGTAGCGGTATCTTTAAGTAACATAATATGTAAAAAAAATAAAGAAATGTACTTATTTTAGCTAGTATTTAACTAATTATATTTACCTAAAATCTCAAGGAAGCCGTCGAATTTCTTAAATTATTGAATTATCCTAGAAACACCGCGATAAACAAAAATAGCTTAATACAATAACAAGTTTAATCTAGCTAGTATCATGAGAGTGAGATCAGAGTATAAAGTCGCGCCAGCCTGTCTGGGAAGTGATTGTTGTTTTAATCTGACCCGATATTATGTTATGATGACAATGTGCCTCAACTGCTTTAGACCCTGGTCGTTACATTCAAATAATATTTAGAGGTAGACATAGACCTACTCATTTTCAAGATGGATAGGTAAAACTACAAAGTTCTAACAGACAAACAGACGTGACCAGTCACGAGTACTAGGCAAGCTGGCACCCTATAATTCCTTATAACACTAACAAATTCTTTCTATTTACAGTGTGTTTTAACATTGAAAATGTTTTTCAAGTTAGGGTGCCAATATCCTGAAAAGTGCAACTGGCCCTCTTTTTTTAAATCTTAAAGATACGTAGTCGCGAAATTTGTCAAAATTAACGCATTAGTCAAAAGTATCGTATGGTTTTTTTATTTAGAAAATCGGACTGGAACTTATTCAAAAAAATTATACTTTTGTAAAAATTTCGCCGTTTTGTGACGTTGAGACTGAAAATATCTTTTTTCATAAACGACTAGTTTGAAAACGGAAAAATACACCCAGAGGTGGTGAATTCTTCTACAGTTTGTGTACCTTTGGTCCCCAGTGCGTTCCTGTGTCATCATCATCTGTATCTTCTATTGTTTAAGCTTCCCCATACTGTTCCAGTTATAAAAACAACTACATAACAACCAGAAGTCTTTTAAATTTTCTTATGAAAAATGCCAAAATATTATCTCTATTTGTATCTATACATATAAAATGCTTTGTCCTGAATGACTGACTGATTGACGGATCAACGCACAGCCTAAACCGCTGATCGTAGAGACCTGAAACTTGGAGGGTGTGTTCTTTGTATGACGTAGGCATCCGATAAGAAAGGATTTTGCGAAATTTTACCCCTCCTTGGTCCATTTTCGACTTTTACGCGGACGAAGTCGCGGGCAAAGGCTAGTCTTCAATATCTTTACCTTAGAGAGTACCTACCACATAGTAACAGCACATGTCACGTCCACACAAAGATGAAACGTTTACGGTCTGATTCACGCAGTTGCTTTCATGAGACTAGCGCGAATTTACGATATACAGCACACATAATATATTTACTTGATTCTACGTGGGTTGAATACAGGTATGATCGCTCAATAAACTTGGTTTGAACAGAGAATAGACTATTATATCGGCTGAAAATTCGCGAAACAAAAGAAAGGATGCCATTAATAGATGGTAGATTATCTTTGCTATAGTAGGTATTATTAGCTAGATAGATAACTTTATTTGTAAAAGACAGGAAGGAACATAGAACAAGATATACATAAAGTAGGTTATACCTACTAAGTACCTACTTATTCACATAAAAACCGAATAAAAAACACCGTTACGACAAAACTGAATAAACAACAATAGAAACGAAATGAAAATCTACATAAAACCCACGATTTCTGACCCGATCTACAATTTTCGAATATAAACAACGAAAACCACTACAAAACTCAAATAAGAACTGTTAATTTATAACCATCGCTTGAATTTAAGCCCTATTAAATATAACTTATAACTAGCAACCCGGCCTGGCTTCACACGGTAACAAAGTATTTATAAATACGTTTACATGTTCGTTCCCGTGGGGGTAGAAACTCTGGGAGCTTGGGGCCCTAGTCCCCATTTATTTTTTAAAAACCTGGCGGGGCGTTTTAATACAGCGTCAGATGACTGAAGGGCTGGCGGCTTCTTCACTCAAAGGGTGAGCCTGGCTATCCCAGAGAGGGAATGCCGTAAGGGCCGGGACACATAAACACGATACGACGTCGTGTCGTACCACGATGCGGCGTCGTTTCACTATGCGACGTCGCGTCGTGGGAATCTACGACGAGCATCGTAAAAAACTACGTCGCGACATCGTAAAGTGCCACGACACACGGCACGACGTCGTATCGTGTTTATGTGTCCAGCCAGGCCCTAAGACTCTTGGGGACGATGTCGCGTGGAGATGCTTTGGACGGTGTTTTTTATTTGTGATGTGTATGTATGTTTTTATTTTTAACTTTTATTTGTGTAATTTATTTATTTTTGCGTTTTTTTATTTTTATATTTTGTAATTTAATTTTAAGTATGAATGATATAGATTAAAGAGGATTTATGATTTATAAATTTCAAATTCCAAGTATAAACTGACTGATATAAATCAATGCACAGCTTGAACCGACGATGATGTTACTAGAGAAATGTTTGAAGGGTGTTCTTTCTTTGTGAAGTGTAGGATTCAATGAAAAGGATTTTTCGAAATTTCGCCCTTCAGAGGATGAAATGGGGGGGATGCATTTGTTGCCTGATAAGCTAAAGCTAGTAATTTAGGGCATTTTACAGCCATTTCACACATAATGTTAATCTAAAAATTCCTTATGAATTTCCCGTCCATTTATTTTATTTGGCACAGTAACAACATACAAATTAAATATTAAACATGAAAGTTGCTAAGAAACCAACCATTGGTAAAAAATAACCACATGAAAATCCGCATTCAGATAGACAGAAACGGATGAACTTTGTCTTATAAATATGGATGTAGTTTTATAGATATAAAAATGCGTAGGTATCAATAAACGCATCTGATAAACAGTTTTCAATGCGATTCGAATTAATATTCAAGTCGATCTATTCTAGCAGTAAGTAGGGCAATCTATGATTTGCATTACGTTTGAATACATTACTAATAAAGATTGACCTTGATTGTTAGCATTGTTTCGGAACTTAATTTAGTCCAGTACATCTATTTAGATTAATAGATAAAATATTAACTTAGAAAAAAGGCACTCGACAAACAAACACAAAGTAGAAAGAACATTGCAGTTAAAAGTAAGAAAAGTTTCAAAAAATAAAACAAACCGAAGAATACATATTGAAACAGGCTGACAAGAATGTGTTCTTATAAGGGTTCCTTTTTTTTACATTTTGAGGTACGGTACCCTAAAAATACAGTAATAATTGTCCAAGGAGTCGTGTGCTACCGTCCGAAAGTACCATACCAAAACTGCCTCAAAGAAACTCTGCCGCAGAGCTGGTCTTCCGTTGAAAGTGATTATGTTAGTTACCTTCTTTGTCGTCTAAATTAGTTCCAGACGAAGACGATTGAAAAATCGTCCGAAAAAGTAACCGATGGAAACGACAACATCCTACTCGTGCAAAAACACAAAAACTACTGGACCGTATGCGATGAAAGTTGGTTTGGTAGCTGGAGACCTGGATTAACATACAGGCTACTTTTTATCCCGATATTCCCACGGGATCAGGACTTACCTGGGGGCAGCTAATAATAAAGAGTTAGTATCGAATCGTCGCAACCTCATCGTCTAAGGTTGCAACTCGTCTAAGCAGCGGATGTTCTAAAGCTAATTCGTTATAAAAGCAGGTGGTCAAAGCTTTAATTTCGTCTAAATAAAGGCCTATCCGCACAGCTCAGTGACGACACAGTGCCGGCACAGTGCCGTACCGTGATTTTCCATCAGTGTCAGTGAAAAATGATATTGTTTTACACTTATTGTACTAGACTATCCGTACTAGTCAGTGACAGTGATGTTTTAGTGCTGTCAGTGCTGCTCCGACGTTGCTCCGACGCTCGCCGTGATCCGGCGTGAATTTGTAGCGGACAATATTTTGCCTGACACGGTCGCAGTGTTTCAAGATGTTTCAAGATAAATTGAATTAAGCCGTGTATTCATTTACACAAATTACACATTCATTTTCCTTATAACCGCAGTCAAAATATCGAACATTTTGCGGTCGTTATCTTTGCTCGCTTTATATTATTGTTAAAAAATTACGATTAAAAAAACCGGCCAAGTGCGAGTTGGACTTGCGCACGAAACTTATGGTAACCCTTGCGATAGAGAACTAAAAATCACTGTGCCGTGTCGGTACTGTCACTGTCAATACGAATAGCACATCACGGCACGGTACGGTACGGAACTGTCGTCACTCTGCCGTCACTGTGTCGTCACTGAGCTGTGCGGATAGGCCTTAAAGGGTAGTCTAAACTAAGTTTTCGTCATCAATCTCAGGTAGTACACAATTTAGTTTCGCCTAATCGAAGGATTAGATATAACTGTGTAGTTGGTAAATAGTTGTCCGATGACAAAGCAACTAGTTTATTAAATAACTGTATTTAAGTACAATAACTGACCTAGGACACTTTCAAGTCAATATTTCCATGTACAACAAGCAAGCGACTACTATTTCTACCTATTGTTATCGACATGCTCAATTGCACAATATACTGTACATTGCGATAAAGTATGACAATGCTTCGTGCCGTGGGAAAACAACATATACACACTCATATCAATATATCTATCTATAGGTATTTAGGTGGGTTAGGGTACAGTCACATTATCAATTAGCTAAACCCCACGTGACCTCATTCGCATATCTGTAAAAAATATAATATTTACCTATTTTGTTATTTTTAATATTGTATAATGTATTGTCACTACATAGTCACTATCACTACATAGTATAAAACAAAGTCGCTTTCTCTGTCCCTATATCCTTTTGTACGCTTAAATCTTTAAAACTATGCAACGGATTTTGATGCGGTTCTTTTTAATAGATAGAGTGAATCAAGAGGAAGGTTTGTATGTATAATACATGCATAATATAGCCGTGCTAAGCCGGAGCGGGACGCTAGTATAAAATAAAGTCACTTTTCGCCGTCCCTATATCCCTATGTATGCTTAAATCTTTAAAACTACGCAACGGATTTTGATGCGGTTCTTTTTAATAGATAGAGTGATTCAAGAGGAAGGTTTATATGTAAAATACATGCATAATACAGCCGTGCGAAGCCGGGGCGGGTCGCTAGTATAGTATATTGTTTAAAAAAAAAACAGAAGCAGGTGACTATACTTTACAACCTTACAGATTTGCGAGTAAGTCAACTTTTTAAAAAGTGTATGGGGAGATTCGTCCAGATTAGTTAAAAAATTGAAAGAATATTTCGGCACATTCCTTTAATTTTTATAGTAGGTACTCTAGGTACAGTCAACTGCATAATTGCAGCCCCCGGTAGAGTTAAAAATTTCTATTATTAGCATATTTTCATTCTAATATTTTTGTTTGATAAATTCATGAGTTAGAAGACATTAAACTTCAACTAAAGCAGGTGCGTAGAATCTTGCTTGTGTTGAAAACATTCTTATAACAGCCGTTTTGGAGCTCTACGGCGGGTCTGCAGTTATGCAGCCGACCGTACCTTATGATAAAGACCAAAAATTTCAACTGTCTAGCTATCACGGTTAATGAGATACAGCCTGGTGACAGACAGACGGACAGAACGGACGGACAGTGAAGTCTTACTAATATGGTCCCGTTTTTATCTTTTGGGTACAAAGTCAAAGTCAACATTTTTTATTTTTTATTTAACAGGATTGTAAACGTTACGGTGGGCAGAGACTTTTGACCGTGGATTGTATTAATTATATTAGAAGTCAAATTTCTTTAATTTCTTTCGATGCTTAATACATTAGTATAAAGACCACATAAAATCGTCTTAAAAACTATATTATTTACTATATATTATTAAACGATATTTTCTGATTAACATTGCTGTAGGGTACTTAGACTTAGATTTATATTTTTGTTTGTTCTGCGACTAGACGAACGTTTTATATATTTTTGTTTTAGTTAAGTTCTCATGTAAGTGACAGTCATGTCTTTTTCACTACATAGTATAAAACAAAGTCGGTTTCTCTGTCCCTATGTCCCTTTGTATGCTTAGATCTTTAAAACTACTCAACGGATTTTGACGCGGTTTTTTTTAATAGATAGAGTGATTCAAGAGGAAGGTTTATATGTATAATACATGCATAATATAGCCGTGCGAAGCTATATTATGCATGTAGCTAGTTGCTCGTTGCTCGTAGTTGCTAGTTGGTCGCTAGTTGAAAATAAAGATCTTTAAACCAAAACCTAACATTTTTTATTTAATTGGATGCATAGGTACATTGTGTACGAAGCTCACACTTAAAAAGAGTTACGGAATCCTAAATAGAAACAATATTCAACAATCAAACAAACAAACGATGCATTATGCCTTAGCTACGCTTAATTAGATAATATTATCTTCTTTCCATATCCTCTTTTCGTCGACCCAATTGGCACAATGGTCACCATACCGGACTGCCAAACACAGGATTGCGGGTTCGATTCCCGCCTCAGGCAAGTATTTATGTTCAGATATTTGCCTGTGGTCTGGTTGTTTCTATGTATTATAAGTATATATTTACAAAATAAAACTATATAAGTAGTACCTATATCCGTTGTCTAGCAGTTCTAGCACCCATAACACAGGTCTAGTTACTTAGCGGCGATGTGTGGAATGTCCTGCAATATTTATTTATATATCCGTTACAAATCATGACGTCATAAATACGTAATTGTGACGTCATATTTTTTAATTCTATCCGCAATTGGTTCTTGCAAGTGACCCTTCTAAGCGATTCTAAAAATGTAGATTATGTAACTAAAAGTCAGACTATACTATACCTACATAAAACTGGGTACGTAGCTATATGCCGATCTGTTAGATTAAAAACATTTCGAGTCTACTGTAGGATACTCACTGACTCCGTAAAAATTCAATATTGATATCGGAAAGCCACGAAAACCAATCACTGACAGCATCCGACGAAAAAAGCAAGAAAAACTAGACGCTGAGCTTTCGTTTTAGATATATTATTATTTGAACGAGAAAATATAACTAAAATTTCGAATACAAAATAGAAAAAAAGAGAAAGATCTACTAAAATATTTCATCCCTTTTAGTAGATAATAATATAGTCGATTTGTCTAACATTACCTACCAAAACTCTTTGGTAAACTGACCCCGCTTGTACTTATCCCGTGGCGTAAGTTTCGGTAGACTGATCCCGCTGAAACTGCGCATTCGGTCACACGCATAAAATAACAAACCAAAAATACAAGGAAATAAATAAAACAACGCAATAACAATGGTATTAAGTAGGTACTATAAATCAATCGAGGCTATTTAATTAGTTTAAAATTAACAGAACAACACACAGGCAGAGCGTAAGCGTGCAGCGCAGTGTTTTGTTTACATTTTAAACAGTGGCGCGATATGACGTAGTTTGTTTCATAACCAACAACGACAAACAAAAATAATTTTACAAAAACAAAATTAATTTGTCAATTTTTTGACGTGTACACGTTAATCGTACAGAAGAGTCATTACTTGCAAATACCAAATGCTGATTTAACGTCATAAATATACCATCAAAATTAGGAAGGTATGTATTGTATGACATTCGAATTTGGTACGGATATAAGGGAAAAGGAAGTAGCTAATCTAAACCCTTTGTTTTTATTTAATGATTAGATGTTTTAAAGTCTACTTTGTTAGGCGGTTGATACGTACGTACTTCGTTTTGACAAAGGGTTGGAATATTTACATCCATCAGAATTCTGTCGAAAATGAGTTCTTTTTTTATATTTTAGACTTATAATATGTTTTCATCTTCCAGATTCGCTACAGCCAATGCCAATCTTTAACGAAACCTCGCCGTGGAGTTTTTGCGTCAATGACAATGTCACATTATCACTTTAGTTCGGAATTCACTTCACTTGTGCTCACACACACTTTTATTTTATAAAATTTCATGTAAAATGGCTCCGTGATTAGTTTCTAATTTAACTCCACATACAGTCAAACAGAAACAAAACAGACGACACCATACCCTCACTTGGCCGTAAAAAACTTCTAGGTGGTCAGTGCTGTTTGTCGGACTGACAGTGAGAATACCATGCCAATAGTCTTTGAAAATAATGTTTTGCGATTTGTTGATTGATTTTTACGCGGCCGTGACCTCGGCGTCGCGCGTCACGGGGCATCACTAACTGTGTTGCTGTGACCAAAAATAAAATAAAAACTTGTTTTCAAAACTAAAACTTATTAGGCTTCATTAAAATCCGTGTATTAAAAAGGTTTTTTAGGGTCCTTACCTCAAAAGGTAAAAAAGGAACCCTTATAAGATCACTCTCTTGTCCGTCTGTCCATATGTCACCACCGATTTTCTCAGGAACGGGTGGTTGGACCGAGCAAGTCGAAATTTATACCAGACACTAAGGTCTATATTTTTATTATCATTCATTCATTTAGTAAATGAAAACAGTCGTAAGACAACGATTCTGATAAGCCTATTCTATTTAATTTTTCAAACATTACTTGTCTAAATCCTGAACCGATGTCGATGAAAGTTGGTTTGGTATATAGATAACTGAAATAAAACATAGGCAACTTTTAAAGTGCCGATATTCTGGGTTAGTGGCGGAGCTACCTGATCTCAGAGCGACCTGTCGCTGAGCTACCCACTTTGATTACATTTTGTTTTATTACGGCATCAGGACTTCCGCGAGTAAAACCGTGCGATGCAGTTAGTTAATCTATAACTATCAAATCGGCATCTCAGTTGAGATTCCATGCAAGGCGTGCAATCACTCGACTTGGCACATCTCCGTGCCAATGCCAAGGCGAATCCATTACCTTAGTATAAATACAATCTGTGGCTTCTATTACATCCGGAATCCAGCGATTAATCTTGTCTGTCTAAAAACTAGAAAAGTTTTTATTTGTGGTTAATTCGAATCAATATTCATTAATTCAACTAGAGTTTGTTGGACAAACACAATTTCTTTAAAATCTAACTTAACTTTCGACTCTATTTATCGTAAGGATGAATGCAGATAACAGACTAGAATGAAATCAATAACTTATCTTTGCTTGCTCTAGTCGGTCGAGGATATCATTTCTTTCACTTAGGCTGCGGTCCAAAATGGACTTTTAGCACATTCCATGTTTGTATGCGCCGTAAGCAGTTAGTACGCTCACGATTTCGGACCGGGAGACTTGCGCTCTATAAACGCTGTTCATCTAATTCAAACCGCAGTACTTACACTAAAAAATTACGAAAAGATATAAATAAATAAATAAATAAATATTTCAGGACATATTACACATCGCCATCCAGCCCCAAGCTAAGCAACTTAATGCTTGTGTTATGGGTGCCAGATAACGGATAAACTACATATATACTTTTTTTTTTTTTTGTAAATATATACCTACATATTATACATATAGGAAACACCCAGAACCAGAAACAAGAATTTATGGTCAGCATAAATACTTGTTCCCGGCGGGAATCGAACCCGCAACCTTCTGCGTCGCAGTCGGGTGTTCGCCCGACGCGCCACAGATATATCCAAGACCGACTGAAGCAAGCAAGGAACGTTATAGATTTCGACTGTAAATGGTTAATTTAGAAATAATCTAAATTTTATGTAGCAAGAGTGGACTCAAATTGTCACATTTAAAGACAAAAATAACAATTAATAAATATTTAGTTATTTCATCGGCTCTTTAGTAGACTGACCCCAGTTATACTTATCCCGCGTGGTAAGTTATCAACAATCAGCCGATTTTAAGTCCGCAGTCTGTATTCTTATATTTAGTCATAGAATGATTTATTTCAGAAATTAATTAATGGGCTAATGCTAAGCAGTTATGACGACACGCAACAAACTAGTCCCATAAAGTTACGTCATTTTATTACTACATCATCCAAGACACACCTGTTAGTATTTAATTAGGAAAATTTTAATAAATCAAATACTTACTGTCTATTTTCAGTCATTTAACAGTTTTTGGGGTTTTACAAACATGGAGTTTTTGCTGTCAGAAGAGGATATGGCGTCGATTGTCGATTTGTTTTGTTAATATTTTTCTTGAGTTAAATTGGAAAATAAAATTTAGGTGACGTTGCATGCATTTACTTTTCTTATTTGATATGCAAAGCGAGGCTATGCAAAGCCAAGCCAAAAATTTTAAAACAGTTTTTGGGTTTTAACAAACATGGAGTTTTTGCTGTCAGAAGATGATATATATGGCGTCGATTGTCGATTTGTTTTGTTAATATGTTTCTTGAGTTAAATTGGAAAATAATGTTTAGGTGACGTTGCATGCACTTACTTTTCTTATTTGATATGCAAAGCGAGGCTATGCAAAGCCAAGCCAAAAATTTTAAAGAAATAAAAGAGCGATGTTTGGAATAGCATAACGAATCAACTTGCACCGAGGGTAAAACTATAGGTGTTCCTAGCTTACTTAGCAAAAAACTCCAGTAAAGCAGATAATTCTAATTAACAGTAGAAATTACATTTATACAACCATTATACAACCTTAGAAATCATAGAATTGTCTTCCGCGAACACGTTTTTACGATTCTGTCGTAACATGGTATTTATTTTACTAGCCGTCACGGCAGGTTATGTGCTCGAAGACGGACCAACGTTTATGAGCACTCGTTATAGTTGGATTTACGATGGATTACAGTACAGGGTGCTTGGATAGCAAATGTAGGCTACGAGACTCCTTACGCAATCGTCCTTCTTGGGCAAAGAAAAGCTAAGCTACCTGCCCAAAACAAACAAAATGGGTGCGCTTTAAGTCTAAGGGCCGCGGTCTCTGGTCGTGAAACGCCTTAACTCTCATCTTACATTATAATTACAAAATTCTGGCGGATTTAGCTTAGTAATCCAACCTTCTTGTTAAAAGATACATATGGAGCACCTTTATGTACCTTTCAATAACTAGTCCGGTCCTGGTCATCATCATATCCGGAAGACAGAATGACCATTATGCCTTTAGGCAATCAGACCTCGTAAAGATTGTCCAATATGCAGGTATTGGCCCACACTGACATTGGAGAAGGTGCTCCATAGACTAGTAAACTTGTATTTTGTCCAACCAAGTAGGCTGTACTTGGATCCGGAGTCAGTTTAGCGACTACCACGTAGGCCACTGACGATCGTGACCTGGAGGGGCAGGATCTCTCTCACAAAATTACATGAAACAAGGTTTCACATGGTTTTTGTCTCCACTACTGGTTTGAACTGTACCATACTTATACTTATGGGTCTGGCCGGAAAACAGCGCTTCAGCCGAGCATGCTTGGTTGCAGCTTTTAGCTAAGGATGACCCATTTGGGTCAGCACACGACTCCACTTTTAGTGTGTTTCTTTATTTTTTACGTCACTTTATTGTTTTTTCTTAAGTGTTTTTTTTTTCTTTGTTTTGTCCTTTCTTCCTATAAGTGTTTGTCGTTTGTTTGTACTCAATAAATGCTTTCTTTCTTTCTACTTATTCGTAACGTTCAATATTCTGCTATGAAAGCACCCACTAGATGAGTGCATCGAGACAAATGCTATCCTTCCGGTGTTAAATGTTAGAGCTTTAGCAGAAATTATAGTTATAGCAGTCGTGGTTTCAAATTGGAAGAGTTATTGCAAAATAATGGTTTTGATCAAATGGTGATGGGATTAGAATTATGTATCATTTGAAAATATATTTTACTAATGTTTAAGAACCGTAAATAAAGAAGAACATAAGGAAGTAGCTAAACGTACTATGAGGAAATTAGAGCGAATTATAAGTGGTTACATGGTTTATTCATTATGTGCCTTGTTTTGATTTCATTAAGTAGGTTTTCCTATTACTTAGTTTAATCAGTTTTTTGTAGTGTGTTTCTATTTATACCATAATTGAATAGCACTACGTCATCAACTGGTCCTGGTGACGAATGACGAATTGGAAAAGAAATATGTTGGTATCGAGTTTCAGGGTCTAACTAATACTCGCTTAACTAAAGAAACATAGATTAAATAGTAGATTTTTGTTTCCTAAGGCTTATCCAAAGAAGAGGACTAGGACTAGTTCCAGACCTCCAGATGCCTTGTTAGATGGCAGACCCAGTTTGCTACAGATCAATGTTCATACTAATTGTTAACTGATCCTTGATTCGGTTGATCAATTCAAAATTTGTAAAAGTCAACTGATCCCAAATTTAATTTTTGCGAGTCCAAAAGAACAAAGTCAATAAATTCTTATTTATCGTTGTAAAATAGTAATATTACTTCAACTTGTAATCTCTAAACAATCTATAAATATTAAATCCAAAGTTCTGACTAAACTAAAGGATTTGGAAAATTAAAACCCAACGCGGACAAATTCGCCGGTGTATTACTATATACTCTTTATTTAGACCGTCACAGATTTATTTAACTGAAACCTCACGCATTATCTAACTGGTCGTACGAAATACTTACTTAAAACTTTAATTACTCTTTATAATAAAATATTCGTCAAATTGCGTTCTACGGGACATTCACGAAGATAATAACAATAAAATCCGTGTCCTGGAAACTAGCCAACAGCGTCTTGAATGGACCATCGACCAGTTTAAGAAGACCTCTCCGATTACCCTCTTTTCTTCATCTAACGATCGAATGTTAAAATCTTGATGGTTACACATAAATTGGACGAGCAATTGCTCTAAATACGATATTTACTGTTTAGATAAAGTTGCCATTTCATGTTGCAATGTTCTGGAATACGGTAGTAAATTAGATTTTTGTTGTTGTTTCAACATTTTTCTAATTTTTTGATGTGACGATGAATTTTATTGGTGTTATGAAAGAGTTTTTAAATTTTTTTTTCATTAAAATTATCTCTTTCCGTGAGGTAAGTTGACAGTTTTTAGAATCATCACTGATGTAGTAAATAATTTTGACACGTTTTTGTGACGTCAAATGATAATATCCGTCAGAGTGAGTAGGGTGATTTTTACAAATGACCCACTTACAAAAACCAAATATAAACGCCTAACTGACCCAACTTTTTTGTGTTTTATGACTTTTTATAACTTTTTTGGTATTTTACATATTTATGTTAAATGATCCAGTTGAACCAAGAAGAAATGGTAGCAAATAAACTCTCAAATTAAAGAGTTGACTGAATTACTCTCAATAGGACGAGTTGCTACCTAACCTCAATTTATCAACAACAAAACCGCAATTTTATGAAAAAAAAATACGCTAATATAAAATTTAATAAAATTCCGGCATAAAAATTCAGATTCAATTATTTAGCAGAACCAGGTCAGCTGTGATGCAAATGATGTGGGCTTGACGCTCGAAACGACTGCGTACTTACGAAGCACTGAACCATGGGAGTAAATAACCTGAGAGAGAAGATTCCAGAATTTTGATAAAAATAATACTACTTTATCGAGATTGGTTTCAGACTTTAGAAGGCTTATTTTCAAGGCATCCCTTCTCTCTCTCGGACGATCCTCTAGAAATATCGGGATAGAAAGTTATCAAATTATTTAAAATTCCATGCTATTTGTATGGTAAAAGGATACTATTTTGACGAACTCTGTGACGCGGCGGGCGAATAATAATGTGCTTACAAAATAGAATATTGCGGGTTCGATTCCCGCGTCAAACAAGTAGGTATATGTATTTGTTTCTAGTCTGGGTGAACTGCTGATACCACATAAAATGATTACGTGTCCAAGTAAACAAAAAATAATCCTTAAGGTGAAAGGGTACCTGCGCGCTCTCCATACAAACGTAGTCGACTGTTTCCTCCCTGGATAATGACACTAGCACAAATATTTTTGTGCCATAAAACCTATAACTACCATGACTATGCCCCTATGTTTTGGTTTTTTTCATTTTCTAATTATCATAGAAATTAAAATTAAAAAAATTAAAAAAATCAAAAAATAGGGGCATGGTCATGGCAGTTATAAGTTTTATGCACCAAAAATATTTGCTCTAGTGTGATTATCCAGGGAGAAAACAGTCGACTACGTTTGTAATAGTTTGTATGGAGAAAGCCCCCAGTACCCTTTCCTCTTAAATAGCGATGTAAAACAGTCGCAAACTTCAACTTGTAATCTCTAAACAATCTACTATATTTAGACGGTCACATCACTTGCTAAGACCTAAAATAAGCCAGAGGAATCCAGTGAATGAATCATGGCAGTGTTAGTCAAACCTAAATTATAATAGAGCATTTGCACAGCAATTATTCTTTAAGCGTTTTCGTAATGATATTTAATTTAATTTGCTTAGTTTCTCCTTGGTCAAATATTTACGATATTTTTGGAAAATATGTCAATTCAGTAAGAGGTAATTTTGATCTGTTTTTATTAAGTTGCCTGCTAAATATTATTATTTATTTATTTATTTTAAGGATATACCATCCTAGTGCAGGGCAAAATCGACTAATAAGTAACTTTAAATGACATTTTTTTAAATTTAAGAACATCACTCGAATCACCGTCTCACAGTTTCGGTTCAGTTCGAATCACAGTCTACCGATAGAAAATTCCGCACCGTAATCTCACCCCATGGGATAAGTGCTTGTAGGATGAGTTTACCAAAGAGCCAAACATAACCTTCCCTTTTTTCTTCGCCGTAAAAACAATGCATAAAATATGGTCGGGTAAACCAATTAATAAAATACATAAAGTTTTATACCACAAAACGCACAACGAGATAGTAAATACACATCGCAACTGTTACAACTAACTGTTGATTCAAAGCATTATTTTAATCGCAATTTTTCGCACGGCTATACTCGACCAGTTTATACAGACCTCTAATTTAGTATTCGTTTATTATTGATAGAGATCTAACTAATATGGTAATAGGCGTATGATTTGAATTAGAGATGCCACGAATAGTGATTTTGCCGAATACCTACGAATACATTTTTGAGATATTATGTACCTACTTATGTATATTTGTTAGTGTGCATGTATAATGAAGCGTTCTATCTATTTATTTATTTGACTACGCTCTCGAAGTGCCGAATATTAGGTGACACTGAGAAGGTACACTCTGCGGATGATCCTTACTACTCGTGGTCAACAATCACAAAACAGTATCCAAGTCTAGCAGAGTTTTCTAAAGATTTATCTATCATCTACTAATAGCAGTGATTTTCGGAAACAGGAATAATTTATTAGACAAGGCTCAATCGTCTGCTAATGCTGAAAAACTTGTTTTAATTTATTGTAACTTACTGATAGAATTTAAACAAGTTAAAGTAATAATTTGTGAGTGATATCATGCGGTTTTTTTTAATTAGTATTATTTATCTATGTAATATTTTATTTACAAATCATCTTATTAACTAAAAAAGTACTAGCTAACCAAACTTATAATGACGTTTGTGTTAGTACTTAACACTTTATAGTACACTCTTATGATTTGGTATTCGGTATTTGGCCTAATAGATCACAATATTTGGCCTAATAGAACACAATATTCGGCCGAATAGAACACAATATTTCACTGAAAAGAATACAATATTTAGCCGAATATGAAAAATAGTGAAAAAAGTAGCCGAAATGGCCGAATACCGAATAGTTGGCGAATATTCTTGGTAGCTCTAGAATAGAACAGAATATTCAACTGAAAAGAATACAATATACAGCCGAATATGAAAAATAGTGAAATAAAAAGTATAGCCGAAATGGCCGAATACCGAATAGTTGGCAAATATTCTTGACATCTCTAATTTAAATCAATTTGTTCACGTATGTTTTTATTACAGTCGTAGTAAAGCACTATGGTAACTCGATACCAATAAGGTTAGATGTCTGACCTAGATTTGAAGTATACAATTTCATCTCAGTTGAATGGACAGGAGCAAAAAACTGTGGCAAGTGTTCTTTGAACGTTTTTTGTGCACTTTCGTCGGTAACTATAGGTACCTTATTGGCTGGTAGATTTAACGTCTCGAGACGAGATAGATTATGGATAGTTATTTAACTGGACCATTGGTTGACTAATAGTAGACTATTGGTTGACTAATAGTAGACTATTGGTTGACTTATAGTCGACTATTGGTTGACTAATAGTAGACTATTGTTTGACTTATAGTCGACTATTGGTTGACTAATAGTCGACTATTGATAACATTTACTAGACTATTGGTCGACTATTGTTTAACTATTGGTCGACGATTGGTCGATTATTGGTCAACTGTTGGTGGATTATTAGTCAACTATTGGTCGATTATTTGTTGTAAGTACTTACTTCCTATTGATAACTATAAACTAGACTACTGGTCGAGTATTGTTCAACTATTGGTCGACTATTGGTTGGACTATTCAAAGTCAAAGTCAAATTTCTTTATTAATTTCGATGCTTATGTTACGTTATACATACATAGATCACTTAGAAACGTCTTAAAAACTAAGTTAAGATGTGTGCCTTCGGAACGCGCCCACCAATGAAAAGAAGGCACAAGAAACACATGGGGTTTTTTATTTTCATGTGATCACGCTCACAAAGGTCAATACATATTACAAATATTTGAAGGTATTATTTGAAATGGAGCAGACTAATTGAATTGCTAACTATTACCTAGACTATTGGTTGGACTATTGATAACTATTACCTAGACTATTGGTCGACTAATGGTTGGACTATTGATAACTTTTGGTCGTTATCTCCGAGAAGGGAGTTTAATTTCTGATTCAAGGCGTTTTGGTGCTAAGGCTATCTCTATCCGCTGCTGTACATCGTGGAAACGCTGCTAGCATTTCGGGCAGCTTTGCACCGGGAACACTGGCTTTTTTGACTGATTGTAAATATTGTATTGTTTAATTTATTTATTTGTATTATTCTTTTAAATAAGTACAGGTTGTGCAGCGAATGCTGAGCGCTGGCGGAAAGTGGAAGGGGTATGCGCAGAAGTCAATTTTTAGGTCTGTTTGGGCGGGGGGACAGGAGCGAAGGGAGGGTCAGTTGCTCACATCATCGCTCTCTGTTTAGCACACACGTCTTTAGCCGCGCTCTGTCCCGTTCCCGCACGTCTAAGTACTGTCGCGCACATAAATATTTACCATCACTCGGTTAACATTGCAGCCGCGTAGCTAACTTTACCCAGATCGTACCTTTGTTCAGTAAATGTACAGGACAGTATTAGTTCCGTGGTTTGAAGTTCGCGCCAAAAACAATAGAAAATATAGATTTGACAGCAATCTGACAGTTTAATTAAAGTGACAGTGACAGATTATCGATCAATAGAAGATCAGTAGTCAATAGGTAGTTGTTTCAATAAAAGGAAATATGTTTATTTAATTTGAGTTCCATATTAGTAGTCTATCTATAGTTTAATAGTGTAAATTACAGTGAATAAATATACTATATAATAGTAATAGTATTTAAATGAATGTTTTTCTGGTTGGGCAAAATCATATACGGTATGTAAACAAAGTATGACGGTTTGGCTGTAATAATTCTGTGCGCGATTGTACATGCGCAAACCATCCCCACCAATTTCCGCCAGCGCTCACCATTCGCTGCACAACCTTTAGTTCCTGTTCACTCACGACTTGCTGAACAAATTGTACGTCAGGAAAGACATACATAGGCAACTGATTCCATTACCTTGCTGAACGAGACTTTAATAAAGCTGGGCTCAAAACCACTATATAATTTTCTATTGAAATATTTTTTACAATACCACCTTCATCCCGTTAGGTGGTCTCGTATGAATCATTAGAGACGACTTCCGTGACCACACAGAGGCAACAATTACTTCATCTGATCATATTGCGGTTTACTGATAAACGTACTTTCTTATATTACCTACTTACAAGACATTAAATATTAATAAAGAAGAAGATTATTGAAGGTATTAAATATTAATTTTTCTTTTAGCAGATAGGTACTTATGTTAGAATTTATTTTATTTTATTTATTTTTTGTGTACCTACTTTATAATTTTGTGTTTTGTTTTTATGGTGCAATAAAGTGTTTATCTATCTATCTATCTATCTTACAAGACAATATTGAAGAGAAGTAAGTAAGACTTGACGAGTCGACGAATTCAAAAACTTTTATGAATGAAATTCATTGCTTAAGGTGAAACGGTCCCGACGCTCTCTCCATACAAACGTAGTCGACTGTTTCCTCCCTGGATAATGACAATAACACAAATATTTTTGTTGTATAAAACCTATAACTGCCATGACTATGACTGTGCCCCTATGATGTCTTGGTTTTTTTTTTCATTTTCTAATTATCATAGAAATTAAGATTAAAAAAATATAAAAAATAAAACATAGGGGCATGGTCATGGCAGTTATAAGATTTATGCGACAAAAATATTTGCTATAGTTACATTATCCAGGGAGGAAACAGTGAAGGGCGGAACAGGAAACAGTGAACAGGGAGTGTATGAAGAGAGTGCGGGTACCCGTTCCTCTTAAATAGCGTTAAATAGAAGATGGTGGAGAATCGGCCAAGTGCGAGTCGGACTTACGCACGAAGGGTTCCGTACCATTATATTCTGTTTATATTTATTGTTATAGCGGCAACAGAAATACATAATCTGTGAAAATTTCAACTGTCTATCTTTATTACCATGATAGTTAGAGAATTGTCGTTTTAAAATATTGAAGGAAGCAAAAGGGAAGTAATTATTGGCCACCGTAAATTGCAAAGATTCTCTTTATCAGGGGAACTACGACAGGTGACTGGCCGTCCTGACATCTGAATGAACGGTCACCTTTAAATGTTTGATTTCTTCTAGAATATGATGGAAGCAATTGTTTGAGGATAGGAAGTAAATAGCAGCAATAGGGAAGCAATTATTGAGCATACATTCAACGTTAAATGCGCCTAGTGACCGTTTATTCTGACGCTCACTAGCTATCACGGTTCATAAGATACAGCCTGGTGACAGACAGACGTGGTCGCGAGGAGACAATTCTAGCGAGTTTAAAAAGCACAATTTTATGAAAAAAGCATTATAATTATAGTCATTTTAATTGTAATAATAATTTATCAAAGTTAACTTTAATTTTAAATGGTAATTTAGTATCCTAAGGTGGAGGTCAAGACCACCCATTGTGCGTTAATCATAACTCGCCGGTGTAAAATATTCATTAAATACGTGTTTAATTAATGAAATGCGAAGAGTCTGGTCTGTGTAGATTATACATAGATAATAAATAATGAAGGTTTATCTGTCAGTTTGAATTTTCTAAGCTGTTAGCATAGAAATCGCATGTACGGTCGGCTGCATAATTGCAGACCCACCGTAGAGCTCCAAAACGGCTGTTATAAGAATGTTTTTAACACAAGCAAGATTCTAGACACCTGCTTTAGTTGAAGTTTAAAGTCTTCTAACTCATCAATTAATCAAACAAAAATTATAAGAATGAAAACATTCCAATAATACTTAGTAATTTTCGAACTCTACCGGGGACTGCAATTATGCAGCCGACTGTACAGTATGCGTCATAAGTACACTATGAGTGCGCGAGTCAATGATACTATGAAACAGTTTTGGACTTACGAACTTCTTCGTTCTTCGTTCGTTGCACAAAAACATAAATACTTGAATTAAAAGTACTCAGTGTGATTATTATTTTCAACATGTTAGCTATATCTTCAGTTGGCCGAGTGGTTTAAGCCGCAACCCGCTACACTAACCAACGTGGGTTCGATCCACAGGTTACGTAGTCAGTCACACTGCATGAAGTGTTTAAAATAGTGCTGCACAGGATTGTAAACGTTACGCTGCTAGTGGACTTTTGAGCATCAATTGTACCTACTCTCCTAACTATAAATATATAATTTGAAGGCCTGTTAGGGTTCTACACCTCGAAAGGTAAAAAATGAACCATTATAAGATCACTTTCTTGTCTGTCTGTCTGTTTTTTAATACTCAATACTCATTTAATGGTAATTAATAATTACATGTCAACGATAATAAATAAATTAAATAAAAAGTAAACTTAATTAGAGCAATAAAATAACTAAAATACAATGTCAAAACAATATTCGAATCAGTTAAAAAATCATCAAAGTCATAAAACGACCGTTTTAAAACCTGGACCCCCCTTATTCCAAAACAAGGTTTAAGGATAGTCCGAGATGTGGATTAAATTTAAATACAGATTTACTCGTGAACTATAGTCTAAACACTATCTTTAAATAATCTTTAGGGATAGTATTTAGTTAGACTATAGTTCCCTATATAATCCATAGGGATATTGTTTAGACTATAGTTCACGAATAAATCTGTGTCTAAATCTAAGGTTTAAATATGCATCTCGGACTATCCTTAAACCTCGTTTTGGAATGAGGGGGGGGAAGTTTATTTAATTGCCTTTGAAATTGAAGGTTCGGCGATGTATCAGTACCATTATTCACTAAGGTTCAAGTCGTTGGGCGCGCGTGATTAGGGGCGGAGGGGGCGAGGTTTTTGTATGGCAATCTCGCCCTAATCACGCGCGCCCAACGACTTGAAGCTTAGTGAATAATGGCCCTGGTCACCGTAGACTCCCCCCGTGGTGTAAGTGGAGTAGTATGAGTCTACCAAAGAGCCTCATAAAGTCGGTAGTCTACATTTTGTCCTTACTTGAAGAGAACGATTTAAAACTCATATAGGCATTTTGTGTTTGGTTCCTATGTTACCCTTAATAATATCACTATCAAAAACAAAGTCGCTTTCTCTGTCCCTATATCCCTTTGTACGCTTAAATCTTTATAACTACGCAACGGATTTTGATGCGGTTTTTGACGTGATAACGTTTTATAAATTGGTGAACACCTGCAATCTCAAAAAAAAAAAGTGTGACGTCACACGTCGTTACTGGAACGCCTCATGTTATTGACAAGGTAACTATAGCAACGTTTTATCGTTGCCATGGTTACCATCAATGTTTTCTTATGACGTTATCACGTAAAATTATCGTCCGGAAACAGACTTTACAGACAACCATTTTTTTTAATAGATAGAGTGATTTAAGAGGAAGGTTTATATGTATAAAACATGCATAATATAGTCGTGCGAAGCCGGGGCGGGTTGCTAGTAATGATATAAAATCATTCTAGTTCACTTCATGAATAAAGAGAGAAATGACATGAGTCTTCTTTTTAATAATGTCATTATTTTCAATTAAACAGTAACATTATGCTGATGATAGCTGTGGGAACACTGTCTTCCGGAACGCGTGGGATGTGTGGGTAGATTTTAAAACAAAACAAAAGATGATGTAGGTCGTTATTATGAACATTATGGTTGTAAAGTAAAAACTGAGGCTTAAAATCTTTAAGCTATTTGAGATCATGTTTATTGTTTAACTAGCTGTGCCCCGAGGTTCGTTAGTGTCTCTTTTAAAGTGATGTTCATCATCATCATCATGTCAGCCCATACACGTCCACTGCTGGACATAGGCCTCCCCCATACGACGCCACAAACAGACGTCCTGAGCCGCCTCCATCCACCGACTACCCGCGACCGCCACAATGTCGTCGGTCCACCGGGCAGCTGGTCTTCCAACACTCCGTTTCGCGTTGCATCGTGGCCGCCACTCGAGAACCTTTACTCCCCAGCGGTTGTCAGTTCTGCGAGCTATATGACCTGCCCATTGCCACTTCAGCTTACCAATCCTGAGAGCTATGTCGGTGACTTTGGTTCTTCTACGGATTTCCGTATTTCGGATTCTATCACGTAGAGAAACTCCGAGCATAGCTCTCTCCATAGCCCGCTGAGCGACTCTAAGCTTATGAACGAGGCCTATAGTCAGCGACCACGTCTCGGAAGTGATGTTAATCTATACTAATATTATAAAGCTAAAGTTTGTTTGATTGTTTGTTCGTTTGTTTGTTTGAACGCACTAATCTCAGGAACTACTGGTTCGAATTAAAAAATATTTTTTGGATAGTCCATTTATCAAGGAAGGCTATAGGCTACTTTTTATTTTGATTTTCCCACGGGATCAGGACTTACGCGGGTGAAACCGCAAGGCGCAGCTAGTTTCCTATAAACACAGAATACCTACATACCTACAGTGGTTAATAATTCACACATAGGTAATTGTATCAAATCTTTGATCATAAGCCAACTAAATTATTAGTATTTTGTCTCTTGTACTAACACTTGCTCATTTATGTCATAAAGACCTTAGTACATTTTGACACTGAGACCTATTGACATCTTGACTTTGAAACATTCCCGAAATTTACTCGGTCCTAAAATATGACGAAATCTATTGAATGAAGTTGTGCTTCAAAAATATTTACCTATAAAATGTCGTGCTAGAGTTATATTAATACGTTACTGACTGATTTGACACCATTTTTGACAGGGTTTGATACAAATTTTGACAGATTTGACTTCTAAAATTATTCAAAACGGGAGTTTTTCAACATGTTTGACGACCTCTGTGGCGCGTCGGGCGAACACCCGACTGCGACGCAGAAGGTTGCGGGTTCGATTCCCGCCGGGAACAAGTATTTATGCTGACCATAAATTCTTGTTTCTGGTTCTGGGTGTTTCCTATATGTATAATATGTATATATTTACAAAAAAAAGTAATATAAGTAGATTATCCGTTATCTGGCACCCATAACACAAGCATTAAGTTGCTTAGCTTGGGGCTGGATGGCGATTGTAATATGTCCTGAAATATTTTTTTTTATTTTTTTTATTTATGTTTATCATTTACAACAACAACACATAAAGCTCTACAAAATATAAACAAAAACACGATAAATATCTAGTTTTATACTTAATTTAAAATCCTAGATTTGACTTCAAGTTACCTCTAACCGTGGTTTAGCTCTTTTTGTAAAATAATGGCGACCCATTTAATTATTACTGGAATGTCACTCCAAGAATGAAGTGAAATGTCGCAGAGCGCCGAGAGCCGTAGAAAAAACGAATAACGCAGAAATTGCCATCTCCGAGGGAAATTACCTTTTTATTGCGACCAAGGATTTTGCACGCATTCCTTGCTTTGTTTACGCCTACGTACTTATGTATTAAAATTAAATACCCACTGAATATATTTTTCGTAATAGATAGTCCGTGGTGGCAGTTTTGGAATGAGAAGATTTGCCCTCCAAGTAGGTTTTGTCAGAAAATAATAGTCAAACAAGAAGACTTTCTTTTTTAACCTACTTCAAAAAAAGGAGGAGGTTCTCAATTCGACTGTATAAGTGTATAATTTATCGGTAACAACTTAGGAACCTATTTTGATAATTATTTAAAAATAATCATTAAAATAGGTTAGGATTTTCGCAATTAGTTGTTAAGAAAACTGGTTGCGAAAATCAGCGCGTGAAATTCTGCGAAAGCTGAGAAAAAACACTAGAATGTGTTTTTCGCAACTGGTTGCGTGTGTGGCACGCTTATTATTTTTGACAACTAGTTGTGAATGTCAGTTGCCAATTTAATGACCGTCACAATTAATGCCTGTAACAATAGGTAAAGCTATGTAATACAGCAAAAGTTATGTAATTCTGTAATATAAGGGAAGAGAAAATACCTTTTAGTGAAGGGACACATAACAGGTGTTTGTCGATAAAAAATGAATGATGAATGTTATCGATTATGTTCGGATCATTTGACACACACACGCATATACACAGTGCACCGGTCGGCTCCTTTTGATGTAAATCAATCAATATGCATTTTGCGCATCGTCATTTTCATGATTAAGTTTATTGAAATATGTTCAATAGATGCACGATTCTATACGCTAAGGAACATAAATAATTACTACGGAGTCAAAATAACTTTCTTCATCTCAGTTTACCAGAAGATAAAGGGGAAACTGAGCCTCAAACGAGTTGTTTATTAAATTTTAACAACAGGTTGCGAAAATCATCTGCCATTTGTGGAAAATAAATAGAATATGTTTTTTTGCAACTGTTTGCATGCCACGATTATTATTTCTTATTTGACATCTACTTCTGAATCTTTATAGCCAATAGATTGCTAAATTATTTTTTTGAGCCTGTGATGTCCCATTGCAGGCCATAGGTCTCTCTAATCCGCTTCCATAGTTCTCGGTATTGTGCGACGACGGTTTACCAATCTGTCTTTGAAATTCAAAATTTGCTGAATGGTTTTTAATGGAATAGGTCTCTCAATTATCTCATGGAATAGGTCTCTCAATTATCTCAAAGTCATTGCAATGATTAACAGAACGGAAATGGCCATGTCAAATCAGTGGCACTGTCAAAAAAGATATCGAAATCAACTGTCTTGTTTTATCAGTTCATTCATTGCAGTAATATATGTAGGTGCACCGGTTATTTACCTACGTACCTACAGTCAAGTTAGTCATACAGATTCTATAAATAAACTGTTATTTCGATATCTACTAGTTTACGATCTATAAATTTCAAATGTTAGATTACAAGCGTACCTTTTGTTTACATCCAGTTTATGCAATCATTGTGACACTGGCATTATGGAAACTCTGGTAGACGCGAATTAAAAAAAATGTGTCTAAATATGTCATAGGTCGGAATATTTAGAATATGTGACGTGTGTTTGTTTGTTTTTAATTTACCTTTTCGGTTTCCACCTTCTAATGAATACTCCAAACATTTTGCAATATCCAAGCTGTTCACATCACTGTCACTAAGTAATGGTGGCCTTCAACCACACTGTCACAACACTACAATCCTGTTGACACTGATTCTAAATACGCATATTAGTCGATTTTCACTGCAACGGAAAGTAGTAGATGCAACTTGTGTTAAAAATAAGAACCTAATTATAAATACTGCACTTCACACGCGTCCGTTAACGAACTACTGAACGTAACTCGAACTAGTGCTGTTAGTTTGTCAGTATCGATGTCGATAAAGCATTTGAATTTAGAAATTCACTACCGGGGCTTTTATTTTTTAGCAAGGAGACGCGCGCACGTCCGCTTCGCGCAGCCAATGCACGGCGACTGAGTGGCTCTGAGCTCCCTGCATTGCAATATGCAGCTGGTGTATATCCCAACTTCATATTAATAAATTTTAGATGTCAACCGCTTCGCGTAGTAGCTGTTTATACTTGCTAGTTGTTAGGTTAAATGGGATTGTGTCATTGCCTTCGTTGCACTCGATATAATTATCGCCGGTAGGGAAAAATGTGTGGAATTATTCAGCTTTTATCAGTTCCTCATTAAACTCACGAGTTCATTGAATTGAATCGATCTCTAGCTACTCTACAACTTTATTAAGGTCTTTGAATGCCTTTGTTTTCACATATAGAAATAAACAAATCTTCAAAACATTACATATATTGAACATCGAATTATTTTCACTAATTATGACTACTTTCTTATTTATAAGGAGCTGCGCCCCGCGGTTTCATCTGCGTAAGTCCCGATTCCATGGGAATATCAAAATAAAAAGTAGCCTAATAAAGCCTTCCTCGATAAATGGACTATCCAACAAAAAAAACGAGTAGTTCCTGAGATGAGCGCCTTCAAACAAACAAACAAACTCTTCAGCTTAATAATATCATCATTATAATTATATTTGAACGGATATATTCGCGTTTTTTGTTTTTGTTTTAAACCTGACGTTTCGGGAACTTTGCAGATCCCATGGTCACATATAATTATATAATATAATTATAATTATGAGTTCAAGTCGCGAAAACCTTAGAAAATACTATGTTAATAATATTAGTATAGACTGTCTGCGCTCTTTTTTTGATGATACGCAGAACGTATAACCTCGTGCGGTACTGATCTTTGTGAAATTATGAAAACTTCAAAATATCAGTTCAAGTAGCTATGAGTTGATAAGGACGCATTGCTAGGTCATAAAAATGAACAAAATATGCTCAAAAGAACCGGATACACACGGATAGCTAAAGGTCCGACTAACCTGAGGAATCCATAAGCTCCCGCGTGGAAAATGACCGGCGCCGGTCTCTGCAAGTCCAGGGTTTTCTCACCAAATGTTGTAGCACTTGTTTAATTCTTTGTCCAAAACAACTCACTGTTTTGAAATTTAGTTCGGTTTCACTATTATTTTACAAGAAAAAACAAAATATTTTGTCCGTGTTACGTCCAGAGAAAAAGGCGGAAAACATTCATCATATATCTACATAATTAAATTTTCGCTGGTAGATAATATACTCCAATGAAAACAAGACTTTCATTCTTCAGAGACTAAATATCAATTATATTTGATGCTACAAACAGATGATGAGACTTCAGTCGTAAAACCTTATCAAATAGAAATAACAACCATAGAATTACAAACATAGAAGTCTTTCAACATAGGCATCGTCAATATTTAGAAAATTATAAATTAAAGTTTCACAGAACGCAGAAATATTTAATGAATAACTGTGTATTTTACAGATCTATCTTATAAAGCTGAAGAGTTGTTTTTTTGGTTGTGTGAACCCTTTGTTCCCATTATAGCAGATTCCCAAAATAAAGTTGTTTTTTTTTTACAAAATTATAAAATGTATAAAAACGAAATACTTACAAAAATATAAAATCTGTAAATTAAAATATATTAACACTCGGAATAGACACACAAAGAAGAAGAAAATACAGATGACCGAAATACAAGATTCTCTTAATACCAGAAAATGTACTGTTACGGTCATAAATACATAGCAATCTGGTATTTTAGGAATCTGGTATAATGAGACCCTTTTCACGTGTTTCCTGAATAACAATCGTCGACTCGAGTGGATAATTAAATTATTATCTGCTTTCGATAAAAGGAAAAAAAGGATAAAATTATTTTTGTGTTGGATAGTCCATTTATCGAGGAAGGCTATTGGCTAATTTTTATCCCGATATTCCCACGAGATCGGGACTTACGCGGGTTAAACCGCGGGGTGCAGCTAGTGTTAGATAATATTGTTGGTAGTATCAAGAGCCATAGTTTGCTTCAGACGTTTAATTCAATAGGTAGTTAGAATTATGAGTTTTAGATACGCGGCGCGAGTAGGTATTTTCAAAAATGACCCGTATCGTGCGATAGAGAGAGTCTCTTTATCCTTCACAAAATGAAATAAATTTAGTCTCATTTAATTCACTGCATCTTATTCTAGGTTAATACGTTTTTCTTTTGTGGTAATTCAGTTTAGTCTATTAAAAACAATTGAAACGCTCAATGAAGTTTTTAAGTCAAAAAAATAGATATTCAGATACGAATAACTTTTATCTTAGGCAATATATCTTTAAAATAAAAACGGTTAAACCTAGTTTACCATTAGATCTAGAACATTTTTAAAAATTATCAAAATCGGACTTCGTTTATGGGGGGAAAACGTTACCGCTTTTTGTATGGAAATTTACAGCCTCACACTGGTCCTAATAATAGGAGTAGTATATTATAGGTAGGTCAATTTTTGACCATAATCTCACACGATGATAAGTGTCAATGCACTCTTAATTGTACCATGCTTGTTTGCTTATACCCCGCGCAGCGAATGATGAGCTCTGCCGGAAAGTAGAAGGGGTATGCGCAGAACTAAATTTTCTTATAAATATCGAGTTCTGCGCATACCCCTTCCACTTACCGCAGAGCTCATCATTCGCTGCGCGGGGTATACCTAGAAGTTACCTATTCACTCGTGACTCGAAGACATCCAAATAGATGACACCCACAGAATAAAAATATAATTTATTGCCATACCTGTGAACAAAAAAGGTTTAATTAAGTATTTCAGAAATCAGAATTATTTTTGGGTAACAGATGTTAAGTTTAATAACAACACCCACCCAACTCAGTTAACGACCCAGTTGGCACAATGGTCACCATGCCGGACTGCCAAACACAGGGTTGCGGGTTCAATTCCCGCCTCTCTATTTATGCTATATTTGTCTGTGGTTTGGTTGTTTCTATGTATTATAAGTAGATATTTACAAAGGAAAAGTATATTAGTGTATCCGTGCTAGACAGCACCCATAATACAAGTCTAGTTACTTAGCTATTGGGGCTAGACGTCGATGTGTGGAATGTCCTACAATATTTATATAACAGCCATGTTTGCACCAGACGTTCAGTAATTAATTAGAACCCATTTCGGTATGTAGATAAGTACTTAATTTTAAAATTAAAAACCTAAGGTAAATCTATGTATTGCATTTAGAGACTGACATACCTACACTCCTACAAATTTTAATAGTTTTAACAAAGTCAAAAGTCAATTTTTTTTGATTTCTTTGGATGCATAATACCTTAAAAGTATATAGACCACATAAAATCGTCTTAAAAACTAAGTTAGGATGTGTGCCTTCGGAACGCGCCCACCAATGAGAAGAAGGCACAAGAAACTCATGGGTTTTTTTTTTCATGTGATCACGCTCACAAAGGTCAATATTACAAATATTTGAAAGTATTATTTGAAATGGAGCAACTAAAGTCACGTCCATGGGTTCTTATCATTAAGGTAAGACGATGTATCATAGTACGCCTTACTGCATATACATCTTTAGGTAATTTATTATAATAGAGCACACATGTACTATTAAACGACCTGTTTATTTTCCGGAGCCTACTACCGGGCACGGTCAGTTCATCCTTTTTCTTAAGTTGAAATTATGAATATCGCTGTTTTTACGGAAAATATTAGGATTTTTGTGAACGTAAAGCAAGTTTTCGTCATGTTTTCGTAGACATATTGTGAATAGAGCGTTAATATATTATTATTATAACGGTTTACCCCTTTTTGATATAAGTAATTGATAGGAAAGACTTGCTCCTCTAACTACGATCTTCAGATAAAGTTGACTTACATAGATTTACAACTTCCTTTTTAGACGAGGCTATCATTAAGATACCTATCAAAGAGTCTTCAGCATTTACCAACGATAACGCAAATCAAAGGCCTTTGCTAACCAAACTGAGGGCTCCTTTGAGCACTCGTTCGTCGGCCTACTTTCTGAAACTGTAAGTTCCGTAACGCTAAAATGTTAGCTGGTTTTTATTACTTTACTAGCTTATACCGTCCGTGAAGAGGTGGAATTTTCCAAAATTCTTTCTTAGAGGACGCCTATGCCTATACGTCATAAATGTCATAATAGCTATATGTGTCGTTTTTACGGATCTGTCCATTGGATTAAGCTGTGCGTTGATATATCAGTCAGTCAGTGAGGAGTTTGAATTTTATATTTATAAACGTTGATAATATTTAGTTGGTTAACGTAGCAAAATATTATAGTTTGGGTAAATTTGATTGAAATTCTAGTTCTGTTCTAAATAATTAAAGTCTGAGGTGCTGTCAAATAATTAAAGTCTGAGGTGCTGTCAGGTCCTAATTGTCCATTAAAAATGCAATCAAAATGGTCGACCATTTTCATAGGTCAGCGTCTTATTCTACAATCCCACAAAATAAACAGAATAGTTTCTTTTTATACGGTTTCTTTGTTTTTCCTATGTTCTCAGTAATCTATTATCTTTAGTTTGTCCAAAATGTTTTTCTTATTCTCTCTCATAGTCAGAAACTTAACAATGGAAATTCTTATTATTCGTCATTCGTCGGTAAAGAAAGCAATTATTGAAAATTATTTAAGTACGCATTGTATTGGTTGCTGTGTGGTCAATGGTTAGCTACTTTCTCAGTTCACTCAGCTCTACCCCACACGTCGTCTGCATGCAAGTCTCGAAGCTATCCAGGATTGGTTATGTGGTTCCAGCCAATTGAACAGAACTTGCTTGAACAAACCGTTGAAGTCCACTTCCGCAATGGGCTAGATGTGTTATTACACGATCTAGTAAATCTTTACCGTAGGCCACAGACTGAACTGCGACGGATTTTCACACTTTTTTTTCGAGTTTCGGCTTTGCATGATTTGTGCTTATTGCCAAGTTCTTCTGCAGTCTTCTGCATTTATCTTCTCTCGTCCATCTTTTATCAACTATTTAGTTGTAGCTGTAATTATGTAATTAAAATATTCGCAAAGATTTGGCATGGAGATAGCTAGATTTCTCACAATGTAACGGCTTTGGTACCTGGATGATCCGTGGGGTACAGTTACAAGTTTTCCTCTTTTCTTCCCATCTTTAATATTCTATTTAATGACAGTTTGGTAGAAATCTTCTTATAATTTCACATGAATACAAGAAACGAAAATAATAATGGCAAAACTTCAAACAAAAATTATTTGTTTGCAATGAGGTTAGGTTCATTATTAAATGTTTCTATATTATTTGTAACTAGCGACCCGCTCCGGCTTCGCACGGCTATATTATGCATGTATTATACATATAAACCTTCCTCTTGAATCACTCTATCTATTTAAAAAACCGCATCAAAATCCGTTGCGTAGTTTTAAAGATCTAAGCATGCATAGGGACATAGAGACGGCGAAAAGTTACTTTATTTTATACTAGCGACCCGCTCCGGCTTCGCACGGCTATATTATGCATGTATTATACATATAAACCTTCCCTTGAATCACTCTATCTATTAAAAATAACCGCATCAAAATCAGTAGCGTAGTAGGGACAGAGAAAGCGACTATGTAGTGATGGCGTCAGATGCTTATGAAGAAAATGAAAAACACGTGACTTTAAATACTTATAACTTCAATTTTTTTTTTTACTTATAACTTTTCTCCACACATAGTTCACGAAATACTATCAATTTCAATGTAATCCAGAAAAACGGGGAATAAATTATATTTTTTCTATTTGTGCCTTGTCATCATTATTTGGGTTTCAGATAGCTAGATTTCTGTTACAACGTAAAGGTTTTGGGACACAAGTGATACCGTGGGATACAGTAAGTTACGTATATTCAGTCTATCTGTGCTACTAACAAACTTCCACTACCTATTAAGCAATCAAAACAATCGGTCGACAAAAAATCTGTATTCCATGTGGATACTTAGTCAAATGTTGCGACATCACACGTGCGTTTCGTTACGACTCGATTGAGTAAACCAAACAGACTGTAATCGAGTCGATTATATCGATACTATCGATCTGTATCGATACTATCGATTGATATCGATATCATTAAGGACTGTCGCTTAGAGCGTTCAAGGCTGAAGTGGAATTGGAAGGCTATTTGCTATATTTTAAATCTTGACTAGATCAGAATGTAGAGTCGGCTGCATAATTGCAGACCCACCGTAGAGCTCCAAAGCGGCTGTTATAAGGATGTGTTTAACACAAGTAAGATTCCAGACACCTGCTTTAGTTGAAGTTTAAAGTCTTCTTACTCATGAATTTATCAAACATAAATTAGCAATTATCCAGCCGACTGTACATGCATGGTACATGCAAAAAGATCGGATAGGTATTTACAAAATACACAATTTTACACAAATTGTAATGTACTAGCTGTGCTCAGCGGCTTCACCCGCGTAAGTCCCGATGCCGTGGGAATATCTAGATTACAAAGTTTGTCTGTAAAGTCTTTACGGACGATAATTTTACGTGATAACTTCATAAGAAAACGATGAAGAATTGAGTTTTTTTACCTCTTTTTTATAAGTACTCTATTCGTCACTCGTCACCATAACACAAGCCCAGATTAGCGAATTGAGCGATATTATTATTAAACTAGCTTTTGCCCGCGACTTCGTCCGCGCAGGAGTCGAAAATAGTTAAAATAGGATTATTTTTTGTTGATTTCAAATTATATTGAGTTTGAAACATGTGTGTCAAAATAAAATGTACTTACTTAATTTAATCAAAAGCACTAAGGAGTTCGAGTCGAAGTAAATCGCCTAAAATAACTTTCTACTCTTTTTTAAACCCGGTAGGTAATTAATTTCGTAAAATCCTTTCTTATCGGATGCCTACGTCATACGAAGAACACACCCTACAAGTTTCAGGTTTCTACGATTTAGGCTGTGCGTTGATCCGTCAGTCAGTCAGGACAAAGAATTTTATATGTATAGAGAAGATAGATTTTGAATGAGATGTATTTTAACTTGGAACACGAAAACCTCGGGTGCACCCAATTCTCTTGGTATGGGATCCAAAATGGGTATACGTCTAAGTACCTAAAGTTCTAAACCAAAAAAATGAATTCTTCTATTTCTGTCTTTCTAACACAGAGCCAATAATGCACAAAACTCTACGATTACCACATGAGTAAATCTTTAATCATATCGTGCTAATTAGTAATTACCTATCTATCATAGTCATCTTTTGTGTTTTTAGGGTTCCGTACCTTAAAAGGTAAAAAAGGAACCCTTATAAGATCACTTTCCTGTCCATTTTAAAAATGAAAAAGGTGTAAAAGTCCTATTCATTTGTTTAGGTATTTTCGTATTCATAACAAAAGATATTTCTTTTAAATTACTTAATAATTAGTATCTACTAACTTTGGGAACTGTGACTTTTGGCAAATTGTTCAAAATTTTATTATTAGGTAGGGCTGAACAGTTGCGCAGAGAGTAATTTTGGCGTATCCTAATAAAAATATAGAGTTCTAAGTGATTCAGTGGCTATCCTATAACAGTTCTATGTTTTAACAAATATCCCGTCTCCGAGATGGTTTAGAAGTTTGGTTAGAAAGCATTATTTGTGCACAGCGCACTTTTGATAAAATCTTAGTCATAACGTTTGGTCAAATACCCCATTTCCGAGACACCTATGAGATTTGGTGTGAAGGCATATTTCATTTGCCGTAATGTCCTCTATCGACAGGTATTAGCAAACGTATCGCGCAAAAAAAAAATACTATGTCAAGTTCCCAGTACTAAATGGCAAGACACCTTTTTTCAGTTCAATGTTCGAAGTTTTCAACCTCTTACGTTTTACGTTAACGCTGTCAGCTTGAAGTGACGTCTTACCAATCATAGATTAATGAGTATGTTACCAATCTAATCAAAAGCACTAAAGAGTATTGATATCAACTTCGAAGCAAATCACTCCCAAAATAACTTTCTTCCCCTTTTTAACCCCGTTAGGGGATGAATTTCAATAAAATACGAAACACGTGTTCCATTAATTCTGTTAAAGAATGTTTATGCAAAATTTGAAATAGATTGGACTAAGGAATCACGTTGTCCAATACAAACTTTGCCCCCCTTTTTCACCCCTTTAGGGGTAGAATTTCGGAAAATTCTTTCTTATCGGATGCCTACGTCATACAAAGAACACACCCTCCAAGTTTCAAGTCTCTACGATCAGCGGTTTAGGCTGTGCGATGATCAGTCAGTCAGTCAGGACAAGGGATTTTATATGTATAGAAGAAGATATAGATAAGAAGATAATACATGCATAATATAGCCGTGCAAAGCCGGGGCAGGTCGCTAGTACTTTGATAAAAGAGATCCAATCAAAAAGTATTTAAGTTTTTAATAACCCCAGCACGCCGCTTCATACACATGTTCATACAAAATTGCTGGAGCGTTGTAATGTTCCAAATTCAAAAAACGCTCCTGCATTGGATTTAATTTTCTTTTACCGCGACACTGGCTTTATGCACGATAGTAATAATGCGAAGCCATAATAAAATTATAAATAAAAAAGAGATGGCGCTAGATGCTTCTTTCCGTATGTCAAAATGACAATTTTGACATCATCCCTACGTTCTGTACGTTTTCATGCAAAAATATTATGGTTTATTTTTTACGCCAAGAAATATCAAATTTTAATTAGTAACATAAATCTACTTGAAATACCTAAACCTCTTCTGATATTTTCTGAACACATTCGTGAAGATTATGTTAAAATCTGTTTCCTAGTTCCCGAAATTAGACTGCACAAACAAAGGTAAACAAATAAAATCAACATTTTCTGAGATGAATGGTAGTTTCGCGAAAACGAAGAGATGGCGCTAGTTACTTGAAATTAAAAAAAATATCCTATTAAATTAATTACTTTATTTTCTAGTTAAAAAATGTGTATATTGCTATGTATTCTTAAAATACATAAGTGTACAAAATTTTTAAGCAGAACAAAAAGAATAATCAACTAATTTGTGATTTTCTAAATTTAAGAAAACCTGAATCGCGCATGCAAGTTTTTTTTCTACCGGAGCTATATAAGGTTAGCGAATTCTATAGTGCTAAGATCATTATGGACGTAGAACGCTTACTTCCAAAACTTCGAATTTATTATATGTAGAGATACTCTGTTTCTTAACGGGAACGGTCGCGTCATAGTCATGTTACCATGACGTATGACGTCACACATAGAGCACGGGACGCATGATGTCACACATAGGGAATGGGACGAATGACGTCTCACAATATTACCATGACACTTTTTTGTGAATGCAGGTGTTCCATCAATTTATTAGACGTTAATCACATCAAAAATCCTCTAGTGTAGATGTAGATAAGTCTCAATTTCACACTTTGATTTGACCCAGTTAAGGTACAATCCTCGGTCAAAAGTCTCTGCCCACCGGAACGTTTACAATCCTGTGCAGTTTTTCAACATTATATCAACTTAATCTGTGGATCGAACCCACGTCTCGGATGGTATAGCGGATGGCGGCTTATACATCTTGGCCAACTAAAGACATAGCTAACATGTTGAAAATAATAATCACACTGAGTACTTTTAATTCAAGTATTTAAGTTTGTGTGTAACGTCTATAAGAAGAAGGTCGTAACTCCAATACTTGTTGATAGTATTATTATAGCAAACTGGATCATTTATTTATGACCCATACTGTACGCTTTGGCGGGATTTAAAGGACATTTAATTATAAACATTTTGATATTACGAATCACCGTAACATAATTCCCGGAATACCTACGTGGTTACAGTAAATTGTAGACCGCACATCGCTCCGAGGTGAAGTTACAGCAATCGACTGCACTTATAACATTTTACGCAGTTTCTTAGTTTCCGAGAACAATGCACTTCAGTTTAACCACAGACTATCGTTTTGTCATTTATTTGACACTAGCTGCGCCTCGCGGTTTCACCCGCGTAAGTCCCCATCCCGTGGGAATAAGAAAATGAAAAGGAGCCTATATATAGCCTTCCTCGATAAATGGACTGTCCAATACAAAAATAATTTTTCAATTCGAACCAGTAGTTCCTGAGATTAGCGCGTTCAAATAAACTAGATTCGTTAGATTAGCTCTTAGTTGAACGTTTTTAACCCCCGACGCAAAAAAAGACCCCTCTTTTTTTGCGTCAGGGGTATAAGTTTGACGCGTCTGTGTGTGTGTGTGTATGTGTGTCTATGGCATCGTAGCTCTTGAACGGATGAACCGATTTTGATTTGATTTTTTTGTTTGAAAGGTCAATTAGTCTTGAATGTTCTTAACTAAGTATGTTTTTTAATTATTCATCGAGATGATAAGTTTATCGATATTTACCCGGTCGCTGTTTATAATTAAAGAAACCCCTCCGTTTTTTATATTTTTCGTCGGTTAAAAAGGTCAACTGGTCTAAAATATCGGGGTGAAAAACCCCTTAAGCTCGTTCAGATTTTGTTAATTTTACTGGTTCGCACCTAAGTACTTAAAAAATGTCATCAAAAAACTAGATTTCATCGTTGATCAAATTGACCGTATTTTCGCATCCCAAAAAAACTTTATTCCAACTTCACACACAGAAAAACCGGCCAAGTGCGAGTCGGACTCGCACACGAAGGGTTCCGTACCATTACGACCAATAGATAGTTTAGGTACATATCGAGCAAAAACCCTAAAAATATTGTATGTCAGACGAGGCTGTATAGGTTAAAAGTATTTTGCCTGCCCTTTTGGAAGTATAATTAACAAAAAAATATTGCATAAAAAATAGTAAGGTAAACAAGTAAATAACCTAAAATTCTTAAAAACATACTTCAAAAAATATTTACGTTTTTAGTAAGTAAGTACTTGTTTGTTATGTTTTCAGAACTACATCATCTGTAAAAGTTCAACTCTCTAGCTATCGTGGTTCATCAGATACAGCCTAGTGACAGTGGTGACAGACGGACGAACGGACAGCGAAATATTAGTAATATGGTCCCGTTTCTACTGTTTGGGTACGGAACCCTAAAAAGATTTCTTGAAGCAAGAAATAATCCTCTCCAGTGGGCCGATCGAAGAACAAATCATCCTTAGATACCTACGCAAATGAATAATATCTTGATTTTAGTAAGTAAATGTTGTTATTGCGGGTTCTTTTGATACTTCTAAAGTTATTAAATATGTCAAACACAGTTTGGGAACAGAGGTTATGTGGAGAATAAGGAAGAAAATGGAACAGGCCAATGGCTTACCGCTCAAATCCGAAGATAAAGTTCTCTTGCTCGCCAGCTCGTACGACGAATATGTCACAGTTCACTTCGAGATCACTTTTAAACATAACAACCACGAGTTTAGTTCGTTTGCAGAGTACTTTGTTCCTCTTTGAACCGAAAACACCGTATTGGCCCTGTCAGTTTCCCGCTCGCTCGCTCATTGGACGTAGGAAGAGACAGGTAGGTATATGAAAGAATGTCTAGGAAAGAAAGAGACGGATGTATTTTGACAGATACGTAATTTCCTCTACTATTGTTTTAGTGTTGCCACATTGAATTTTCCTGGCCCAAACAATTAATGTTCTTAAAAAAAACAGTATTTTTAATTTACGAATAATTATTATTGCTTTTGAATTAAGAATAATGCTTATCATTTTAAAGATTATTTACTGAAGCCAAGAATTTATTCTCTTCTCCTTATAATGTAGAGGATTATTAAAAAAAATATTATTATCAATAACATACTTATGCGAGTAATTTTTATGGGTTCTTTTTTATTTTTACCTTTTGAGGTACGAAACCTAAAATAGTACATTATTGCAAAGGCTGGGAAATAGGCAACTGCAGGTCGAGTATGAGTTTGAAGGCTGAGCCGTAGGTGAGGAGTTCATTCATACGAGACAGGCAATTGCCATTTCCACCGAGGCATTTATAGTGCTTTTCTCAAAATAATGCAGGGAAATAAATATTACCATTATTTTGGTAATATTTATTATAAGGAGAATCAAATCAATTGCAGGAGCGTTTTTTGAATTTGGAACATTACAGCGCTCCAGCGGCAATCTTGTATGAGACGGCGTCAGCGCCTCCTGATTTGATTTTTTTTGTCCGTAAATTTAATTCGCGTGTTCTTTCTTCGAAAATAATGACAGTAATTATATGCATGTTTGAGAAAATGCTATTTTCTACTTGCACACTCGGTCGTGTTATTCGCGTGCGAGTGAAGCAACTACTATTTTTATTAACAGTCGTTCCAGGAAGTGCAAAAACCGAATGACAGATATGATAACATAAATATTATGACGTCATAGATATCCTCTTTGGCTTATCTTCTCAACTGGCAGACAAACCCCCGGGCGGTTTTTCGCCAAAACGCTAAACTGGCAGAAACCGCCCGGGGGTTTCGGGCGTATTTTGATGTTTACGTCTAATCAATGAATGTATGTCAAGGTCAAGTATAGCTAACTTATTCTGGGATGTGCATATAAAACCATACTACAAGCGTTAAAACGAAAAGAAGTATTTTATTCATTGTTTGTATCTATCTATCTATTAGTGTTTATCTATTCAATGAAATATTCTTATAATCCACTTAACTCTTTTATTTAAACCTTCTTCATTATTACACACAGTAGGTACATTAATTTTCCAGGAACCATAGACTACTAAACTTAATTTTTCTAATAACTAGTGATGGGACACTGCCCTTTCAACACTCTCCCTCAATGTTCCATCACTTAAACTTAACAATTTTACAAACTTATACATCTGCAGTTTACTTAACGGCTTAGTTAGTATATCAGCTATTTGCTCTTTCGTTGAAATATATCTTACATTAATTATTCCTTCCTCCACCTTCTGTTTAATGAAATTATACTTTACATCAAGATGTTTCAAACGCTTTTGATCAGGGTTATTGACTGTCTTTATAGTACTAGAATTATCTTCAAACATTACAACTTGGTTTATATCAATGTTCAACTCTGATAACAATTTTACAATCCAACAAGCATCCATAGAAGCTTCACAAAGAGAAATAAGTTCTGACTCAGTTGTACTTAAAGCAACAGTTGACTGTTTCTTTGATCTCCATATTACAGTATTATTAAACACTTTAAATAAATATCCAGATGTTGATTTTCTGTCTACTGTATCTCTGGCAAAATCAGCATCTGCATAGCCTACTAATACATTGTCTGCATCACATTCATACTTATGAAATACTAAAGAATACTCAATAGTTTGTTTTACATATCTTAGTACACGCTTTAATGATTTGTACAATTTCTCACATGGTTGAGATTGAAATCTACTGAGGTAACACACAGAAGCGGCAATATCTGGTCGAGATCCTATCATTGCATACATTAGAGAGCCAATCAAAGACCTACACTTATGTTCCCATTTAAAATCTATTTCACTGCTTTCAATATTTAAGACAAAATTAACATCCATGGGTATGTCACAACCCTTACACTCTTGCATTCCATACTTAGATAAAATTCTTTTCAAGTATTTAATTTGATTTATCCGAATCTCTCCTGGTAACTTATTTATACATATTCCTAAATATTCTAAGTTGTTATATCCCATATCTTTCATTCTGAATTTAGTGTTTAAAAACTGTTTTAGGTTATCTATTTCACATAATTCTCTCCCTAGAATCAATAAGTCATCTACATAGATTAAAAGGTAAATACCTGCCTTATAATACAAACAATAATCATTCTGAGACCTTTTGAACCCATATTTTGTTAAAGTTTCATGTAATTTTTCATACCAGTACTTTGGTGATTTTTTTAATCCGTAAAGTGATTTTGTCAACTTCAATACATAGCCTTGTGGTATTTGTAATCCTTCCGGTGGTAAAATATAAACATTTTCTTTAATATCTCCATAAAGGAAAGCTCCTTTTACATCCATTTGGCTTATATGGAAATCTTGGTATGCAGCAATTGATAACAAAATTCTTAACGTTTGTAACTTTAACACGGGTGAATATATGTCTTCTAACTGATCTTTTTGCTTAAAACCTCTTGCCACTAGCCTTGCTTTATATATTTGTTTGTCTGCTACTTCTTTCTTAGTGAATATCCATTTGCAATCTATTAGTTTTTCACTTTCTGGTTTTGGTACTATTTTCCAGGTTTCACTTTCCTCTATTACTTGTAGTTCTTCTTTAACTGCGTTTTTCCATAATTTTTCATCTTCTCTTCCTTCTATGTCCTGGTAACTAGTGGGAACATCTTCATTATTCGTTAACAATGCATACAATGCTTCATCACTATCATCATTTAAATTTAATTCATAATCTTCTTGCCACTTGGGTTTCTTTATCTTCCTTTTCTCTCTCCCTGTTTCTTTACTCTCTTCATGGATAATTTTATTTTTCTTTGCTGCGGTATTCGTCTTTTCTCTATTGCTCGATTCTCGTTCTGTCTTTCTTGTTGTATCTTTTCTTTCTTCAGATCTATATTCGTCTTCTTCTGCATCTTCATAATCTTCATTTTCAGGTTCATCACGTTCTTCAAAGTCATAAGCGGATTCTTTACTTTTAGGTTCTGGTATGTATACATAATTTTCATTCTTGTTCTCGGTTTCATTAAATATCACATTTCTTCCAATAACAATCTTATTATTTTCTTCATCATATAACCTATATCCTGATGTACTATAACCTACCATTATCATTTTCCTACCTGGATTATCAAGTTTCTGTCTTAGCTGTTTAGGAACATGATTATAAGCAATACTTCCAAATATTCTCATATTTGACACATCTGGCTTTCTCCCTGTCCATAACTCAGTTGGTGTCTTATCCTTTCCTACCGTTGGACTCCTATTTGTTACATAAGCTGTGTATAATACTGCGTCACCCCAAAATTCTTTTCCTAGTCCTGAATCATGTAAAACTGTTCTAGCCCTATCCATTAACGTCCTATTCATCCTTTCAGCCACTCCATTCATTTCTGGATTATATGCTACTGTATATTTAATAACTATACCTTTCTCATTACAGAATCTTTGCAGTTCGCCTGATGTATACTCACCTCCGTTATCTGCTCTGAGACTAATCAAATTTTTATTGAAATAGTTTGTAACATAGTTATAATATATTTTAAACTTTTCGAATACTTCAGACTTTTCTCTTAATAAATATATCATAGTAAAATGAGTGAAATCATCTGTGAATGTTAAAAAATATCTATAACCCTCTCTACTTGCAGGTGTGATTGGTCCACAAACATCTGTATGTACCAACTCTAGTGGTTGTTTTGCCCTATAGCCAATTCTATTAAATGGTTGCCTAGTCATTTTTCCTACCACGCATGGCTCACATAGTGCATGTTCATTGATTGACACATCTTTTAAATCATTTAAACCATAAACTAAATTTTTATTTCTCAAAATACTTAAATTTCTCAAACCCAAATGACCAAATCGCTTATGCCACTTCTGTACTATCTCATCATTGCTATTAGGCACATAGTTACAATTACTATCTAAGTTCGACTCCATTTCAATAGTATACAAAGACCCTTCTCTATTTCCAATCATATATAACTTATCATGGTAATACACCCTAACTTTTCCGGAAGAAAATTCTACTCGCATCTTTGCATTTTCTAATTTTGAAACTGACAACAAGTTCTTTCTTAGTTCTGGTACATAATACACATTCTTTATGGTAGAGTAAGTACAATTTTTACCTACATAAGACTTAACTTTAATATTTCCTATCCCTACTGCTTTTAAGTTTACACCATTTTTAGCTGCTGCAATAATTTTAGGTATTTTTAAATCTAAATATTCCGAAAACATGTCTTTTCTATTTGTAAGATGATCTGATGACCCTGAATCTATGCACCATACAATTCTTCCATCCTTCGTATTGTCCGTCGACCTATTTGAGTATGAAGCGAATGCCATATCGTCGTTATCTTCGGATGCTGAAAATGTATGTTGTTCTCGATGTGGTTGCCGTTGCTGTCCACGTCCACGCGCATGTGCATTTGCGTTCCACCCTCGTCCTGATCCTTGAATCCATCCCTGTGTATGTCCTCGTCTCTGATTCCACTCCTGCGTAGGCGGTCTTCCTCGGTAAAATCCTGATCCACGTCCGGTATTTCTCCCTCTCATATCATATCCATATTTAGGTAGTTGTCGACACTCATATTTTTTATGTCCGGGCTTTTTACAATTATAGCATAAAAAAACAGCGTTTCCGGTCTCACTACGAGGTTGCCTATCTATCAATCGTTTTTCTTCTTCGCCTAGTAGTCTTTCTTTCACAAAACTCACACTCAGGCTCGGCATAGTCTCCAATGTTGTAACCACCACCTCGTATGATTTAGGCATGGATAACAATATATGGTTTACCTTTTCTTCATCGGATATAATAGTTCCCGCATTCTTAAGTTGGGTAAAAATCTCCTCAATTTGAGTAAAATGAACCTGCAATCTCTCGTTCTCATTGTATTTAATTTGAGATAATTGACGTCTTAGGAACAACCTGCCACGGGTATTTTTCTTCATAAAACTTTCTTCTAATTTCTGAACCATATTATACGCCGTATTTTCCTCTCTAATATATTCTAAGTGGCTATCAGCCACTGTTGCTACTATGATGCTTTGCGCCTTAACCTCTAACTTTTTGTTGGCTTCTATACTCGCATAACATGGTTTCAATATCGCGTCGAGACATTCGTGTTCATTTAGTATTGTTTTCAATCTATAAATCCACGTGCTGAAGTTTTCTCCGTCGAATTGTTTAATTTGTTTGTCATAGTACGCTGATGACGACGCCATTTTTCCTTGTAGACCACGCCACGAAATGTTCACAATTGCTACGGCATAACATTCACTGACACGACGTAAAACACGTAGATCACATTAACCACGCTCTGCTACCACTATTAGTGTTTATCTATTCAATGAAATATTCTTATAATCCACTTAACTCTTTTATTTAAACCTTCTTCATTATTACACACAGTAGGTACATTAATTTTCCAGGAACCATAGACTACTAAACTTAATTTTTCTAATAACTAGTGATGGGACACTGCCCTTTCAACACTATCTACCTTCATTGTCGTGTCGCTGTCCTGCTATTTTGTTAATGTCAAAATTGTTTTAACTTGACTATCTGCTGACCGGGTATCATAGAAATCGCATTGTTTACTTTTGACTTCTATTTCTTTTTTATAGTTTGACCAAACACACCCATAACCAACCGCCTCAAGCCCTCTATGCCGAGTATATAGGACTAGCGATTTCTATGGTGGGTATTCTGCTTAGATTTATCTAGATGTCTTTCGGATTGCTAGTTAGGTCATCCAACTCAAACTGTTACCACGAAAAGGTCACTCTGATGGTGACCCAACGAAATATTAAACCATATAGGTACAGTATGCGTCATAAGTCCACTATAAGTTTGCTACAATAATACTATAAACAAGTATTGAACTTACGACCTTCTTCTAATAAACGTTGCACACAAACATAAATACTTGAATTAAAAGTACTCAGTGTGATTATTATTTTCAACATGTTAGCTGTCTTTAGTTGTGTGAGTGGTATAAGTCGCCACCCGCTACACCAACCGACGTTAGGTTCGATCCACAGGTTACGTTCAATAGTGCTGCACAGTATTGTAAACGTAACGGTGCCAGTGCAGTTTTGAACGTTGATTGTACCTATACTTGAATACAAGCACAATACAAAACAGTCGCATAAAACATCATATTATTCGTTCTGTAAAGAGTTTCAAGACGTGGGCAGAATGTTCGATAGACATCGTAACTCTTGGGAGTTTACTGTACAAAATGACTTCCTACTTATAAGTTATGGAGCTTTAGAACTACGGATATGTAGGTACTGGGTTTTGTGTTTGTTTTTGGTGAGGAAACTTCACTTAGTACCTATTTATACTTATTTCTATCATTTTTAGGGTCTCGTACCCAAAGGGTCAAAACAGGACCCTATTACTAAGGCTTAAATGTCCGTCCGTCCGTCTGTCTGTCTGTCACTAGGCTGTATCTTATGAACCGTGATAGCTAGATAGTTGAAATTTTCACATAAGTATTATGTATTTTTGTTGCCCCTATAACAACAAATACTTACTAAAAACAAAAAAAAAAAATTAAGTAGGGCTCCCATACAAAATGAAAGGGAACCCTTCATGCATGAGTCCGACTCGATCTTGCCGGTTTAATTGTTTTTGAAGTGAAAACTTCTTATGGCGCGTTGGGCACTTTTGTGGGTGAGCATTTTCAGCCGTTCTCGCGACAGATGAGATTTTGACAGAAGAGATTTTAACAGTTATTGTGCTTCTACTACTATGCAATATTGAAAACAGCGCCATCTCTGTGCAAACCACCGAACTACGATACTCACTTCTGTACAACAGTGTTAACAGCGACATCTCTCGGTAGATGGTGCAGGTTCGCAGCGAGCTGCCGTACGCAGTTCGCGTCGCACGCTAGCGCCATCACTGATACACGAGTGGGCATTTTCAGCCGTTCTCGCGACAGATGAGATTTCGACAGATGAGATTTTACACAGATATACAGTTTTCACTTCTGCCTGCACTCCCGGAGTGCGTTGTTTTTTTTTTCTTCTTCAAATAAGCTCCCACTTGTACCTTACTATGATTGTACCTGTACGGCTAGAAATAAGACCTCTTTGGTTGGGTTGTATAGTTATGGAGTATTGAGCGTGTTCAGATGACACGCGTCGACCACGCGCCCACCACGCGCATCACACGCGTTGAACACGTATAATTTGAGCCTTAAGACACATCAATAGATCTCAAATTGCATTTCTGCAAGCGGGCTTGGGGCGGGCGCGGGGCGTGCGCGTAGCGGGCGCGGGGCGGACGCGTGGCGTGAGCGGGTGGACTAGGATAAATGCAATTTGAGATCTATTGATCACTATATAGTAAAAAACAAAGTCGATTTCTCTGTCCATATATCCCTATGTATGCTTAAATCTTTAAAACTACGCAACGGATTTTGATGCGGTTTTTTTAAATAGATAGAGTGATTCAAGAGGAAGGTTTATATGTATAATACATGCATAATATAGCCGTGCGAAGCCGGGGCGGGTCGCTAGTTATACATATTTATAAACCTTCCTCTTGAATCACTTTATCTATTTAAAAAAACCGCATCAAAATCCGTTGGGTAGTTTTAAAGATTTAAGCATACAAAGGGAGGGACATAGGGACAGAGAAAGCGACTTTGTTTTATACTATGTAGTGATTAGCACACTTCTCTACCCGTTGATTCGCGACAGACTTTACTTCTTATAAATCTAATGCACTATGTTATAGGTTGATTTGTCAGTCCTGAAACTGAAGTTCTTCGGTAAAAATATAAAATGGCTGGTAATATTTCGCGACGTTTTTCGAAACTAGGTCACTCGGAAGGCTTCATGTCTGAAGAGGAATAAAGAACAGGGTTGCCACAAAGGATACAGAATCAAATTTAATGCGATTTATTTGCCGGTAAGATTTGACGCGTAGTCGGAGCAACGGAAAAAAATATTACCACTCATTCTACTAATCGGAGGCTAAGGAATATCTTGCGTAAATATATGCTGAAAATCGAGTGCGTCTCGATCATAGGGAAACAATCCTCAAAGATAATTTTACTAATAATAATAAATAATTTTACTAATAGAATATTATTAACACACAAAGATATGCGCGAAAAACATAACCCATTCCTTGCAGTCGGGTAAAAATAATGGGCAATCCATGCACATTTAAATTTTCAACCAAAAATGTGCTTTCTGTCTATCTGTCTACTTGACAGACAAAAGTGATGAATTGGCTTTACATTTCAGCGGAATTGGATTCCGTTGCGTAACTATTTGTTATGTAAAAACGTCACGTAGTGTCGACTTTGTTTTACAGAGTTTGCACTGATATAAAATACGATTTGATTTTTTTTAAGAAGACAAATTAAGATGTTTTTGTCGTACAGTCGAAATACCAATTAAATGAACCCCACGTGACACAGAGCTCACTCGCAAATGTAGTAGGTACCTTTTTACCTATTTTGTATTTTTTTTGTATTGTATATTGTTTAAAAAAAACAGAATCAGGTAATATTACTTTACAACCTAACAGATCCGAGAGTGAGCTCTGGGTCGTGGGGTTCAGCTAATTGGTATTCCGACTGTACATAACGGAGAAGAGTCCTGTCGATAGGGGTCCTAATATTTACTTTGGAAGCTCGACATGTATGTTTTTGGCAGTGCATTTTAAGACCCTATCGAAACAGGGAATTACACACAAAACCCTTAAAGCGTCTCGGAAACGGGATATTCAAAATAACGTTATGTATCATTCAACAAATGTTCCGTTCAAAAATATATCAAAATGCAAAAGAATTTGTTGAAGTTTCTACGACCTTCGGAATGAAATTATCTGCCACTAAACCACTTTGTAATTCAATATTTACATACTTATACGTACTGATAAGCATAAAATAGTAAACAGCTACCAAAGCACCTATTTAATTAAAAGATTGCATGTCAATCATTCATTCATCATCGTCAAAAAGCATGCACCATTGCATAGCGTGCATGCATTACATTTTCGTGTTTCTATGCAAATAATATGCACGGTATTTTCATATACTTCTCTAATTTATTGTTTATTTGAATTTCGAACTCATTTCTTTTTAATCTACGTTGCAAGTTGTGAAAGAAGGTTATATATCTTCGATCGTCTTTTGTTTCTCTACTTATTTGTTTGTTTCCAAATCATAGGTGAGTATGCGTAGTTGGTATTTTGCTGTATTTTGCGTAAGTAGTATTTTGCGAGTTTGGTGTTTTGCGTAGTTGGCATCTATACTAATATTATAAAGAGGTATAGTTTGTGGGGTTGTAATAGGTAATCTCCGAAACTAGTAGATCGATTTAAATGAAATTTTGCATAGAGATAGTCAAACTATCTCTATGCAAAATTAGTAGGGTAGCTGAGTGTATTTTTATCGAGGAATTTTTACGAGATCGGGACTTCCACGGGTGAAACCGTGGGCCTCAGCTAGTATTTCAATAATAGAAATGTCAAATGAACTTCTTTCAAAGGGGTTCTTACACTTACTAAGCAAGCTTGGCACAGTGTTTTTTTGTCTTATCGACCTTAACTCTATAGATTAAGTTAGTAGGTACCTAATTATGAAATGTCCGTGAAAAGCAAGGTCTTACAGCACAAGTACACATTCGACTCGCACTTGACCGGTTATTTTTGGAACGTATTTTTTGTTATTTTTCTTTCCAAGGTGGATCAGCCCTACTGCATTTTCGTTGCGACTAATGCAACTCACAGACACGAAGCTCTTCCGCGCTCGACTCTAGTTTCATTCGCTTTTAATTTGAGTACCTAGCTATACTTAGCTATGTAGGTAGGTATTCTAGGTAGGTAAATTTACCGGCTTGAATCTAGGAATTGAATTAACTTTGTTTTTAATCTTTCTATACAATGTATGGGTAAAATCTTTTCTACATTTGGTTGTAGTTTTATGAAGAGAATTTCTTATCGTTTCTAAGCGATAAGATTTCTATGTGTGTCTATACACAAATTATAAACTTTGTTTCCAAGCTCAAATAAATATTTTTTTGTGTCTAAAAAAGACTTATTTATCCTAAAATTATACCAAAATATCGTTGAAGATCCAAATTGTTTTTTTTTTGTAATAATTTGTAGTTTTGTGTGATTTAATAGATAGGTAGGTACTTGGATACAATTGTGAGAGGTGTAGTTATAAACAAATTGTTAAATAATTAAATATAGTTTTTCAAACAATGATGGGCTCAAATTAATCCTTTGGCGTCGTCAACGTGGTAGAATTAGGACCAAAATGCAAATGAAAATGTTAGAACTTATGTATTTTATCTCTGGCTGTGCCCTGTACCAGTAAATAACTCGTACCGTGACGAGTCGTAGGTTCGATGCCCGGTCACGAACATCAATTGACTGACATTCACGACTGGCCCGTGGCGAGAGAAAAATAGGGCCTTTACTTTAGGGCCTCATTCCAGTACAAAAAAAAATAAAAAGAAAATATTAAGTACAAACAAAATTTCGAATGATTCTTTTTGTTATTTATTACTAACTCTGTCGTGCAAGAATTGCGGCCCATAATGTGAAAAAAATATCAATATACATTATACACCTACCAAATGTTTCTAAACATTCTCTCTACTGACGTCACATATTTTAATTTATGCACAATGTAATCTTTAATTTGAGCTACAATTCCAAGCATCGGTGGTTCAGTGGTAGAATGCTCGCCTGCCACGCGGGCGGCCCGGGTTCGATTCCCGGCCGATGCAGTTCTTTTTGCAATCAAATTTTTTTTACAATAAAGACCGCACCTTTGAAAAAATACTTAAGTAAGTAATTGTTTTTTGAAGTTATACTTCTTTAGGCGCGTTATGAAAAAATGATGAGAGTGAAATTTTACAAAAGCGTCACACAAAATTCTCACGTCACACAAAATTCTCACGGGAGAAGTTGTTTAAATCTAAATTGAACTTTATTGATTGTGTTGACAATCCTTTTCCAGTCCAGAGTTTTTTGTCGGACGAGTTTTTTGTCGGACGAGTTTTTCGTCGGACGAGTTTTTTGTCGGACGAGTTTTTTGCCGGACGAGTTTTTTGTCGGACGAGTTTTTTGTCGGACGAGTTTTTTGTCGGACGAGTTTTTTGCCGGACGAGTTTTTTGTCGGACGAGTTTTTTGTCGGACGAGTTTTTTGTCGGACGAGTCTTTTGTCGGACGAGTTTTTTGTCGGACGAGTTTTTTGCCGGACGAGTTTTTTTTTTTTTTTTTTTTTTTTTTTTTTTTTTTTTTTTTTTTTTTTTTTTTTTTTTTTAATAATGCCAAAGAAGTATAACTTCTCACGCGCGTACATAAGTACACGCACCCATTTTTTTTATTTTATTGTATAAGCATACAAATTTAAAAATTAGATAATGAAGACACGCGAGCTTCAATCTAAAATTATATTACAGTGACACATCATTTGGGTCACTAGGAAACTAAACTGCGGTTATTTTAATTGTGACCCAAATTATATTCAGCCTAGTTTAGTGAAATGACGAAATTAACTAGCTATGCCCAATAGCTAGCTAGGACTAATAAATAGTCTAAGAATATTTCTAAACATATAATTTAAATTCAGTAATCGATTGTTGTAAAGAAATATGAAACTAGCAGCGTTCTGTGATTTCACTCGCGTAACTCCCGATCCCGTGGGAATATCGGGATAAAAAGTATCCTATGTTATTCCCAATGAATCATTGTATTCTCGTACCACGTTTCATGAAAATTGGTCCAGTAGTTTAGGAGCCTATTCGTAACAAAACAAACAAAAAAACTTTCCTCTTTATAATAGAAATAGAAAATCTTTATAATAGAAATTAGTAATAGTAGTTATTTACTTTTCTAAATTATTTGTCTGATTTCGAGAAAAATTAACTACCTAATCAATTAAATAAATATGAATATACTAACTATTAATTTAATAATACTACCAGTTACTATTAATATAACTAATAATAACAACACTATAATAGTAAAATATTACTATTAATTTAAGAAATATGGAAGATGTTTTTATATAATAAACGACCAGCCCCGGCTTCGCACGGCTGTATTATGCATTATATCTAAAAACCTTCCTCTTTAATCACTGTATCTATTTAAAAAAACCGCATCACAATCCGTTGCGTAGCTTTAAATATTTAAGCATACAAAGGGATATAGGGGATATAGGGACAGAGAAAGCGACTTTGTTTTATACTATGTAGTGATAATGTTGCCATAACATGTTGTTTAGAAATAGACATGTAAATGCATAAACTATTCCTTTGTAGTGTTAATTAGGCGTCTACTTCCTAATGGAAGATGTGTGAATTTCCCATTTTCATACCTCTGTGTACCTAACGTTGCGATATTTTGCTAACATCACAAGGTTAACAAACTTCGTAGTGTTATGTTAACTTGTTATTATGAGAGCTCCTTATAACCTCTGGACGCCTGGTACATAAGTTCTTTTCTGAACTGACTTTAGCTATAAATAAATAAATATAGCAGGCCATTTCCACACATCGCCATCTAGCCCCAAGATGAGTAACTAGACTTGTGTTATGGGTGTGCTAGACAACGGATATACTACATATATACCTACTTTCCTTTTGAAAATATCTAACTAAACCATATATAGAAACAATCAGAGCACAGAAAAATACCCAAGCATAAATACTTGTCTGAGGCGGAAATCGAACCCGCAACCTTGGTGGGAGTCCGGCATGGTGACCATTGTGCCAACTGGGTCGTTTGAGCTACAGTCAAGCATGCTTGGTTATCACCTGAGGTACAGTATGTGTCATAAGTCCAATATCAGTTTGTGACGATAATACTACAATCAAGTATTGGAGTTACGCTTACGACCTTCTTCTAATAGACTTTACACACAAACATAAATACTTGAATTAAAAGTACTCAGTGTGATTATTATTTTCAACATATAAGCTATGTATTTAGTTAGCTGAGTGGTATAAGCCGCCACCCGCTACACCAACCGACCGTGTGGGATCGATCCACAGGTTACGTTGTAATAATGTTCAAATTTAGTGCTGCACAGAATTGTAAACGTTACGGTGCTAGTGACTTTTAGAACGTTGATTGTAGGTACCTATTATTTCAAGAGAGCATTACGACCTTCTAATTTAATACTCGTAGAGACATTTTATCTATGTTCCTACCCCATAACTAGGGTGTACCATTTCCTGATAGTCAGTCAAGTGTTGCACTCGGCCAGCCGAAACCAACTCGTTCAGCTGTGGAGATCGCATCGACAATTATTGTTAGAACTTTTTGTTCACTTGTTTACTGTTACTTGTTTTAATTGTTGGTCTTTAAGGTTACTAGAGTGGAGTCTGCGAGCTCATATATAGAGAAAACCAGCCACTCTCGCACGATGTGTTCCGTACATTTTTGTTATTATGGCAACAGAAATACATCATCTGTGACATCGCGGTATAAGAGATACAGCCTGGTGACAGACAGATGACAGACGGACAGTGGAGACTTAGAGTAAAATGGTCCCGTTTTTACCCTTTAACAGAACCCTAAAAATGTTTCTAGAAGAATAATTGAGAATAATTTCTAGAGTTTAGTCAAAAAAAATTATAAGAACTATTCTTCACTACATAACATAAAACAAAGTCGGTTTCTCTGTCCCTATATCCCTTTGTATGCTTAAATCTTTAAAACTATGCAACTGATTTTGATGCGGTTTTTTTAATAGATGGAGTGATTCAAGAGGAAGGTTTATATGTATAATACATGCATAATATAGCCGTGCGAAGCCGGGGCGGGTCGTAATTTGTAAACAAGATTCTTAAATTAAAATACTGATTATTTTCAAGAACATTAATTACTAAAAATAAGAAATTATTCTATAGTGTCTATAGAGTGAGCGTAATTTCTTGCTTCAAGCAAGCTTCATTTTTAGGGTTCCATTGTTCTGTGTACTAGACCGCAGGGTAAACCAGGGGTAAGATGAAAAGATGACATTAAACGACACGAAGGTCGTGATTGAATGGCTACTACGGCTCTAGGCCGTCGGAAGTGGAAGAGTGGAGTGGCATTTCAATATTCCATCTTAGGGTGTAAAATAGCAGGCAAAGCCGCGAACAGAAGCTAGTTCATCATACACTCTATTTGTTAATGGGACATTTTATCACAGAGCGGTATTGTACGAAATACCTATTTATTTATATACAATGTAAATAAACCAGTTAGGTAAATTAAATACACTGTTATGACCTTATTTACATAATCACGAGGCATATAGTTACTGTATGCGTCTTAAGTCCACTATCAGTTTGCTACCATAATACTATCAACGAGTATTGGACTTACGACCTTCTTCTAATAGACGTTACACACAAATATAAATACTTGAATTAAAAGTACTCAGTGTAATTATTATTTTCAACATGTTAGCTATGTATTTAGTTGGCCGAGTGGTATAAGCCGCCACCCGCTACGCCAACCGACGTGGGTTCGATTTACAAGTTAAGTACGTTGTTATAATTGACGACCCAGTAGGCACAATGGTCACCATGCCGGGCCACCAAACACTTGGTTGCGGGTTCGATTCCCGCTTCAGGCAAGTATTTATGCTTAGATATTTGTCTTGTGTTCTGGTTGTTTCCATCACTACATAGTATAAAATAAAGTCACTTTTCGCCGTCCCTATGTCCCTTTGTATGCTTAGATCTTTAAAACTGCGCAATGGATTTTGATGCGGTTTTTTTTAAAGATAGAGTGATTCAAGACGAAGGTTTATATGTATAATACATGCATAATATAGCCGTGCGAAACCGGGGCGGGTCGCTAGTATATTATATATTTACAAAAGAAAAGTATCTAAGTAGTATATCTGTTGTCTAGCACCCATAACACAAGTCTAGTTACTTATCTTGGGGCTAGATGGAGATGTGTGGAATGTCATGCAATATTTATTTATTTATAATGTTCAAATAGTGCTGCACCAGGATTGTAAACGTTACGGTGCCGGTGGACTTTTGAACGTTGATTGTACCTATTTATATAAAATGATATTAATATGCCTACATTATAATAATTGCTACGGTTCGTGGTTTTGTATGCCATTTTGTGAATTCGAGTGATATTTCAACGGGATTCGTATTATTGTGAGATTTTAATTAAAAATGTATTATTATAAATTGTATTTAATGTACGTCGGTTACAAAATTGGAGGTTTTATGGTAGAGTTCTTTGAACTTTCCTAAAAAAATCCGAAATAAAAAAAGTTGAAAATTAAGGTACATTTTTGGTACCTTACAAGTTTTCACAGAAATACAAATTTGCCCATATCTTTTTACCTTGATTTTTATACACCTGATAGTCAAAGTCAAATTTCTTTATTCCTTTCGATGCTTATGTACATACACATGGTCACTTGGAATCGTCTTAAAAAGGGACTATAGACCTCAGTATCTGGTATAAATTTCAACTTGCTAGGTCCATCCGTTCCTGAGAAAATCGGCGGAAACAGACATACAGACAGACGGACAAGAAAGTGATCTTATAAGGGTTCCTTTTTTAACCCCCGACGCAAAAACGACGGGGTGTTATAAGTTTGACGTGTCTGTGTGTGTCTGTCTGTGGCATCGTACCACTGAACAATCACTGTGCCATCTAATGGCCTCCTCCCCGTCGCCCCCCCTGCAGTCTAACAATTATGATTGCTCCATTGGTTTGTGTTTTAAGACCAAGACCCCGTCTTGCCCGCTACCCCGTCTTGCCCGCTACCCCGTCTTGCCCGCTACCCCGTCTTGCCCGCTACCCCGTCTTGCCCCGCTCTCCCCCTAGCTCCCGAACGGCTGAACCGATTTTGATTTAGTTTTTTTTGTTTGAAAGGTGAATTAGTCGGGAGTGTTCTTATAGCTATGTTTGATCGAAATCGGTTTTTTACCTTTAACCCTAAAAAATGCGGTTTTTTTTAATGTAACCTTGAAATATTCAAAAGTTGTAGAACAAAAGTTGTTCGCCTAGACTTCTAGAACAAACCCCTACCCAAAAAGAGGGGTGTTATAAGTTTGACGTACTCCGTCTTTATCATCTAACGAACGGATGAACCGATTTTGAGCTGGCTTCTTTTACTTGAGTATACTCCAGAGTCTACTTTGTTACTTTTGTTACCTGACTGCCTAGTAACTATACATATACATACTTCACTATCACTACATAGTGACGACCTCTGTGGCGCGTCGAGCGAACACCAGACTGCGACGCAGAAGGTTGCGGGTTCGATTCCCGCCGGGAACAAGTATTTATGCTGACCATAAATTCTTGTTTCTGGTTCTGGGTGTTTCCTATATGTATAATATGTATATATTTACAAAAAAAAAAGTATATAAGTAGTTTATCCGTTATCTGGCACCCATAACACAAGCATTAAGTTGCTTAGCTTGGGGCTGGATGGCGATGTGTAATATGTCCTGAAATATTTATTTATTTTTATAGTATAAAACAAAGTCGCTTTCTCTGTCCCTATATCCCTTTGTATGCTTAAATCTTTAAAACTACGCAAGGGATTTTGATGCGGGTTTTTTAAATAGATAGAGTGATTCCAGAGGAAGGTTTATATGTATAATACATGCATAATATAGCCGTGCGAAGCCGGGGCGGGTCGCTAGTCTATTATAATGTTCGGTACATATAGAAATATTGACTTTACATCTGTTTGTGTCACTAAAGGTTAATACACTTCAAGGACGTGTTACATCACTTTATAATTATGTTTACACTAATACAAACATTGTAGATAAATGTTTAAGTGTGAATCGAACGCTATGGATAGGGTTGCCAACATTTATTGCCAGAATATAGTATTTGCTCTAAAAATAATATAATACTTACTATAAATATATGAGAGACACATGGACTCATCCGATATACAGACGGCCCAAATGGAACAAATTCATGGTGTCAAAAGATAAACTCATCCAATTTTTTTTTGTATGGAGTTAAATAGTCAAGTACAGTCATGAAGAAAAGCGTTTAATAACTACGGTATTAAATTTTAATGCCTATTTTAAAATGTTCAACTAGTGCGGATTTAACTTGAAAGAACTTGATGTGTTTTATTGTTTTTATGTTTATATTTTCAGCTTTTTACTATAAGGCAAAGTCAATAGAATGGTTATGTTATAGCCTATAATTTTTACTTCTTATTCAAAAGCTTTGTCTTGTTCGCTCTAGAAAACTTTTTTATTATGGCCATGGAAGCGATTCGAGTGACCTCAATTTATTTGACTTTTAAAAGAATTATCAGAAAATTCTTTTAGGACACAAATAAATACTTAACATAATTTTTCAGACTAGTAGGTACCTTTTGAAATATTTTGCTTCCTATAATTTTCCAATAGTAATATAGTACGAACACTTTAAATATAGTACAATACTATATTTTTTATAGTACGGTTGGTAACCCTATGGATCCAAGGTGAACGGGTCATGGGGCAGAGACAGGTGGATCTTGAGATTTTGGACTGATGTCATAGAAATATTTAACATTTTGGGGGTTCGTTCATATTGGGGGACATGGGACATCTAGGGCTAAATTCCACGGATTCTCGTCTGTCCCACAAAGTGATCCCTAGTGGTAAAGGAACCATCTTCTGGGAAGCTTCGGCCACGGTTTATTAATCGTTCCTAAGTCAGAACATAAGTCTGTTACAGTCACAGAAGTCTAACACTATTGTCTTCATTTTTGACTCTTCAAGAGTCAAAAATTACAATTTACAACATTTCAAAGTTTTTTAAGGGCCACATTTTTTTTTGGCCACATTTTTTGCTAACAATAAATAAGTAAGATAGTCGCACTCCAAATGTCAACTTCTTCACCTCACTGTAGCAATCGGGAAGACTATTCTATATTATACAGGAAAAGTATTTTTGTAGTGCAAATTTTTTTTCTGCTGAATATATGTCGGCAGTGGAGTACATTTACGCAAAAAATAAAATAAAAAAAACCAAAACTTAATGTGAAAAACTTCCTGCAATTTCTAAATTATTGGGTATCTCAATATTGATACACACAGTGACACGTAGGTACCTACCTTCATTTAGAGCGCGCTATTAAACTCGCTGGCGCTAGTATTGTGTCCATGAACTTCGTCGTTTTGTTAGAAACACTTAAATGGTTATAGCTCTGAGAGTTTTTGAGTTAGCTCCAAAATAAAAACAACAGTATTTTTTATTTTAATGTGCTTAAAACATACCGAAATTTGTGCACTACAAAAATACTTTTCCTGTATAAGTGCTTCAAGTCACGGTACCTATTTAAAAATATAAAATACTATTTGCATAGGAAACTAAAGAGCTACAGCTTCACATTCAAAGAACCGCATGTGGCTCTCGAGCTGCAGGTTGCCGGCCCCTGTCTTAGGGGGTTGATCGGGTGAACAGTTTGCCACGAAAGTAAATCCGTTACATTTTTCTACCTGTCTGTTAGGGCCTATTTTTCAATACACATGTAGCGGATATACGTACCTCCGTTTAAACTATTTCAAGAGGATTGTGTATCTTTTAATGATAGCATCAAATACGAGCCCAAATCGAAACCCTACGAGGTAAATATAGTCCTTTGTTAAACAAGGCATACAAAATTACCATAGAGTATACTTACCTACCTACATTACCTACACACTACTGCTCAACCGTTCGAAATGTTACCATAGTATAAATAACAGTAGGTAAAGTCCACACTGACATAGGAAATAATATCTTTACAGAAAAAGAAGACCTACAAAAATGTGAACACTCTTTTCAAAACTTTGTCCTTAAAAATGGCGGCTTTTGATAGTGTTGCGTAGATATGTTTTGTTGATTGAAATGACATTTAATTATGTATACTTTCAAATCAAATCAAAAACAAAAACAATAGGAGTTATGAAGTGCATTAAATCACTTTGAACCGTCTTAAAAATTAAGTTAGGATGTGTGGTTTCGGATAAATGGTGTTTCAATATTATTATTTTATTCTTCTGTCTCCTGTCACCGAAAGTTATGCCCATAGAAATCCTAAATCCGCATGTCCTAATGGATTCTACGGTTTTTTTTTCTCGGACTAAAGCTGAATATTGGCCATGCGTGTCTGACAACAGCAGTCAGTGTTTGTTTGAATTTGTATGACTGTTAACTTTTGGCAGCATTAACAACAAAGAAACTTTAAAAAAAAATCCTTGGCGATTGATCGCGAAAAGTTTTATGTAAATGGTATAGAAGCGCCTCCACTAGTGTTTAAAACCTCATTGGTGTACCGCAGAGTTTTTAAAAATACGGCTAGGGTGACCACACAGCGTGAAGCCCTACAAGGCACTGGCTTACAAATAGAGAGGGCCAATTTAAATTAAAATCACGGCAGGTGGTCCGCCGAAGGGCAGGAGAAAAATCAAATTCTGTTGAAAACACTTGTCGGTGAACAGAAAAAACATAGATTACTTAATTAAGTTGTCCAAATTAAGTATTATTTTAATTTTTTATATGATAGTTTTATGTTCATCTGGTAATTTTCGAGTCGATAATATTAAGATTAACTAATCAAGTTGAAGTATTTTTATCTACATCTCTCTAATCTTTATAGAATAACTAGCGACCCGCCCCGGCTTCGCACGGCTATATTATGCATGTTATACATATAAACCTTCCTCTTGAATCACTCTATCTATTAAAAAAATATAGTGATTATTTTTTATTGTTTTGTTTGTAGCGGGAAGGCTCCTAAACTACTGGGCCGATTTTGATGAAACTTGGTATAAGGATACATTGATTCATTAGGATTAACTAGGCTATTTTTTATCCCGATATCCCCGCAGGATTGGGACCTACGCGGGTGAAACCGCATGGCGCTGCTAATTTGAACTAGATCTTAATGATAGAGAATTAGAAAACAACAACGAACAAAGAAAGAAAGTTGACAATAGATTCGACTTTTGAATTTGAACATTGCATCATCACGAAGTCACGTTCCGTCAAAGTTATCAGATTTATTGTCTTTGGTTATTAGAGAAAAGGTATATTATTTCTTGGGGTTCCGCAACCTAAGGGTAAAAACGAGACTGTCTGGATGTTTGTCACCAGGCTGTATCTCATGAACCGTGATAGCTGGACAGTTGAAGTTTTCACAGAAATATTTCTGTTGCCGCTATAACAACAAATACTATAAATAGAATATAATGGTGCGGAACCCTTCTTGGGAAAGTTCGACTCGCACTTGGTCGGTGAATTTTGACAACCTACACTTACTTACAACCACCTTACAATATAAGGCCGCCCTTTGTGTCACTCTAGGATTTTTCCTTAAAATAATATTCAAGTTTCCCGTTTTTAGGTTTGTATTACATGTTTTATTTTGTTTAGGTATGTTTTTATTTCTATGGTACCTACAATAAAGTGTCTAACTATCTTTCAACAGATTTTATTTATTACTAGCTAAGCTAAGCCCCGCGGTTTCATTCGCGTAAGTTCTGATAATCCGGAATATCGGGATAAAAACTATCCTAGGCTAGCCTAGCCGTTTTCGAATTATAAATCGTATAACTAACACGACTATTTGAGATTCTGGACAATGTAGCAGATACTAAAGTTATTAAACGGTAAGAAAAAAAAATTAATAAATCTTTATTGTCTAAATTATTTACCTTATCAGTAATATTGCCCTACTCCTCCTATCACACAAGAGTAATTAGACAAAAGGAGAGGTGATGTCAGGTATATTTACGGTATGTTTGTCTTGTGAAAATGGTGCTCGAAACAGCATCGAAATATCGGATTATTCATAACCTGACCCAAAAACAGAACCCAGTAGCGGGTTAAATTAGAAATAAAATGATTATTTTCACTTTTTCTTCGTCTTCTTTGCTCTCCGATGAGGGCAGTAAACCTTCGAAAGTAAGATTTACGGACAAAGTAAAAAGTTAGTTCAAAACTCGGTAACTCCGTTGGAATGTCCAAACTAATAAATCTCGGAAAACTTTTAATCCATGAGAAAGTTTGAGTTTCTGTAATTTTTTTGACGTAGAAGAATGCTATCCGGATGCACGCATTTTTTTTTCTGTATTTAATGGTCCAGATAAAAACGTGGGTAAATTATTTAGCTTCACTCGTGGGAGGGTCTCCTTAAAGATATCATTCGTAATTTTGGCTCACGATCAGATAGTCTAAGTAGCAAAACATTTTTAAGGAAAAATGCATCTTCAAAAATTGCGACTAAGACGAGACTCGAACTCGCATCCTTTGAATACCTCTCGTATCCTTTTAATCCTTTTTATAAGTGGCGGAATTGGTAACGCATTTGAACGGTATTCAAAGGATGCGAGTTCGAGTCTCGTCTTAGTCGCAATTTTTGAAGATGCATTTTTCCTTAAAAATATTTTCAGATAGCCCAGTGCAGGCTTAGCACTTTAAAAAAAATAAAAAATCATTAAGTAGCAAAACGTCAAACAAAGCGAAAAGTCTAGTGAGCAATCTGCCTAGTTAGCTAATCGCCCATGTAGCAAAACGTTTAACAATCAAGAGGTCTATATATCAAAACGTCTTTATAGGAAATCGTCAATTTCTTAAAATGCCTGAACACTATTAACCACAAAAATGATTATAATAATACCATTTGAGGGCAAGTACATATTACATACAATTGTGCTTGTGTTCCAAAAAACATTTAAATAAGTAAGTATAATAACTTAACTAAATATTAATATTATGTTAATATCGAAGTCTATATTTAAAACAGTAAAAAAAACTATCTATTGTCCAAAAAAACAAGACGAGTTCTGCGCTGAGGTGTCATGCTGTGCAGAAAACAAGTGCGAATCGGACTTACGCACGAAGGGTTCCGTGTCAATATATTCTGTTGTAGTATTCGTAGCGGTAACAGAAATACATCATTTGTGAAATTTTCAACTGTCTAGCTATCACGGTTCATGAGATACAGCCTGGTGACAGACAGACGGACAGTGGAGTCTTAGTAAAATGGCCCCGTTTTTACCGTTTGGGTACGGAACCCTAAAATCTTTTAGAATTAAAACTAGCGACCCGCCCCGGTTTCCCACGGCTATATTATGCATGTATTTATACATATAAACCTTTCTCTTGAATCAAGGGACGGCGAAAAGTGACTTTATTTTATACTATGTAGTGATAGTGATTGTCCTAATATCTACTCTATGAATAGGCTTAATCTCTTTGGTTATTATCCACCGATTATATAACGCGATTATTATCTTATAATATTAATTAATTAAGTTCTAACTTTGAAGACGTTAACGATGTGGCATCATGCTGTGCTGCTGACTGCTTTAAATGAACTTTAATAAGCTTTGAATGAGTTGATTATTAATTAAAAGTTTTGTAATAGACTTTAGGATGGGTTTTGTATAAAAAGATATTTCAAGCTTTATAATTAACTATAACGCGCCTCGCGGCTTGACCCGTATCAATCCCGATCCCACGAGAATATTGGGATAAAAAGGAGCCTATGTTACTCCCAATGAATCAATGTATCCTTATACAAAGTTTCATCAAAATCGGTCCAGTAGTTTCGGAGCCTTTTCGTTACAAACAAAATAGTACCTTGTTATCCTAGGTGTGAAAGTCACTCATTACAAGTCCCGAGACGGAGTTTGGCGCCCGAGCGTAGCGAGGGCGCTAATAGTTCGAGGGACTTAATGAGTCTTTCACCCGAGGTAAACACTGTGCTTTTCATTACGAATAATACATAAAATTCTTCCTAACAACGAGATTGGATGAGAGACTCCATACTACTGATCCTCTTACAAGGTTGGGACCAAAGAGGTTATTTATACATGTAGTGTTATTCTTTGGTGCTACCTAAAGCAAGGAGGTTAGGTTTTGAAGTTCCTAATGTATAATGATACTGATACTGGCTATATGCACATTGCACAAGTCGTGCGAAGCCATAATTTGACATGACAGCTGTCAGTGAAAGCGAAAAGCCCTAGGGCTGGAAGTTTTATTTTCTACACGCTCTTCAGGCATCTTTAGACCTACTTTCGGAGTATGAGTAATGAAAAGATATTTTCTGTTTATAATTTACGCGACGTGGTAGTTTTGATTTAAATACTAAAACCTTCACCTAGAATCAATCTATCTATTAAATAAAACCGCATAAAAATTCGTTTTGTAGTTTTAAAGATTTAAGCATACATTTATATTCATTTACAACGTTGTGATTTCGAAATTTATACTAAACTACCATCCTAACAAAAAAAATTTTGATGTTGTTCGATTCTCAGACGTAACTAATATACACAAAAACAATATACAAATCGTTTCAGCCGGTTCGGAGAAGTTTGGTGACAACTATGTCCTTCTCTATCTCCTAAACTCCACTTTTGTTACCGGTCTCCACTTTTGTTACCGGCCTTAACTTTTGTTACCGGCCTCAAGTTTTGTTACCGACGAAACATCCACATATTCAGGTCGATAGCCCATCACACTATCTAAGCGCCTGTTATCACCTTCGTGTCACTGATAAGAGATAGCGATCGGATACGTAGAGCTCATTGACCTCGATACTTTTACTGATTTCCATTTTAATAGTAAAAATAACAGGTGAGGTTGAACATAAGGCCCGACATATGCAACTTTCTGTCAGTCTGTCTGTCTGTTTTTTTTTCGGTTAATTGTTTAAATAACCCAGTTAGAAATCGAAATTTAACATTGTTTTCTCAAATTTCGCTTTTAGAACATAATTTTAACTGAGTAATTTTTACAAAAAAAGAACGAAAAAACATGTAACAAATAACGCTACATTTCGATTTCTAACTGGGTCATTTTTTAAACCTTATAAAAAAATATTCTTTTGATACCTATGCGCAAAAAGCTCGCCGAAAACCATCAATTTTCCACACACGTAGACTCGGCTACGTACCGTTACCCTGTTGGATTTCCCTGGTTGATTGAAGGACGCGCCTTTAGCCATACTTGATGAATATCGGTTTCCCAACGATCCAGGTTAAAAAATATATGTTTGTCTAGGTAAAGTGAATGCGCAAGTTAGTAGTAATAGACATGAATTCTAACAACATTTATGCATGAACATTTATGCTGATATATCATTATTATAAAATAAGTTATGCATAAAAGGATTTCTTTATGAACGTTATGCAGAGTATACAAAATAACGTTATGCGAATTTAATTTATGCCTTTTTAATTTATGCAACCCAATATGGGCCCAATTAAACTACTAGCTTTTGTCGGCTTTTCCGTCAAACTGAGCACAAAGAAAGCGGCTGAAAAATAACATAATCAAGGTTTTATCAGCTTTATTTATTAGATAAACATTAGTTACGTATTACTATTTTTTATATTCTGTAGATACCGTTTTCTTTTTAGTGTGTTGCATAACTACTACTACTGTACTGTGTTTATTTTTTACAATTTCCCCTTCTTGAATTCAAAATTCTGTCTGACTGAATGACATATCAACGTGTCACAGATAGCTGTTATGACGTAGACATTAGATAAGAGTTTTGAAAAATTAACTCCCTCGCGTACGAAGTTGCAGGTGAAAGCTAGTTCTCGCTAAAACTCGAAAATAACTCAACCAATTTTGACGATTTTTGTGTGTGTTTAAGGATGGTTTAGTTAGATTCACCACCCAGTGGCTTTTCAGGATATGATAATGTGGTAATAACTTCACTACATTATAAAATAAAGTCCTCCGCCGCCGCGTCTGTCTGTCTGTTCACTAGAAAAATAAAAGATTTTAAAAGAGCTACTGCACCGGTTTTCATGTGGTTTCCATCAATGAACAGAGTGGTTCTCGAGAAAAGTTTTATTATATTATAAAACAAAACTACCACGCGTAAACGAAGTCGCAACAGCTAGTTTTAAATAAAAACCAGCGTGTTTTTCATATAGACGGACGGTAAATCTTGTAGTAGATATGGTTTATTATTTGGCTTCCTCTCATATCGTCTATCAAGTATGTAGGTATCTAGCGTTTGTTCTTGTATCTACCTAGAAAGGTTTCCTTTGAAAAATAATGATAGAGAATTTACTTTTACTAGTTCTCACTGATTTTATGGTACGAAATATCCTATGCATGTTGATGAGGGTAGAATAATGGTTTAAACAGAAAAAAAATCTTATGTTTGTTCGAAATCAAAGAAAAATACGTATTAAATACCTAACAAGGACTTAAAAAAGCAACCTACTATTAAAACTCGGCCAAGTACGAATCGGACGATCGCGCACCAAGTGCTCCACACCATGTTGTATGGGAGCCCTACTTGTTAAGAGGAAAGGGTACCGGCGCTCTCTATACAAACGTCGTCGACTGTTTCCTCCCTGGATAATGAGACTAGCACAAATATTTTTGTTTGCTAGTTTGTTAGCTCTTTTAAGCCCTCAACGGCTTGCTAATAATAGTTACCAATAACCCTGTATTTATCATCACTATCACTTCACTATCACTACATAGTATAAAATAAAGTCACTTTTCGCCGTCGCTATGTCCCTATATCCCTATGTATGCTTAAATCTTTAAAACTACGCAACGGATTTTGATGCCGTTTTTTTTAACAGATAGAGTGATTCAAGAGGAAGGTTTATATGTATAATACATGCATAATATAGCCATGCGAAGCCGGGGCGAGTCGCTAGTATCTTATATTTATTTATTAGTAATATTATTGACGACCCAGTTGGCACAATGGTCACCATACCGGACTGCCAAACACAGGGTTATGGGTTCAATTCCCGCCTCAGACAAGTATTTATGCTTAGATATTTGTCTGTGGTCTGGTTGTTTCTATGTATTATAAGTATATATTTACAATAGAAAAGTATATATTAAGTAGTATATCCGTTGTCTAGCACCCATAACACAAGTCTAGTTACTTAGTTTGGTTGGGGCTAGATAGCGATGTGTGGAATGTCCTGCAATATTTATTTATTTAGTATATTAGATAGATAGATAGATAGATAAATTTTTTATTGTAAACACCAATTTCAAATAACATTAATAGTAAAAATTAAAAGCTTAAGTCTAAGTGTTACAAAGGGCGGCCTTATCGCTCAAAGCGATCTCTTCCAGGCAACCTATAGACTACCTATAGTCTATTAGACGACTTTGAAGTAAATAATAGCAGAGAACAATAATAAATGAAGTACCATTATATTGCAAAAACAGTATAATTTCATACCAGAAATAATGTAACACGACACTATTGTCCGTCTGTATGTCTCGCAAGCCGGACGCGAACCTAACACCGTTCGCTGACTGGGGAAATAAAAACTTCTACCAAATAAAAAACAACTGGATTGCACTTTTCCAAATTGCTGCAATCTGCATAATTTTTTTAACCTACAGTGCAAAGGGAAAATAAGAAAACTGAAATAAATGAAACATTAAATTGAGTTTTGTTACTTATTAAAAAAGTGGCTGTGACATACGGCAGACAGACAGACATGACGAATCTATAAGGGTTTCGTTTTTTGCCATTTGGCTATGAAACCCTAAAAAATTCAAAATGCCTGCAATATGCGGGGTATGGACACTATCCCCATAATGCTATACCCAAAATAGGGATAGCATTATGGGGATCCCATCAAATTTATAATCAAGCCAATTTGGGGTATAATCATTAAAAAATATTGTTAAGTTTTATGTGCGAATCAGAACGCATCAAACGGTTTGCAGACATTTTTTTTTTATTGTTGCAATTTAAAAAAAGATTTTGAAACACAAATCAGCATGTCTTCCGCCGCGTCTGTCTGTAAACCATAAGTAAACTCAAAAACTACTGCACTGATTTTCATGCTGTTTTCACCAATGGAGAAAGTGGTTTTCGAGGAAGGTTTTCTATTTAAAACAAAACTAACACGCGTACGAAGTCGCGGGCAACAGCGAGTTATTATTATACAGGGTTATTGGTAATTATACTAGCAAGCCGTTGAGGGCTACTTCTTCCAATAACCCTGTATAATCCGTTGTAAAATAACTTTTAGTTGGTTTTTAACCGACTTCAAAAAAGGAGGAGGTTCTCATTTCGTGGCGTGTATTTTTATGTATTTGTTTTTAATGAATTGGTTCCGATATAGTAGACCGATATTGATTAAACTTTGTATGGGGAGACATTAAAACATGGGATGTACTAACATTTATTTTGTACTAGCGACCCGCCCCGGCTTCGCACGGCTATATTATGCATGTATTATACATACAAACCTTCCTCTTGAATCACTCTATCTATTAAAAAAATCGCATCAAAATCCGTTGCGTAGTTTTAAAGATTTAAGCATACATAGGGATATAGGGACATAGGGACAGAGAAAGCGACTTTGTTTTATACTATGTAGTGATAGTGATTAAGCAGGTATAATTTCAAGAGATCAAGAATTTCGCGAATAAAGCAATGAGACGCTGCTCTCATGTTTAATTTTTATATTTAACTAGCTGCGCCCCGCGGTTTCACCCGCGTAATAATTTTCTACGCAATTTTCTTAATATTTTCTTTCATAAGAACCTTCTCCTGACAATAACAAACACAACAAAAAAAAGAATTTGCCAAATTGGTCCAGGCGTTGTTGAGTTATGCGCTTACCAACACATTTTGCGATTCATTTTTATATATAAGATTTATAAATATTAATTCCTATATTATTTAACGTTATTATTGTAATTTAAATAAATAATTTATTTAAATAACCAGTTATTTCTGATCGTTTTCTGATGGAATTTATAGAATTAAAACATAAAACTCTCAATAAAAATAAGATGAATTTACATAATTTTATGCCATAAACTGTATATATTCGATATATGTATCTATCGCAAATACTTCTTTTTTATAAAACACGATATCTACACAAACCAATCTAACATATTAGTACTGAAACCTGATGTTTAGCTTTCTTTTTCCACTTGCCTATTGCCCAAAATATGAAATGTATGTTATGGATTATTAAAATATTACATTTTCTATCGTCTTTAATACTGCAGTATCATTGCACAAAATATTGCATTATCCATTGCTAATATTGCAGTGTTCATTGCTCATAATATCCCACTATCCATTGCCTCAAATATTGCAGTTTCCATAGCCAAAAATATCGCATTGTCTTACTAATATTGGAGTTTCCATTTGCCTTAACATCGCATGATCCATTGTAAAAATACTACAATTTCTATTGCTTAAAATAACGCTGTTTGCCTATTTTTTTTTTGAAAATAGAATGTTGAATGTGCCTGTATCACATGAGTAAAGAAGGACCTGTATTGTCAAAAATACAGGCACATTAAACATTCTATTTTCAAAAAAACACTAAGTACTTAAAACCACGTCAAATTTAAACCACTCACCTTTTAGGTTTCAATCGTTTTATAAAAACGCCCAGCATTGTGTCCCACTAAATCCTACTCCAAAAACACAATACACTAAAAAATGTATCACAAAACCGCTAAACTTCACTAACACAACACAACACAAACGAATTGACAGGGAATCACAATAAATTGCACTGTTACAAACAAATATCGGCCAGAAACGTGTGACCTAGACACAGTGACAGACAACACTGCCCTACTTCACCTTCCTCACTCTCTGAACACAATCGATACTATTCCATAAGCATCTATAGACTGTGTTATGTAATCGAAGAATCGTTCTCTCGATTTGCTATTTTAATTTAAATTGTCATTCGAATAAATAATCGATTTGTTAGAGAAACGACGAGTTTGCAGTAGATACGATAATGCGCAACTGACGCACTGGAGTTGTTTTATCGAGCGATTTGTGTATCAGCTGATACGAATTCATTCATATATTACTACTACTACAATGTAACAGAAATCCTGTAATAAAAAAATATCATAATTTACTAAACATGGAATTTCCTAGATGTGGTAACACCATTGCCAGCGAGAATTTTGGTAAATAAAAAACCTACTAAGTACGGCTGCATAATTGCAGACCCACCGTAAAGTTCAAAAACGACTGTTATAAGAATGTTTTCAACACAAGCAAGACTCTAGGCACCTGCTGTGCTGTAGTTTAAGTTCTAAGTCTTCTAACTCATGAATTTATTAAACAAACATATTAGAATGAAAACATGCCAATAATAGTAATTTTTGAACTCTACCGGGGGCTGCAATTATGCAGCCGACCCTAAACCATTTTCGACTTCTACGCTGACGGACTTTGTCAGGCAAAACCTACAAACCTTTTGCCTGACAAAGTTTTTTTAGTTTTTAACCGACTTGAAAAAAGAAGGAGGTTTTCAATTCGTCGCGTATATATACAGGGTTATTGGAAATTATACTAGCAAGCCGTTGAGGGCTACTTCTGTGAACTTAAACAAACAACTTTTGTTCTACGACTTTTGGAAATTCGAAAAACAAATGAAAATTTTGAAGTTAGGTAAATTCGAAAAACAGCAGGTTTTTTAAAACAAAGGTCATTTAGACTAGGAACAGTAGATGAAACTTAAAAAATAAGTAAAACTTTAAGGTTAATGACCTCTCCATGTATGGAACAGCTGATTTTCAGGTAAACCTAACCTCAAAATTTTCGAAAAAATGTTCGAATTTCCAAAAGTCGTAGAACAAAAGTTGTTTGAGAAGTAGCCCTCAACGGCTTGCTAGTTTAATTTCCAATAATCCTGTATATTTTTTATGTTATGATATTAGGATGTATTGTTTTTACTGACTGTACATTTGTTAAATCGTATAGACCCATTGAAAGTTATTTTAGGGGAACACTTAAAATTATATTAATACTAGTAGCGCTCCGTGGTTTCGCCTGCGTAAGTCCCGATCCCATGGGAATATCAAAATCCTTCTTTCCTCGCTATTGGACTATCCAACACAAAAATAATGTTTCAATTCGAACCAGTAATTCCTGAGATTAGCGCATTCAAACAAACAAACTCTTCAGCTTTATAATATTGGTATAGATTTTTCATGGACCCATTAGGAACAATTTTGTTAGAATCATGGACCTTTGAGAATAAGCCTTTTATCCACTCGCTTGCTCTCGATTGCAAAAAAAACGTCGAGAATTGCCAGTGAAATTTGACAGTTAAAATTGGCGCGGCCGTCTTCAGTAAAACTTGATTTATACTCGATACAAGTAGCCTAGAGTAAATATAAATACAATTTTGTGTAGACAATAAAATAACGCATATAATAACGTGTTTGTTATTTAATAAAAGTTATGTGTATAATATTTTATTTGAGGCTAAAGTTAGGGTCGAGCATATTTCCGGTTGTAGTCAAATAAATTGAAATAATCATTTGTTTTGCTTATTTATCGCTTTATTTATAAATGGCAAGTTAATTAAATTAAAATGTAATCGAGTTTAGGTAAACTTTACACTAATCATTCACAATTTAGGTCAAACGTCGCTCACTCAAGATAAAGTAAAGTTATTAATATTGTGTTAATATTATACTTTCACGGAGATTTAACAGCACGGTGTTATGATTAGAGAATTATAAAGATCTATAATTACCCGACTAAGGCAAAGTCAAAGTAGGGTTATGTTTTTAACTCCCGATGCAAAAACGACGATGCGAACGTTATCCCCCTTATTCCAAAACAAGGTTTAAGGATAGTCCGAGATGTGGATTTAAACCTTAGATTTAGACACAATTTATTCGTGAACTCGACCGTGAGTCCGTCAGTGAGTCGCAAGTTAGTACTTATGTTTAAGTTATCTGCTGTCTTAGTGACCCGAAATAGATAATTTTTCACTTTTAAGTTTTTTTTAGTTTTTGTTTTCAGGTTTTTTTTAAGTCGGTTTTTTAAATTTTAATTTATTTTTTTGATAATTGCAGGTGATTTTTCGGGAACAAATATTTAAATATTCGAAACAAAGCAGGAATCTTGTAATAGCTTGTTCCCGTATGTAATTACTGCACCCTAATGTCAAGGGTGCGGGATGACCTTGAACTTCTCTTCAATTTAGGGGTGGTTTGATATTAAACCGGCCGTGAAGCCGGTAGGTACCTACAATTGCTTGACCAAATGTTATTTATGTCAATAATTTTATTAGGAAAATTAAATAAAAAATACTATTAAATCAAAAAACCATACAGGTTCTAAAAAAAATATTTCGCAGATTATTTTTTTCCTGCAATCCATAATTAAACTTACTGGCTTTCATCACTATCACGACATAGTCACTACATAGTATAAAATAAAGTTGCTTTCTCTGTCCCTATTTCCCTTTGTATGCTTAAATCTTTAAAACTACGCAACGGATTTTGATGCGGTTTTTTTTAATAGATAGAGTGATTCAAGAGGAAGATTTATATGTATAATACATGCATAATATAGCCGTGCGAAGCCGGAGCGGGTCGCTAGTAAAGAATAAACCCTCAAAGTATCATTCGCCTAGAGCTAGGGCATCATGTTGAAAAATGTAATTGATAGTCCAAAAAGTGAAAATAATCGATATTATTTTCATACAAAATTTGATAAAAATTTATAAACAAAGTTTTCGTCATCAATCTTAGGTCGTAGGTTTAAAATTTTGTTTTGTCTAAATAAACGAAGGATTAGACTCAAATTTTTGTCGAACTTTGTAGCGCAGCTGGCGAACCCTGCGATTTAGAAGGTTGTGAGTTCATTTCCTTCCTCAAACAAATATTTAACCATCTAATTTTATTAAGTATAAATAACGTAAGTCGTTTTAAGTATATATTTACAAAAGAAAAGTAATATAAGTAGTATATCAGTTGTCTAGCACCCATAACACAAGTCTAGTTACTTAACTTGGGGCTACATGGCGATGTGTGGAGTGTCCTGCAATATTTATTTTATTTATTTTTATTTTTATTAGGGTTCCGTAACCAAACGGTAAAACAGGACCCTATTCTTAAGACTTCGCTGTATGTCTATCCGTTGGCCTGACACCAGGCTGTATTTCATGAACTGCTATAGCTAGACAGTTGAAATTTTCACAGATTATGTACCTATTTCTGTTGCCGCTATAATAAATACTACGAAAAAAAGAAAATAAATATTTAAGAGGGACTCCAATATAATCTGGTACGGAACCGTTCGTGCGTCAGTCCGACTCGCACTTGGTCGAGTTTTTTATTTATCTAAGTACAGAATTTGTTTTGTTCAGATTAATACACAATTAAGGTGAAAGGGTACCTGCGTGCTCTCCATACAAACGTAGTCGACTGTTTCCTCCCTGGATAATGACACTAGCACAAATATTTTTGTGCCATAAAACCTGTAACTGCCATGACTATGCCCCTATGTTTTGGTTTTTTTCATTTTCTAATTATCATAGAAATTAAAATTAAAAAAATTTAAAAAATCAAAAATAGGGGCATGGTCATGGCAGTTATAAGTTTTTTGCACCAAAAATATTTGCTCTAGTGTCATTATCCAGGGAGAAAACAGTCGACTACGTTTGTAATGGTTTGTATGGAGAAAGCCCCCAGTACCCTTTCCTCTTAAGACATCTACATAGGGTTAGGTTTAACAAAACTATTAAGAGAAACTGTTAACAGCAATAATGGCTTATTTTATTTTATTTGTTTCTGATCTGGGTGTTTCTATATTGTAACCTACAAGCCGAGTTGTCTAGATGGCATTACATCAAATGTTTCTTACTTAAAGGATTGAATTTTAAGGAAGAAATCCCCTTCTATTTGCTAGGCATTTACACACCATAAACCTTATTTATAAAATCAAAATGAATCACACTTTACTACACGGTTACAAATTCGTCAGCTTCTCCATAATGAGTTGATGTAAATGGCGCTTCTGTAGTTGGTGCCGGTGTAGGTATATTTGTGGTAGTTTCTAATGGTAATTCATAAATCAATTTCTGTCTAAGTGTCGTAGTTTCCATTTTCTCTGTTACTTGAATCTCCACGGTTAGCATTTCCAAAACTTCTTCGAGTATATCGTCAATTTTAGCAACGGTTTCTGAGGATAAGGAATTTTTTGATTAACATCAAGAACTGCCGGCGATTCTGTAGTTAAGTAGGATAGTTTATCATAACTAGCCTAATTTTAGTCCAATTAGAACTTGGGAATGGTCTTAGAGCGGAAGGAACGGTCCAAAAAGACGTGGAAGATATGTGAGAAAAGGAAGTAACAAGGTTTATATAAATTAAGATAGGTCAGCGTTTGACCACTATCACACCCGCCTGATGGCAGGTGACGATGCCGTCTGACATGTAGCACGCTTTCCAAGAAGACACCTATTCACTCGCAACTTGAAGACCCCTAAATTGTACACGTCAGGAAAGACAGACGCAGGCAATCTATTCTATTCCCTTCCGGTGCGAATAAGGAATGACGAAGCAAAACTCTTAGTGCGGACGTCAGGTATTTCCACCATGAATCGGTGCCGTATGTTAGTTTGCCTGGTTTTGCATAAAAACAGCCCGTTTAAGTACTTTGATCTAGAGATTATAGGTACTGGGCAAGCCTAATCCATCCTTTCGTAAAAAGAACCCAACAACCTCTTTAGTTGGGTTTTGAGAAACGTTGCGGAAAAACGGCTACTATAAGTACCTTTATTTAGAGTTTCTATTTCATCCTTCCACTCCTTGAGCAATGGCTGGCATTTAGCGAGGCAACTGTTGAAGTCATCGAACATATTAACTGAAGTGCATCCTTTCCAAGTTACATTTTTACAGGTGTTACCATCGTAAGTGTACACGGTGGTCGGCTTTGCTCCACAGTCGCCTGTGTCCAGTAGTATAGCGCATTTATTATTATCATCTGCCAGTAGTATAGCGCATTGATCTGTAAATAAAATATTTTATTTTTAGTCATCGTCAACAAACCTATCAAAAACCCTGCCAAGTGCGAGTCCTACTTGCCCACGAAGGTTTCCGTGCGATTGGTGGGATTTTAGTGACAATATAACAAAAAATAAACGAATTGTTTTTAGATTGACAACTAAGCAAATATTTATCTAATTCTTCTTCTTCAGTCAGTGACGTTTGACCAGTCAAATTTTTCCTGCCCAGTAGTCAGCCACTGCAACTGCAGCAGCGTTGGCCTCTACCAGGTCCTCCAATATGCAGGTATTAGGGCACAGTGGGCATTGGAGTAGGTGCACCATGGACTGCGACGGGGCTCCACAATCGCATTGTTCCTCAGTCGGAGCAATATATCCCCATTTGCTCAAATTTTGTGACTTGTTTTTATGTAGTTTCCCTATATATATTTTTTTTTTACGAAATTTTTAGTTTTAATTAAGGTCGCAGGTGGTCCTTATTACGCGCAGCTACCTTATTTGTTGTTTTAGCGGCAACAAAGATACATCATTTGTAAAAAAATCAACTGTCTAGCTATCACGGTTCGATAGAGGAGGCTCACAGGTAAGCGACGCTCGCTGATCGTTTACGGTCGTGCGGGTTAAGCGACGCCTGGCGCTGTCATTTCTTCGATGGGTGGCCAATTAGTAGTGTGGCAAAAATGTGTTTCCGTGAGCCCCTCCGTGCTTCGGAAGGCACGTTAAGCCGTTGGTCCCGGTTGCTATCTCTAGTAGCAGTTGTTAGGTCAAGTTAGAGGCCTTAGAGCGATCTGAAAACTCTAACAATAGGCGAGCCACACCACTATACGAGAAGAAGAAGACGGTCCGATACATCCTGGTGACAGACAGACCGCCTGATGGCAGGTGACGACGCCGTCTAAGATGTAGCACACTTTCCTAGAAGACACCTATTTACTCGCAACTTGAAGACCCCTAAATTGTACACGTCAGAAAAGACAGACGCAGGCAAATTATTCTTTTCCCTTCCAGTGCGAATAAATAATGACGAAGCAAAACGCTTAGTGCGAACGTCAGGTAATTTCCACCATGAATCGATGCCGTATATTCATCATCATCAGCCGATGTCAGTCCACTGCTGGACGTAGACCTCTCCCAAGATACGCCCACTGAGCCCGATCTTCGGCTCTTCGGCCGTATATTAGTTTGCCTGAATTCCAATTAGTAGCTTTATGGATTATTTGTTATAATTAATTTTAATTTATTTTAACTACACCATTGCATTGGAGGATGCTGTAATAATAGAAGTAGTTTTTCTGTTTAATAAAAAATATATTATGAATACATTTTTGGAATTGACGGTGAAGAAAAACATCGTAATGAAACCCGCGACTTTGTTGCTTCCGGACGTGTCGATAAGTATTTTCCTCTGGACCCTTTTATTTTAGTCGACCGGGTGGTCGACTAAACTGGGAAGTAAGGTCGTAAGGTGCTGGACAAGCCTACACCATCCTTAAATGGACTCAAATAAAACAGCCCGTATAAGTACTATGATCTAGAGATTATAGGTAATACTGGGCAAGCCTAATCCATCCTTTTGCAAAAAGAACTCAACAACCTCTTTATTAGTTCCTTTTTGCGAAACGTTGCGGAAAAACGGCTATAAGTACCTTTATCTGGAGCTCCTACTTCATCCTTCGAATCTTTGAGCGATGGCTGGCATGTAGCGAGGCAATCGATGTAGTCATCGAACATATTAACTGAAGCGCATCCCTTCCAAGTTGTATTTTGACAGGTGTTACCATCGTAAGTGTATACGGTGGTCGGCTTCGCTCCACAGTCATTTGTGTCCAGTGGTATAGCGCATATATCTGTAAGGGAGCATTTACAGATATATGCGCTATACCACTCCTAACAAAAATTAGTTGAAGCATGAAACTTGGCATGAATGTAGCTGTCATATATGTGCTTCAATGCCAGTATGCACGTCGAGAAATTATTGTTTCCCTTTCCCCCGTTTTTATGTCCCAAAAATGTTTTAATCCGTTTACAGCTTCTACACTATAATTCCGATCTACATACTTCCAAGGTGATTGTAATATCATATTGCTCGTTGATAGTTTGGGTGTAGTTTGAATCGTTTTCATACAAAATGCAAAAAACACTAATTTAGCACACAAAAGTGGTGGTGGGGGGGGGGGATGATAAGGGAGGGAAAAAATAATGTATCGCTGTGCTTCCATATCGGCATTGAAGCACATATATGACAGCTACATTCGTGCCAAGTTTCACGCTTTCTTCAGGATGGTACCTACCGTATTTTAAGAGGACCTGTACTAAAATGTACCTAATATTTTATTTTTATGTTATCGTCATCAAACCAAAAAGACCTGCTCAGTCTATCTATCCTTAGGCTGTATTTCATGAACTGCTATAGCTAGACAGTTGAAATTTTTGCTGTTGCCGCCATAACAAAAAAATACTAGAAATGAAAAAAAAATGAAGTGGGACTTCCATACACATACATATACGGAACCCTTCCAGCGCAAGTCTGACTCACACTTGGCCGGTTTTTTAGTAACGTACTGTAACGGAACAACCTTCTTCTGTTGGGTTATAAAATTAAAATTCTCAAAAATATTATAAAACCTTTTTGAAGATTCCGATCTTTTTAGAAAACAATTAGTATTTTAAAATAAAAAAGGAATTCTTGACAGCATTGTAATATTGTCAGAGAAAAGTCAGGTGATAAAAAATTCAAAAGAACAAGAAGAGAATTCAGGTTTTGGCGGGAACGAGCCAACAACATGTCGTGCTGCAGTTTTATTTACACGAAACTTAGTTGTAAACCGAATTAAATTGTATAATTCCGGTGGAAAGTTATCTAATTTAGTTCTGTGAAAGTGCACAAGTATAGTGAAAGTAAAAATCAGTGTCAAACATGGACTTTTCTCGTTGCCTCCAAAATCTCCTACAAGGTTATAGTAAAGTAGCCACCGCTTTACTATGACCCCTGACTTGACAAACTGTGACTTGACGACTTGACCATCTTGAAACACTTTAAGCCCGATTTCTGTAAATCGGGCCATAACTTGATGCAAAATATTACTTGATACTGGCTATATGCACAAACCGTGCGAAGCCATAACTGAAAAAAAAAAAAAAAAAAAAAAAGAAGAGAATTTTACTAGGAATAATCCACTGATAATATTCAAGATATTGCATGGTTGAATGAGTATTTAACATGGATTTACATGTGCTGGGATAATGCACCATTCGACTTATGTATGATTTGAGGTAGGTGGAACCTACTGAGCATTTTACATAATATCTTTCTTTTCACAGATTAATAAATGATGTAAAACGGTTTATAGTTCTGTTATAAAATCGTATTCCTGTTCAGTTAATTTTTCTGTATGACTATTATGAAGTGCCTGGGTGGTCAAGCCTTAAACACCATTATGTAGTGGTTTGCTATTGTAGTGGCTTGCTTTTTTAGATTAGAACTAAAAGATGTAGAGATCATAGGTAGAACAGTAGCATCTGTGCTGTGTGCACACGAGCGGAACGACGAGCCAGTCACAATCAGACATTCATGGATGAGATCGTAAGATGGAACGCTGAGTGTATATGGTTACTACCTTCCTAAAGATCAGTAGTGTGTTTTAGTTATTTATCCTACATTTCATTAGGCGATATAACTTTACAGGAGACATGTCTATTATCGTCTGGATATAATGTTATAATTTACAATATGGAATATGTGTTAGTTCCATAACTAGTTTATCTATTTGCCCTGTGTTAGGGATGTTATGATGAAATGCTCACACTGTTTTTCTTTACAGACTAAAATGGCAATGATGGTCTACCTATAAATGCGAAGCAGATTCTAAATATATAGTCATGTACAAGTGAACCAAACTTGTAAACCAAGACTTATGAACCAGGCTTGTATATTGAAAAACTTGGGGAACGTCAGGTATAAGCAGATCCTAATTATATAGACATGTGCCAGTGAACCAGACTAGTAAACCAAGACCTATGAACCAGGCTTGTATATTGTAAACTTGGGGAACGTCAGGTTTCAAACGCCGCGATGAGAGGGATAAGTGTTAACCAGTGTCTATCAATCATAATATTATTATATTATAAAATTATTATGTGGCTTATATTAAATTGTCTATATCTTGACTTATCACTATCATTTTCATTACATAGTATAAAACAAAGTTGCTTTCTCTGTTCCTATGTCCCTATGTATGTTTAAATCTTTAAAAATTCGCAACGGATTTCGATGCGGTTTCTTTTAATAGATAGAGTGATTCAAGAGGAAGGTTTATATGTATAATACTTGCATAATATAATCGTGAGAAGCCGGAGCGGGTCACTAGTGATTTAATATATAGTAGACGCAGTTATATCTTCTATATCAGCTCTTTCCTATTTTCCCCCTTCGCGACAATAGCTCTTTCCTATCTTCCCCCCTTCGCGACAATCTACATACATCGTATTAACCCGTCTTCGTTTATGAACTTTTTGGTTTTTAGATTATTAAAAAAATATTTTGCTAGGAATCTCGAGTCACTAGGACCTGGTTACTACACTTCATATCTAGGGTTTATTTCCACTAGACGTCACGTGCCATATTAAACTACAACTCTCCATAAATAAATAAATGCTAATTTCTATATTAAAAAAGTAAATAAATGATTTAAGATAGGTAAGTGATTTTACGTTAAAAATAGGCAGGGGGGGTTTTTTACAGTACCTACTGGTAATAATAGCCACTAAAGATTTTTTAAAACCTTGATTTTAGTGAGAAAAATACAAAATAATAAACAAATAAATTGTTTTTAGATGAACAGCTAAGCAAATATTTATTAATGACTTGTTTGTAAGTAATTTCCTTTTTTTTTCACGAAATTTTTAGTGTTTAATTAATGTTAAAAAAATATTATGCGCAGGTAGCTTATTTGTTGTTATAGCGGCAACAGAAATACAATATCCGTAAAAAATTCAACTGTCTAGCTATCACGGCCCCATACATTCTGGTGACAGACAGACAGTGGAGCCTTAGTAATAGGATCCCAGTTTTACCCTTTGAAATAAAACATCACTACATATTATAAAATAAAGTCACTTTTCGCCGTCCCTATTTCCCTTTGTACGCTTCTTTAGATCTTTAAAACTACGCAACGGATTTTGATGCGGTTTTTAATAGATAGAGTGATTCAAGAGGAAGGTTTATATGTATAATACATGCATAATATAGCCGTGCAAAGCCGGAGCGGGTCGCTAGTAGGTAATAATATGACTTCCGTAGTTTTCTCACCTTTTGTCTCATCTTTAATTTGCCCATCTTCAATTTCGTTATTACGATACAGCTTGCCTATGCAGTAGTGTGAGCAGATGAATTCATCATTGAACTTGTTGTTCGTAGGACATCCTCGCCAGAACTCGATCTCGCAGCGGGAGCCTGGCTTATAGTACGAGAACACTGGAGTCGGGGGGGTGCCGCAGTCGCTTCTGTTGAGGGGACTCAGGCAATATTCGTGGGGTACTAGAGAATGTGAAAAGTTAACAATGTTATGAACAGTTAATTAAAGGTATATCATCCTTGTCTCGTAGCGGGAGCCTGGCTTATAGTACGAGAACACTGGAGTCGGGGGGGTGCCGCAGTCGCTTCTGTTGAGGGGACTCAGGCAATATTCGTGGGGTACTAGAGAATGTGAAAAGTTAACAATGTTATGAACAGTTAATTAAAGGTATATCATCCTTGTCTCGTAGCGGGAGCCTGGCTTATAGTACGAGAACACTGGAGTCGAGGGGGTGCCGCAATCGCTTCTGTTGAGGAGACTCAGGCAATATTCGTGGGGTACTAGAGGATGTGATAAGGTAAGAGGAAAGGGTACCGGGGCTCTTTCCATACAAACGTAGTCGACTGTTTCCTCCCTAGATAATGACACAAGAGCAAATATTTTTGTTGCATAAAGTTCGTTATCCAGGGAGGAAACAGTCGGAGGAGGGAGGGAGGAAACAGTCGGTATGGAGAGAGCAACATGATGGGCTAGTTATAAGAATAACTTCCCTGTCAATTTTCGATCTAGCAGTGGAAACCTGGCTTGTAATCCAAGAATACTGGGATCGAGGGGGTCACCATTGGTGAGGGGGTGAGGTATCATCGTATAGGTAATTTTAAAAATATTATGATTATGTGTAAACTATTAAACGGGGCGCTATCACATTATATTTTTCACACCTGCAGCACTTTAATCACGGATTAAAGCCCTATTAACCTCAACTTAATGCAAGGCTTTATTCCCAAGGGAGATAATGTTGAATGAAACTCCCAAGGGAATAAAATGATTTGAATTTGGAACGTTGAAATTCGTGTGAAAACTCTTGGTTTTAATTTTGAAGGTCTCAGCAAATAGGTTTTATTTATAATAAGTCATTTGATTGGTCTACAAAAATCTAGCAGGCCACGATTTATGTTTTTATTTTGATTGTTACGTTAGGTCTAAGCAAATAGGTTTTTCTTATAATACCTAGCAAATATTCATGCTTCTTATTGCAATTGCCTCATTTTTTTTTAAATGTGATTTTTTTTTCAAATAGGCGACTGGCCACCACAAGAATAAAAAAAAAATATTGGACTGACGGTATGAAAAGTAGAGTATGCACCTCGGGATACAGCATGTCTTCGTCTTGGGCGGCTTGAACCCCTCGCTTCACTCAGGACTCTACTTGAATTTAAACTCCCTCGCTCCGCTCGGGAGGTCCCGAGGGTCCATCGTTACACTTCGGGTTCAATATGCCACCCACAACATAAGACATTGCTTTATGCCCTTGATGCATAATCTACTATTATTTTATATGTTTTTAATAGTAGGTACTTACCTGCCAAACCATAATTGATATTAAAAATTAAAATTGAAATCCCGACGTAAAAAATATCCACAGTCATTATTGCATAGAGGCAATCAAAAATTAACTACATAAGTACGTACTGATTCCTAATGAGTTTCTGAATCGTAAAACTAAAGAAAGTATGATTTGATTTTTAAATTTTAGTACCTACTTAGGTTTTTTTGTACCTAATTGTACTCATAAATCGATAGTAAATAAAAACCGGCCAAGTGCGAGTCGAACGAAGGGTACCATTATATTCTGATTTTAGTACCTATATTTTTTTTTTTATAAAAAACAAGAAATATAAAAAACGTGACTACGGTAAGGTTATTAATAGGCATAAAAACAATAGCAAACAAGACTTGAAGATCCCCAAAAACATTACCCGAATTTTTTATAGTGTCAAAAAAGTTGCATCGGCCGGGAATCGAACCCGGGCCGCCCGCGTGGCAGGCGAGCATTCTACCACTGAACCACCGATGCTTGTATTTTAAATGTGAAATTAAGTATGACTAACAATTCATTCAACGTTCAATATTTTATACTTTATAATCTTTTATGTTGAATAGTTTTAAAAAGTTAGTTGTAAGTTGTATAATTTTAAATAAAAAATGAAAACGGCTTCAATTTAAAATTGTATCATCAGTTGTTTATACGAATTAATTACAACGCCATCTGTGGAAAGTCACCTACACTAGAACTTGAACGCTATGGGTCAGATGACGTACGTTTAATGTTTTTAGTATCTTTACAGAGATGGCGCTGCAATAAATAAATGAATAAGTACTTTTTATACAATTACAGGTTTTTGTTTTTTTTTTAATTATTTGTTAAATCTTATTTTTAAGGAAAAGTAAGTAAATGAAAACGATATTTTTACTGTCTTATAGTTTTATTTTGTTCATAGTAAAATACAGCAATTTTCAAAAAAACTAATATTCATGCACTGAGTTGCTATGTTTTGCTGACCTCCAGCAAAATGAGAGATCACCTCCTGTGTAACTTCAACTCGGTGACTTAATGCTTATAAACATAAATGATCAGGTTTCCTTAGCTGCAGTGCTGGTCAATAAAGAGTTTGTCTCTCTTATTCCTTAATAAGCTTACTATATTTAAAATGTGGTTTCATCCCGCCCATCTAATCAAAAACCCTCGTGGGTTCTTAAAAGGTCCTTAAAAGCTATGAAAAGGATACGAGCAGGCATTGGTCATTCCAACATAATTAATGAATTATTATTATATCATACTTGATTTTTCTACACTTTCTTTAGAATCGTTTCTCCGCTCTGGATTCAAATTATTGCGAAGTTCAGATCAGCACCATGTCATCATAATATTGCATTGTCACGCGATTTACACATGTATTAAAATTTTTAGCTCAATTGGTAACCAGAAAGTTGGTCAAAATTAAGTTGCAAGAATCCAACCGAACAAACATACATTGCAAGTTAAATAAAAGCTTTTAAGGAGCGTCCTCACGCAAAAATTTATATTTCATTCCGTTAGATACAATTCACTTTTCAAAGGGATGAATTACATTAGAAAGGCCGTGTCCGGATTTGAAACGTTACAAACATTTTGTATGAAGCAATATTCGGTACACCTCTACGGCTGATAACCCGGTGCGTGTAATTTAAACGGTCAGGACCTCAGATGACATCAAACATCACCTTGTTTGATGTGATCTGAGGTCAGCACGGAAGGGCTTAGCTCCGGACTCGGCCCGGTAATAATCATCTCTAAATGAGAGATGTGTGACGATACAAAACATATTTTAACTGTAGAAAGCTTATTGAATAATTGGAGACAGAGGGTAGGTACACAAAAAGTCCGTTATCATGCCGCTGTCGCTTCTTTTGTTTCAACTTTCTTTGAATGTGCCGCAGCGCAAGACTTTCTGCTAATGTAGAAACCCATTAGAATAACTATTATCTGGAAATAAAATATGTGAAGTTTTAAAGTCCGTCGAATTTTGCGTGATATATGGAGCTAGAAAAAGTGTTCACAAATAGATTTTCAAGGGTCTAGTGACGCGGCCTGAAGGCCATTTCTCTAAAATAACATTGTTCAAATTACACTGAAATATTATTTCGATTGCATTTCTATTACAGAAAATGACGCTGCAAAGTGATGTCATGCATAGTGTACTTATGAATGTTTGTTACTCCTTCACGCAAAAACTACTGAACCCATTGCTTTAAAACTCGGTATGTAGATAGCTACAGACCTGGATTAACACATAGGCTACTTTTTATCCTGATGTTCCTACGGAATCGGGACTTACGACGGTGAAACCGCGGGGCACAGAAGGCAATTCCAAATGAATTATTTTGACTTTAACTTTGGTAATGCATTCAACGAACAAAACTAACCTCCAAAACAATAAGTAAGATAGAAACCCCAACGGTAACCCTCGTCGTTTGCTGGAAGAAAGTAACCGTAACACTACTACATCCATCGTTGTAGTAACTATGGTTCAATATACATAGGTCTCGTTGTAATTTGGCTCGGGTCGATGTCTCGTTTTTCTTGTACGTTGGGCAGCAGGAGAAAGGAACTTGGACCGGCATGTTAGGAGATGCTATTTTGCGATAGTCTCTCGGGCCGTGGAGACCGCAGCATTTTAACTAAAATAATAGTGGTTTTGGAAATTAAGATGCATTAATTATGCAAAAAAGTAAGGGCCATTTATTTAGTTCTGCGTTTTTTAATAACTTTTTTTACTACTTTTTTCGCTACTTTTTTGGAGTTTATTCCTTAAGAATCGATTTTTTTTAATAAGTTTTTGACAACTATCATTACTAGTAAATTCCACTTTTTATCCTCTATCTAATATATAAAATTCTCGTGTCACAAGTCACAATATTAGTGACCATACTCCTCCGAAACGGCTTGACCGATTTTTATGAAATTTTATTTGCATATTCAGTAGGTCTTAGAATCGGCTACTATCTTTTTCTTATTTTGTTTCCTTTAGTATTTTTTTGTAAATGGCAAAACAACGTTTGCCGGGATAGCTAGTAAAATATAGAAAAGTGTACTAAGGTAACGATGTTTTTTAAAATGTAAAAAAATAACCCATTACTTTTTTCTTTTAATTATTTTTCATTATATAATGGGGGAAATATATTTTTGTAACATTTTTTGAACTTCGTTACAATATACTCGTAACTTAAAGACTCTAACTACTTCGGTATACTTACACTACTCTGTATTTCATCCCAGAATTCAATATGAGCTTCAACATGCTCATTTTCTGCTTTTATGAAGGATTCTGTTAGAGATGTTTCTAGACTTTGAATGTCATCCCTTTTGACTGGCACAGCAAAGGCTAACAATAGGACTTGGATTATCACTATTATAGATAGAATTGTTGAGACCTGAAATAAGGCTTTATTTACAAGATACCTGCACGTCATTTGGGTGATGTCGTGGATGGATGAACCAATACAATACGTTATCAACCCACCAATCCCCTTCTTTATTTCAATTCATTTATTTCAGACTTTTAAATCCATAGTATTGTTAGTATCACTTCACTATCACTACATAGTTTAAAATAAAGTCACTGTTCGCCGTCCCTATTATATCCCTATGTCCCTTTGTATGCTTAGATCTTTAAAACTACGCAACGGATTTTGATACGGTTTTTTTAATAGATAGTGTGATTAACGAGGAAGGTTTTAGATATAATACAGCCGTGCGAAGCCGGGGTGGGTCGCTAGTAACTTATAAACTAGAAGTTAGTAAAAAACATAGAAATACAAGATATTTAATTAATTGGGTCGATATTTATGAAGAACTAGCGACCCGCCCCGACTTCGTACGGCTGTATTATGCATGTATTATACATATAAACCTTCCTCTTTAATCACTCTTTCTTTTAAAAAAACCGCATCAAAATCCGTTGCGTAGTTTTAAAGATCTAAGCATACATAGGGACATAGGGACGGCGAAAAGTGACTTTATTTTATACTATGTAGTGATAGTGATAGTGCGACTCTAGACCGCTTGTGTACTGCAGTCCAGTGTCGCACTGTCGGGCTGCTATTGGGCTGAGGAGAAGGTTGGAACTAACTTGGACGCGGCGCATCAGTGAGGCTACTCTTTTCCGCATTATTGTGTGGAAATCATCCACTCTTGCCTCCGCGAACATACCCGATGCACTGCAGTACCGAGGCAGTCCCAACAACATTCTGAATCCATTATTATATTGGATTCGCAGGACATTGAAAGCTTTTTGTGTATAATTGGTCCAGAGGCTGCTAGTGTAGAAAGTCTGGCAATAACTTTTAAAAATACTTAATTTGACTTCCGTCGTACATCTAGCAAATCTTCGGACCAACATGTTACATCATGTTTAATTCTTGTCCATCCAAAGGTTGCCTGGAAGTGATCGCTTTTAGCGATAATTCCGCCCATTGTGCCATATTTTTTCATTTTTAGTCTGATATTATTTTCTAATTTTTAATTTACTTAATGTAGCAATAATGTTTTTATATGGCTATGTATCTACAAATTGAGGTGAATGATTTGTAATATGGAGCTGACATACCAGGCGTTTATAAGTTCTAAAGAACTCTCATTATACTATTATCGCTTACCAAACGTATCGCCTTAGAATTCTTCTTGCAAATAGCGAAGATCGAATAGATCACTACCAGTGAGGCAACGGCAGCACATATTGACAAGATGACTGTGCCAATCACTCGATTTGACGCTTCCGAGTTGTAATACCTTGTTACGATTGTGTTAGTAGCTGATACTATTAGTTCTGCTAGCGCTGTTATCTAAAAGCAAAAAATAGTACATTGCGATACAAGTGTGGAAAGTTGATCATTCCATAGAGGCGGTTTATGACGCGCGAGCGGAACGCGAGCGTGGCAAAAGTCGAGATGGAATGATCAATCCACACGTGTATCGTACGACGTTTTTTATCACAGTTGCGAATAAAAAAAAGACTTGTTAAAATAATAAAAAGTTTTTAAGAATTTTAGGTTATGTTTACTATTTTTTGTTAATTACACTCCCGAAAGGCTAGGCAAAAGACTTTTAACCTATACAGCCTCGTCTGACATACAATAACTTTTTAGGGTTTTTTTTTCTTTTGTTTTTGCGTCGGCGCGGTTAAAAACAGAAATAATGGTATAGGAAAAAATATATTTATGTACCTAAAGAAAAAACAAAATAAAAACAAAACTCAATTTTTAATTATTTTCAAAGACGTTATCACGTAAAATTATCGTTCGTTATCAGACTTTAGAGACAACCTTTTGAAAAGAAGAAAAAGGTACTAACAAGAGTTTTTAGCCAGCAAGGCTTAAAAACTCTTTGATGGTACCTTTTTTCTATACCTACATCAAAACAGTATAACCCAGATAAATTAAGAATGTTTCATCTACCTAATATGTCATTAGCAGTAAGATACGTATTTGACACATCGGGATAACGTATTATATTAGCACTAGTTGGATTTTTTTTATCGCACGCGTGTATAATACGTTGCATTATGAGCCTAAAAGCGGTTTAATAAGATCCACTTTATGAGCAACTGTGATAAAAAAAACTTTATAGTTTAGCTATATTAGCAAAAAAAGGGAACAAACATTCGTCTTCAGATCTCTTCTAGGATCTTTAAACCACTTACCAAAACTACTAAAGAAAACAAGATGTAAAATATTGCAAAGCAATGTATGCCAATTGGTTTCTTTTTAATCTGCGATAAAGATGGTAGTTCTAGGATGTCATGCTGATCTTTATGTTCATCACTCGGTACTGATGGATTCTGATGGTCTCCGTGATGTGTACAGCAGAGAACTGGTGCTGCGGAGGGTTCTGGATGAGCTGGAACCAAATAAAACATGAACATGTCTTCGAACAGCTCCATAGACATTATAGCTGCTTTTTTTATAAATGATAGGTCAGCGTTTGACCACTATGACACCTGCATGAAGGTAGGTGACGATGCGTCCTGATGTAGCACGCTTTTCTAGAAGATACCTATTCACTCGCGACTTGAAGACTCCCAAATTGTACACGTCAGTGAAAGACAGACGCAGGCAAGCTATTCCATTCCCTTGCGAAGGTCTGGTATGTCCACCATGAATCGGTGCCTCAAATCAGTGTGCACTGCACGGTTGATTGAAGAAAGAATGGACATGACAAAATTAGGTCGTGGTGTTCTGTTGCACACTCCCCGCAATGTATCCGATAAAAGACCGACAAGCTTGCCACGTTGCGACGATGTTCAAGGCTCTGAAACTTGGTTGGATATCCGCTTGCGGTCTTTTTTACGGGAAAATTAATAGACTTATTTGAATATTTTAACTTCTAATGGAATACTTTTCTTAATAATATAGAATCAGGATATAGGATAAGGGCTCCCACATAAAACTATGACTTTGCATCGCATCGCAAGGATCCAGTATTGAGTCCAGCTTATTAAGCCGATTTATGTGCAGATTTTTGCAGATTGAATGGCGTTCACCCTGTGTGAATCAAATCTCTATATCCAATTTTTTAAAGCCAGATTGCGGCCAGATGTGATTTAATGTTAATTCACAGTTTTGCATGGAAGTTCTTAAAGCTAGTGTTAAGAAACAACAACTCACCACCCATGTTCGTCACAATCTGCACAAAAATATACGTTCCGTTCTCTATTATAAATTTATATAAAACATCATTCACGCATCCACGCAACATTTGCAAATACCTACCCAAATTGAATAGTATAACAATGGGCTATAAAAGTTTTTCAAATTATCACTTATCTCTTATCGCACGAGGAAGCGTAATCAATACTTCATTTCTTTGATCATTCTTCTGGTTAAATTACATTGTTATAATTAAAATGGGGAGGCATAGACAAAGTAGTAATGAAACTACCGAAAGGTGACAATGCGAGCCTGATTGGTGTCGACAACATTGAAATAGAGATCGTTAATTCTAAAAATTCCTACCCTCTTCAACCACGGACGTATACAGGGGGGGGGGGGGGGTTGCGGAAAACAGCCCAAATACAAGTAAGAAAAGGAAGTTCATTAAAACTATAATAATTAATAGTCCTGACTGACTGACTGACACAGCCCAAACTCATGGACTGATAATGTTATTTGGCTTACCTACAGATAGCTGTTAACGTAGGCATCTGCTTAGTAAGGTAGGTAGACTTAAACCCAACGCAGAAGAAATCGCCGGCAAAACCCAATAGTTTTAAACATTAATCATAACCTATTCATAACCTCTTTGATTTTTTTTTAAATGTTTTGTGTGTTGTACAAATAAAGTGTTTATCTATCTATATATCTATTGAAATATCATAATCATAACTAATACAGCAAATTTATTGAAAAATAGAACTTAACTTTTGTTGTGCTTTTGGTAGCAGTCCGGAGAAAAAAACAAGATAGCGTATTTTTTAACCAAAGCAAAAAGAGGGGTTTCACGTGTCTATGTTTGTGTCTGTGTCTGTCTGCTAGCTCCCGAACGGATGAACTGATTTTGATTATGTTTATTTTTCTTTGAAAGGTCAATTAGTCGGGAATGTTCTTAGCTATGTTTAATCGAAATCGGTTCAGTCGTTGAAAAGTTATATGCAATTTTCTTTATCAGAAAATGTCTGACAAATAATCAAAGCAAAATGTTTACTTTGACTGTTATTTCATTATGTTACAGTTATTAAATGGGGCAGTGTCAGCGATAAACTAGCAGAAAAGCTGTCTATAAGTATCCATTTACCTAGAATTATGCCTACTAAAATACTTACCTCCAAACACAGTATTAAAATTATAGAAAAATGATGATGTAGTGGCGTACTTAATAAAAATAAAATTATATTCCATAAAAAAATTAAATAAAAATCAAAAAGAGTCATGCATCGGCCGGGAATCGAACCCGGGCCGCCCGCGTGGCAGGCGAGCATTCTACCACTGAACCACCGATGCTACATTAGTAATGTTTTAAAATGTACTACACTCTCTAAGCAAGACGTAAAAGTATAAACATTCTACATTTTAGTACTAATACAAAAATAACAGATGGCGTTGAAATAAAATGAAATTAATACCGTCTTTCAGTTTTTATTTTAGAGAAGGTTTTTTGGTTCATACAAACAATCAATAAATATATTTATTTTAATACAAGTACACTTATTCACATTAGGAGGAATAAAAAACAGAAGCGCGCGAAATTTAAAACGAATAAAAGTCGAAAACCTTAGTATTTTTTACGACTTTTATTTAACTCGCTGGCTTAATTCCATCCCTGTATTGTCTAAGTTTTTTAAGATTTTTGTTCTGTGGAATCTTTGGTTTCAGGATCCTCGTTGCCGAAGGGCCCTCGCTTTTTCTTTCTACTTACAACAGCAGAATATATGCCCAAAAGTAACTGAAACAAAATGGAAATTACTCATAACAAACACTACCCATACAAAATAGCGTACACAGACAGTGTATGTCAGTAACGCCATCTTTTAAAAACCTAATGAAACCTGCAAACTCCTGCAAAGTCACACAGATGGCGTTGTAATAAAGAACTTACATATATTTATAAATTAATTGAAAGAGATTTTTCTCAGTTCAAAATTAATATTCCAACTCTAATATCTGAAAATTAATTATGATCAAAAAAATTATTTAAACTCTGAAGTATAGCGGAGGCGCCGCATCAAGAAAGAAGAGGTTTTTAGGGAAGGTTCCGTTAGAAGAGGGTTCCGCACCCCAAAAGATAAAAAAGGAACCCTTATAAGATCACTTTCTTGTCCGTTTGTTTTTTTTAAATATAATTATAAGTAAGTACCTACTCATGGGTCTGGAGCTGTATAATAAATCATCTAATAGTCCATTGAAATGTTACATTTTTTTGGGCTTAGCGTGCATTTGTCAGAGGACGCAATTTTATTTTATAGATATGAAGAGGGGGTTAGTGTAGGCTTAAATCCAAGTTTGAGGGATTGTAGCTCTTGTCCCACGGCCGCCATCTTGGAAAAAGGGATTTAAACGGTTTTTATGATTTATCTGACAAACTACAGGTCTCACAAAAAATATTACTTAACATTTTTTGTTGCAAATATGATTATCTACAACTTTTGCTCAGTTACTTTTAGTCGTAGAACAAAAAACAAAAAGTTATAAGCGAAAATCCATGAAAATTTGAGTTTTTATTTTTACTATGAATACTGATTTCGTAGCACTATGGGAGTAGCCCAAGGTTTTCAAGGATGTAAATTCAGGTATAGACTACTCTCGGAACTTCTAAAAACATATAAAAAGGTAAACATCGAAAAAGCGCATGTACCTAATCACATGCGCTTTTTCGATGTTTACCTTTTAGTGTTAATTTTCAGAAGAAGAAAAGTAAGCATATTTTGAAAATTATAAGTCCTATCAACATACTTTCAAGACAATTATTGTAGACAATTTAATGAAGAATATATCGGTCATTAACAGTTTTGTTATAGCTTTAACTGTTTTTATAATAAAATAAAAAACTGTAAGGCTGATACAAAACAGGGTCGACGGGACTTAATAATTAATAATAATAATTAATAATAATTTCTTAAAAACTTAAAAAATCACTTTACAGCTTTTAAACTATAAGTCCCATCTTCATACTTCCAAGGTAAATGTTGTAGTGAATTTGATGAAGATCATATTGCTCATTGGCAATTTAGTTATAACTTTAACCGTTTTCATAAAAAATGCAAAAAACTCTAAATTGGCACACAAAAGGGAGAAAAAGGGGGGAACTAATCGCCATACGACTTGTTTCTACTTCTATAACTTATTATCTATGTGAAAGCTACCTGCATGCCAAGTTTCATGCTTTTAGCCAGATGGGACCGTAATAAGAGATAAGGAATCTGAGTAATGGATTTTCGCTTATAACTTTTTTATTTTTGGTTTACGACTAAAAGTTACTTAATAAAAGTTGTAGATAATCATATTTGCAACAAAAAATGTTAAGTAATATTTTTTGTGAGACCTATAGTTTGTCAGATAAACCATAAAAACCATTTAAATCCCTTTTTCCAAGATGGCGGCCGTGGGACAAGAGCTACAATCCCTCAAACTTGGATTTAAGCTTAGACTAACCCCCTCTTGATATCTATAAAATAAAATTGCGTCCTCTGACAAATGCAACCCCAAATGTAACTTTTCAATGGACTATAATTAAGTTAAAATATATACATTATACATAATGACTTATTATATTATAATATATATATTTACTAGCTGCCCTACGCGGTTTCACCCGCGTAACTCCCGATCCCGTGGGAATATCGGGATGTAAGCTATCCTATCTCTCAAGTTGGATCGAACTGCACATGGTGTGCGAATTTTATTATAATCGGTTAAGTGGTTTAGGAGTCCATTGAGGACAAACATTGTGACACGAGATTTATATATATTAAGATGATGATATACGACATTCCTCTCAACTGGCAGAGCTGACCGCCCGGCGGTTTCTTCATACATTTTTAATATGGCGTCATCTAGCGGTGCAGTTGATGAAATATTTATGATTTACGATATTTTGACTTATTTAGATGATTTATTTTATTTTATTTTTAACACAGGGTTGGGTTCGATTCCCGCCTCAGACAAGTATTTATGCTTAGATAATTATCTGTGGTCTGGTTGTTTCTATGTAGTATACATTTACAAAAATATGTTTCATAAGTAGTAGGTATATCCGTTGTCTAGCACTCATAACACAAGTGAAGTTACTTAACTTGGTGCTAGCTGGCGATGTGTGGAATGTCCTGCTATATATTTTTATTTTACTAAGTTGTAACTGCCTGGAGCTTACCTCAAAAACAATCAAGATTGAAGTGACAACGACAACAGCAAGCGACGACTGCCTGAAGATCTCGAGAACAAGCGGCTTGCAACCTTCTTCGTAGTAGTCCCTGAAAAACATGACGTGTTCAACAATTGTCTAGCAACGCCCTGCGGTCTGCCTGCGGTTGATTTTTCTGTATTATTTACGTCTTTTTCTTGCTCATTCAAGCTTTTATTCGGTACGTTCCTGCTGATCAAACTTTCTGGTCAAATTATTCTGTCCAAAAGGAATAAATTTCGTCGTAGTCAAACTACTCAACTAAGTAATTAACAAAAGGAGATCGAAACGGAAAAAAGACGATCGAAAAAATCTAAAGACAATTGAAATGGAATAATAGACGATCGAAAAAAAACAAAAGACGATCCAACTGATTAGTTTATCATTAACTTGCAGCGCTCCGCGGTTTCCCCCGCGTAACTCCCTATTCCGTAGGAATATCGGAATAAAAAGTAGCCTATGTTTTTTCCAATTAATCAATGTATCCTCATATAAAGTTTCATCGCAATCGGTCCAGTGGTTTTTGCGTGAAGGAGTAAAAACACATACTAACAGACAAACTTTCACATTTATAATATTAGTAGGAATAGGAAAATATCGATCATCTCAATTATCTAATCTAGTCGTACCTCTGAGCCTTGCAGCGTTCTCTCTCCCTCTCCTGGGCGAAATCAGGCTTGTTCGAGTCATAAGAGGGACAGCATGATATCGGCACATTTGGTGGGAAGAATGGGGGCTGTTTGGGTCCTCTGTAGTCATCTGCACCATACAGCCCACAGCATTGAAGCTGGAAAAAGAGAAAAACTTTGTATTAAGATATTTCTATATAATTCTTTAACATCAAAGTTGTGAGCAATCATGTTAGTTAGTTACTTAGTATGCATCTCATCAGAAAAGTCAAAGGTTGGCGACTTTTGTTATCCAACTACCTTCCACCCGCGACTTTGTCCGCGTAGGAATTGAATTTTTCAAAATCCTTATATCCTTATATCCGTCATACAAAGAACACACCCTCCAAGGTTTAGGTCTCTAAAGATCAGCGGTTTAGGCTGTGCGTTGATCCGTCATTCAGTCAGTCAGACGTTCAGGATAAAGCATTTATATGTTTAATAGATATAACTAAGAATGATATCGACTCCTTAAATAACTTACATCACTCTGAGTAGAGGCCCACAGCGAGACATGCCTCGTGTTCCCTTCTCGGACTAGTTTGAAGGATTCAGTCAGTGACTTGCTGATGATGAAGTGGTCAGAGTCGCTCACGTTCACCACCAGGCCAGTCAGCAGCGCCTGGATTAATGCTATCACGGCCAGGACGAACACTGTCTGAAATATCATACAAGAAAATGAACGAGTCACGGGACACGCGTTTGGAAAAGGTTTGGAACGAAGTCCCTTAAACTTTTTAGGTTTTTTTTTCATATAGATTAGTTCCTGTTCAAGTCGTATGAATTAAGTGTTAAATTTTGGTAACTAGATGACGCCACAGGTAAAATTTCGTCTTTGAATTGTGATGATTAACTGATCGGCATCTCGGTAAAATATGCTACGAACGTCAAATTCTATTGTAATACGTCCACTTTCCACCACCATAATTTGTCAATATTTTGTCATTGAATCTATGGCGTCTTCGAATAAACTAATGAAGGATAATATTCATTCTAAACATACTGAACATACCCAAAGTAACTATTGGAAGTTGTCAACATGAATTCATTCAAAATTGAGGACTTTTAATTGAAATACATAAAGATAAAAACCATAACCACATTAACCATTAATTAACCCTAACGAATAGCAACAGAACAATAAGCCATAAACCTGATAAATAGGTACAACATGTTAATACGTAGGCAGACTGTGGTTTGCTAATAAACCAGAGCCGGATTGACCATTAGCCAGAATAGGCAACTGCCTAGGGGCCCCCCATCCACTAAAGGCCCTGTGCAGGCACCAAGAAAAATACTCAATTACAATATTATTGTTTTTTTTCAGCGCGTGAAATATGTAGGTTCTTCACTTCACTATCACTATACATAGTATAAAACAAAGTCGCTTTCTCTGTCCCTATGTCCCTATATCCCTTTGTATGCTTAAATCTTTAAAACTACGCAACGGATTTTGATGCGGTTGTGATTCAACCGTGATTCAAGAGGATGGTTTATATGTATAATACATGGATAATATAGCCGTGCGAAGCCGGGTCGGGTCGCTATTATATTATATACAGAACTATCTACTATCGCGTATTAAAACTAACTAGCTGTTGAACGCGACTTCGTACGCGTGGTAGTTTTACTCTTGAATCACTCAATCTATTCAAAAAAATCGCATCAAAATCCGTTGCGTAGTTTTAAAGATCTAAGCATACATAGGGACAGACAGCGGGAAGCGACTTTGTTTTATACTATGTAGTGATGTAGTAATTCGGAATGCAGCCTTTCAATGGCTAAAAATTGTCGATACTATCGAAAATGACGTATTGGAAAAGGAAGTTTAACAACACACGATTCGGACAGACAGAGTAAAGGGCATTGCATTGCCTAGGGTCCCTGACAGGGTTAATCCGGCTCTGTAATCTACCCCAAGGTTAAAGCCCCAACCTTGAGGCACCTAATATATTCCAACTTCTGAAGAAAATCACCAGCGGCATATCACGCGAACACTTGACACTTTAATTGTACCTCAAGCATAAAAAATAACCCCTTAAGCGTTATTTTCATTACCATACAGTCCTTTTTCCTTTAACTAATGATTTGATGGCTTAACTACTTCAGGAATAGGGTAAAGTCCTTTAGAAATTTACGTGATTTGAGGTTTTTTTTGGGTTTTATTTTCGTGTCTAGGTTGTCGACTTTCGTTATAAATGCTGTCGATCGCGTATACCGCATTAGATTGAATAAATCAATGAAGCCAATTTATTTTTTCATGGAAATAATTTAGACTAGGTTTTAATCTGAGACTTTGGACCAGTAGTTCAAGTAACTCCACTAAATCTTGAAGACCATTAATTTTTTTTTCGCATTCCGCATTCCGAAGGCACTCATCCTAACTTCATTTTTAAGGCGCATCATAGTGATGTCATGCACTGTGTATTATTCCAAATGAGGGAATTTGAGGAATTAAATGTAAGCAGAAGTAGAAGGGGCTAGTTCAAATCTCAATGCAATTTTTTAATAAACATTTTTTTCATAATATTTCTAGAAATAAAGAAGGTTTGATCAGAAAAAAAGGTAGAATAGCATCCTAAAATAATTCAGCATCTTACGCCATTACACATAAGTATAGGAACTTCAAAAATCTAACCTCCGTAATTTTGGATCGAAGTTTTGCCTTCATTCTTTAAACTTGACTTACCATGTGCAGTGGTTTCTTCTTTTTCCTACAGACTCCCACCATGGAGTATATAACGATGCTGAGCGTGATGGCGGCGGTGACGGCCAACACCACCATGGCCACCATATGGCCGGACTGTTCCGCATCGTATAGCTTATTGGCCACTGACGCGAGGATCGTCACTATGATCTCTGCTAAGCAGAATATCTGGGAACAGGAGATAAATTGTTAAGGTACCTGCGAGAAATAAGGCAACTAAAGGGTTTTTTAAAACCTTAGTGACAAAATAACAAGAAAATAAATAAATCACTATAAACAAAATTTAAATATTAAACACCATAGGCACAAAAAAGAAAAATTCAAAAAACTCAAAAAGAAAAAAAAGAGGTTTTTAAATTGACAAAAACGATTCGATACTAACTAAGATAACAACTTGTTTACGTAACGGATGGTCTAAAGCTCATATCGTCATAAATGCAGGTGGCCTAAACTGCGATTTCCTCCAAATAGGGGGTAGTCTAAACAAAACCTTCGTCATCAATCGTTTCAGTTTCGTCATGAAGGATAGTCTAAAGATTCAAAAAAGTTCAATTCGAATCACGTAGTTTTAGAGCAAACGTCCTTAAAAAAATTACACATCGTAAAACGGCAAAACGTCCTGCATGAAAAATAGCAAAACGTCCTTTTTACTAAACAACCTCTCCCATGGCCATTTTTCATTTAAAAAATTACTCTACGTATTAGAACTTTAAGAATTTGTGATTATTTTTACCCGAAAATCAATAACGTTATATTCTAAGGGTGTATTACTTACCAGTGTCACCACCCCTAACAATACATAGCAGATTTCTCCACATATTCTAGCACATGACTTCTTTCTCCAACTCTTCAAGACGGGGAAGGTCGATTCTGTTATATTATCCTCTTGCTCGTGTCCATTTCCCACGACGATAACATTGCGATGCGTTTTATTTTGAATTATTATTGAAGAGTTACCTATAAGTTTTAAGATTATTATTATATACCATACCTGGGCAAGGGCCACTAAGAGGTTTTTTTTATAAACCATAATATTAGTGACTAAATAACCAGCAAATATACAAATGAATTGTTTTTCTGATTGACAGTAAAGCAAATATTTATCTAATGAACTGTTATTTTTACGAAATATTTTGTGTTTAATTAAAGTGGCAGGTGGTCCTTAGATACTCAATATTAAACCTAAAACGATTTCAGCTAAACATTATGTAAACTTCTTTTCGAAAATAAAAGCCGATTTCCAAAATGTCGTATAGATGCGTAGCAACCCCTATTCTGACACAATGGTCTAAGATAATAGTGCCCAAAATATAGAAAAATGTGATACCTATTAATTTTTTATTCACAGAAATTATGTAGCTCAATCCAGAAATAGAATTCTTAATCAGCTGAGTTAATCTAGAACGGGCAAAGCGCTGTGTTATAGCTTTAATAAAATCATTTGCATCATTTTATAATTATCATGTTTAAATAATAACAATTATAAATAAATAAAAAATCTGTTGACAAAATATAGAGGTTTGAAGCAACGAACATAAAAAACCGAAAGACCCGACTACCACGTATACAGCAAAGGAAATGGACGATTATTTTATAATCGCATAAAATAGACAATTAAAATTGTACCTTACCACTTTTCTTGTCCTCTGCCATATTAGCAGTTGCGCCTACGATCCTAAATGGACGAACCATTCCGTGTTGTTACTTATAACAGGTGATATCACTGGTCAAGAGTGAACGCTCCAACGCTTGGTTTGAAGTACATAATGCTGCACGCTGTGGTTATTGTGCTGAAAGATATTGATGGAATTTAATAGGCGATTAGATAAAATGACTATAGTTTCAGCTTCGAGTGACCAAAGGGCTGGCTCATACCACAGACAGCTGATAAGCATCGCCATTCAGGTAACGTAGCCATGCAGCCTTTTTGGCACCTTGGTATTTGGACTTTTAATTTTTATTAAATGTTAGTAGAGAGGTTATTTAATTAATTTAAACTTTTATTACTTATAAATAAATTATGAAGAATATTTATTCCTTTATTGTATATTGAATCACCCTACTTATTTAAAAAAACAGTATCAAAATCCGTTGAGTAGTTTTAAAGATTTAAGAATACATAGGGACAGACAGACAGCGGAAGCGATTTTGTTTTATACTATGTAGTAAATGAAATTTCTCCTTATACCACAGGGTATGTGTTTATTAGTGTTGAGTGCTAAGCCAACACTTAAATAGGCATTTCTTAGTATTGAGAAAGATTGAAATGATGTAAATATTGATATTCTTAGTAGCATCTATATTTTTAAAAGTAAAACAGTTTCCTTTAAAATAGTTCAAATTTAAAAAACGTAGATTTTTTTTTTGTTTTCTAACTTTCAATAGTACATTGTATCATACGGGATTAAAACATTGTTTTTACGGCGAGGAAGGGCTCTATTTTGAATCTAGAGCGGAGTGAAGGAATATAATGATGCAGCGAGGGATTTAATGTTTGAGAAAATGGGTTATTTAAATCCCGAGTGGTACAATTTTCATTTCCCTGTATGAGAAAATGAATAAGGAAATAATTAGTTACTTTTGAATATAATTATTTATTAGTAACCGGGATTTAGTGGGTTGTGTGTGTATATTATCACTTTCAAATAGGTATAGTTCACTAATAGACAAACACATTTTTTTTAATGAATTGCGATATCAATCCGTTAACAGAGTCATTTAATTATAACTAGCGATCCGTCCCGGCTTCGCACGGCTTTATTATGCATGTATTATACATATAAACCTTCCTCTTGAATCACACTATCTATTAAAAAAACCGCATCAAAATCCGTTGGGTAGTTTTAAAGATTTAATCATACAACGGGAAATAGGGACAGAGAAAGCGACTTTATTTTATACTATGTAGTGAAGTGATAGTTATGCCACCTTCGTTCTACGTCTTTGATCGTTTATGTTCCAAAATTAAAACTCATGAATTGCCGCTCAATAAGTGCGCCTAAAAGTATTACTTTCATCGCACTTATTGAGGAACAAAATGTCAGTTATGACGTACGATACAGATGTACCTACCTTTTTCAAATTAGCACTAACTTAACCAAGTTTATGTTCTGGCTGTGTTCTGCGAAACACTTCCTTATATTGAAATTATCACAAATCGCTATAAAAACTGAATATAATGACTTCACAGATGGGATTCACCGAGCAGTATAAACTTTAAAATGACAACAAAATATATAGTATTATCTAATAGCTATCAGCTATAATTGCAATTCGCGCGGCCCATGTGCTAACTGCGCTAAATGTGTTTACGTGAAATACTCATGAATTTACATTATGTATGGTGGACATTGGACATTCTGTGTATTGTGGCCACTAACCATAGGATGTTATGCTGTATACATGGTTATTGGTAAACAGCTGGCACCTATGATGAACTCAGGCGATATTCTCGCCAACTTGACAACTTGAGAAATTTGAAAGAAAATATACTTAGTTGACGTTTTGCATAGAATCTAGCGTATCTAGCCCCAATCTAGCGTATTTAGTAAGGAAAATAGCAGTAGTCCGCAGTTTTACCCGCGTAAGTCCTGTTCCTGTGGGAATATAGTATCTTCATACCAAATTTTATCAAAATTGGCCATATTTTATCAAAATTGGTCTATTAGGTTTCGGAGTCTATTCGTAAAAAAATTGGTCTTTATTATATTTGTGTAGATCTACGGTAGAAACTAATTTTATTATCAACTAGCGACCCGCCCCGGCTTACGGCTATATTATGCATGTATTATACATATAAACCTTCCTCTTGAATCACTTTATCTATTAAAAAAACCGCATCAAAATCCGTTGCGTAGTTTTAAAGATTTAAGCATACAAAGGGATATGGGGACATAGGGACAGAGAAAGCGACTTTGTTTTATACTATGTAGTGATAGTGATAGTGAAGTGATGATAACCCTGTATACTGGTAAAGGTACTTTTGGGTTGGTGAGTTAGTGAGGCGTGACAATGGATGTATTATAACATCTAATCTGTGGTGTGGTTTACATATAGGTAGATATACCTGGGAGATCAATGAAAGATTACAATGAATTACTATGTAAAAAATGTTCGCTTACTTTCAGGAAATCCTTATAGGTAGCCAAGTGTTAAGTACTTAGTTAAACTATGGAAAAAAACACAAAAAATTAACCTTTTTTCAATAAATCTTTTTGGCATGGACCTGCGTAGTTTGCCGATCACAATTCAATTAAATATGCGTGTGTTATTTTTGTAATTTTGTTGAAATTTCCAGTAGAGCTTTCAGGAATTTTCAACTAAATTTAAATACGGAGGAAGATCTTTTTCACACCTTTTCAGAGTTAGATAATTATTTCTCATACAACGATTGATATCCCCATACTTAGTATGCCACGTTGACGTAGAGCCGTCGCCAATGTTGTAGGTACACTAACATATGGCTTAAAAGTTACTAAGAATAATTTTTATAAATAAAAAAACCCAAAAAAATACTTTTCCCCCCTCAAGATTTTGTTTATGTGTGTATCTTACAGTACGTAATTCAACCTTATTTCAACAGATGCAATGGGATAGTTGAAACCTCTTCAACGACAGCAAAAACAATCAGTAAAGTCGTAAAACCGTAGATATACCAAATTTCATCCAGATTGGTTGTAAAATATGATTTGTAGAGGACATAATATGACTGAGGAAAGCAAATCTTGCCAGACTTAAAGCAGAGACGCTGTTAACTCTCTCTCTATACCTTTTTGAGACATACTCGTACAGTTGCTAAAGCAACTAAATAAATAATATGAAAATCAATAAGTTCAATAATATCTTCGAACAGGGCATGCCCTGGGGGTGCCTCAAGACATTAACACGTGAAATATACCATAGATTAATGATAATTATACTTTTGTACTTCCTTACAAAGCTTTTGTGTTGTTTTGATTCAACTAAGGACAGTTAGGCGCAGAAGTTATTCGACTTTAAAAGTTATTTGTTTAATTGCTATTTTCGTAAATTTCAGACTTTAATAATGGATAAATTAAATAGCTATATAGGTACCTATAAACTTTTTACTGTGTTCTGTATTTCTTCTTACACAATAAAAACAATCGAATTGAAAAGCTTATTATTTTATTTATTTATTATCATTATAGTAAATTATGTTTTTCTTTTTTGAATTTTGTTAAAAAGGGTAGACGGCATAGGGAACCTACACAGCGGCAGTAGAACGTGAAATCTTCTTGTTTAAAACGAAGAGTTCTTCTGATGACCAAATATATCAAAGAGGTCGAATTAGCACATCCGTTACAAAATAATTACGTATTTACTAAGTTATGTCCTAGGACGTAAGGAAAGAGGATGTAGTGAATCTAACCTCTTTTAAGTTTTTATTATTTATTTGTTACTAGCGACCCGCTCGCACGGCTATATTATGCATGTATTATACATAAACCTTCCTCTTTAATCACTCTATCTATTTAAAAAAAAAACGCATCAAAATCCGTTGCGTAGTTTTAAAGATCTAAGCATACCTACAAAGGGATATAGGGACGGCGAAAAGGGACTTTATTTTATACTATGTAGTGATTTCAACGTTAAATAAAAGACAATTTTTAGTTGGCCTTCCTACTTTTAAAAAATATATTTTTTCCGTCAGCGTTTTTATTTTACCACTAAGTATTTTTCCACCTATCTATACCTACTCAACCATAGGTCATAGCCATCAAACGTGGCACAGGTTGCCACTCACTGCTCGGTTACCATGGCAACTGTTCCACAACACTTCCAACAATAGGTGAATCACTCCCACCCTGATGAAAGAAGCACCTACTTCCAATACGCAGAAGTTAACTCGAAACTTGGTTGTGGTGAATAAATATACCGTTAAACACAGCAATTAAAACTTGAAACATTTATAAAAAATTTTATGTAGGTTTTTATGTAGGCTTATTGTAAGAATGTAATACAGGGATTATACTTTTTTGGAGTCCATTATTTATGAGCCGTTTATTTGACACCCATATTGCAGCAATATTAAAAAAAAATCACCTTAAACGTTAAATCTAGCATCCCCTATATTTTTTATGTCGCATAAGAACTACGTCCAAGAACACCTTGGACTAATTAGACAAATCAATCGATACCTTAATAATTAAAGAAATTTATCAAGTGGTTAGGAGGATATGAGGGAATACAGAATATTACAAACACACAAACACAAACAAACACAAAGATTTTACAAAAAAAATATAGGTACCTAAACAAGAATATACCTATACTTACCTACCTTAATACTTACGTTCGCTAAATCGCTAAAAAGTATGGAACCACATAATTAGTGGTGGTGCCCTAGTGGTAGATAATTCGTCTTTTATTCCGATGGTCTTGGGTCCTGGCTGCAATGTACTCACGGAATTTCTTACTAAAGATGTAGGTGCGCTATCAATGTTGCTGAAAACATCGTGATAAAACCCGCGGCTTAGTTGGTTCCACACGTTCGCACGTATTAACAAGTTCTTTCCTCTGAACATAGTCGACTAAGTTGAGAGGGTGGTTATAAGTACTGGGTAAGCCTACATCTAATACTTGTCTTAGGCACTACAGAGCCTTAAATAAAAAGCTGTATAAGTCATCACTATCACTACATCACTACATAGTATATAACAAAGTCGCTTTTTCTGTCCCTATATCCCTATGTATGCTTAAATCTTTAAAACTACGCGACGGATTTTGATGCGGTTTTTTAATAGATAGAGTGATTCAAGAGGAAGGTTTATATGTATAATACATGCATAATATAGCCGTGCGAAGCCGGGGCGGGTCGCTAGTTTAGATTAAATGTAAAAGGCTTTTTAAATGAAACCACTTTTGCGGCTTAGCCTCAGGTCTCAAGTTAATTTCTGTTAGTAAACTAATTGTAATCCAAGGACACTTAACTAAACTTAGTAAAGAATTGAATAGAAGCATCGACAGGAAGCACCCCATTGTTCATTTCAGTCTAGGCTGTGTTTTTTAGGGTTCCGTACACAAATGGTAAAAACGGAACCCTATTACTAAGACTCCACTGTCTGTCTATCACGGTTGTATCTCATGAACCGTAATAGCTATGCTAGACAGTAGAAATTTTCACAGATTATGTATTTCTGTTGCCGCTATAACAACAAATAGGTACGGTCGGCTGCATAATTGCAGACCCACCGCAGAGCTCCAAAACGGCTGTTCTAAGAATGTTTTCAACACAAGCAACATTCTAGACACCTACTTTAGTTGAAGTTTAAAGTCTTCTAACTCACCGGGGGCTGCAATTATGCAGCCGACCGTACCTACTAAAAACAGAATATAATGGTATGGAGAACCCTTCGCGCGCGGGTCCGACTCGCACTTGGCCGGTTATTTTCTGTAATTATCTTTAGGTTGACTAATGTTGAAGTCTAGTTCTATGTAAGGTGTCAAGTTTATTATTTCTTTCAAGGTTTAATAAATATTTACTTGAGTTAATTGACGACCTTGGCGAACACCTGCCTACAGGACAGAAGGTTGCGGGTTCAATTCCCGCCGTCGTTTTGTCCCGACTCCTCATGTTTTATACGTTACTAGCGACCCGCCCCGGCTTCGCACGGCTGTATTATGCATGTATTATATCTAAAAACCTTCCTCTTTAATCACTCTATCTATTTTAAAAAACCGCATCAAAATCCGTTGCGTAGTTTAAAAGATCTAAGCATACAAAGGGACATAGGGACGGCGAAAAGTGACTTTATTTTATACTATGTAGTGATATCGACAAACTTCCTTTACAGGAATTACAAAAAAAATTAGGGAAAAAAAATATAAAAATAGATGTTGTTCGATTCTCGAGACCTAACGAACCTATACACAAAAAAAATCATGCAAATCGGTTCAGCCGTTTAGGTGGATATTGATAACTTAACTAACACAGCGACACGAGAATTTTATATATTTAGGGATCTATTTTGTGTAGTTTCCATTCATATTTTCATAAATAATCGCTATTTCTGAAGTCGTATTTTGCGATCGATATCTTTAAATAATCTTAAGGAAAGGGCCCTGTATATAGGTACAATCGAATGATACTAAGGTCCGTATTAATAAACCGAACTCAATATCGATTTCAATCTTGAGTTTGCTCTTGAGTTGTTGCGCTGATTAATAAACATATCTTAAGACGCGATTAAAGAGCAACGTATCACTTGAGACATACCGTATTAATAAATCAAACTCAGCTCTCAAGATATGTCTCAAGATGTAGTTTCATGAACTCAAGTCTGATTGTGGGCTATACAAATCTTACATTTTTTTAAATATTTTCACATTAAAAACAAGTTGACGGCAAAATATGACGACACTTCCTACCATAGGGTAAGAACATATCATTCAAGGTAAGAACAAAGCGTTATATTCAAAGTCGCTCTCAAGATCAGTCTCAAATCTCAAGAGCGATATCAGCCTGGTTAAAACTTGAGTTTTATCTATTAATTAACGCCTAACTTAAGATAGTGACCAAATCTCAAGACTCACTCGACTGATACGCACTCAAGATCGATATTGAGAGCGATTTATTAATACGGGCCTAAGAATCCCTCATTAAATGGAATGGAAATTGTCAGGCCATTACTGTTTTATTCCACAAACAAACAATTTTAAGTGCATTGGTTCACACATCGATCTATAAGATACCTACAACGTTGATTAATGATTTGTGTGTATTATTGATAGATGTTCGTAGTCAACAAACTCTGTTTTTTTAAACTAAAATGGTCATGACAATTTTCATGATGACCTCTATGTGGCGTGATGGGTGAACGACCACCTGCAACGCAGGTGGTTGCGGGTTCGATTCCCGCCTCAAATAAATATTTATGTACAGATTATTTTGATTCTGATCTGATTGTAAACATAATAAGCTATGTATTTACAAAAGAAGAAGTACTTCTATACTAATACTGATATTATAAAGCTGCAGAGTTTGTTTGTTTCTTTGAAAGCGCTAATCTCAGGTTCGAATTGAAATAGTACATTGTTATCCTAGGTGTGAAAGTCACTCATTACAAGTCCCGAGACGGAGTTTGGCGCCCGAGCGTAGCGAGGGCGCTAATAGTTCGAGGGACTTAATGAGTCTTTCACCCGAGGTAAACACTGTGCTTTTCATTACGAATAATACATAAAATTCTTCCTAACAACGAGAGTGAATGAGACTATGAGACTCCATACCACATGAGTAGGTACTCATGTGTCCATACTACCTGATCCTCTTACAAGGTTGGGACCAAAGAGGTTATACATTATGTAGTGTTTTTTTTAGGTTTCTGCTATTTGCATTCAATACTTAAATACGGCGGAACTTACCGAAGAAATTTTTATTAATGAGTTAATCCAACACTGGGAAATGATGCGAAGTCCGTAGATTTAACTTACAGTTTTTGTAACACGGTTTGTCTAGAAAATGTTATTTACACAAAATACACAATCATAAATGAAAAACCAAATTAAACTTAACACAAAAACATAATAATATAACAAAAAATAGTACTAATTAAAACGTTTCAAATAATTTGGAAATGCTAGCATTTCCCACCAGTTTTTTTTTTTACTTAATGTATGACACTGACCATACGGTCGCATAAAGCCACATCAGCAACATCTCGACAGGGCGCGGGCGGCGCGGCATGGTCATAGGTCGCTTTGACCATTTTCGTCTTTACATTTATTTTATCAAATAAGATATCTTGAACTAATTATACCTACTTGAATTTGATTACCGAGAAAAAAGTTACTAAGTACTAAACTCTGGCAGTATGCATGAGCCGTGCCAAGCCATAATTATTATTCTTTGGTGTAAAAAAAAAGCAAGGAGGTTAGGTTTTTGAAGTTCCTAATGCGTAATGATACTGATACTGGCTACATGCAGATTGCACAAGTCGTGCGAAGCCATAATTTGACATGACAGCTGTCAGTGAAAGCGATTTTCCCTAGGGCTAAAAGTTTTATTTTCTACACGCCCTTCAGGCATATTTAAATAAATAAATAAATAAATATTTCAGGACATATTACACATCGCCATCCAGCCCCAAGCTAAGCAACTTAATGCTTGTGTTATGGGTGCCAGATAACGGATAAACTACTTATATACTTTTTTTTTGTAAATATATACATATTATACATATAGGAAACACCCAGAACCAGAAACAAGAATTTATGGTCAGCATAAATACTTGTTCCCGGCGGGAATCGAACCCGCAACCTTCTGCGTCGCAGTCGGGTGTTCGCCCGACGCGCCACAGAGGTCGTCGAATTTAGACCTACTTTCGGAGTATGAGTAATTAAAAATTCCTTTTGTGTTTAATAGTCCATTTATCGAGAAAGGCTATAGGCTACTTTTATAAATCTTATCCCCACGGGATCGGGAGTTACGCGGGAGTAATCACGGGGCGCAGCTAGTGTATTATATCTTTTATCTGATCACCATAACACAAGCCTAGTTGCTTAGCTTCGGGTTATATGGCGATAAGTAAAAAGTCCTACAGTATTTTATTTATTTCATACTGTAACTTTATTCTTGTGTGACATCTCTATAAGTGGCACAAAGCTTATCTCCCTTAATTAGATCTTTTCCAGGCAGCTTTTGGAAGAATAAAGATCTTAGCTTACTATAACTGAAACACGGCACATGAATTATGTTATGAGGTATAGGTATAGTGGACTACAACCTTTAAACAAGTGAACGTTTGCTTTGAAATAAAACAGTTTGTAAACTGAGTTTGTCCTTGCTTTGTTAGTAGATAGGTAGGTTGGGATGCTGATTCATCATTTTTACAGCAGGAGCTATGAATCACACGCAGAAAAAATATAACGTCTTGTGGGACACGCGTTTGGAACGAAGACCTATTTACCTTTCCTTTTCAACTTTAAAAAAAAAAGTCACACATAGCATAAATGTATTTATCTTTTTTAGAGATTAGATATCAGCCTCCTTTATTCTTTCTTTTTCGTGGGGCGTTTTCGTGACACGTTTTGGTAACGTTACATTTTTTTCTCGGTTAGGTCCCCTCGCCAACGCAGTTCCAAAAGGTTTTTTTAGGCAAGAAATAACCGTCTCCCTATAGACGTAAGATTAAAATAGCCCTTACAAATGAAAATTATAATCATTATTCTGTGATTATAGTTCCGAAAATCGTGTTTGCAAGTTGGAACTATTTTTACCTATTACGCGAAGAAATAAAAAAATTGTGAAGAAGACTATCAACACGTCTGACAAATTGTGCAAATTGTTCATACTCTGTCACAATCATTCTGTCGGTACCACGAGTCAAACGAGGCTTAACGACCCTATAGAGACGATATTTAAATGTATAGAAAACGATACTTATCGTTTAATTTCAGTATAACATAATACCTTAGGTCAATGAAATAATTTAGCGCTGTTTCCGAGAAAGCCTAGGTCCGATAAACTTGACATTAGTCGAGAACTCACGAAAGGAAATTATAAGAAAACTTAATATAATTTTATTATAAGGTTAAAATCCTAACGGATACGTACCAAATAAATAGGTTCCATAAATATTGTATTGAACTAAAGTGCTATGAACTTAAAATATCAAGAAGGACTCTTGCAATACGTAATGCTTTGTACTAGAAAATCACAGCCTGATAACGTATTGTACGCGGCCCTGTATTTCACAAAGTTCAAGCCAAACAGGGCGGGCGGTTATTTAAAATGCGGATAGCTGTAATCTAACCTATTAACTATTATGAAAAATTACCTACAATCAATCATGGGTAAACGACTTGGTTATTTTATCGACAAAAAAAACAATATTCAAAAGGAAACCGGGCCGAAATAATTAAAGAAACAGTTTACCGAATGATAAATCTCAAAATTAGGTGCGGCGATAAATAATTAAATTAGGTATAGGTCATGGAAATATGTACTTTTATGTTGGACTGGCTGCGTCTCGCGATTTCGCCCGCATTCGTTCCAAAATCGGGATAAATAGCAGCCGCAGAGCGTGTTCCAGTACCGCGAGCGCTTGCCGGAACGAAGCTTCAGAATATTGTTGTAAAATTCAGGTTCCATTTATTAAGGTGAAATAGGACCCCCTATCCCTTTCCCACGCGCGCTGATAAATTACCGTTTTAACTGTTTTATTAATGTAATTAAAAGACTCACATCTATTTTTGTGAAAGACCATCTGTACTACCTTATGGGATTTGATGTAAAGTTTATAAAAATATAAATTTTGTACTTGTTTTTTCTTTACAATCCCCGTAAAATTGGAAAAGCTGACTAAAAACAAAAAAATGACGATTTTTTTTGTTTTGAATTGTATGACACAATATTTATTTACCTTTACGACTGTAGGAATATGATTCTATAGATTTTAGTGGTTGATACCCAAAAACTGTTTCTAAGACACCTCTATTGCGCTTCTGGTCATACCACTACTAGCGACCCGCTCCGGCTTCGCACGACTATATTATGCATGTATTATACATTTAAACCTTCCTCTTGAATCACTCTATCTATTAAAAAACCGCATCAAAATTCGTTGCGTAGTTTTAAAGATCTAAGCATACAAAGGGAAATAGGGACATAGGGACGGCGAAAAGTGACTTTATTTTGTACTATGTAGTGATGACAAATAATGAGATAATCTATACCTACATACTAAATGATTTGTCCTGAATGACTGGCAGACGGATCCGCTGATCGTGAGACCTGAAACTTGGAGGCATCGTAATTCTACTCATCTAAAATAATACGTCACGTTCCTTTTATATTTTTATATATCACGTTCTTCCTAGAAAATAGAACTATCGAATAGTAAAATCACATTTCATAGAATGAAATGATTAAAATAATTATAAATTGAAATATCTATTTTTCAAACTCCTTTTTTGGTTTCTCGTACAGATTTTCTTTCTTTTTTATAAATATAGATTGATGGAGTGGGTAGGTAGGTGTACAAGTATAGATTTTCAATGGGCAGGTCAAAAAGCATTGAACTTTCTTGAAAGCACAATTAACTTTAGCCTCATATAAGTGCTTTCTTTGAGGTGAAAGCCCTTGAAGTGGTTAAAATGTGTTGCCATGGTTATTATGGAACATATTTTAAATACATAAGTAAGTACTTTATCTTTGTACATTATTTACTAAAACTCGTACCTACTATGCTTGGAAATAAGGTGCTTTTGTACACTTTTACAATTTGTTGTATCCCGAGCTTTTTTTAACTTAAATACTCACTATTTTTTTTTTAGCTCAAACCCTTCTTTCTGATAATGTACCAAGTTATTTTTGCTCGTAACCATATATGTGACCATATTTCATTTCTTTTTCTTTTTTTACTATTTCTTTTTGAGAAAAGTAGCCAGTAATAGTGTGCTTGAAACTCATAGTTACAAAAAGAGGTTGGAATCGTAAGATGCGATTTCTACGAACTAAGACAAACTACGAACTCTGAAAAAGTTCCAGTCCTTTTTATTTTTGGGCATTTAACCAGTATCAATTATCTTGAAAAGGCAGATTAAAACCTCATTACGATTTCGGTTTTCAAAAATAAAAGACACCGGTAGACCAACCAACTAACAATGTTCCTAACCATATAATTCAGATCTCTATCACACTTTCGACACATAAAACTTGAGGGTCAAAGTAATTTGGGGGTGATTTCAGTGCGTGCCTTCAGCCCTTGCACGCGATTTCACACCACGAAATTCATGGACTACTAAACAGCACCACCATCTATGGCCGACCGCATTCAACCGTTGACACTGGCCATAAGCAAACGCGACGCGGATACGCGCGAACGTTTGAAAAAAAGAACGTTTATATTCTTTGTTGACATTTCTTCCGAGCTTTAGAAGACGAATAAAGTTAAATTTTTGTTCATTCGTGTCGTGATTTCTTTACAAAATGGAGGGCTGTGGGATGAGCTGCATAAAATTTCTACTAATAATTTTCAATGGATTATTTTTGGTGAGTGTTTTTATTGTTTACAGTCACTGAAAACTAGAGCGTCTTTCTAAAAATAACAGATTATGTCGGTTGTCTCGTATTCTATTTAAGTCTTATGATTCTGTTGAGCCATCTGCTCGTTCTATTTATTTTAATTGATGGGATCCATGGTCGGATTAATTTAATTAAATTGAATCGTTGATTGTTTAAACACTGATATGATTAATTTAAGTTCGTTGCGCGTATTTAGTTTTAGGCGTTTTAAGTCTTGGAAGTATAAGTGCTAAGGCACATGTAAATCTGCATATTTTTAAATATTGTACCTACTTGTACCTTTTTTGTTTTTCTCGTAATGGCTTTGCACGTTTTGTGCAATATAGCCAATGTCGAGTAAAAAAATTTGCAACAATATAGCCAAAATTGGACCGAAATTGTTTCTAATATATCTTTGTCCGTCCGTTAGTCCTTTCCAAGAATATCTATTAAAAATTTCAATTAATCGTTTCTTAAAATGTACCTACATGCTTATATAATATTGTTATTATATATAGGGAAGGATATAGGTTCAAAAATATCTAAAATAATTAGTACCTACATACCTAAGTATTTATTAAAATACACATTAATCAGAATTGCAAATTACAATTTAAAATCACATAAACTTCAATTACACGAATTAATAAACCTAAAATTACCAAACAAGTAAAATTTATTTTTATAATTATAATATTTAAAAAATCCATCAGAAAAAACATAAAATACGAAAATATTTCAAATCATTTTATGTGATTTGGTATATATGTACATTATGTACCTATGTATAATGAGGTCGCTCTAAAAACATTCAAGGTAGGTATTAAAAGGCGATTTTCCTAATATGTACCTAAGTGACTTTAAGTTATGCGGATTTCATTCATTAATCTCACTTAGTCTGAGAGTAAACGGTCCGATAATGTCTGCTATATAAATACCTAATAAATCAATGAATGCAATTATTAGGTAAGTAATTTCACTAATGCTTAAATAAATCTACGGCTTATACGCTCGAAATCAATTGTTCTCAAAAGATAATTGTTCCTTAAATTAGCTCCAATGGGCTCCAAATAATTTTGTAGGACCTACAAAAATCGTAACGTAAAATACGTAACGGAAATAAATAATTTTCATTGAAAGAAAATGGAAGTTTATCTGAAAATCGACCTTATTTAAAAAAATATGTGTTTGTTATTTAGTTCTCGGTAGATGGTAGGTATTTATATCATCACTAATATTATAAATGTGTGCATAAGTATGTAGGACGTTGGTATCTTCGTTGTACATCTTCACGCAAGAACTACTAAACCGATTGCGATGAAACATTGTAGTTATATTTGAAACTGACGTCTTCAAATACCACATAGGCTACTTTTTATCGCGATATTCCTACGGGATCGGGAATTGCTCCGTTGTAACTATCATTCTTCGATCGTAGGCTAGTACGAACTTTCTGCAGTGATCCATTGGACTACAATTTGAGGGTCATCTAGTAATGGCATTGTTTGAACGTGGCCAAGGGTATATATTGACATCTCGTTTGACATGTGAAGTTTTTTTGAAATATTACCTACTTGCTTGCGAAAATCAAATTTTTAACGGATTTTTTGGAAAAATTACTCAGTAGAATATTGAAATACTAACGTTATTTTTAAATCTGCGGATCCCTCTTAACATATTTAAAAAATTGCAAATAAGTAATTAATTACCCTTATTTACTAAAAATTTTGAATATTTCCAAAACAAAAGAGAAAAATCATAAGTTCTAATATATATATATATATATTGCAGGACATTCCACACATCGCCATCTAGCCCCAAGCTAAGTAACTAGACTTGTGTTATGGGTGCTAGACAACGGATATACTACATAAATACTTTTCTTTTGTAAATATATACTTATAATACATAGAAACAACCAGACCACAGACAAATATCTAAGCATAAATACATGTCTGTGGCGGGAATCGAACCCGCAACCCTGTGTTTGGCAGTCCGGCATGGTAACCATTGTGCTAACTGGGTCGTCGAACCGTCGTGTAATGACACTAATAGTGAGGCAATGCTAGACGGTGAGGTAATAATAATTGTTAGATATATTTAAGTTATGAATATGCAAGAATTATTGTTATTTATTGCATATTACTTCATGTAGGTACTTACAATACTCACTCATGACTCACTTAAAATGACCAGGCCGTCAGTTTTCCACATGATCAATTCATCTATTCAATCAAATTCAATCTATTTTGAATAAATCCAATAAATTATTTAATCGAAATCGGTTGAGTCGTTTCATCATGAAGCCGGTACAAAAAAGCACAGCAAATAATTACTAGCGGTCTCACCCCGCATAAGCCTTTTATGAACCTTTTAGGGTCAATTTAAAAAACATTTTACCGATCGTCTAAGTCCATGCAGAGTTTTAGGCTTTTGTAGTTTCAAAAATTTTACGATATTTAAAAAAAATATATTTGTGTTGTATAATTTAAATTTATATTAAATTGAAATATGTTAGGTACTAATTTTTTTTACTTACATGTAATTTCAGACTGTATTTTTTGTCACAACAAACAATTTTTCAAAACCACTGTAGCATCTATGACTTAAACTGCACTGGATTTTTCCATCATAATTTCTTTTAAACAAGTGTTGTCACAGTCAACTAGAATTAAAATTTAAATAAGATTAATCTTATAATAACCATAAAAAACAATGTAGAAAATAATAAAGATAATAGACTAACTCAAACAAAGCAACAAATACACTAGATAACTGTAACTGAAGAGTGAGGAAAAGATGTATTTTCAAACTCGTTATATGGTGTATACTAATGCTATGCTTTCCTTGAGGGCATTACCCATTAACAAATTGTTTCTTGGGGACTTTACTAGTTTTTGGACGTGAAGCGTTAGCTTGATTCGAAATACCTATACTGCCCAAGCCAAAATGACTGTCACGCTCGTGTTTTTTTTCTTATAATCTATACTAATATTTAGTTTGCAAAGAATAGCTCTCAACTACTGAACAAAATATAAAACTTCTTATGAGAAATTGAATGCTTCGGTAACTTTTTATTCTAGTAATCCCATGGGATCGGGACTTTCGCGGGTTAAGTTTAGGGTGCTGCTGTAGTTAAGTAAATAAGTAATTTAAGTGAAGTTAACTAATGTCATATAGTTATAATAATTTTGTCAGTATTATGTGTTACGTTACGGATCATACATAACTCAATAAAAAACACAAAACTCAAACCATATTTAATAATTCCTCATTGACGTAAATAAAACTTTACAGCGAGTTTTCGTTAAATCTTACAAAAAGAAGTAAGAGAAAAGGTGAATAAAATATAGACACTTATTTAATTGAGATTACTAAAATAAAAGTTAAAAAGTAAATCTGAAAAAAAATACGTTAACGAAACTTTTCATAAATGTCTAACGTGACATTGAACTATGTATATTGTCAGTTGTATTTATTTCTGTGTATTTATGCGTTTATTTATTTTTCTATGCCTAATATTAGTTCAATGTTTAATATAAAGAACCGAAATTATTACTTACCTGTTGTTGTTGATAGAAAATGTTGTAATGTCGTTTCTTAAATATATTCAACTTAAATGTTGGTACTTGACAAGTTTATAAATAATCTCTTTATTTTGGTTTAATTTTACCTAATCGTCCACATCTGCCTTTAAAAAATAAGCATTTTACATATTTACCGAGTTAAAAATAGTAATAAAAACAAGCTAGCTAGACGACTATTTTTTATTGATACTGGATTTGGCCTTCAATATAGCTATTCTAGTTTGTTTTTAACCGACTTCCAAAAAAAGGAGGAGGTTCTCAATTCGGTTGTATGTATGTTTTTTAAAACACCAATTCGCCTTAAACTGTTTTAATTTAAACTATTTTAAAGAGTTTTCTTTCGATGATGCTTGTAAAAACTTTGAAAGACATGAAATGAATCTCAAGCTTTACTTCTAGTGGTCTAAAAATAAAAATCGGAATTTTTATATGAAAGATACACGGAACGACGATAGAATTTTAAATCCAAAACGTGTGTTTTGTATGCCTGTCACATATAGTAATATGTAGCTAAATGGACAATCCAGAATTTATTTATCTCTAAGTATAAGTCCAAGTACGGTAGGTATAGGCATGTACATAATATAGTCAATTACTTTGATTTTTTAGTGTTATTTTTACCTCAAAAATAAAACCAAAGAAATAAGGTAAAACATTTATTATCGATATCGTAGAAATGTGTATGATAACCAAAATAATTATCATCATGATTGAGGAACTATTAAAAATAGCCAGCCTATATCACGCTTCATAGCAATTATCTTATCTATTACACTTCAAACCAGTTATATATTTACGTTGGCTCATACCGTTCACATGAATAAGCAGCAGTATCGAATCTGCTCTTTACTAGCCATGTTCTTATTGTTGTTTTTCGTTGTATTGTTCGTGTTAGCAATAGTTTCGCTTAAACTCTACCTGTTATCAATTAAAGGTATAAACACATGCAGTAAACATTTAGTTGGTAAAGTTGTGATAGTGACAGGCGGTAACAATGGTATCGGTTATGAAACCGCCAAAGATCTGGCAGACAGAGGAGCTCGAGTGATCATCGGATGCAGGAGCGAAGTCCGCGGAACGACTGCACGTGATAAAATTGTACAAGCAACTGAAAACGAAGATGTAAGTTACATGCATTTGGATCTGGCGTCGTTGACTTCCGTCAGGAAATTCGCTGATGAAATAATCAAAACCGAAAAACGCCTCGATATTCTAATCAATAATGCTGGAGTTATAGAAGGAAAGAAAACCAACAGTGAAGATGGATTACTTCTGGGAATGCAGATCAATCACTTCGGACCATTTTTATTGACAAATCTTCTATTACCTTTGATAAAATCGACACCTTCTAGTCGGATAATCAACGTGTCATCAGGAGCATACCGCTACGGGAAAATAGAGTTTGATAACCTGAACATGGAAAAGGAAACGGATAAATCCTTCAGCATTAGCAGGTTGTATAGCAACTCAAAACTGTGTAACGTCTTGATGACCGTAGAACTGAGTCGAAGATTGCAGGGTACTGGTGTAACAACGAACGTTCTCCACCCTGGAGGTGTAGCCACAAATATAGCAAATCATTTCCTGGAAGAGCGTCCATGGTTGAAAATTTTATCTATTTTCTATTTTTTTGTAAAAACTCCTTGGGAAGGGGCGCAGACTACAATATACTTGTCCGTTTCTCCCGAAGTAAGGAATATTAGTGGTAAATATTTCACTGATTGCAAAGTAGAAGAGACTACAGCAGCAGCTAAAGACGTCGAAGTTGCTAAGAAATTGTGGGAAGTGTCAGAAAAACTGGTTAAACTTTATGAATAGTGAAAACTGTGTAGCATAATACCTTGTACGCATGACTTATTTATTTCTGTTAGTCTGAATTTTATTACTATAATAAATTGATGTTTTGTGCAATAAACAAACGTTTTAGACAGTATACTCAAAGTATTTTTATTATGTTTAGAAAATATATCAATTGCATCGTAGCTATCGAGTCAACGCAACCCGATAGCTACGATGCAATTGAAATAATCAGATTCAGTCATAATAATTACCTACGTAAATATGACCTTCAAATTCATTAGATAAATATGACCTTCAAATTCCGTATGCAATTTCATGGATATTGAAATAAATTTTGTGTGTGTTTGTGACATTTGTGATTCGCTAGCTCAGCTCGCAGTATAAAACGTCATCCGCAAAGGGTCCTGTCGGAAGACCAATATCAGCATTGTTGCAGCTAATTTATGCTGACGCAGACCCGTTTTGGAAGCACATGGCTCCCTTCATCTTATTTTTATATTACTACTAGCTGCGCAGTTTCACTCGCGTAACTCCCGATCCCGTGGGAATATCGGGATAAATTAAGACGTAAGCTATCCTATCTTTCAAGTTGGATCAAACTGCACACGGTGTGCAAAGATTAAAATCGGTTAAGTAGTTTAGGAGTCCATCGCGCACAAACAACGTGACACGTAATTTATATATATTAGAATTTGTATTCTCTATTTTGTTTTGTTTTTATTTTATACTTTTTGTTCCTGTACATATCAGTGTTCGTATGTTTGTTTGTCTCTCTACATTTCAAAAATGTCTTGTGTCGTGTGCACAAGCATACGGACAACCAAATTAATGTATTTCTATTCTATTCTATTTTATTCAAAATAACATGTAATTTATAATATAATCCACGTGCTCAACGCTCTTCTAACATCAATAAAATTATCTTATAAAATACCTCTAATATTCCATTTCAAATATTGTGTCAACCCTGACCGCTAAGTTTACGATAGTATGATTGCGTAGTGTAATTACGTAATTTATATTTATTCATCCGTGGCGCCTTTACACATAAAGAATGAGTCATCTTTCGTAGTAAGGCCATAGTTTGTAGGAACTACTCATACTTTGGGTACTTTGGTACAACTATTAAGAGGAAAGGGTACCGGGGGCTCTTTCCATACAAACTATTACAAACATAGTCGACTGTTTTCTCCCTGGATAATGACACTAGAGCAAATATTTTTGGTGCATAAAACTTATAACTGCCATGACCACTTTTTTTTTTAAATCTTAATTTCTTCGATAATTAGAAAATGAAAAAATCCAAAACATAGGGACATAGTCACGGCAGTTATAGGTTTTGTGGGACAAAAATATTTGTGCTGGTGTCATTATCCAGGGAGGAAACAGTCGACTACGTTTGTATGGAGAGAGTGCAGGTACCCTTTCACCTTAAAAAGCTTTGATGACTTCGCCGTAATTTATTTCCTTTATCGTTTCCTCTCGGTAGGATGTTTTAACTTTTGCTTACTTAATTTTCTGGTTAAATTTCCTAATTAATTAGTCAGCTTGTTCATCATGAATTAATTGTATTAAATTAGTTAATTTGATAATATCAACAAGCTGCTTGGTTTGTATGCTTCTATTAAAACAATCACGAGTAGACATGCCTTTATAATTAATTGCCAACCTAACTAAGCACGTATTATAATTTATTCAAATGAGGACTTCACCTAGTAAAGGTTTTTTAAATAAAAATTGAATCCAACATAATAAAACTGAAAAACAGCTTGTAAAAAACTAATAAAAAATTCTGCTACTTTCTTTGGTTTCATTAAACTTATATTAGTTAATGAAAAATACTATAGGTATTGTGTCAAATGTATGTTTATTGTACAGACCTCAATTTAATGTAAGTAATAGAAATCTCATAAAAATCATGAGTACAATACAAATAAATAAAATACACATCAATTTTAAAAAATTAAAAGCTATTCTTAGTCATTTAGTTTAACCAGTTTTTCTGACACTTCCCACAGCTTCTTAGCAACTTCGACATCTCTGGCTGCAGCTGTAGTCTTTGTTATTTTGCAATCAGTAAAATATTTACCACTAATGTTCCTGACTTCAGAAGAAACAGCCAAGTATATTGTAGTCTGCGACCCTTCCCAAGCAGTCTTAGTGAAGAAATAGAAAATTCTAAACAGTTTTAACCATGGACGCTCTTCTACTAAATTAGTCGTTAAATTTGTAACTATAGTTCCAGGGTGGAGTACGTTCGTTGTTACTCCAGTACCCTGCAATCTTCTACTCAGTTCTATGGTCATTAAGATGTTACACAGTTTTGTGTTGCTATACAAACTGCTAATACTGAATGATTCATCTGTTTCCTTTTCCATGTTCAGGTTATCGAACTCTATTTTCCCAAACCGGTGTGCTTCTGATGACACGTTGATTATCCGACTAGAAAATGTCGATTTTATCAACGGTAATAGAAGATTTGTCAATAAAAATGGTCCGAAGTGATTGATCTGCATTCCCAGCAGTAATCCATCTTCACTGTTGGCTTTCTTCCCTTCCAGCACACCAGCATTATTAATTAGAATATCGAGGCGTTTTTCGGTTTTGATTATTTCATCAGCGAATTTCCTGACGGATGTCAATGATCCCAGATCCAAATGCATGTAACGTACATCTTCGTTTTCAGTTGCTTGTACAATTTTATCACGTGCAGTAGTTCCACGGACTTCGCTCCTGCATCCGATGATCACTCGAGCTCCTCTGTCTGCCAGATCTTTGGCAGTTTCGTAACCGATACCATTGTTACCGCCTGTCACAATCACAATTTTACCAACTAAATGTTTACTGCATGTGTTTATACCTTTAATTGATAACAGGTAGACTTTCAAGCAAACTATTGCTAAAACGATCAATACCACGAAAATCAACAACATGACTTTACTGTTGAAGAATAGATTAGATACTGTACGTGAACGGTATGGTTCAAAGTATAAATAGGCATAGAAATATACTAGCTTACACTCGCGACTTCCTTCGCGTAGGAGTAGAATTTTCCAAATTCCTTTCCTATCGAATGCCTACATCATACAAAGAACACATCATCCAATTTTCAGGCCTGTCAGTTAGTCAGTCATTCAGGACAAAGCATTTTGTATGTATAGATTGAAGTGTGCATGTGAATGATAAAATAATTAAAATGATGACGATAATTTAAAGCAAGATAAAAACAAGTTTTTAAGTAGTTGCTTAATCATGATGATATTTATTATGGCTCACTATAACAAAAATATCGTAACAGGACGGACACCTATAAGTCAGGGAGTGGTCTCGAATACTCCAGAATTAAGTCAACAGTGTCTATATAATTTACTTTATTTAAAAAACTGGGAAACTGGTTTAGATTTTTAATGTTAATATTTTTTCCATTTCATTAATTAACTTTGTAATGTGTTGTAACTTAATATTGTTGATCTATATTTTAAAATCCAAAATAATTATATATTACATAGCAATAATAATTATTTTGATTTTCTAATTTTACTTTTACTGTCTGCCATTTTATAAATAGATTAATATTGCAGGACATTTCATACATCGCCATGTAGCCCTAAACTAAGTAACTAGACTTGTGTTATGGGTGCTAGACAACGGATACCACTTATAATAATTTTATTAGGTTGGATTTAATTTTAATTTAACAACTTTAACTAGGTAAAGTCCTTATTTGAATTATAGTCCGTGTTTAGTTTGGTAATTGTACATTACGAGTACAATTATTTGTAAAGGCGTGTGTACTCGTGATTATTTTAATAAAAACAAAATTACCTACTTATCAAATAAGGCTAAATGACATACGAGCAAAGTACCCAGTCTGAAGAGAGTCAGGTTTTGAATTTTATATTTATATTTTTTTATGTGAGTATAGGCTTTTATAGTGATGTACCTGTGGCGGCACGCCACTACAACCTTCGCGCATTGCCTTCGAACTTGGAACCAGCTGTCAGCGTGCTTCGTTTGTCTACCCTGAGGAAGTGGCACATTTTCCCTACAGCCTTCCGTCCGTGCATGACTCTCAACTCGTTTCCTATAGTTCGGTTCTCTACTACTAAACCTCTGTAATTCTATTATTTCCTTTACAGCCATATTTCTACAAGTATATTGTTTACCTACATTTCCGCTACGAGTTTTCTTTATTACGCTAGACAAACCTCCACACAACTATATCTTATATCTGTATAACTATTCAGTATATTTTATAAAAGTCTAAAACGATCTAAGATTTGATAAAAATAATGGAATAGAGATTGTGACTTCTAAAATAGTCCATGTCATGACCCGGGTCATGACCGATATTTCCACGTTCTTATAATAAACACTATACCTCTACCATGTAAACTACGTTATAGGTATCTATAGTTATGTGTTGATCAATTATTTATCGATTCAGAAAGGAAGGCTGTTATTTGTAACGTCCACCTAGCAATCATATACTATCTATCAAAAAGGAGCTAATATTACTTATTGTGGGGAGCTTTCACACACAACAAGTGTTTTGTTGGAAAGTACCTACACCAGTTTGGGACCCAGTACTACATTTGGTCTAGCTAGCCCAATTATTGGCCTATTTGGTTTGGTCATTTGTTCAAGTTTGAAGCCCGACCAAAAAATAGCTGCAAAATGTCAGGACACCGTTAGCCAATTCTGCGTATAAGGGAACGTTTTAATTCATTTTAAATGGACGGAAGTTTAACAAAATTTTAAATAATTCAAAGTCGAATATTACCTCAGTCTGCACGTGATCATGAGTTCTCGAAACTTCAGATTTACAAAAAAATAAATGAACATGGTTTTATCTGTTAAAATATAGTTCAAGTTCCGAAAACTCTAGAAAATACTATGCTTTATGACTGAAAAAAAATCACTTGTTTGAAATTAAATATGCTTTTCATCCAACCAGGTCATGAAACTAGGGCGTGTACACTATATCGTTTGAATAGTCCAGCTCGGCTTTTTTTTATTATAAATAGGTCAGCGTTTGACCACCCACTATCTTAAACGATGATGGTAAGTGACTATGTGGTCTAAGATGGTAGCACGCTTTCTTAGAAGATACCTAAACGCTCGTGACTCAAAGACCCCCTAAACAAAATTATTTTTTAAGGAAAAATGCGTCTTAAAAATTGCGCCTGAGACGAGACTCGAACTCGCATCCCTTGTATACTGTTCAAGTGCGCTTACACTTTCACGCTTACTTTTTGAAGACATTTTTCCTTAAAAATAATAATAATAAATAATAAATATTGCAGGACATTCCACACATCGCCATCTAGCCCCAAGCTAAGTAACTAGACTTGTGTTATGGGTGCTAGACAACGGATATACTACTTTTAAACTTTTCTTTTGTAAATATATACTTATAATACATAGAGACAACCAGACCACAGACAAATATCTAAGCATAAATACTTGTCTGAGGCGGGAATCGAACCCGCAACCCTGTGTTTGGCAGTCCGGCATGGTGACCATTGTGCCAACTGGGTCGTCCCCTGGGTTAAAAATATTTTCAGATAGCCCAGTGCAGGCCAAGCACTTTAAAAAAAATAAAAAAACCCCTAGACAAATCGACGAAAAACGGCAGTGGATCACTTTTCCAACCCGTCCTCCTTTTGTGGTTGCACCAGCCTACGTATCGAAACATAAAATAAACGAATCAATAAGTACAAAAACCGGCCAAGTGCGAGTCGGACACGCGCACGAAGGGTTCTGACCATGTTGTATGGGAGCCTTACTTAAATATTTACTTTTTCTTTTTAGTATTTGTTGTTATAGGTATTATACCGGCAACAGAAATACATAATCTGTGAAAATTTTAACTGTCTAGTTATCATGGTTCATTAGATACAGCCTGGTGACAGACAGATGGACGAATGAACGGACGGAAGGAGGGACAGTGGAGTCTTAGTAATAGGGTTCCGTTTTTACCCTTTGGGTACGGAACCCTAAAAATCAATCATCTAAGATGTTGATTTGAGCTGTACGTTGATACATCAGACAGACAGGACTTTGAATCTAATGTAATTATGAACTGCCCCCTTAGACAGACAAGATTGCTTTCTATTAGCGATATCGCCAATCGACAGTCTTTTTTATTATTATTTTTGTATTAAATTGACATCTAAGTTAACGAAAAGTCACTTAGCCTTGTGTTAGAGAAAAAAAAGATAAATAAGTAGCATCTTATGCCAATTTTATATAATGATTTATGACAATTTCATACAATTAAATCTATCGATTGGCGATATCGCTAATAGAAAGCAATCTTGTCTAAGGGGGCTGATGTCATTATATAGCCGGTTACCATCACCACTCGCAGCCAATTCACGTATTTCACTTTACAACAATTAGACCCTGACAAATGTCATGGCAAACGTCGGATTTGTTTTTAGATCTGTTGATTGGGAAGGTCTTTTTAATAGTGGGTAAGAGTAGACGCCCAATACACCCGTCCCGTAACATAATATAGATGACGATGGAACTGATTATTATGGAAACATTCAATTTTCATTACATTATAAAAGTTCAGATTTACGAACGTAGGCAAAAAAAAGTAAAGAACATCGCGAACTGTGAATCCAGATAGGGTCCTTACGACCATTGAGGTAATTTACTACTTAAATATAATCTTTGAACAAAGCCCAGGCCCAGGCTGAGAGTTTGCTAAGCTCCGCCTGTAATTATTACGTGTTTGTTTGACTTTGTAACGGCACAATGATATCCATGTTTTTTTTTCTTTATTCATATGCTAGGTCAGGTTTTGACCACTCTTCCCCAGTATCCAGTCTACAACCATATCCCATTACAGTAGCCCAAGTAGGTTTCTCCTGTAGCTTATCAATAGTTCTATCCAAACCGTAGGTTTGTACTTGGCTGCATTATAAAGTATAGACATGGATAATCGCTGGTTTGGTGTACACATTATAAATATTATGAAACTTAAAATAGAGTAGAGGCTCTATGTGATATGGTGATTTGGGACATATAACAGACGAAGGATATTTATCTGTTTTTTTTTAGATAAATACGTTTTGAAACAACTGCTTAGGATTGACCTTGGCCAATGAGTGACATAAGCTCTCTAATACCTAGAATTTATACTCTAAAGTTACGACATTCATATTTATTCTATTCTTGATGAGTTAATAGATAAGAATCTATACTGTCATCATTTAATTGGTCACTTCATGTGTTATGATGATTGTTAAATTCATGGTCAAGTTCATAAATAAAATGATTCTACTGATGATAGAGCAAAAGTAATTTTTCACATGCAGGTTATTATAAACAAGAGTCATCGAAATCGGTTTTCATATGGCCGGAGAGCGGTGGCACAATAATTAACATCGGGAAAATTACGCCACAAAAATAAAAAAATTGGAAACGCAAATAATGTTGGAGAAAGATATAATATTGGAGGAGCCATTAGGTAAATCAAGTTACAAAATAAACTGTTGTTATATTTTGGGATTTTCTAAACTCTAGGTAAATTATGGTCCCTAATCTATTTTTTAATTTTTAGGCAAAATTCTTTATTTATTTGGACTCACTTACATGAAATCTAATTGGAACGTATTAAAAAACTAAGTTAGGATGTGTGCCATCAACGAGAAGAAGGCACAAAAAACCTTTATTACCTTCAGGGTTGTTACCCACTGTTTCAGTATTCTATCCGTAATCTGGCCACCATCACACAAGCCTATTTTAACTTGGGGCTAGAGGGCCTATGTACGGTCGGCTGCATAATTGCAGACCCACTGTAGAGCTTCAAAACGGCAGTTATAAGAATGTTTTCAACACTAGCAAGATTCTAGGCACCTGCTTTAGTTGAGGTTTAAAGTCTTCTAACTCATAAATTTATCAAACAAAAATTATTAGAATTTTGTAAATTATAAATGGAACAGTCAGATCAAGTGAAATACAAAAATAATATGCTCCCTGTGTACTATTCTATACAATATACTTAAAGGTATTAGGTATCTAGAATAGAATGAAATAGAATGGAAACATTCTAATAATAGTACTTTTAGAACTCTACCGGGGGCTGCAATTATGCAGCCGACTGTACCTATATTGTTCTAAAAAAAAAACACCGGACATCAGAATCCGACACCTCATCGTGTGATGCAAATTATCAATAAACACCATAGGATGGACAAATGGACATGGCGATAACGTCACGGTGATTATGCGACAAGGTTGAGCTATTGTGTAACCATATTTCAATGTCGAACTCGATGCAGGCTCGACAACTGTAGAACACAGCCCACAGTAGGAAATAGCGTAAAAATTACTAGTTTAGATGAATATTATTGTATGCCGTAGGTATAAGCAAAGATAGTAGAGGTATCTATGATAAATAAATAAATAATAAATAAATATTGCAGGACATTCCACACATCGCCATCTAGCCCCAAGCTAAGTAACTAGACTTGTGTTATGGGTGCTAGACAACGGATATACTACATATATACTTTTTTTGAAGTGAAAACTTCTTATGGCGCGTTGGGCACTTTTGTGGGTGAGCATTTTCAACCGATCTCGCGACAGATTTTGACGCGACAGATTTTGACGCGACAGATGAGATTTTATTTGTGTTAGTCTTTTTGTTTAACTTATACTGCCATCTATTACACAAATTGAGAAACTTAGTTTCTAGAAAGACCGCTATTCGAATGTAGATGGCGCTGATTTAAATTTTTTACTGCCATCTAGCGAATAAAAAATAAACTATATTTGTTTAAGTGAGTGCTAATAGATGGCAGTAGCAGATCGTTTCAAGAAATATTCTATGAGAAATAACAAGTTTATTGTTTTCACTTCTGCCTGCACTCCCGGAGTGCGCTGTTTTTTTTTGTAAATATATACTTATAATACATAGAAACAACCAGACCACAGACAAATATCTAAGCATCGCATATCAGCATATCTAGCATAGCATATCTATAGTTATGAAAGAGCAAAAGACTAATCTGAAACTACACTCACTCACTTCGCATAGGGGTTTTATATAAGGTTGAGGAGCACTGAGAAAGGATTTTTGGAAATTAGACCTCTATAGGGGTAAAATGGGCTGATTTAAATACTCATGCTAATCGAACGAAATAGATAGATAACTTTATTTGTACAACACAGTAAGGAACATATAAATACACAAAGCAAAGTAAAGTAATAGCTAGAAAGTACAAGTTGCACAAATGGGCGGCCTTATCGCTAAAAGCTATTTCTTCCAGGCAACCTTTGGATGGAAAAAGAACTGATTTAGCTTTTATGGTAGATTAAATAGAAACACACTTCTTCAGAATTTAACCTACAATCTTAATTGACTTTCTCCGTTTCCAACATCTACCGCCTAAATCCTTCTCTCAGGCTGAATATGATGCAGAATATGCTGAAATGCATTTTCCCATATAAAAAGAGGTATACCGCCGTATACGCATGTTACGAAGAGCAGCCTTAAATTATCTTTCGTGATACGGTGATACAGTAAAATATTTTCACGAATATTCTTATATTAGGTACTTAAAAAATTACACAAAGAATCGACGAACATGGTCCGTTAGTAGCTTTTTATCTTTAAAATACCTATTTGTGGTTTCCATTTAACGCAATCAAATCAAAATAATACCACAGACGAAGCTTCACCAAGCATATAGCCGCCACATTAAAAATTAATTCTGGCAGTTAGAACACAGTTAAAATCTAAATATAAGTTCCCAATAAACGCGTAGCAATAACTTGGTAGTTTGGTAGTAAATGTTTATAGTTTTACGGGTCATTTCCTTGGCGTCACCTACCGAGGCCCCGTGTAGGGCGGCGTGACGTAAAGTTAACGTGACCTATTTGTTGTTGTAACTACGTGTCTTAGTCATAGATTCTCATATCGATTTGTCTTTGTATGGTACTCAAACAGTCGGTAGATTGAAAGATATTGAAGACTTTATTGCGTTGTTAAGTTTTCCATGGATATTTAGGAAAATAAGTAGGTTTCACCGCTTTTCCTGGTCTTACTAATTTGTCCTATTATAGGAGTACTAGCGACCCGCCCCGGCTTGGCACGGCTATATTATGCATGTAATATACATATAAACCTTCCTCTTGAATCACTCTATCTATTAAAAAAACCGCATCAAAATCCGTTGCGTAGTTTTAAAGATTTAAGCATACATAGGGACATAGGGACAGAGAAAGCTACTTTTTTTTATACTATGTAGTGATAGTGATAGTAAAGTGATAGTGATAGTGAAGTGGTATACATACAGTATTTCTACCTGTGCGATTAAATAAAGAATCAATAATCTACCTCCTGCATAATAGGTACAATTATAAGAACTTTACCAATACGCCCGACTAGTTCAATTAACTGAAACAAACGAAAATCGAAACAGAAACGAAAGACGATCGAAACAAAAGCAAAAAAGACAATCGAAATGAAAACAAGAGAAGATCGAAATGGAACCTTTTTTTACGATTTCATCTACCTATTTATGTTGTCCAAATCGCCTAGCGCCTACTAATATCATAAATGCCTAATATATCTGTCTGTCTGTTACGTTTCCACACATAAACCACTGAAAATTGAACAATGGTAAAACAATACATGGAACCTTGGAAAATAACATTTAGGCTACATTTTAAATGTTTTTAGGGTTCCGTACCTCAAAAGGAAAAAAAGGAACCATCATAAGATCACTTTCTTATTTTTATACGTACGCAGGTTTTTTTACCTGTTAGTATAAAAAACATAACAAACATAACATAGGCCGTGGGGCCTAATTAGTATAAGTAGTATAAAGAATACAAAGTTCTATACAATGACCAGAATAAATATATATCGAGTTTTTTTTACAAATACATACTCTGAACGTACCAGTGTAGACCAATATCAATGGTCTACCTTGATGTAGTTTAGGTAAATAATTCTCCATTATCTTACTGTTATTCGAAGATGTTTGATCATGGTACCATCGTTAACAAGATTGGAGTATTTGTAAATAGTGCTTATCATACGTTACCAAATTGCGGGGGTAGATTACAAATCGTCGTCGCGTGGGTGGTAAATTGGTAGTAAAAGTTCTCGTGTTTAAAGATTAAATTATAGTAACTACGCCTACAGCTTTACTAGTGTATTTCACACTCACTCGATAGAATTTTTAATAGATTTAAGATGTTTTACGGGTAGAAGCTGTGACATGGACGAAGAAAAACAGTGGCTGCGACTCTACCATATTTTTCTTTGATCGAATTATTATTGTGCCAGGGTGTCTCAAAATGTCTAATTCTGGTGGCATTCATTCTCATTCATTACTTCCATCAGCCATTCCTCTATGGTACAGGTGGTAGGGCAGGAGGCTAGATACTGAGTCGACTTAAAAAACAATAGACGATACTTTTATGCATAAATTTTGAATCAGATAGTAAAAATGTATATACTGTGTCCGCCTGATCCATTTAAATCTAAGAACTTTATGCGGGTTTAAAGCCAGCTTCTCAAAAAAATCTTTTTAATTTCCCAGATATTCGGCATCGTGATCATTGCAGCAGCATGCGTCGACATGGGGATCATCAAGGGCTTCGCCGGCATGGAGCCGACGGGGCATGAAACTGACGCGGTGTTGATCGCTGTCGGAGTGCTGATCATCATCATAGCTGCTTTCGGATGCTTTGGAGCTTGGAAGGAGAGCCCTAAGCTGCTTTATATTGTGAGTAGCACAACTTTAAGTACATATGTGATAGGTCTGCGTTTGACCACTACCTCCCCTGATGGTAAATGACGATTGAGTCTAAGGCCTAGCACGCGGGTCTTGAAATTGCGTTAGCGATTCATATAAAAAAATAATATAAAAATAAAATAAAACAGTTATTATAAGTAACTATGATTATAATGCAAATAAGACAGTCTGTTCATTCGTGACTTAAAGACCTAAAAATTGTATACGTCAGAAAAGACAGACTCAGGCATCTGATTCCATTCCTTAGCAGTACGAATAAAGAATGGCGAAAAAACAAAGCCTTGTATAATGTATAAATAATGTAAAATTTTGTATGGCTTAGGATCAATCTGAGAAACTCTAGAAAATACTTGCAAACACTTTATTCAGACTACAAGCTACAATTTTAAGTCATAAAACTGAATAACTGATCCATGCATCAATCAGCCTGGCTACAGCAGTTGAAACTGGCATTCGTGTAGTGTTGGATAATAACGCTGTCATTAAACGACTTTCAAGACACCCATATATTTAAAGTTCCCAAAATAATGATTCCTTCAGCGACACAATTATAAATAACCAACCGGCATATCACGAGTAACAGCCCAACCTAAATCCATAAAATACCCAAGTTCTAAACCCTTATCTATGTATACCAAAGCTTTATAAAGAGCCCCCATTAGCATATTCCACATAAAGCAATCCGTGTTAATGATCAAATGTCCATGTTTCCTAATGCCACCTACACACGACTCTCTTTCTGTCGTGACCTGTAAACGTAATTGAAAAGACCTTGGCCTGATCTTCGGCCGTTAAACTTAGTAGGAAATAGGGCATTGTTTTAAATAGTAGAAGTTTTTTTAATTGAATATTTTAATTAAAATACTATCGATAGAAATAGTGTTTTATTAGGTTTTCGTGTTTTTGCATTACGATATGTACTAAGAGGGCTTTTGCATGCAGATTGCAAATAGTAAAGTTTAATTCTCACGGTTCCGGGATTGAATCTGAGGCAAAAATTAGCTTATGTCCTTCTCCAAGGTTCCATATATTTCTACACCAAAATTCATCAAAAATAGTTCAGAAATAAAAGCGTAAAAGACTGACAAGCAGAGTTACTTTAGCATTTATAATAATATTAGTCGGATGAACGGATGATTGACACCAAATTTTCTAAATCTTCAGTTCGTCGGCTGCCTCATCATCATAATCCTACTGGAGCTGTCAGTCGGCATCGCTGCAGCAGCCCTTCGTCCCCAAATCGAAGACACCATGAAGTCTCAGCTACGAGCCTCCTTCATCAAGAACAAGTCCGTAAAGGAAGAAGATTCCACTTACAGGGAGTTCTGGGATCGTATTCAGACTAATGTAAGTACAAAAACGTAATATGTAATAGAATTTCAGGAACCCATAGCAACACAAAAGCCTCTTCCCAGAGAGACACCATCAAATGAAAGCTATATGCCCTGATCCTTGGCAATAGAACTCCAGCGCTTATAAGGCCGCCAGTGTATACTTCGGTGTAGTCGCATTAAAACCTTACAGTTTTCTTTCAAGGTAGTGTAACTGTCACCATACTAAATACACAGAGAATAATTAATATTATGAGACAGTGTGTGTATGTGTTGTATAATATTACTTAATGGATCTTTCACCTCCAGTTGGAATGCTGCGGTATCACCGGTCCAGACAACTACAACGCTTACGAGCCGCGTCTCAACCCGTCCTTCTCATGCTGCCCTGATGATGGAACCGACCGCTCCTCGGAGATCAAACGTTCAGACTGTCTCTCCTTGGAGAAGTACTACAAGGACGGCTGTGAGACGAAGGTGTTGTCCACTGTCCACAGTGCAGGGTTGACTATCATCGTCTGTGGGATCCTGTTCTGTTTCCTTGAGGTAAGTGATATTTAGGTACTTAGAAGAGACGGATGTGGCAACGTGAATCTTAGCCTCCGAAACGAGTCTCTCGTCGTAAGAAATAGCACAGGACTGGGATTGGTACCTACCTACAAATTATTTACTTTCTTCAATGTTCTCCGCAACAATATTCTTCTTGTTGCCTTTAAATTAATTTAACGAATTCAGAAATAGTTATAATAATATAGGCATAAAATAATTTGAAGTACCTATCAAAAATGTATACATAAGCTCCCTTAAATTGGTTCACATTCAGAACTGCTCTCTCAGCTACCAGATTTCAAAAACAGAATTTAACTGTCGTTTTGTAACCGATTTTCATAACTTAGCCGCTAGAAAATCGGACCTTACCTAAGTGAATTTAAAGAAAATATATTTTATTTAATCTATTCACAGCTGTTATCAAATTAGAATTAAACAGAGCCAGACATTGTTTCACCCGCACGTAATTTTATGGAAGGTTAAAAACCCCAAATCTTTAATTACCCACATTTTATTTTATAACTAACTAGCGACCCGCCCCGGCTTCGCACGGCTATATTATGCATGTATTATACATATAAACCTTCCTCTTGAATCATTCTATCTATATATTCTATCTTAAAAAGGGATATAGGGACAGAAAACCCGACTTTGTTTTATACTATGTAGTGATTAGGGCTTTTGGGTTACAATATAATTTTCACCAATTTTCCCAGAAGTCGACGTCCGGTTTATGCGTGTTAATGAACCATTTGACATGCGAAAGCTCTAATTTTTTAAAATAAATACCTTGATTATTTAAATACTTGTGGCCGAAAAGCAAGTTTTTCACGCGAAATGAATGTAGGCGGCAGTAAATTATGTTCATGCTAAAACTCTATTTAGGTATGGCGAGAAAACACCGATCGTTGCCCCTAATACTGTTTCTCATAATACTTTTAAATAGTATTAAAAGTAACTTTTTTCATTTGCCTACGAATTTTTTATTATTTATTAGTATAATTCGAGGGCGCCATTTTTTCGGAAAGGCCAAAAATCTAATTTTAGGTCAATCTGTTTTAGTACCTAAGTAGTTTTCCTTTTTATATAGTGCTTCTAGCACTTACTATTACTAAAATAACTATGAATATAGGTACTCGGCGTACAAAATATTTGTCAAGGCTTGCTTAAATAATAATTGAAGTTATACCTTGAGCAACATCCTTCCTTCAACATCTTTCCTTCTGAAAATTCATGAAAAGAAAATGACAATCTTTTATTTTTTTGGGTTTTTCTTTGCCTCATTTATTCATTTAGTGTATTTTTATATTCGAGTGAGTTTCCTTAGTAACGCAATACTTAATTATGGGTAGTGTAGTCACGCCATACCTGGCTTATGCCTTTATCATAAATCTCAGCTGACCTAGGCTCGACCTAGGTCAGATTTATAATAACTTATATACCTACCTAAGTACCTACATCATTAAATGAGTAAATTGAATAAAAAAATTCGTAGTAATTCCAGTAGTTCTGCAAAAAGTAAACTTCACAGGCAAAAACTTTAAGGGGTTTTGAATGAGAAGGTGGTTTCAAGTCATACCTAACAGGCCGATTCCATTGGTATTAATCGAAAATAGTGCAATATGCAATATATATTTTTAATGAGCAAGAAGATCGTCATCAGATCTTTTAAATAATAAAAATCGGAGTTATCCAGACGGAGGCCCTTTTTTTGCTCCTCTATAAGATTATGTTTCGCTGGAGATGACGAGAAAACGTTTTTGCATGCAAACTGCCTTAGAACAATGTCTAAAATACAAATTACAAAATATCTAAAATAACAACATGACTAAGATATTTCAACATCTTAGACATTTTGCCATTTGATGTTAGACATTTTAAAAAAAGTAGCAGAGAGTGAAAGTTTCAAGTTCTTTTTCTTTTTAACCGACTTAAAAAACAGAAAGAGGTCAATTCGATTGTATATTTTTTATGACTGGTTTTTTATAAAACTGTTCTTTTTTCAGGTTTTCGGCATAATCTTGGCATTATGGTTAGCGCACGCGATAAAAACAGAAGGGAAGAGCAGGGAAACTGCGTAAACTTTACATTTAACTCATATTTAGAACTAATCGGAGATGTCCTTAAGCACAATGTTGTGTTTTCATAGTCTATGGTGCACTTAAAACGTAAGGTTTGCATTTTTTTATAATTATTAACTTTATTTTAAGTAATTAATTATTTTACCTACCATTAATTTTAAGTTTTTTTCAAGTAAGTAAGTATCTTTAGTTTTGTATTAATTACCTATTATGAGCAGAAAAAGGGTAATTAGACATTTTTGTAAAACGAGTCATTGGCTTCTTAGCAGTTATGCAGTAAGTATTTTAAGAGTCGCAAATATTAGTTAAACCTCTTTCAATCATCATTATCGAAAAAGCGTTAAATTCAAGTGAAAAAATCATTAAAATTATCAAGTATTTGAACTCGAATTATAACATTTTTATTTAGCTTTAGCCATACTAGTTTGCTTGAGAGGTTTTAGAAGATTCTAAAAGTTAATAGTAAAAAAGAAAGCTTTTTGTCGAATCATAGAGTAAAATTGATATTATTTATTTCTTCCAGTTAAGTTAGTCTTAAGTGCCTTATCATGACAATGTTACTGCAAGAATTCTTGCGGTCAAGTCATGACGACTATGTTTCACTAGAGATGACAAAAATAAGAAAAAGCTCTAATCAAAACTTCTAAATTTTTTTGAAGTGAAAACTTCTTATGGCGCGTTGGGCACTTTTGTAGGTGAGCATTTTCAGCCGTTCTCGCGACAGATGAGATTTTGACAGATGAGATTTTAACAGTTATTGTGCTTCTACTACTATGCAATATTGAAAACAGCGCCATCTCTGTGCAAACGGCCGAACTACGATACTCACTTCTGTACAACAGTGTTAACAGCGACATCTCTCGGTGGATGGTGCTAGTTCGCAGCGAGCTGCCGTACGCAGTTCGCTTTACAGTTTTCACTTCTGCCTGCACTCCCGGAGTGCGCTGTTTTTTTTTTGATACATTGTGCTTCTTAACCAAACTAAGAAGCACAATGTCTTAATATAAATATATACTTATAACACATACAAACAACCAGACCACAGACAAATATCTAAGCATAAATACTTGTCTGAGGCGGGAATCGAACCCTGTGTTTGGCAGTCCGGCATCACCGGCATGGTGACTATTGTGCCAACTGGGTCGCCTAAAATAAAAATAGCAAAACATCTAGAAATAACAAAATGTCCTAAATAATAAAATTCCTAAAATATTAAACGTCTGAAAATTGCAATATCTAAAAGACCAGAGAGTCTAGTATCAAAATAACTGAAATAAAACATCGTGATATGAAGCTTTTTTGACGAACACATTATGACAGATCTTACTTGGAGTTGCCCTATTGTCTTAATGTGAAAATAGTGCAACTCCTTTGGTTTTCCCCCATAGCCCCCCCTCCCCCGCGTTGATCTGTTTTATGCTCAGGTTTTATGAGCATTTTTTCTTCGTCATGTTATCTCTAGAGGAACATACCTAACTCAGTAATTCGAGTATTAATTTTACGTTATTTAATTTTTACTAGTCATTTTATCAAATATAACCTATAACTTTAATTTTAACTTAACCCACCTTTATTTAGTTAACTTTAAGTTAAGATTAACTTTCATTCCTGAATATAAATAAGTATTTAAGTAAATTAACTTTAATTTAAGCTCACTGAAACCAAGATTTTTCGAAATTAACGTTAAACCCTTTATTACCGATGTGCTTTTTATTAGTACTTAGGATAATCTCAAATCGGAATGTATAACTACTGACCTCTCTTATCAATCTTTGGTACTAAACCACAGAGTCTTTTAGGTATGTTTATGAACTGATATTCATTTTTATACCCCTTTTTTAAACGTACTAATTAAATTGACGTACTAAAAAAATGTCCAAAGAATTGTAATTCTTTCATACAAATATTTTTGTTGTATATCAATTAATTATTGTCTAGTAAATTTGATTGAATATCTCGTTTTTAACCACCGTAAAAAAGAGGTGGTTCTCAATTTAATTGTATATTTCTTGGCCGTTCGCGAGTATAAAGAATAATGGCAAAATTTCGAACAAAAATTACTTCTTTGCAAGGAGGTTCTTAAAGTTCCTATATGTGTAATAGCGTCATATATTGATGAATAAACAGAAAAATACGTGACTTTAAATGGTTATATCTTTTTGCCACATCTAGTTCACGATATACTATAATTTAAATGTAATCTAGAAAAACTGAGAATTTTAACGCATTTTTCCATTTGTGTATATGCTTAAATATTGCCTTGCCATAATTCTTTGTTGTTTACGGACCGAGTTTGGTGATTCTTTGTCTATTTGATGACTGGACTTTAAGGGGGGTCCGTACGCCAACGACCTTGGTACACAGCCTACTAAATAGTTACTATTGGCACCGGTCGCCTTCGTTGGTGAAATTTGTTGATTGTTACGAATGTGTTTTGTTTTTCTCAAAAGTGCTGAGATGGAATTGTAGGTGAGATTTTTACCGACATTTTGGTGTGATTTTGAGCCAAACATTTCCTATAGTTTTGAAGCTATTCTAAAATTAAGAATTAAAACTAGTCTAGCTTTGATATTACAAAGAATTTTCGCCTCGAAATCACCCCAAAATATCAATAATAATTTCACCTACAATTCCATCTCAGCACTTTTCAGAAAAACGAAACACATTCGTTACAATCAACGATATTAGTTGTAAGCGACGGGTTGCGTTTGCGCGTTGCGTTTGGCAGCATAAGCAGCCTTAAGGAAATAATTTAATTTTGCGAAGTGACATTAATTTCGTTAAATTCGGTTTCAGATGTAGAAGTCTATTGATGTTGTTAGGGATGTTTAGATTTCTTAAATAAAGATATTCGTGTTTCTGACTTTTATTTTTATTTTTACTTGTACAATATTTCATTAGAACTCTAAAACAGTGTATAAAAGCACTCTCCAAAACAGTAGTCAGAAGTGATAATTTTATTGCGTATATTTAATATTACATTAAATAGAAAATTCTGAACAAAGTATGAAATACTTTAACAGACATCATTGCAGTTTTGCTTTTAATTACTCTTAAAACATGAAAAATATACTATTCTACAATAAAATTCGTGATTATTATGTTAACTTATTGTATTTGTAGTGCAAATATTATTATTTTAAGTAAGACCTACGTATATCAAAAGTTAAAGGTAAAGGGGGATAAAATGTGAGACAAATATGGATAAATGTGAGCCTATTGTGCTTAAAGTGCAAATAATCTTATTCCAAGTAAGTACTAATAGAAATAGTTAAAATTCTTATATGAGGGTACTTAGCCTAAATACATTATTTATTTTAGATATTTTTATAAAAAATATAAACGATGCAAACAATCAACTAAATAATATAATGAAATTGCCTAATTCAAGAGCAAAAAAGGCAAATAGGAACGTCCTAAGATCAAACACTTTAATTAAACCAATAATTACGCACTAAAGCATAAATTAAAACCACACAAGCATTAACTATAATCATTTAGAACAATTTGGTCAAAATATTCTAGAAAGTGTCCATCTTCTTAACTATGCAATTGGACGCTGTCACTGATTTAAAAGTAAAAAGGCATTAAAATAGATATAAATAGGAACGCCTTATGATCAAACTTTTTAATCGTACAAAGATTGGGTCATTGTTTCATTATGATTATAATTTTTAACACGTTTAATATGTAACATTACACACATTTTGTTATGAAATAGAGTATTCTCTTTGCTTTGCAAAGCTTAAGAAACCAAGAGGAATACCCTACATTACATAACAAAATACATAAAGAACTAGGTAGTTTTGGGGAACGCAACGATAGCGCGATCTAAAATGCTTGGTGGCGCCATCTAGTGGCGCATCGAGTAAACTTGCGTTTTCTTGTTAGGGACCACGGATGTTACAATATCATGAATTTGATGGTTACGAACACCAGGTTATGTTTGACTTATAATTTTTTAAGACTCTTGTTGCTCGAAACCCGAAATAAATTATTATAATATTACTAGCAAGGCTCTGTGGTTTTACCCACGTAACTCATGATCCCGTGGGAATATCGGAATAAAAAGTAGCCTATAGCCTTCTTCCATAAATGGACTACCCAACACAAAAATATTTTTTCAATTCGAACCAGTAGTTCCTGAGATTAGCGCGTTCAAACAAACAAACAAACTCTTCAGCTTTATAATATTAATATAGATTATTATTTTAAAGCAGAAATGGCAACTACTAAAGCAAGAAGCACAAATAAAATTAAAAGAGAATATGGTCATAATGATTCAAAGAATGTCCATTCTCTTATCTACGCAATTGTTCCCTTGTCACCATTTAAACAGCTGATACTGTTAGCGATAAGTTATAGATAGATTAAACTCTATTATTATCACAGGTTACAGCTAAAATTTTTCTTAAATTTAATCTGAGATCTCAAAATTAATTACCGAAAATCACCTTTTTTTTACTTTTTGCACAAAGCCAAAGACTTCAATATTATATTATTTCAGAAGTAGAGGTATGGATTAAAATTTTACATGAAATCTCTTTAGATACTATAGTGCATTCAAACCTTTGTTTATTTAAAAATAATTGTGTGCTATCGTGTGTGGTGTGAAAATGGTGCTACAATTTAAATATGAACTTTTAAACTTTTTTGAATTTTAAGCGTTAAGATTCAAAATGTGCTTGAAGATTTTGCTGTAATTTTCGACGCTCAGCTCGTATAGTCCTTGCCATCCAAAATGCTAGTATTATACACACGATCTGAAAAAAAAAAAACAAATAAAGAAAAAATTAAAATATCTGCATGTTTAATATAAGAATTATGACTACATAGAATTTTTTACTGTACCTCCAACAAAGCAAAAATAACTCCAGTGGAAATAAAAATATTTCCTTTCAAAGCTTTCTTTTGCCTTAACGCCTCATCGCAACCTCGCGCATAATACGTCCGCTCGGTAATACATGTGGAGTGCAAATGACGTCTAGCGCCACCTTCACGCAACGGGTGTGCGCGCGCGCAACAGGATGGAGGGATCTCGTGGTGGATGATGGAGTAGTCTTGAGGACCGTCGACACCGCAACATTTATTCTAGAAAAGTTAATTAATAATACGGATATTAAGACATTTTTGACATTGTAATTAAGTAAATAACCTAGGTCCATTAAACATGATATTATTATGCTTTGAAATTAGTTACATCCCAGCTGGTATCTCCGTTAGTTAAATAAAAGTTACAGGTACTAGGGTAACAAGAACAACATGAGAAGAAGTATTGTCTGTTTTTGTTTTAGTATAAGTCTCATCGTCTTACCTCAGACTGCAAACTATCCCAGAAAGCATGATGCTTAGCAACTTCGTCTTCCATAGTAGCGTTTTTATAGAACTGGACTCGTAGTTCGCTACTTCCTCCAACCCAGGCACTGAGCACAGCTCCTCCCACACCCACCACTACTTCGACTGACACCAGGAATATGAAGAAGCAGGCATGCTAGTAAACAAATATTAGGTAAATGTAGTGAATATCCTTTCTAAGAAATTAACAAGAATAAAGCAGAAGCAAGAATCAAGTTTCAAATTGAGCAGTAACTTAATTCAGTGAAAATCTAGGAGAAAATCAGCTTGACCACACTGACTTACGGCAAGGCGTAGATGACCTACTTGATCATCTTCAGATCAGTATTAAGATGACTTGGCGAAGTGATGTTTAAAGTTTACCTACATCATTTAGGATGTAGTAATATTTTTACATAATTTATCATCGGAAGCAATTATTAACAAAATACCAACCACGTATAAGATCTTCACGTGCTCCCTCAACGCCCCGATACAGCCCAGCACTGCTGTCACCACCAGGCACAATCCCAATGTAAGAAGGAACGAGAGTACTCCTCTAGATAATGCAGACTGTTGATTAGATTTCTTGTCGCGCATGTTTATCACGCAAATTGCCATTAAGATCAGGCCGAATAGCTGGAAATAAAAACCCCCGATTTAGTTGGCTTCAAACGTATTGACCAGTTCTTTCAGCCGATAATGGTATAGGAGATGAGCAAGCTTACTTTATCTAATGCGTATCTCAGGCACTAAATAACAGAGCCTTCAAGTATAGTGCTAGTGGTGTATTTTAAAGGCCAATAGTGCGTAGAGTATAGGCCTCATATTACATAATACTTGTGTCTTATATTTGGCGCCTATTTTCGTATCAAAACACTTCTCTTGCACCCCGTTCTTACCCAATTAACCTACTCAGTTAAACGCTACATAATTAGTTCAAAAGTAATTATTTTTGAGTAATTACAATCACAAGTAACTTTCTAACGATTCCTGTCATTAACGAAAACTTTTCCATTATTATAAAATCGATACCCATTAATAATTGACTTGGAAATAAATTATTCATCTTCGAAAACATAAACTCGTGCAGTGATGATACAAAACAGTAGGAAACTATTACAAGGACAATCGATTAAGTTATTTCTGATAACATAGTAACACTTTAAGGACAAAAGTGTTGAAAGGATGCTTAATTATTTTTCGAAAAAGTAATAAAATAAAGTCCTTTCTTGTAATACTGCTGTTTCTAATAAAGTTTAAGTTCTTATAAAGTTTGAGCATAGTACGTCAAAACAAAGAAAATAAACATACAGGTATGAGTTTAAAAATAAACAAAATACGGATTTTCGCGTCTAAAAACACTACGCATGTGAATTCGCGGCCAACACCTAGTATTAATTAAAATTGTAATATCTCTCTGCTGACTACAAAACTTTCACTGAGTCGACAGAAACTAGGCCTACACATTTTTGCACAGCTTATAGAGCAATAAATACGGGTCAAAATCTACTGGCGTACCACTTGAATAATATTCGTCAACAAAAAATAAAAGTTCATAATCCTATTAATTAAAATAAAGGTTTTACTCACAATACAAATGATATTGATAAGCGTTAAGAAAAACTTCATGCATCGAATACTACGAGGCTTCATTTTGTAAAGATATATTTAAAAGGTCCGTCCGTGGTTATGTCCGGTAGATAGGACGTTCAGTTAGGAAATGGGGCTTATGGCTTTATATCGATCAATGCATTTACCGGCCTAATGATTATTATAGACACTGAAGAAGTCATAAGCAGAGCGATTTATACGTAGAGTTTTATAATTGTTAAACATACGCCTTTGTAAAGACAAACGGAAATGGTATATATTTCTCTGACATTCCTTAAAAATAGAGCTATTCAATATTGAAAACCTGATTGCAATAGATTCAGTAGTTTTTAATTGGATAAGAACATACGTTCAGACAAACAGACTTGTATAATAACTATGAATTCGTGTTCCATTCCTTATTCCTTGACTCGATATATTTAATTTCGCTTCCAAGTAAGAACAGACTTTTTTGTCGTTAACCCAAGAAACTTAGGTATGAACATGGATTTCTATGCTTTCTCCTAGATTTTCTCTATTATAAAGTGTAAATCAAAATCGCTCCACTCATAACCTAACCGCAATATTTGTACCGTGAGAATCCACATGTCAATTTCCCCACACTTACGGCACGTTTCCTCGAGGAGCCTTTGTCTTATTATTATTCATTTGAAATATAGCTTCTATTGCACATTAATTAGAGGGATTTTCCTTTAACGTTATATTTTATGCAAATTGCATTTTACCTATTCCATTTCAGAATTTTCATGGCATTTTAAAGTAGGTAGTAAGTATCTAGAACCTGCCTTTTACCTGCATATTAAATTAGTGTAATAGGAAGGTAATGGGGTTAGAAAGGTAATATCACAATTAAAATAATATCCACTTCATCCATTTTGACGTATCATAGTACCTACTCCTTGCATAAAAAGATGTATGATATGACCACACTATGGTACATATGCCTTATTACACAATTGGGCTCCTGAACCTAAATTGTGCAATATTTCAAAATACATTTAGTGAAAATTATTTTAATTGAATTGTTACTGTTCATGATTTGGGTCATTAAAATCTGTACTTACGCAACTTACCAAATTTTGTAGCCCTACTTGTCTGTGATCATAGAAAAATACCATATGCCACTTGTGGTTATCTTCTCCTTGGATGTCCTAGCTGTTTCGAAACCAATAATTTTGCAAGAATACTTGATAACGTAGGGTTTATATCGATCGATGTTGCGACCTGTTTTAATATTTAATATTCAGTATATCTGTGTCAGAGCGTTTAAATTGTATTTCAATAATTTGTTGTCCATTTTACTTGCCTTTTATCATGCCTTTTCCTCAAGAAAAAATCACTAATCTAATAGGTACTTATGTCGTAACTTATACTCTGTTATCCATTTTAGGCAAGCCTTTAGGCATAGAATTTGGAATACATGCGATTTCTATACGTATCCCCACGATATTTTTGCATAAAAATTGAAGAATTTACAGAAAAAAAGGAGTTTCCAATATGTGGCAAATCCATCACCAACACAAACAAAACCCCATGAGTTTCTTGTGCCTTCTTCTCATTGTTGGGCGCGTTCCGAAGGCACACATCCTAACTTAGGTTTTAAGACCCTTCCGGGACTAAGCTGTCTGAACGTCCAAGGGGTTATATTCACTACATAGTATAAAACAAAGTCGCTTTCTCTGTCCCTATATCCCTATGTATGCTTAAATCTTTAAAACTACGCAACGGATTTTGAAGCGGTTTTTGACGTGACAACGTTTTATAAATTGGTTTGCCGGGTGACACTTCAAGAAACTGCGTTACGCTCCGCTGACGTTATGCGCTCACAATGAGAGCGAGTGAGAGGCACGCGGGCATGGTTAGCCCGCCTAAGAGCGAGAGAGACAGACATAAAGAAAGAAAGAAAGAAAGAAAGAAAGAAAACATTTATTTAGAAAACATAAAAAGTGAAAGGCACGCGTCCCTTCCACTCGAGCACAGTTGTTGTCACGTAAAACTTTCGCCCGTATACCGACTTTACAGGCAACCAGTTTTTTAAATAGATATTTACAACAGAGTGATTCAAGAGGAAGGTTTATATGTATAATACATGTATAATATAGCCGTGCGAAGCCGGGGCGGGTCGCTAGTAAATATTAATTGTAAAAATGATCTAAAGTTTTCTCTACAACCTATAATTTTAATAAAAATGTAGGTAATTGAAACAACTAATTTTTAAATATAATTAATTTTATTAGTATTTAACGGTATGTTTATAAACATGCACACTGTTCTTGACATGGTTAGCGACCCACATCGCGAGCAGCATCCCAACGGCCTGGAAAATATATAACACTCAAATTAATGGAAACTTAAAACAAGAAAGTGATCTTTTAAGGGTTCCTTTTGTGGTACGGAACCCTAAAAAGGAGGAGGTTCTCAGTTCGACTCTATTTTATGATATTTTCGGGCATTTAACTTGTTTGATTATTTAAAATTTAAGATATTCGTTTTGGTTAATTTTTTTTGCAAGTATCGATTTTTTGTGTCCTGTTAAAAGAACACAAAAAGCAACAGAAGGGATTTAGTAACAAAAGGGTTCCCAAAATCAAAATGATTGTAAAAACTTATTTAGACATATGATGGTTAATAATCCCAAAGTAGTGAAATATTTACAACCGCATGTTCCCTCATGTAAGTCCAAGATCGGGTTAACAAGTAATCTATGCCCTTTTCCAAGATACTATCTATCTCCATACCAAAAGTGATAAAAATTGGTCCAGTGGTTTAGGTATAAATACGTACCTAACAGATAAGGTTACTAATTAGTTGATATAAATAGATGTTAAATAAAGACAAATACTAACCTCAAACCAAAAAGAGATGACAGCGATACCAAGCAGCCAGTCCGCATCTGACGCCAGAATGTAAAGGATCTGATCTTCGCAGCCATTGCTGTAGTAAGTTGCAGATCTGTAAACAGTGAAGACTGGAGTGAAAATATGGAAGAATAAATATAAAGACGAGCGCCACCACTTTTAATCAATGATATTCAAGACGCTGCTGTAGAGTCTGGAACTCAACAAGGGTGTCAACGGTGTAGGCCAAGACCTATATAAATGTCACAGCTTAGTCGACCATGTGCAGCTAAAAGAAGTCGTCAATACGTCTGAAGTCCACTAAGCCGTGGGTTAAAATAATTTCGAATCCCTAACTTTAATTACTATTAATTTCAGCACCAATTGAACCTATGATAACTAAGTAGGTACGTAAGATTAACGTTATATAATTTCTGAGCATTAAATGCAAGCTCTTACATAGTGAAGAAAAAATGCACTTAGGAATACTGCTACTTAGCGATAACGAGGTTTAGGTAAGTAAAAAAGCAGACATATATATGTATTTCAAGTTTTTTGCAACTAAGACTTAACACGATTCAGGTAATTAACAAATCAGACATTATACGAAACAGGCATTTTTTTTTTTTTTTAAACATCTTAGATAAAATGGGACTCTTGCTATTTAGTCTGGATAGGACACTTGTGGCATTTTTTCTAACCACTTTATGAAGCCCAGCACTCATAAATTAAGGATGTTTTTAATAAACTGAAGGACATTTCACACATTGCCATCTAGACCTAAAATAAATTAAGCTTGTAGGTAAATACGAGACCATAAGTAAACTTACTCAATGCAAGACTTGTACATGATCTGCTGAGCGACACCAGTTCTAGCACGGTATGCGCGAGAGCAGCACGAGAGGCTGATAGGACGCCCAATGGCTGCGTAGTCTTCGGGGCTGTTCAGGCCGCAGCATTCATACTTGGAAAGGAAACGTTAACTCATAAAAACTACGTCGCTACATGGTCGCTACACATCCTCTTGCTCAGCTGTCAAAGAACGATATGTCACGTATGCACTCATGTTCACACTGACATTTTCTTATTGAATTTCATGGTATGATATGAACATCGTCGCATATTCATTAACAGCTGAGCAAGACTCCGAACTGATTAATGATCTAAACGACTAAACGGAGAGCATCCGACAAATTGTGCTGCTTCCAAAACATACCTAATATTATAGATGGCGGATTATATTTCATTTCTCTAGTTGAAAAAATATATAAGATGAAGTTCTTAAAATCTAAACTAAGTAATTAAGCCTCTTTTTCTTCTTTTGCTTCAGCAGTACCTACGTTTTACCTACTGCAGGGTATAATATATTATTATGCCTTTCCAATGTCTTTCAGACTCCTTCCAATCAGTGGTCTTTTTGGACCACGCTGCCTCAGTATGAGCTCTTATGTCGTCAGACTATCTGCCCACACTTCTTTTTCCGATTCTCGGTCTCCATTGAAGACGACATGTAAAGTAGCAGTAACTATAGCCTATGCTGTGGATGCTGCCGAGTTGCGGACTAAAGTCTATTATAATATTTTGAGGGCGTTGATCAGAAGAAGAATTCAAGACGTTACAACTTACACTAGCCTGCAGATCATCCCACATCTTATCGTGTGCTTGTCTCTCAACAGCCGTCACGTTGCTAAAGAAGTCTTCCCTCAGATACTCCGAGACACGGAACTGGAGTCCGTACCGCTGTATCGAGACGTAGATCGATATCATCAGCTCGAGGATTACCAGCATCATTATAAATACCACGTACTAGAAAAGAAGACAAATTAGGGAATTTCATCCTTATTAATATTGTAACGCAAATTTACACTAATATTATAAAGCAGAAAGATTTTTTGTTTTTGTTTGTAACGAATAGGCTCCGAAACTACTGGACCGATTTTGATAAAACTTGGTATGAGGATACTTTAATTCATTAGTAGTAACATAGGGTACTTTTTATCCCGATATCCCCACGGGATCGGGAGTTACGTGGGTAAATCCGCGTAGCGCTGCTCATCACATCTCAACTTACCAAATACAGCATCTTAACGTTATCCTTCACTACCGCCACACATCCGAAGATAGCAACAGCCAGCAACAACAAACAGACAACTACGATGATCATGTCACCAACGAAGGAACCCTGGGCCTGTTCCTCTCCATATTGCTTGAGGATACGGGTATCGGCTACTGCGAATCCGAAGGTTATTAGTGCTATCAGCTGGAAGGTAAGATAAATAGATGTTTTTTTTTTTCATATTATGTTACTTAAAAATACCGCTACTGTCGCTGATGTAGCGCTTAAGCCCACTCTATAAGATATAGAGATGGATAGAATAATTTTAATAATAAATTAAATTGTAATAGAGAACTCTTCACACATCTAGGTATATCGCACATGAAATTCTTGGACTGAGTATTTTGTATAGGGGTCCGAATAATCTTGTAAATGCCGCCTCAGTCCTACTTCTCTATACTTTCTTGCATAATTTACAAACTTAATAAACTCTTTCAAATCCGACATTTTATTTAAATTATTAAAATCACCACAAACTTAACCTCAATCGTGAATGTCAAATCTTTCATTAAGTAGGTAAGTAGGGGTTGCCCATTACTTAAAGTTAATGGTTAATTAAGTACTACTAATGTACTACTAATGACCTACTAATGAATCATTAACTGATTCTGAGAGGTAACTTTTTGAAATCTTTACTTAGTAATAGTTTAAGTAATCATTAAACGTCTCTGAGTGCGGCTGTCAGACACACACACATCTCTTACGAATCTCAGAACTCACTGAATTCAGCCCTAAGCTAAATCCTGTTTTTTTTCCGTATGATTTGTACCTACGCACTTAAGGAGAAGGACACTTTACATTATAAATAAAGCATGTAATTTAATGGTACCCTAAGCAGCCTTGCCACTGAAAGAGGTCTCTTATAGGCAACCTGTCAAATTGGCCATCTACCAAACATCCTGTATATAAACGCACAGCTTAAACCGCTGCTAGTCCTGGAGGTGTTTGGAGGGTAGTGAAGTGAAGGGAAGAAAAGTGTTTCCACTGAGGGGGTTTTTTCCGAATTTCACCCCTAAAAGAGTGAAATGGTGTAGAAAACCGCGAGCAGAAGGTAATATTAAATAATTAATGATACAAACTCACAATACATGTCAAATTTAAAGCAAGCAGCAACGCCTTCGTGCATCCTTTACTTAACTCAATCCAGTTGAACATATTTGTATTAATCCTTTATTAATCTCGCACTTTCTGTCAAAGCTGTGGCATTAAATGAAGTCACATCAAATACTACTGTGTGCTGAAGGACCAGAGTATTAGAGTATTTCCTACTAAGCAATTATAGAGAGCTCATGTAGTGACATCGCCAAAGAGATTAAACAAACTTGTTTATAGAGCTAATTTATACATTTTGACAATTAATTATTTAAAAAACTTTTCTCGCATCGACACTAGAATAAATGATTTACTATCAATAAGTAGAATTGCCAGAAGATTGTTTCTATACCACACTCAGGAGTCACGTATGAAACGCGGGCAATACGAACACTTACAGGAAATACGAACCCTTACTCTAAAGAAAAAGCAATTGATAATATTTTGTTATTCTTTTAAAATAGTGAAATGTGCAATTCTGACTTGCAAACACGATTTTTCGAAGTTTAAAGAAAGAATGAATAAAGAAAGATTAATATTACATTTGATCGGTAAATTTTATTTTTATATAAAAATATAATGAACTCCTTACTATCGGCCTAATGGACGATGAGTGGCCATGAACACTCTATAACTACCTAGTAAGAATTACTCTAAGCCGTAAGACTCGCACCATATTTCTGGGAGTTGGCAGGTGTTAGCTGCATAATTAAAAGGCCAGGTTCCTGTATCGATTTTTCCTTTATTATTTATGTGGTGGTACAATCAGGTTTTAATTGAGTCAGGTAAGGTATGGAAATAACGGTTTTATATAATAATAATTAGATTTATATACTTACTTACTTACTTATACTTATTTTAGGTACTTATCCTTAGGGTTAGATGAAAACGCATAAATTATTAAGCAGTAATAATAAATAAGTGCAAAAACTTTTAAAAAAAATAATTCTAAGTTTTCAGATCATTGCAATTGCTAACAAAATCGTGAAGATGAAGGGTGAAACAGAAATGAAAGCCCCGTTGGAGCACTCTGGACTCCTGAAAACGAAAATTATTAATCATAGGTACATTTAATTGTACAAGAAGAATAAGTAGACTCGTCCTAATGTACGGCCCAAATAGGATGAATTTATGGGATCAAAAATTAAATAGGAATCGTCAAAATCGGTCCATAGGATTGGGTTTTAGGATGCCACGAAGAAACAAACATACAAACTTACATAAGTACATACAAATGCTGATAAACACATTACCCTCCTTAGCAACACCCAAACGAATAAATAAATATTGAAGGAAATTTTACACAGCGCCATCTAACCCCAAAATAAGCCAACTAGGCTTGTGTTATAGTGGACAGACAAAGAATAGAATACAATAATAAATACTTTTATTTTGTAACTAGCAACGCTCCGCGGTTTCACCCGATCCCGTGGGAATATTGAAATACAAAATAGCATATAGCTTTCCTCGACAAATGGACTATCCAACACAAAAAAAAAATTCAATTCGAACCAGTAGTTCCTGAGATTAGCGCGTTCAAACAAACAAACTCTTCAGCTTTATAATATTAGTATAGATATGAATCGATGAATGTGTTGCTAAGCGCAAATCTCTAGAACAGCTGAACCGATTTCGCTAATTCTTTTTTGTTGTGTTTGTTATTGTCAGAAGAAAGAAAAATGTAAGAAAGTTGCGTAGAAAATTATTACGCGGGTAAAACCCGCGGGGCACAGCTAGTAAATATTCGTTTGAGGCGGGATTCGAACCCCAACCTTCCCAAACGGGTGTTGTTGGCCCGAGGCGCCACAACATTATGGGTATGGGGAAACAAATTTTTGATCCGTGAGTCTGTTTCCAAAATATTATTAAGCTTTAGTGATTTTAGGGTTCTCAGGTGTGGAACTTGAGAACCTCCTCCTTTTTTGAAGTCGGTTCAATATCAACAGCAGAAAAAGGTTAGATCACTCTCTTGTTTGTTACAGTCAAGTAATCTCCCTACCAGCTAAATGATTGCTTTTAGCTGCCCGTCGTTTTGATATTAAGAAGTCATTCCTATAGTCATAATAAAAAACCGGCCAAGTGTGAGTCGGACTCGCACACAGAGGGTTCCGTACCAATATATCCTACAGTAACAGAAATGGCGTATTGCTGATTCATCCCACTATTTTTTCCCACGAGTTAAATTTTAGGCGTTTCATACCACAGTATTTTTCAATTTCCATTTCATCCCACTTCTCTTCTTTCAAAAAAACCGTCTTAGTAGCAAAGGTACCGTCAGACAAAAACCTATGAGTATAATAAATTTTTTAAATATTTTAATTAATAGTTAAAGAAATCAAACTTAACAACTCTAAATACATGTTACCACTTTTTAGATTAAAAATCACATTAGGACTAAATTGTAAAATAAACTATTACCTTTTACGAAAGAAAAAATACAGCATCTGTGAAAATTTTAACTGTTTAACTATCACGGTCTGTCTGTCACGGACAGACAGACAGACAGACAGAAAGTGGAGTCTTAGTAATGGGTCCCCCGTTTTTACCCTTTAGGTACGGAACTCTAAAAAAAAAGTTAAACAAGCATTTTTCTAATTTCTAGGTTTGCTACGAGTCAGTTTTACTAGAATTATGTTTATAATGCAGTAGGTAGAGTTTACATGTTTAGTGAAGTGCAAAGAAAGCATAACAATAAGAGAAATATTATCTATCTCTTTAAACAAATATGAACCCTATTGACCTCTTTGATCGCTTACTTTGTTTACCAATTTAGTACCTATTAAAGGTCATTTTCCTGTGGATAAGGAACACTATTTCTAGATCTTTATAACCTTGGAATTTAAAGTAGAATGGTAGAAGTAGATTTAAAAATAAGGAAAACGATTATCTACCTACGTCTATAGGTAGGTAGGTACCTACTTAATAAAATCGTCCGTGTCTTGACTTTAAAACCTAGTGTTTTTAATTTATTGACGTACCTACCTATGTATTTTGTATGTATCAAACAAGCATTTTTCGTTAAAGCAGTTTTTAAGTTTTAAGCAGTTTTAATAATACAATACCTGCCTTTATTAATAAAATAAACTAAAGATTTTTAGTAAGAAAACTATATTTATTTGGTTGTATTAAAAAAACATTTAACGATGTTTTTGTTATAATCTAAATCCAGAATATTTCCAGCCAGTACAAAATCGTATGATAAGTTATAACCAGCTTGAAATAAAAAGTTCTTAATTCGTTTGAGGTTTTAATTTAATTTTCACCAATATAAGAGACTAAAAAGTCTGCGTTCCAATAGTGTAACTTATTTCTAAAATTAAAAACAAGTATCCCTACGCTCTTCCAACGACGCCGCAAGCAGCCCTTCCACCAGCGTTTCCGGTCTTCTTCGAGTCAGGATGGTCGGACCGGCCGAAGTCGTCAGCTTTCTCGTGGACGACCAGCGTTCTACCGATAATGCTGTACGGGCCTGTGAATAAAGATGATTATTGAATCAAGATATTATTATTTTAATATACTTTTAAGGTACGGTCGGCTGCATAATTGCAGACCCACCGTAGAGCTCCAAAACGGCTGTTATAAGAATGTTTTCAACACGAGCAAGATTCTAGACACCTGCTTTAGTTGAAGTTTAAAGTCTTCTAACTCATCAATTAATCAAACATAAATTAATAGAATGTAAACATTTCAATAAGAGTAATTTTCGAACTCTACCGAGGGCTGCAATTATGCAGCCGACTGTACAATGGTCAATCTTATGGGAACGTTTGTTTGTCATTACAGCCATAGTCCATAGAGAAGAAATTAATTTAAGCCACTTTCGATGCTTTTATGCGTTTTACCTAAAACAAAAAAACTCAAAGTGGATATATTTCAGACAACTTCTGGACTAGGCGAACTTATATAAGACAAGGTATGAAAAATATCATTTTCTTCGATTTTAAGGTTCAAAATCAGCTGTTTTTAAATTTCCGTATCCCAAAGGAAAAAGGAACCCTTATAAGATCACTCTCTTGTCCGTCTGTCCGTGTGTCACCAACTCACCACCGATTTCAATTTGCTAGGTCTTCCCGTTCCTGAGAAATACCAGATACTGAGGTCTATAGACCCTATTAGGTGTATAAAAATCAAGGTTCTGATTCAACATGATAAAAAATATATGGGCTTTAGATTATCGCGAAAACTTGTAAGCACCAAAATTTATCCAAATTTTTTGGATGTAGAGGTGGTCGGTCATGGTCTTATATAAAAGACATGAATTTACCATTAATCTTATCATATCGTTCAACTGAATCTTTCGTTAGATTCCGTTATCCATAACACAAGTGTACCTGTGAGGGAGATTTTAGGGTCTACGATGTTGACTTGGCAGACGTGGTCCTCGTTGGAGATCACGTTGCCAAGGTCGCCGACGTGACGGACCGCATCGCTCGGGTGGCCGTGTTGCATCTAATGGGTATAAAAACTTATATAGACTACCGTTTAGTGGAAATTTACTTTACGGCAACGATTAAGTTGAGATCTTTCACTCTAAAAAGGCAAGTTCTACTAATGTACGAGTTTATACTTTTACATTGGTTATTTATTTAATTGTATGATATTTCTATTGATACATTTTGAGGTCGTTTAGCATCCGCAGAAGTTTTCAACCACAACCCACCCAGGGTTAATAACTTCTGCGTATGTGAGCTGTGATCTTCCCCCAAGATATTGGTGAGGCGTGGTTTTAGACTGAAAGATCTGAAGACTGAAGTAAGGCAATCTATAGCAGGTATAAAATGTGTTATACATACGTTAGTAGGATTATAATGTGATCCAGCAGAGAGGCATCCTCCAGTGATATCCCCCTTCTCATGGATGTGGAACCCGAACTCGCCAGCCGGCAGCCCGACGATGACTCCAGACACGTAGACCTGATTGTCTTTACCTTGGACGAAGGTCACGTTACCGTTCACAGTCGCTCCTTCTAGCTTCACGATGGCTTTACATTCCTGTGAAGTCAAGGCGGCTAATGTGGGTAACTTTTTAACATAATCTACTTGGATCAGTGTTTGACCTTGATCGTCATCTAGGTAAGTGACTATATAAAGTGTAGTGCACGCGTTTAGAAGATACCTATTCGCTATTTCCTTATTCTGTGGTATACTCCATTCTTATAAACTACTTCTTCTTCGTATCGTTAGCACAAAATTAAATTAAGGGGGGAAATGATTAGGTAGGGCAAATCCGCCCACTTCAGTATGCAGCCAGGTCTTTGGTGTTGTTATTAGGTCCAGCTATTAGTTAAAGCTGTATGGGCAGGATAAGAATTGTAGAATAGTTTGCTTAGGAGCCATTTGAACTGATTTAATTTGGTACCGCAAGTCAACTTTTGATTGACCAAATGTTCTTGAAAGTTGTAAGTTTTTACTTTGAATGCCTAAAATAAACTGATCTCAAAAAATTGTTATAAAACAAACTTCAACAAAAAAGGGCGGATGTTCAGAGTACCTACTGAAGATGAAATCGGAGAATCATCATGAATTACTATTTAAAACTATGACCAACTTCCTGGTCAAACGCTGGAGCAAGCAAATATCCACTACTTTATGAGACTGTTACCACAATCTGTTACTATGAACTGGTTTTATTGGATTGCACTCATGTTGCACAATGATTAATTTAATATTTCTACTGACCTATAACACCCATTACGTTGTCTAAGGTGTAGGACAAGAAGCAACAAATATAATAAAGGAAAAAATGTGGTGGCTTACGCAATTTAAAAAAAAATAGGAGTAAAATAGTAAAAAAGTTGCCTATGCTAAATGGGGAATAAATAGATGCAAAGCTCAAGTAGAGGTCTTGTCTTAAAATGCATGTCTCATCACTAAAAATACTAACTTGTAAAAGCAAAATATTGACAAGATATGCATTTTATAGCCTGAAAGATCTCCACAAACTTTTGCGCACTTAAACATATTAAAAGACTCGAATACCTACCAAAAAACTAGGTACTATTTATATAATCTACCTACTGACATATATACAAGCATATATGTAAGTAGGTAGATTATTTAAATAGTGCTTCTAGCTAGAGTAAGTAAACAAAACCAAAACTTACCGGTTCCTGGTCGGCTAAAACGGCCGCTAATGAGATAAGAACAATGGTCCACTGCAACATCTTGTATGGGTTATTTCTGGAAATTATTATTCAAAAATATATCAGTAAGAAAAAACACGAAAAAAAAAGCATTATAACTAAAAGATCGCTCGAATCACAAGGCTAACGAAGCAACAAAACAACAAACAAATTAATTTCATTCATCCAAGATAAATCGATTGGTTTTAGTTAAAAAAACATCATTTTTCAGCTGAATTTAGCACAAAATCGAATAAAATAACACTGACCAATATTTTTAACGAATACAATCCCAATCAAAATCAATTATTCAAACGAATTATTGAGTTTTAATAACTGTTTTGCAAAGTAACAACCTCTAGAGTCCTTCAAAACTGACTGTACTTTCAAAGCTAGATTTTTCATGAGTTAATATTAGAAATTTTCATATATAATTATATTCAAAATAAGTTGTTTATAATTAATATTCTTTTATATTTAAAAAATCACAATTTTTCATCTCAATACAATCACAAACACGACTCACCTTCGGCCTAAGTGATGGAGAATGGCTTCATTTGCTAACAAACATGTAGCAATAATATGTCCAATATATCAAGACCCCTGACTATTATATAAAGATCTCTCTGTTGTTGGTAAAGATAAAGAAATGTTATAAATCGGTTGGAGATAGAGAGATCTAGGTATTCAGTCGATAACTCGTATTACCGGCTTATTTGGAGTACCTAAATGGATAACTAGATTTGTACCTATATATTACCTTCTAGAACTATACTAACGCGCTCCGCGGTTTCACTCGCGTAAGTCCCGATCCCGTGGGAATATCAAAATAAAAAGTAGCCTATAGCCTTCCTCGAAAAATGGACTATCTAATACCCAAAAAGATTTTTTTCAAATCGAACCAGTAGTTCCTGAGATTAGCGCGTTTAAACAAACAAACAAACTCTTCAGCTTTATAATATTAGTATAGATAACTATTTATTCTGTGCTGAAACAGACGAAATAAAATGAAATTATATGTTCCTATATTAAGTTTAGTATTTTTGAAAGTAGGTAACACGATTTTTTCTCGTTTTTTGTGTATTTCAAGGGTTTTTTCGTGGGTAAAATAAGTAAATTTACTATAAACTAGCAGTGCTCCGCGGTTTCACCCGTAAGTTCCGTTCTCGTGGGAATATCGACATAAAAATATATATATATATACTTACGCGACGAATTGAGAACCTCCTCCTTTTTAGAAGTCGGTTAAAAATAGCCTATGTTACTACCAATACAAAATACAAATATATTTATTAAAACTCATCACTCTCAATGAATCAATGTATTCTCATATTAAGTTTTATCTAAATCAGCCGAAAAGTTTCGGAGCCTATTCGTTACAAAGAAACCAAAACTATCTGTGTGATATTAGTGTAGGTAAATTAACCTTTGAAGACGATGTTTGACCCCGTGGCAGGGACCATGGTCACGAAGACTTACTTATTTTACACAAGTAATAATAAAAAAATTTAGAATAGAGTCAGTTTTGTATTCATGTAAGTGCCTATGTTTATTTATTTATTTTTAGGAGATCTAACAGCTGTAACTTAAAAATAAACATAAAATAATAGAAAAAGAGAGCCAAATATCTACGTCATTACGTTTGATTAGATAACTACGTCAAAATTTTACTTTCATGTCATTGATAACGCATTCGCATAAGTAGTTCCTAAACTCGTCCTACATACCTACGGCCCCAGTTGAGACGAGTCCACGGTATCAATAGAACTAACCGTGTACCGGTCCCAATTTTTAAATTTTACTTGGTTCTTTCAGAAGCAAAAGTCGTTCAGAGTCACTCAAATATGTGTATTTTAAATAGATCATCTCTGGAACTACTGGAGTACCTAATGGACCGATTTTAATAAATTTTAGTATAGAGATAGTACATATATTGAATCCTGACAATTACCATAGGCTTTTTTTGGCTTGATCATCATCATCATCATCCGAGCGATGTTCCCGGTGGCATCCCTCGCTTTTTGTCTTGATATTCCCAACTAATATGGGTAAGTGCGGGCGCAGCTATTAGTACTAAATAGAATTGTCATTTGTTAAACTTTCGTAGAATCGAACCCGAAATGCGAGATTCTATGGATGTAGAGGCTTCCTCTACATCCATAGAATCTCGCAGTTCACTTACACGGTACACCACTACACAATCACCACCTTGACTGAGTCACGAATCTTCATTTCTCATCTTACCATCTTACCTCATCTTGCGTTTAATTTGATTAATTAGACCTTGTTAAGAGCAGTAATTTGTTATGATTTTTCATTTGACTATCATATGTACAAAACAAAAACAAATTATGTTATGGAATATTTGAGATAACGAATTAAAAATAACTACGAGGGTTCGATTTTTTTGGCAGCCAGTATTAGTATAATTGAACGATTTAGATTTTTCCAAAAATTACAAAGGGAAGTACTTAAGTATCTATTATTGATGTTGTCTTCCATCGAGCTAGATCGGGCAATGTCGTACAAAATCATTTTCACTATTAGTTATTATTTTTTTAAATGAATGTGTTTCTCTTTGAGGGGTTGGATGGGCATTACATTTCGTTGTGTTTGCGCAAGCGCACTCAGTTGGCTCTATTCCGGATTCAAAAAAGTAGAGGTTCTGTCTTCAGTTCGACTATTTTTAGGGTTCCGCACCTCAAGAGGAAAAACGGAACCTTTATGGGATCACCCTCTGTATATGTTTTGGCGTAACTTTTCATTTAAGAACCAATTTCATTTGTTTTAATTATTATATGCCGTTTAATTAATATATAACGACTGTATATCTGTCTCATTTGACGTGTGTGTTGGTTGAATACTTGTTACACTTGACCAACTACGGCTTAGGCTAAGTAGTTAATGCCAAGATCAATCTCAAGGTATTAAATAATTATGTCGAAAGATGTAAAAAAATATGCTAGAAATACCTACTAACAACTGTTATGCTGAAGTATCAAAAAAAAAATTACACGACGTTTATAGTTTCACGAAACACACCTTTGGCTAAACGTGTAGTTTGACTAAATACACCTATGACAGTACAAGGTTTAACCGTATATTTTGACGAAATACTCCTTTGGCCAAACATGCACTTTGACTAAACACACCCTATTTTTTATTTATTTTTATTAGACCTCGCCAGTATCATCACTTCGAAGATCCTCATCGGATCTCCATCAAATTTTTATGAGACCAACTTGAAGTTAAAAAAGGATTGCAATAAAAAAAGGATTTTCAAAATCTGACAAAACTGTTTTGTTACAATGCTGTTTTCTAAATTACAACTGTAAAACCATTCCAAATGATTTGCTATTCTTAATTTTTAGGATCTTCAATTTTTTTGCAGCTTGTAATAAAAATTACCTACTTACCAAGTCAATTCCACGCAGAAACACTCAATATCACAATTTTCTAGACAAATGAATGTAAAACCCAGGTAAAGAAAGCGTTTGCACTTCACTATTGATTAGACGGCATTGAGGTGCGCAAGAGTCGGTACTATGAAGGTCCCTTGTTTAGTCCAGTTTTAATGTTTAATAATATAGGCCCTAAGGCGGTGAATGACGTAATGTAAGATCTAAACAGATTCTATGTAATGCAAGCTACTTTGACAGTATATTAAAACACTGTAACACGCTGTAGGTAAATATTTATATCTTTGGGAATTATTTTAGATGTTCGTCGGTAATTACCGGGTTTAAATTTTCTGCGTAAAACGAATAAAAAATGTACCTACATTTCAAATTTCGAAGACGAATGATTCAAAAATACAGAAAAAATTGGTATCTATCATGCGACTTGGAAGTCGAGCAGTAGGCGTAGGTATACGACGAAGCTATGTCACACGAGCGATTCAAAAATAGAGCCCCAGGATAAAAGCTAGCCTATAGTATTCTTCAAGAAATGTATCCTCAAACCAAGTTTTATTAAAATCAGTCCAGTAGTTTTCAAACTCATGAGCTCATATACAAACAACTAAAAAACAAACCGTTTTTCTTTACGGACCCGTTTAATATGGAACTAAAATTAACTGCATTCTCCATACATTTCTTTCCTACCTAGCCCTAAAACAGAACTAGTTGGAGCTGCTCAAAATAATGACGAAAGAAAATATTGTAAGATGACCATGACTAGTTTTAATTTTACGATTTTAAGGGACATCTCTGAGTTTTCAATGAAAATCTAGAGCAGTTTTCCTCACTTAACAATTGACTTCACTTGACCGCATTTTTTTTGCCGTAGGTACTTTAGCCACTTTGGTCAGAGACAATTATTATTTTACACAAAACGCTATCACCAAGCTAGTTTAGAAAAAAAATATCCTTAATTAAAATCACTTATCTCAGACAAACAGGCAAAATAAAGATCGTACCTAAAGTAAAGTAAGACACCCAAAAGGTAGAGCAAAACGCCATAACGAAGAAAATATTGTTAGCGACATCTGGTTTAGGTACAGTGAACTACTTATGTGGAGTGGAGACTGGTGCCAATCACTACGCTAACAATAGAATAAAATTCCATGATTTTCAAATAGATGTCAGCAGTTGTTACAAGGCAGCTTTAAATCTGATACCTTTTAGAATTTATTTAAAGAGATCTGTGTTTCTACCAATAAAAATACATGAATTATTAAAATAATTATATAATATTATACTAAAACATACAAAATACAATAATAACAAATACACTGTACAACGATTATAACTAAGCAAGTACACATTGTCAACAGATAAAGGCCATCAGTGCTTAAAATAAAATCCAACTAAACTAACATTTGGACAATAGGTAAGTACTAAGTACCCCATGAGTTTCTTGTGCCTTCTTCTCATTGGTGGGCGCGTTCCGAAGGCACACATCCTAACTTAGTTTTTAAGACGTTTTCAAGTGGTCTATTATACTTTTAAGGTATTATACATCCAAAGAAATAAAAAATTTTGATTTGATTTGATTTGATTTGTACCTATATTTCCCATGAAATACTTATTGAATTACAATGGAATGTCAATTAGGAAGGTTAAAGTTATAATAAGTTTTCAAATAGACGCGTTTTCGAAGAACACGTTATGATATTTTTCGTCTTCGCCCGTAGTTAGAATCCGTGTAGAACGCGGGTGAATTTTCGAAAAACACTGCTTTGTGCACGCACACCTACGATATTTAAGGACAACCTGTTCAAAGTTTCATGTTTTTTTTGTCTGTTGTTAGATATTCGATAAATAAGTTGATAAAATTGTCGTGAACTGGAACGCTTTTTACAAAAATATACCTGATTTCATTCAGTATTTAGGTGCTAAAGGGATATGCAACGTATTCAGGCTTTTAGCACACAATTTCTACCTATTCATAGTTTTATTTTCTCAGGTATTGATCGTGTATTTATATCGTAATCATTTATATTTTCCAAATATTTTCCATATAGACTTAATAGTTGAAACGTTGAGGTAAGATACGCTATTAAGACCTGAGAAAATATGTTCAAGCAGTCAATAAATCATAAGTAAGGCCGAACCCGATTAAAATGGGAAGAGATCAGGAGAAAAGAAGATTCAAGCTGTCAATATAACTTAAAGATTAATTTCGGCTTTAATAACTGTTCAGCCCGGTTCCGGTGTCTTTGTCTCGCGTGTATCTGGCCGTGGTGGTGCTGGTTCTCCTTGCAGCTGCGAGAGAGCGCAGCGAACTGCTGTCAGCATCTCCGGAGTCGACTTCCTTCCTCGTGGTGCGTGAGGTCTGTGTTGACGAGCTATGCGTTCGGCTGTCGCTGTTGATTCTGTAACTTTTCATTTATCAACTTTTGTAGCTAGCAAAGAATAAGGGACTTGTCACATTATGCGTTCTGAACTTTCTAAACAAATCTGTGCGACATCATTTAACTGCCTGTACCGCTGTCCGCAAAACGCATTCAATATGACAAGTCCCATAGTCCTTGCTACTCAAGATTCTGTAACTTCCTTGGACATATTGTATAAAGATGGATATGAAATAGGCGTGCTCAGCACCATTACAACCCTCTCAGCTCAGTCGGCCTTATACAATTGTACCTCTGGAGCTGGGTTTCAACATAGTGTTTTTATTTTTTGTAAGAATAATGCATAAATCGCTACCCAAAAAATGCAAATTCCTTAAACTACAATACCTAGTAGGAAAATATTTCTGAGCGTTATAATACGTACGGTTCACTCTTGGCAGGTGTACGTCTTGGGCCTCCGCCCTTTTCTCGCAGCAGTTGCAGAAGTAACATGGGATCCCTGGCACACCGCAGCATAATGCTCTCCAGAGACACCTTGACAAACGCACCAATTGAACAGAAGCTTACTATAATAGGAACAATATCGTGATTGTGCTTCTTTGGTCTAAATCTTCTATTATAATTGGCGTAGCTTCGCGTAATGGTAACTTGACTTAACGAATGTTATCAGGGATAGCAGCCGGGCTCAATGGCTTTTAAAGTGCAGGCTACAACATGGGGTTATAATAGGTCAAAGAAAAAATCTCCAAATTGTAATAATTGGATTGGGTTGATCAAGTTCATAATACCAGGAAATGTTCTATACCTAAATCTAATTAATTCTATGTAGTTTACACACTAATCAAGTGATGAATGAAATAGTTACGAAATAAAGCAACATCACAGCGTCAAGCAAGAGCACAACACAATACAAAAATCATCCCCTCTTTTACGTACGAAAATGCTACATTTCCCATCAAAACCTCCCCTCACCTGTTCAATGCTATTGCAGCCCTGACCCAAGTGCTGGGCGGCCTCGGATGATCGTATACAAAGTCCCTGTTCATCACGCGCCCCCGCTCCGTCCCAGGACATGACTGACGTAAGGTTGACGTGGGACAGGACTGTCAAACTAACTGACGCTATGACGTAGCCAGCTAGATTGAGACAACAAGGAGATTGGTTGCTGGATGAATGAACGAGATTTTTTTAAGAAAGAGGTGTGAAGGCAGTGCTTCGTTTAATCTTATATATAAAAATGAATCGCAAAATGTGTTGGTAAGCGCATAACTCAACAACGCCTGGACCAATTTGGCCAATTCTTTTTTTAGAATATTCCATAAGGTACGAGGATGGTTCTTACGGAGAGAAAAATTTAAAAAATTGCCTGAAAATGTCTAAAAACAACACTTTTCTATACTCCATACCATACAAACGATTCGTAATAATACAAGTCAATAAGAACTTTAATACCATAACATAAAGTTCAAGTTTTAATGGAGAGTTTCCGGGAAGGCAAAACAATTGAGTGACGTATAAATATTGATGTCAATCGTGTCGCGGTGTTAGTTGCCAAACTACACCTAAACGGCTGAACCGATTTGTATGATTTTTAACCCCCGACGCAAAAACGACGGGGTGTTATAAGTTTGACGTGTCTGTGTGTGTGTGTCTGTCTGTGGCATCGTAGCTCCCGAACGGCTGAACCGATTTTGATTTAGTTTTTTTTATATGGCAAAACAACGTTTGCCGGGACAGCTAGTGTTTAATACGATTCAATAACGATTCAAGAATGTCGAGGGTTGGTACCAAAAAGAGTTTTCGGTACTAAAAACTAGTCGGTAAACGTCCCGAAAATAATCAGAGGAGAACCCGATAATAGTTGTCAAAATTGTTCGGTTTTGGTTTAGACAGTTTCCGGTTTTTGGTTAGAACTCGGTTTGTCTTCGGATCGAATTTTGCCGCAGCCGCCCCGTCTTACCGTCAGACAGTGAATACCCCCAATCAAGAGCTCCAACTACTGGTATTAGCTCAGCACATGAGTACAGGTATTAGTAGATATCTAGGGTTCATTCTCTATACTACTGAAATTAATTCAGTAGTTTTTGCGTGATCGCCGGAGGGGACTGTACGTACAATGTAATCTAAAATTATCTAAAATTCTAAGTCCTAGCTGAGACTGACCATGGTGTCAATGGACGGATGGGGCTAAAATATTATGACGTAGACATCCTCTAAGAAAAGATTTTGGAAAAAGGATAAAGCTATCAGGAATAAAAACCAAACCCTCCATTACACTAATCGCTTTTAATTTAAAAGCAATTCAGCAACAAAAACTCCTAAATTAAAATTAATAGAACCAACAACATAATATGCGGTAATAAATCTTGTTCCTCGTTGTAATAAACCGTTTAAATATTGTAAGTATAAATAAACGTCAATTACACAGAACCTTTAGAAGGCAATCAACGTGGATCCAAGTCACGCTCGTGTCGGTTTCCTGAATCATTTCCACCATCTCAATAACAGTACAACTTTATAGAAGACTCTAGCTGTGTCTCGCTGTTTCACTCGATAAGTTCCGATCCAATGGGAATATTCAGATAGAAAGTAGAAGTAGAAAGCCTGTCTCTTATTTAAAGACTCCAGCTATTATCATGCCGATTTTCATCGCAATCGTTCGAGTGGTTTTTGCATGACGGAGTAACAATCTAATATACACTCAAAGACTTTCGCATTTAGGATTCTCAAACCTATAGTAGGTAAATTCCTTGTTTGTATAGCAATAAGGGTGAGATCTCATTGTCAAGATGTTTAAGTGGGTGTTTAAAGCTAGCTACTAAATCTCACGTCATTACGTCATGGTCCACAGTCAGGCCTTGGTGAAGTGATGCTACAGCAACGCAATGAAAAACTATGAAGAAAAAAACACATTGAAATCAAAACCAAATCATTGATATCCGACCGCTTAAAGCGACAGCACGTGCTAAGTCTCCAATTAATTAAAAATAATTGTTTTTAAAATGCATTTACGTCTGTGGTTATTCTGCGGTCAGCTATTGTGGTTGGTGGCTGTTCTGAATGGTAAAGCGCTGCAGGGTGTGCCAGGGTTCGGGAGGAACCTTGTTATTAAGGCTTTACCGGCTGTTGAGGATTATCAGAGCAATATTTATGAAGTTTTTATGGAACCTTATTTATATGTAAGTAAATTAAATTGTCAATACAACATTTCATGCAATTATGTAGACAAAGATGGAAAAAATTTCAAAAGACTGGCCATTAACCAATTAACCGTGGTGGTGGTGAGGAGAAACAGAAGGGACGCCTTTGTCCAGTGAGGACAAAAATGGCTAAATAATTAATTTAAAAATAAGACAAAACATTTGAACCGGTGTAGAATACAATTGATCAAGTAAAAAGTTATGTTAATTATTCAAGTGCTTTGTTACCGCTTTTAGTGATTTTCATTATTTTTATTTGTCAAGTATTTTAATCGCAATTTTGACTTTTACGTACGAGTATACCTTCACCACGACAAATCTTCAGCTACACCAAACTAATTGCATGGTGTTTAACTTTTTTGCAAGAAATGAAAAGGAAGACGGTAGTTTTTGTTGTAAACTGGCGTGTTCGAAGTTTGTTGAACTTGAAGTATTTGTGATATCGATACCTACCAGAGAATCAATCAATTTTCTAGTATATTGTAGTAGCAGTGCCCATTGGTTTCACCCGCGTAAATCCAGATCCAGTGGGAACATCGGGACAAAACGTACCCCATTTTCATCTAAGGATTTAATGTATCCATAAACCAAATTTCATCAAAATCCGTATAGTAGTTTCAGAGCTTATTCCGAAAACCGGAAAACCGGCTAGTTACGTGGGGAACAATAAATGTCTGGCCATTGCGCCTCCGCCGGGTCGTGGCAGACTGGGTAGACCCAAGAAGTGCTGGCTTAACGTCATAAAGGGTGATATGCGTGCAAATGGCCTTACAAACCAGGATGCCGAAAATCGTGCGAAGTGAAGGCGTAAAAGTAGGAAAGCGGACCCCGGGCTCCCGAGAGGGATGCAACCGGGAACATCGCTCGGATGATGAGTTTCAGAGCTTACTACTTATAAACTAGTTATAAACAAACACCATAAAAAAACAGCTTTTAAGCTATTGCATAGATTTTATCGCGGGCCTTGGGGGGAGAATCAAGAAATTCCGTAACGAAAACACCTAAGACCCCCGACAAATGACGGACGATTATTAACGGACGACTATTGACGGACGACAAATGTCGGACGACTATTTTTTTTTATATATATATATATTTTTTTATTTTTTTTAGAAGAACATTTACTAAGACAAGAAATTATTCGCGATATAGCAATAGCTTTACCGCGGCAGTCCCCGAGTGCCACACGTTTTTTTTTTTTACTTTTTTTCCCCAGGATTTCGGCCAGTCCATGTATCCTCTCGGAAGTCGCTCAGAGAAACAAATAGACCTTTCATTTGTAAGTACCTATTTTTATTTAATTAGTTATTAAGTTAAAATAATATTATTTAAATTATTTTGATGTAGAGCAACCTTATCGGATTTTCATATAAGAACAAGTTAGGTACAACTTGTTCTTATATGAAAATCCGAGTTTATATAAAACTAGCGACCCGCCCCGGCTTCGCACGGCTATATTGTATTATTATACAATGTATGTATTATACATATAAACCTTCCTCTTGATACACTCTATCTATTTAAAAAACACCGCATTAAAATTCGTTTCGTAGTTTTAAAGATCTAAGCATACATAGGGACAGACAGCGAAAAGCTACTTTGTTACTATGTTATGATAATGATAAGCAAATAGGTGATTAAACTTGTAGGTAGAGCTAGAGTAAGAAGAAACCCAAAAAAATGTTTTAAGAGTATAAGTTAATTATAATTTCTAAATCTATATGTAAAACTACTTTTTTATAAAACAAAGTGCAGCGTACTGAAAAAACTACTGGGGCTCTATTTTTGAATCGCTCGTGTGACATATCTTCATCGTGTACGCCTACAAGTCACGCTCGACTTCCAAGCCACATGAAACCAATTTTCTGTATTTTTGAATCGTTCGTCGTCGAAATTTAAAATGACAATTTTTGTTCGTTTTACGCAGAAAACTGAAAATCAGTAATTACTGATGAACATTCGAAATAATACCAAAAGATATCAATATTTTTCAAAGATCGTTTCCGAATGTTTGACTGTGATTGTTTAACGTTTATTCTACCACTCGCCTGTCGGCGACGAGTGGTGGAGACCACTCGTTACGATCGAGCGATTCAAAAATAGCGAATTTCCAATGTCGAACGAATATCAGTAGAAATCGAGCGCTCGACGCGGGGCGAACGATTCAAAAATAGGGCACCTGAACGAATTTTCATACAGTTTTCGCCAATGGACGGAATGATTATTAAATAAAGTTTAAAGTGTTTAATTAATTAAAGTTTTGTGTAATTTGAATGAAAAAAATGAAGGCATATTCGCAGTGCTATCCGTGAGAATCCGGGGTGGATTGCTAGTAATTTCTAAATTAAAATCAAATAAATCGTTTATTTTCTCATCACAAAGTAAAAGTTTGAAAGACCGAATTAGACTATGTAAGTATTCCGGGGTTGTCCTTAGCATACATGTACATCCACAGTGTTAAAAAAAGGACATTGGTACTATTTATTCACCGATCGAGGAAGTCGTCAGTGTATTTATTCCTTTACTACCCGGTTTCATCCGCGTAACTTCAGATCCCGTGGGAATATCGCAATATAAAATAGCCTATAGCCCCCCTTGACAAATGGACTATCCAACACAATAAGAATTTTTCAATTCTAAGTAGTAGTTCCGTAGTAGTTAAATCAAACAAACAAGCAAGATTAGGTATAGTAATAGACTAGCGACCCGCCTCGGCTTCGCACGGCTGTATTATGCATGTATTATATCTAAAAACCTTCCTCTTTAATCACTCTATTTAAAAAAACCACATCAAAATCCGTTGCGTAGTTTTAAAGATCTAAGCATACAAAGGGACATAGGGACATGAGGTGAGGACGGCGAAAAGTGACTTTATTTAAACTATGTAGTGATAAAGTATAGATTTCGTACGAAACTACGAATCGCAACTAGCCAATTATAATAACTTATACGGTAAGTAAGCGAATAAACAGACCTAGTTCGTAATATGAGGTTCTTAATGATTGTCTTTGTATCCTGTAGTTGCGTGTCGATAGTCAATTATAATTGATGCGACAATCGCTTGCCGGCTCGTGCCAAGGACTTGAGTTAAACTATGGTACGAATTGTGTTTAATGCTTAGAACTAAAATCAAAATGTTTGACGCTGATAAATCTAAGTTCAAGATTATAATGCGTAACGTCACTTAAAACTAAGTTAGGGTGTATGATTTTGAAACGAAGTAAATATATGAATAAAGGTAACAAAAAGCTACTTAATATTGAAAATAGTTTAATGCTAATATCGAGTGTTCTCGCGATCTCTTGGCGATTCTAAAGCTTACAAGAAACTTAAGGGGGTTTTTTCTAATATTCTTAATATTTTTGACCACTATCACAGTATCACACCTGCCTGATGGTAGGTGCCGATGCGGAAAGTGTAACACGCCTTCCTAGAAGATACCTATTCACTCGCGACTTGAAGACCCCCAAATTGTACACGCAAATATAAAAATAAAAAAACAATGCATTTTTAATATTTTAATGTAAAAGTCGTTTGTAAATCTTTTAAAATCTTTTACAACATTTTTGTATTGTTAAGAGAGACGAAAATTCCTTGTCGTTTCGAAGCTTATCCAAATAGTCTTTTTGACTATGTTTAGGTTCAGATTAAGGGGCTCCGATTTCCGTACTTAGCCATTACTTTGCCCTATGCGCGTGATCTTCGACTGCTACTCCAGCAGCCAACCCAGTTCCGAACAGAAGCGCAGAATCCTCCTGGGGTCTTCGGACGCTTCTTGGAGTGTTAGTCTATTTGACTAATTTTAAAGTGTAAGGTTTTAGTTTAGGCGCTTCTCCTTCAAGAAATAGAAATAACTTCATTCATGACAGAAAAAAACACACATACACAGAATAATCTAAAATACTTAATTAAGTAGGAATACCTACAACTAAATCCTAAACTTGATGTGCATATTGTGTACAATTCTGCCAAAAAAAGGCTCGAGCTCAGCTAATAATGCTACAGATGGCTGTAGCGCTGATTTTCAGCAGGAGCTTCAAATGACACACGGACGAAAATAAGCACAAAAGTTTATTTACGGAAAATTCATTATTTACAACACACTCTTCAAAGGGTGGTCATCTTTACGGTCCTGGACTAAACTCGGCCAGACTCCGTCGAAGGCATCTAGATCATCACGCTATCTTTTCCGGAGTCGACTGCCTCGATTTCAGCGTCAGTATTCAGGCACCAACTATGTGACGATCTTAGCCCATCGCGCATCGGTCAGGATGCATCAGATGAGCTATAATTCACTTACACGATTTAATTAATACTCTATTTTAACAAGCGTAACTTTATTCAATAGATATTTTACTAATTTTGAAACAAAAAAAGGATCGTGTTTCATGACATGATCTGTGAGTCATTTCTATTAGCAAAAGTTTTTGCAACTAGATCTATTTGTGTCAATCAAGAAGTTGTTCATTATAATATCATTATGGATTCGCTTCCTAGTGCCTACTAGAAAAAAACTATGTTTTACCACCTTAGGCATATTGTAATTTTGTAATACTAGCAGCGCTCCGCGGTTTCACCTGCGCAAATCCCGATCCCGTAGGAATATCGGGATAGAAAGTAGCCTAGGTTATTTCCAATGAATCAATGTATCCTCATACCAAGTTTCATTAAAATCGGTCCAGTAGTTTCGGAGCCTATTTGTTACAAACAAAAAATCTTACAACAATTTTAGTCATAAGCGAAAGGAGTAAGTACTCACTCTTGATTTTTTACTTACGAGCAAAGTTTGTTTTAAAAAAAATACTTGTTGGAAATTGATATGTAACATTTTTATATTTTTTAATTACTAGCAGCGCTCCGCGGTTTCATCCGCGTAACTCCCGATTTCGAGGGAATATCGAGAAAAAGTAGCCTAGATGTCAATACGTCAATGTATCCTCATACCAAGTTTCATCCAGTGATTTCAGAGCCTATTCAATGTAAACAAACAATCAAATCTTTCCTCCTTATACTATTTGTATAGAGTATAAGTACCAGAGGCAATGCAGCCACATGAGTAGGAGTCCTTCTCTACTCATGTGATGCAGCGAGCCTTTTGGGCCTAGGGAAACTTATTTAGATTTTAATATTTTTAATCATTACGTAAGAAAAACATTTGCAAAAAGCCAACATCACGCGGTGTTCCCAGGCGGTCACCCATCCAAGTACTGACCGCGCCCGACGTTGCTTAACTTCGGTGATCGGACGAGAACCGGTGTTTTTATCGTGGTATGGACGTTGGCAACGATTGATTTCAATTTAAGCTCCAACACTGTCAATCATATTAAAAACTAGCGGTGCTCCGCGGTTTCACCCTCGTAACTCCCGGTCTAGTGAAAATATCGGGATAAAAATTAGCATAAATTACTGTCAATGAACCAATGTATCCTCATACCAAGTTTCATCTAAATCGGTCCAGTAGTTTCGGAGCATATTCGTTACAAACAAAAATTATTTCCTCATTATAATATTAATATAGTATAGAATTATAATATGTAGTTTTGAAGTTAGGTGGGAACAAATGAACGTACATACATACATACATACGGGTCAAAAACATAACCCTTCCTTTTGGCTTCGCCGTAGTTGGGTAAATAGACTAATTTCAAAGCCTGATAAAGGTTTAAGTAGAGGTACGAAATTTTATTTTTAGGTATTACAAAATTTGTAGTTACAAAATAACGATAAGTTTCGATATCATAATTATTGGTCAATTTAACAAAAAACTATTCCATTTCGCGGAAAAAACAAAAGTAAACAAACAATAAATCTTAAACAATTTAGTAATTATAATCACGAATGTTTTGTCTTATAAAACTAGATGTATGATATCGTGACCTTGTGGAATAAATATAAAATTCTTCGCGTTTAATTACCGAGACGTATGTTATATGAAAAAAGACTTCAAAATTTTGTTTTTTTATATTTTCTACCGGTATGTCGTGTTTATAATTTAGGCATTTATTATGCCTAATGTGCTTGCAGCTAGGCATGCGTGACCAAAATTTTAAACACAAAAGAACTCGATTTAAAATTGTGATGGCATTTTTTCGCTTAGATAGGTAACATAAGAATCAGTAGGTACCTACTAAAGGTTAATACAAAAGTTTATATTATGCGGTGGATTTTATAAATAATTAAAATATTCTATCTAAATAAAATATAATGTAAATATTTCAAAAGCAGATTAAAGAAATAAGAGCGTAACATTTACCGAGAATATACCTATGCCTCAGAAACCAAACAAAAAAGAAACATCCCTTCTTCTGATTTTGACCATCTTAATTGACTTTTTTCATTATGAATAATAAGAATAAGAATTTTTATTGCATAAATTGTGTACAATGGATGGTAGGTAGTTTTAAAATTAAGTAACAACAATTTACCCATTGCGGGCATGCAATAAGACCTAATAAAAAAGAATAAGTTTATGGACGTAGACTTTTCGCAAGGACTGCTAAACTTTATGTCCTCTTTTCATACTTTCATAATAATCTTCTATACATCACTATCACTACATAGTATAAAACAAAGTCGCTTTCTCTGTCCCTATGTCCCTTTGTATGCTTAAATCTTTAAAACTACGCAACGGATTTTGATGCGGTTTTTTTTAATAGATAGAGTGATTCAAGAGGAAGGTTTATATGTATAATACATGCATAATATAGCCGTGCGAAGCCGGGGGGGGTCGCTATCACTATCACTACATAGTATAAAACAAAGTCGCTTTCTCTGTCCCTATGTCCCTATGTATGCTTAAATCTTTAAAACTACGCAACGGATTTTGATGCGGTTTTTTTAATAGATAGAGTGATTCAAGAGGAAGGTTTATATGTATAATACATGCATAATATAGCCGTGCGAAGCCGGGGGGGGGTCGCTATCACTATCACTACATAGTATAAAACAAAGTCGCTTTCTCTGTCCCTATGTCCCTATGTATGCTTAAATCTTTAAAACTACGCAACGGATTTTGATGCAGTTTTTTTAATAGATAGAGTGATTCAAGAGGAAGGTTTTATATGTATAATACGTGCATAATATAGCCGTGCGAAGCCGGGGGGGGGTCGCTAGTATTATAATAATGCTTTGTTCTAACAGACGGATCAACGCACAGCCTTAACCGCTGATCGTAGAGACCTAAGCTTGCAGGGTGTGTTCTTTGTATGACGTAGGCATCCGATAAGAAAGGATTTTCCGAAATTCTACCCCTTGGCGCTGCAGGCCTAAAAGACCCAAAAAAAATGGGTACGTTGTGTACTACCTACGCTCAGGTTTCAAGTTACTCTTGCGGACTAGTAAAAGTCTCGTTTAGAATTAATGTTTAATCTCCGCTAATATAGCTCACAAGTTATAGTGGTGTTTAAGTAGGTGAAAAAATAGGGGCGATAAAAATTAAATTATTCTCGTAGTGTGCAGTAGACAAATAAGTTTGGGAACCCCTGCCTAAGGGGGTGAAAAAGGGACGCAAAGTTTGTATAGGACAACGTGATTCCTGAGTCCAATTCGATTAGAACCATTTTCGACTTCTACGCGGAAGAAGTCGCGGGCAAAAGTTAGTAGTATAAAAACAATTTGATACCTTTACAAAAAAATCAAGATCGAACTACACCCCTTTCTACCTACCACTTTTACTAATTCCAGGCCCCACGTTCAGCCCCCGGCCTCCAAGCAGTAGTCCACCTGATTCCGGACGAGGAGTCAGGAGTTGCAGGCGACCTGATCTTCACGCAGATAGTACCGAACGGTCCTGTCACAATAACTGGCAACATTACAGGCCTGACTCCTGGTCTGCATGGGGTACATATACACCAGACTGGATCTATTAAGGATAACTGCAAGGATATTGGACCACATTTCATTGCTTATTATGTAAGTTGATGTAAATTGTAATGCACTAAACAGTGTTACAATACCCTGTACTACTCTACGGTAGATACTCCACGGAATATATTGAAAAAAAAGTTCGGGAAAATGACCCTAATTTGCTGAAGGAATTTTCAAAATGTGGCAGCAGTTTTATAAGTAAGTAGCGGATTCTTCGATAGATAATGGTGCTATCTTTTGAAAAAAAATGAAACTGCGTAACATGGGCCATTTCATCAAATCTATCTAATTAAAAATCAATGCCACTTTTCCTTGTAATTCTATAACTCGAAAACGGGGTCACCTATTCAAACCAAATGTTTAAGCTTTGTTCGGACTATTTAGTAGATGGTTTATGTGAAGTTTGCAAAAAATCGGTCGAGCGGTTCTGCATTTATCACACAGTATAAAATAAAAATAAATCAATTTTTTTTAATAAGGTTTTAAGGCGTTTTAAATACGGGTAGCGACATCTCTGTGCATTGGGGAACTATTTGCGTTTCAAACGCTGCGTAGAGATGGCGCTTACATCACTTTTGTATTAGGTTTTTTATTCAAGTTTAAAATAATGAAAATTATTGCTGTTTCGGGGTCCAGCACTACCTACATATTTTCAATATTTTAGAAAGTAGTTATGTAATTCATTGAAAATATTTTCAAGACTTGATCGCTTCCATCAATTTTATAAATTAAGCGCAATCTAGTTAGTTACTTATAAACCAATTAAGCGAGCGCAGCGCAGTCTGCGCAGTGCGCATTTACAAAATGTTATTAACAGATGGCGTTAGCAGTCCCAACGCAGCTGCATTACTCATCATCACAACTTCTACTATCATAATTAAGTTATTAATCTTATCATTTAATCCTAACGATTAACAAAAACTGATTACATTTTCAGGGTCGTCACGGAGGCCCGCGCGACCACGTCCGTCACGTAGGCGACCTAGGAAACATTAAAGCTGAAGAGGGCGCCACTGTCGAAGTAAAAATAGTCGACCATTTGATATCTCTGGCCGGGCCAAGGTCCATCGTTGGCCGGTCTTTGGCCATTAGTAAGGAAGAGGATGACTATGGGAGGTCTAGTACAGAGGAAAGTGCGATGACTGGGACCTCAGGGCCGGCTATTGCTTGTGGAGTTATTGGGTACTTGAATTAAGATTTTTTAGGGTAGGTATTTCGCCGGATGTCTGCCTTTATTTTTCGTAAAATACTACAATTAGAAATCTTAATGTTACATTGTTTTATAAACCGCAACCTTAGAACATGATTACTCAACTATTAATAGTACATTGCGATACAAGTGTGGAAAGTTGATCATTCCATAGAGGCGGTTTATGACGCGCGAGCGGAACGCGAGCGTGGCAAAAGCCGAGATGGAATGATCAATTTACACGTGTATCGTACGACGTTTTTTATCACAGTTGCGAATTAAAAAAAAAGACTTGTTAAAATTTTAATAATAAAAAGTTTTTAAGAATTTTAGGTTATTTTTACTATTTTTTGTTAATTACACTCCCGAAAGGCTAGGCAAAAGACTTTTAACCTATACAGCGTCTGACATACAATATTTTTTTAGGGTTTTTTTCATTTGTTTTTGCGTCGGCGGTTAAAAACAGAATATATTAGTTCCGGGTTTCATTAAAAACAGAATATATATAAAAAAAAAATTATGTACCTACCTAAAGAAAAAACAAAATAAAAACAAAACTCAATTTTAATTATTTTCAAAGACGTCATCACGTAATATTATCGTTCGCAGACTTTAGAGACAACCTTTTGAAAAGAAGAAAAAAGGTACCAACAAAGAGTTTTAAGCCAGCAAGGCTTAAAAACTCTTTGGATGGTACCTTTTTCTATACATCAAAACAGTATAACCCAGATAAAGGAGATCATTCATGTTTCTAACAAAAAATACCCACAAAAAAAAATGCCGGCCAGTAATAAAAATTATTTGTATCTCGTAGAGAATAACATTTTAAACAATGTTTACTAAGGCAACAAAGAGCTACGATCAAAAATCGTTGAGTTATTTTACATTGAAAACCCAAAAAATGCATTTTATAGGGATCCGTTTGACCACTTTTAAGATCCCACTATAACTTCTGAAAGGGTTATTGGATATACCTATGTATATAAATATAATAAAAACAGACAAAACTTATCCATTTACTACTTATTTTTATATTTTTTCTGTAGTAATATCTTAGAAGTGGTCAAACGGATCTCTACAAAATGCATTTTTTTGGGTTTTCAATGTAAAATAACTCAACGATGGTTCATCGTAGCTCTTTGTTGCCTTATTAAACATTATTTAAAATGTTATTCTCTACAAGATAGAAACATTTTTTTTTGTGGCCGGCACGTTAATTTTTGGGTACGATTTGAACGATGTTCTTAAGAATGTTTCATCTACTATATGTCATAGCAGTAAGATACGTATTTGACATATCGGGATGACGTATTATTTTCCAACACTAGTTGGATTTTTTTTTATCGCACGCGTGTATTACGTTGCATTATGAGCCTAAAAGCGGTTTAATAAGATCCACTTTATGAGCAACTGTGATAAAAAACCTTTATTTGGCTTTAGAACTGTCTAATTCACGGATTATTCATAAATCATTCATTTGGGATAGTTTCAAAGTCTAATTTGTAGTTTAGTAGTTATGAAATTATGTTCTAGATCCGCCGACAAATAACGTATCATCTCATTTTGTAACTGGGTCTTTTTGCAAAAAAAAACTGATAAAAAATTTATTTTCGCGGGCGTAAGGTGAAAAATGACTATATTTTTTGGGGTAGTGTAACCGTCACCAATCGCTAAGGTGATTGGTGTAATTTGTGGTCACGTGATCTTAGGTCATAGAGAATAGAATTAAATAGGCTAGTTAGACTTTACTTTTAAAAATAAAGATTGTTTTTATTATTCATTTTAGTTGCATTTAGTTAATTAATACTTACCTACACCAAATGACAGAGTTTTGCTTCACCTTAGGTATTTCACCTAAGTCATGAGTGAAGCATGGATTACAACAACGTCCCGTTCATACCGATATCCACACGGGATCGGGAGATACGCGGGTGAAACCGCGGAGCACTGCTAGTAAATTATAAGATCCCATCATACCTTGATCTGTGTTTGACGGTTTGTTTTATTCAGTGGAAATTTCAATTGGTGCATATCTAAATGCACCTATTCATTTCTAAGTGTCGATTACTTATTTCCTGTCGTGGAAGTGAGGTACAAGGCGCACATAAGTTTCAAGGAGCTCTCATCATACTTTAATCTAGGTTTGTTTTATTTAGTGTAAATGTCAACTATTGGAATTATCGATTTTTCCCATTCGTGAAAGTGAGGTTGAGGTGAGGTTATAAGGAGATTTCATCAAACCTTGATCTAGGTTTGTTTTATTCAGTGTTATTTTAAATAAGTGCATACTTACCTAAAAAATTCCAAATGACGATTATTTCCAGTCGTGAAAGTGAGGTAGGTACTAGGCGCCTATAAGTTATAAGGAGATCTCATCATACCTTGATCTAGGTTTGTTTTATACAGTGTAATGTGGAAGTGAGGTACTAGGCGCACATAAGTTATATGGAGCTCTCATCATACCTTGGTTGTATTCCTACTCATGTGCCTTGATCTAGGTGTGTTTAATTCAGTGTATATCTTTATTAAATCTATATATAATACTAGCTGCCCTACGCGGTTTCACCCGCGTAACTCCCGATCCCGTGGGAATATCGGGATGTAAGCTATCCTATCTCTCAAGTTGGATCGAACTGCACATGGTGTGCGAATTTAATGTGTCCGTCAGCCGGGCAAAAAAAGTGCTTCTAGAGCGAATTGGTTCGGTGAATAATTAGTGCTCAGTCTGCTGTAAATGTGCGCGAAATAAAAAATTAGTGCATGTAGGCATTGAGGAAAAAAACGGGAAAAACAAATTCTGCTGGAATGACGGTGCTCCAGCAGGAAGATTTTTAAAGAATGACCGGAGAGGTATATAATGTATATCGGCGGATAGCTTATATTTGTGCATAATTGTGCGCGAATAATTAAATTTGTGCGTCTTAGGGTTTTCGAGATATTTCATTTCCTGCTGGGCTGACGTTTTGTATTGTATTGCTTGTATCTCCGAAACCATTGAATGTGCGACCTTGGATTAAACATATATAAGTAGCTCTTAATTTGTGCGTATTTGTGCGCTAATTTGTTTTTCATAAATATCTACTGTTTAAGAGAAATCATGCAACCCTGAAAATTCGAAAGAAACTCCTTGCGCTTAAATGAGAACACGCAGAGGTTCACTGAAAGCGGTATTTGGCTCGTTTTGTTATTCTTTACATGTATAATAAGTTTCAAGACAGTACATACGCGCATTTTTCAATAATAACACTTCAAGTCAAATCTGAAAATGTCATAGCTTTGCAAGAAACCTATTCAACTAAAGATATGTGCGTATATACCAAAAATTAGAGTGCCTTTTGAAATACATATCCTGAAAATTTCAGTCTCAAATGTCGCGTATTTAAGTAGATATAAACGAAAAACAAATCATAACTTCAGTTCTTGGCTAACCGACCAAATTCGAATGGTCACGAAAAAGCGACGGTTTCATACATTTTGATGACTTCTTAAATGGACTGTATTATACTGAAGCAGTTAATTGGGTTTAGGTACTGTGAATTGGAAAAGTGTTATGGGAAGTTGCAAAAGTTTTATTTTGAGATTAAGATAGTAGAAACCAGTAAGTACGCTTTTATCTTCCTTACCTATTATAGATTATTGATAGCTCAGGTAGGTAAGTATCTACTTCATTTTACTAAGTTCGCAATACGAAGTTAAACAAAAATGTCGGGTTTGTGCTTAATAAATAATATTATAAGTAATAAAATTATAATAATATTACTTTAAAGGTGGACGCAGATTGATACGCGCCGAGCGCGCCGAATTTTTGCCGTCCACGGAAAAAGGTACCTTATAATAATAGAGATAAGGTATCTACATTTATATTTCCGATGACGTCATCATCAGAGTCGTCCGCATCGTCAGAGGCGGCCGACACTGAAATAAATAAATGAATAAATGTAGGTATGTACCTTATCCCTATTATTATAAGGTGGACGGCAAACAATTCGGCGCGTATCAATGTGCGGGCACCATTGCATTGATTTTAAAATTACATAAAAAGACGATTGTGTAGGTTCAAATCTCCGGCCGCCGCGCGCCGGGTGGTTGTAACTCGCTCTGTGTGAAACAGTTACACAGAATGCGGCATTAGTGGGAAAGAGTCAGACGCTAGTTAAGACGTATTTCGCTCCTTGCCTCCCGCACCGCTCTCCGCTCTCGGTGTGCTCTCGGTTCACTCACCCCGCTCCAATAGTGTCCAGGGTATATCTAGTGTTGCCAATTTAGCATAATCTTATGCTCGATTTGGCATTTTAAGTTTCAATTCCACGTAGTAATAAGTTTGTCATTAATATTTTTTGTCATTAATAATGTCATTAATAATTTTTGCGTGAAGGAGTAACAAACATACATATACACACACACACACACACACACACAAACGTTCACATTTATAATATTAGTAGGATAGGATATACATACCTATATAGTAGGATGTAAGCCATTATGTTATAAAACCCTATTTAAAACAGTCTCGAGATACTTACGTGTAAAAAGAGGTATTTATGAGACTATTAAAGTTTTGAGAAGTATTGTATTGATCAAAACTATATAGAAATACATATATTATATTTTAAAAAAATGTGTTTTTTTTGTATTTCCTTAATATTTTATTTTAAGTTCAAACATAATAGTATAATAATTTAGGTATAAGCATAAATACCTTCTTAAGTGTTCTAATTACAATCAATTACCTGTCTTAAACTATTTGATTTGTAATTTAATGTGATCCTAGCACTACCCACAAGGTCCTACTGTGATCTTAACTATACCTCAGTATTAAAAAAAATCAAAATCAGGTCACTCGTTTTGGGAGATAAACGCGCTACAATTGATTTATATTACCTATTCCGTGGCACTGCCGGAATAAAAAATAGTCAATAACACTCAGTTATCTTCAATCTATCTCTGTGCAAAATTTCATCCAAATTAGTCCAGTGGTTCTGGAATCTGGAGATACCAACATACACACATACAAACATGTTACCAACGTTACCTTTTTGTAGGTATAGAAGGTTAGTATAGAAGTACCTATAGATAAACGTGTCATTTTAGAAATACATGCATTAATATTTCTCTAATGTACCTACTACCTATTGAAAAAATGATAATGCACTAAAACCTCTATAAACGTTCTAAGCGCGACTGTACGGACAACAGCTTCAGTATAATACAGTCCATTTAAGAAGTCATCAAAATGTATGAAACCGTCGCTTTTTCGTGACCATTCGAATTTGGTCGGTTAGCCAAGAACTGAAGTTATGATTTGTTTTTCGTTTATATCTACTTAAATACGCGACATTTGAATATATATTTCAAAAGTCACTCTAATTTTTGGTATATACGCACATATCTTTAGTTGAATAGGTTTCTTGCAAAGCTATGACATTTTCAGATTTGACTTGAAGTGTTATTATTGAAAAATGCGCGTATGTACTGTTTTGAAACTTATTATACATGTAAAGAATAACAAAACGAGCCAAATACCGCTTTCAGTGAACCTCTGCGTGTTCTCATTTAAGCGCAAGGAGTTTCTTTCGAATTTTCAGGGTTGCATGATTTCTCTTAAACAGTAGATATTTATGAAAAACAAATTAGCGCACAAATACGCACAAATTAAGAGCTACTTATATATGTTTAATCCAAGGTCGCACATTTAATGGTTTCGGAGATACAAGTTTTTGCAAAACGTCAGCCCAGCAGGAAATGAAATATCTCGAAAACCCTAAGACGCACAAATTTAATTATTCGCGCACAATTATGCACAAATATAAGCTATCCGCCGATATACATTATATACCTCTCCGGTCATTCTTTAAAAATCTTCCTGCTGGAGCACCGTCATTCCAGCAGAATTTGTTTTTCCCGTTTTTTTCCTCAATGCCTACATGCACTAATTTTTTATTTCGCGCACATTTACAGCAGACTGAGCACTAATTATTCACCGAACCAATTCGCTCTAGAAGCACTTTTTTTGCCCGGCTGACGGACACGAATTTTATTATAATCGGTTAAGTGGTTTAGGAGTCCATTGAGGACAAACATTGTGACACGAGATTTATATATATTAAGAGTACTAGCTGCCCTACGCGGTTTCACCCGCGTAACTCCCGATCCCGTGGGAATATCGGGATGTAAGCTATCCTATCTCTCAAGTTGGATCGAACTGCACATGGTGTGCGAATTTTATTATAATCGGTTAAGTGGTTTAGGAGTCCATTGAGGACAAACATTGTGACACGAGATTTATATATATTAAGATAAAGCTGAAGAGTTTGTTTGTTTGAACGCGGTAATCTCAGAAACGACTGGTTCGAATTGAAAAATTATTTTTACTTTTGATATTTCCACGGGATTGGGACTTACGCGGGTGAACCGCGGGGCGCAGCTAGTTAAAAAATATTTTGGGACACATATCATTAAGTGACGCACAGAGGTCGTATTGCTGAATGGCTGAGTGGATATCACTGCGCCGTATCTTTCGTAGTATCGGGACCAAAAAAAAGAAATAATTTACCCAGAGGATTTATTGACTTTAATCGTAAGTATAAAAAATATGAAAACAAAAAACAACAAATAAAAAAACAGCACCACATGATTGTAAATAGTGCTTTAAAAGAGAAATACTTTATATTTATCGTGATGTTCGCTTACAACTAATTGTGCCTTAACCGAATTAAATAAATAGTACATTTCAATGAGTTGGGACGGCTTAACAAGTCTGTAAATAGGTATATATTTTTTCTATGAAATAGCGGCCATTTTGTGTAAATTTCGCGCTTTTTTGCGAGGAGCGCGCAGGAAGCACGTTCCACTCATTAAAAATATGTACAGTCAAAGGTCAAAAGTACAGTAGCAACTTTAAGAACATAGTTGCTTGGGTATCTCTGTGTGATTATATCGTGTCACCCGTTTATATAAGGTCGTAACTCCATGAACTGATTTATTTAGTTTTGTAAGTTACTTTTTTTTTAATTCCCTTGTTGCTGCTGCACTTCTGACCGCGACTGTACAGACCTGTCAAAACGACACCACAGATAATCTAAATGTAATTCTGACAGGTTGAGTTGTTTTTTTTTTAATTTATTGCAGGCCAATGGATGCGATGAGGCCTTCCACTTTGGCGATGTACGCTTTCTGGGCGTCATCCTTGGATTTGCCCTTGTTCTTGGACCACGCTTCGAACTTGGCCTTGCCTTTCAGGTCTAGCATACCGGGCTTGTCTGGAACAATGGTAAAATTTCATTAGTATTTAGGGAACTATGACCGCAAACAACTTGGTAGGTACAGTCGGCAACAGAATTGCAGATCTACTATGTATATTGCAGCCCATTTGTGCATCTCATACTTTCTAGCTAGTTATTTTCGTGTATATCGTGTTTCTATATTCCTTCCTATGGTTGTAGACAGACAAATAAAGTTATCAACCAATGAAGCAAGAAAACTTAGATGAACGACGGTTTTTCTACAGATAAGCGAAACAAGTTAATTATGCCACAATCATAATTGGCTTTATAGCTTGACCAATTAACATTGACACGAAAACATTATGTCTCAACATTACGGTGCGACGTCGTCGTGGGTATTTTCCAACCATTTTGTTTAGAACGTAAGGTAATAGTAAAATCACTACATAGTCTATATAACAAAGTCGCTTTCTCTGTCCCTATATCCCTATGTATGCTTAAATCTTTAAAACTACGCAACGGATAGGATAATAGATAGAGTGATTCAAGAGGAAGGTTTATCGGTTTATATGTATATAATACATGCATAATATAGCCGTGCGAAGCCGGGGCGGGTCGCTAGTTGTTTATAATTTTCATAGTTTACAACATTTTAGTCCTTCGTCAAATCCTCTGGTTTCTTAAAAAGCCGAATGGTAAATTATGTAGTACCTTTTGTGTTTAAAGCCTTGTCGCAGCGGATATAACATTTTATGATAGCAGCAATTAAGTCAAGCTTGATGTCTTAGAACGACCGGAAAACGCTAACAAGTGAGCCATACGAGAAAAATAGGTTAAATCGACTCAGGGGTAATTATGCAGGCAAAACAGCGTGTAAAAGCTAGTTATCAGATAAAATATTAAGTATATTAGTAAGTACAAAGGTAAGTAGGTAAGTATTTATTCATAGCTCAAAGTCCTTGTACTTTGACCGAGCGGCCGTCAAACGAAAAGATAACTTTAGTATCCCTACCAAGATTTGTTTACGCACTCGATCAGAATGATACAATACTAGTATCGAAATAGATACCTTACTCAATAACCGTCTATATAAGGTAAAATAATATTTGGTCACCTTAGACACAGATACAATTTAGGCTCTCTATCTCGGCTCTTACTTGTAATTAAGTCATGGCTTCGTTCGTACGATCTGTGTACAAGCCAATGTCAAGCAATAATATGTGCATCTCGGCTTAAAATGTCGAATTTTTTACAAATTATAGGTCATCGTTTCACCATTATCACACCTGCCTGATTGGTAGGTGACAATGCAATGGTCTATTGTCCATCTGTCAGTTTTTGCTATGGTCCAATGTAATGCTCTAAGATACTATTTTAAGCTATATATTGGTCGATTCCAGTTTTAAAATCTCGTGAAAAATACTAAATACGGTACATTGACGACCCAGTTGGTACAATGGTCACCATACCGGACTGCCAAACACAGGGTCGCGGGATCAATTCCCGCCTCAGACAAGTATTTATGCTTAGATATTTGTCTTTGGTCTGGTTGTTTCTATGTAGGTATTATATGTATATATTTACAAAAGTAAAGTATATAAGTAGTATATCCGTCGTCTAGCACCCATAACACAAGTCTAGTTACTTACCTTGGGGCTAGATGGCGATGTGTAGAATGTGCTGCAATATTTATTTATTGTGTTAATATTTGCCAATTACTAACAGTATTATTTCTAGGTACGAGTATTGAATACTGTCTCTACAAAACCATGACGTGGTTGCCTCAAATTCTAGAATACTATAGTGAATCAGTTATGTTTCTCATGAATAATTCCTTTCGTCAATACTATGGCCTTACCACAAGTTGTTTACACTCGAACAAATAAATAAATATTTAACAGGACGTTACACACATCGCCACCTAACCCCAAGCTTAGACTTGTGTTATGGGTGCTAGACATCGATCATATAACCGAATAGATACAACATCGCTTCGTTTTAGCTTAGGACGTAGTTCACCAAACCATGAGGTAGCGGGGGGCGAAACTGCCGACGTCTAGTGTTGGTAATAAGTAATTATTAAATATCGATACCATAGATTTTATCGATGTTTGTATTATAAAATTATTGAAAAAAAATACTGCAACGAATGTATTATTTTAAAATAAATATAAATAATTAACCACTGAGCCGACTTACATAATTTATTTATGGACCCACCTTATCCTCAAGCTGTCTTCGAGTAATCGACGAATAAATATACGCAAGTCGTAAACTATTTCTTTTTAAAGTCAGTTAAAATACTTTTTTACTTTTTGACAAATAAATTCATTAATGTAAAATACAAAACATGTCAGTTCTAAGTTTTATCGAATCGATATTAATTTTTCATTTATACCCCACCACTACTTACACGTGCTTAATATTTTTGATAAAAATAGCACAATTAGTTTTCCATTGAGTGAGGGCGCTGTATCGATATTTCAAACAAATTTGTTCCTTACCAATTAGTTTGCCTGTATACCGCATCAAAAAAATAAAATTGTTTTAAAACCAACTTATTTGTGCAGTTGAGTGGAGGCGCTAGTGTCCGTACTAAAACTGAATTTTCGCACCAAAATATGGTTAGTTTTTGTTTTGTTACACGCAAAAAAGTGTTGGTTTTACTACAAAAAGACTTCAACGCGAGCCCGTTTTATTTGACGAACAATTTTTACCAAGATATCTTTTGCAGTTGGGACAGTCAAAATGAAAGTTTAAATCACTTACCGGTGGAAAGTTATCCCATCTTTCTGGTAGCTGGATATTTTTTTATTTTTCCCACACCATTTTATAGAACAATACGCCATTTCTGAACCGATTCTCGCGACGACAACAGCAAAAAATAATAAAAAACTGCGAGTAATCGACTGCACCACTCCTTGGTTCCCACTAAAGTTGTATTCGAAAGGACCCTTTGATATAGAAGCTAAAACTACTATGCGTGGTGAACATTACAGACCCTTCATTAGGAGTCTATTGGTAGTGGTCGATGGTGCTAGACGACGTATATACTACTTATATACTTTAGTTTTGTAAATATATACATATAATACCTACATAGAAACAGCCAGACCACAGACAAATATCTAAGCCTAAATACATGTCTGAGGCGGGAATCGAACCCGCAACCCTGTGTTTGGCAGTTCGGCATGGTGACCATTGTGCCAACTGGGTCGTCAAACAATAAATAGAGCACGCGGTTTTACCCGCGTAAGTCCCGATACCGTGGGAATTTCGGGATAAAAATAAGCAAAAGTACACCTAAGGATTCAGTACAGGTAATAAGTACAGCAGATACTTATTTGTACTCTGTGTATTTACTTTTCTCTGTTTCCTATGTTGTGTAAACTATGTCATGTGTTTATTCGAATAAAATCACTATCACTACATAGTATAAAATAAAGTAACTTTTCGCCGTCCCTATGTCCCTTTGTATGCTTAAATCTTTAAAACTACGCAACCGATTTTGATGCGGTTTTTTTTAATAGATAGAGTGATTCAAGAGGAAGGTTTATATGTATAATACATGCATAATATAGTCGTGCGCAGCCGGAGCGGGTCGCTAGTATATTCTATTTTAAATTAAATTAAAATCAGTCTAGTACCTAGTTTCAGAGTCAAATCATCTGATTAACAATTTTTTTCATTTATTGAGTACTAGCGACCCGCCCCGGCTTCGCACGGCTATATTATGCATGTATTATACATATAAACCTTCCTCTTGAATCACTCTATTTATTAAAAAAAACCGCATCAAAATCCGTTGCGTAGTTTTAAAGATCTAAGCGGTCAAAGGGAAATAGGGACAGAAAAAGCGACTTTGTTTTATACTATGTAGTGATAGTGAAGTGCCACAAAATAAAAACTATAAACATGGTAAATTATGCGGTTTTCAATTAAGAATAGAAAATCCTGTAGCAATGTTAATATTCAAAATATAAAACAAATTACAATTATTTCATAGACAGAATCGAACCAGTACGAGTATTCAAAGCGTACCTCTATACTGTACGTCGGCTGCATAATTGCAGCCCCCGGTAGAGTTCGGAAATTACTATTATTGGAATGTTATCATTCTAATAATTTTTGTTTGATAAATTGATGAGTTAGAAGACTTTAAACTTCAACTAAAGCAGGTGTCTAAAATCTTGCTTGTGTTGAAAACATTCTTATAACAGCCGTTTTGGAGCTCTACGGTGGGTTTGCAATTATGCAGTCGACCGTACATCGCCAGCAGCAGTTATTTGGTATGCCGCCCCGCGTTAAGAAAGTCGACGACTGTTACAGTTATCGCTCTATAAAATCTGCTTTAATTCCAAGAATCTTAGCAGTATAGAACACTATTTTAACCAAGCAATTAAACCTTGAATCTAACAACATCTTGTCCATTTTAGGCGGCGAATAAGAAAGAGTATTATAATCCTGGCTGACTGATATAATCAACGCACAGCTCAAAAAAATGATGAACTGATCGGGTTAAAATTCGACCCAACGCAGACGAAGTCGCGGGTGAAAGCTATACTAATAATAAAGAGGTAAAGTTTGTGAGTTAGCGAGGTTGTTGGAGTTAATCTCCGAAACTAGTGGACCGGATGGAATTTTGCATAGAGGTAGTTTGGGAGTGTTATATGCTTTTTTTTATCTCAGAACTAGCGACCCGCCCCGGCTTTGCACGGCTATATTATGAATGTATTTTACAAATAAACCTTCCTCTTGAATCACTCTACCTATTAAAAAAAACCGCATCAAAATCCGTTGCGTAGTTTGAAAGATATAAGCATACAAAGGGAAATAGGGACAGAGAAAGCTACTTTATTTTATACTATGAGTGATTCCCACGGGATCGGGACTACCGCGGGGCGCAGTTAGTCTTTATATAGATAATTCGCCTGTACGTACGTGTCATGTCACTGAACTCCTTTTAAACGGCTAGACCTATTTGAATGATTTTTTTTATGCGTTTAGGTGGCGCCCTGGATGGTTTATAGCTTATACACACGTCCCGATTTAGTCGGGTCCGACATCTGTGTTGCCACATTTCAATTCGACAAATCTGTATCGATAAGTGAAAAAATCTGTGTAAAATCTGTATGAGATCTGGACTATTCATTTGTAGACAGAGAATAAATATAGAAAATAAGTTATTCTCTGTCTACGCTCCATAATATATAAGACATACCTAATATTACAAATGAATAGTCCAGATCTCATACAGATTTTACACAGATTTTTTCACTTATCGATACAGATTTGTCGAATTGAAATGTAGCAACACTGATGTCGGACCCGACCAAATCGGGACGTGTGTATAAGCTATTAGATTCACAAATCAGCCCGATTTTTAAGGTTCCGTAGCCAAATGACAAAAAAACGGAACCCTTATAGATTCGTCATGTCTTTCTGCCGTATGTCAAAGACATTTTTTTTTAAATGGTAAAACAACGATTGCCGGGACTACTACTAGTATTAGTATAAAACAGACAACTTTAAGTTACAATAATCAAGTATTTCTCGGTTGGATTCACTTTAGGTTTATCTTAGTAGGTACTTTATGTTAGTTTGCTAATTTATATTGTCGACGCAAAAACTCATATTTACAACTATTATGTCTCAGTTTTTGTCTTATGTCTCAACCACTGAACAAAATTGAAAAAAAAAGGTAATATGTAGGTTTTTTTTGATTGAAGTCAGTAACCATATAATTACTTCTGTAAAGTAGCACGATGTAAGTAACATTAGTTTATCGGCCTGAAAACGCTCGCGCTCGGTTTTTGTAGGTAAATACGTGTTTTTTGTCGTCAATTAAAGATGGCGGACGTCCTTGTTTTTCTTTTTTTAATTTTTAATTTGTATCAATTACAAAGTGTGTGTAAGTGAAGTAAGTCAATACTTACTAGGTACTACGATATTTGTCAAAGATAATGTTAAAGTAACTAATGTTAAAAGATTTAAAACTCCCGCCATTTGTCCTTTATAAACATTCTCCCTTCACTCGATCCATCAATCAATATCCCATCCTTAATTAAAAAAAAAAAACAACCACTTCCTTTTTTTCCGCTTTCTCAACAAGAGAGCTCTCGCGACCAAAAAATCAATTAAATCAATAAAACTCAACTTATGTCGAAGTGAAAACCAAAATTAGCATCGACGGACCTATATAACGTGAACTTCCAACTGTGCTGCAAGCGGGGCCCTGCAGAAGAGGATATTTCAAATATACCTAAGGAAACCACGCGACAAACACCGACACGTGAGTCCTTTAATTCCCTTCCAGCATTATCCTAGCGGTCCCAAATCAAAAATCAATAATAATTTAGATACAGTCCACATCAACATCAACATTTTATGGTCCTTAGCGAACCAGATTTCGAAAAAAGTATCGGTGTCCTATCGTCAGTGCAGTTCTAAGTTCAAACATAGTCCGCCATATTTATCAAAACTTTGTATTTTTTCACTTTATTTGTGCTAAGTAGGTAGGTATTTGTGAGTTCCGTGCGCAACATATAACGCTCGGAGCATTAGTACCTATATCGTTTCAAATCCAGTGTAACATACGGCATTCGGATTTATCATATTTTGTCGGTTCAGTGCGTAACATACGACGCTCGGAACATTGTCATATTGTTGAAATTCAGTGTAACATTTTTATTCATCATTTTGGGTACCTACTTAGGAACATAGCAAAACATAATCAAATTATTCTCATTAATTCATGCATAATTAGAATAATAAATACATATTTTGTTGTTGCGAGGAAACATAATAATTATAGTAGAAATTAACAATCGTCCATTTTCTTGAAACGGAAGTCATCTTTATCAAATTGTTCGTTCATTCGTTTGTTTGCAGATCAATCAATCAATCAATTCTTGTGCATTCTCTGCTTTCGGTCACCCAATCCAACGGAACCGGAAACATTTGTTGTTTTGTTTTTCTTTCAGTCGTGTTTGTGTCAAATTGACAGTGACATTTATCAAAATTGTATTCAACCTTGACGTATCAAAACAATAGTGAATTCGCCGGTTGTTTGTTTACATTTTGTGTATTTTCGTGAATTTAAACTTTAAAATGTCAGAAGTCGTAATTAGACACCTAGAAGCTAAACGTGATATCGCGATAAAACGCATACAAGATGCCGTTGTTTGCGCACGCGGGTGCGACAAAGACCCCAGACTCCAAGTCAGACTCGAGACTTGGTACTCACGCCTCGAAAGTTTACTAGAAACGGTTAATGAGTCAATCATTAAATTAATTTGCGAATACGGAGACACAGGAAAGGATATAACAAAGTTTAAAGAAGAACAGGAAAAATATCTTGAAGAAGTGGACAACATGTACTCAGAAATTTTGGAAACTAGACAAAAATATCTTGAAAAGGCTGAACAACCATCTGATAAACATGAAAAAGTAAACAATAACAAACGTAAGTTGCCACCCATGAAACTACCAATGTTCTCAGGTCAGTTCAAAGACTTTCCCGGGTTCATTAACCTTTTTGATTCCCTTGTGCATAATCGTAGTGATATAACAAACGTAGAGAAGTTTCAATATTTAATTTCAACCTTGTCCGGTGAACCTATTAACCTTATTCGTGCTTTTCCTGTGTCCGACGCAAACTACCATAGTGCATATCAGGCTTTAGTTGATCGTTACAACAACAAACGGTATTTAGCATTCATGTGTTGGGAACAAATCAATAGTTTGAAACCAATGCACACCAGTTCACCCACACTGCTTAGGAATATGTTAAATGTTGTTAGTGAAAATTTAGCTATGCTCAGTTCATTGGGTTTGCCTACTACGCATTGGGACTTTGTACTATTTCATAATTTGCTAACAAAATTGGATAAAGCATCTCGTGAAGCTTTTGAGCTACAACATACAGCAGATTTTCCTACCTTTATGGAATTGCAAACATTTTTGGTGGAAAGATGTAAAGCCCTTGAGCGCTCTTCTATCAATTCAAACATTAATTTAATTCAACCTAATCAAACACAAAATAACAAACGTGTTAATACAAACAATCAAGCAAGGCCTACCATGCTTTTGACTCAGGCAACTAATCAATCGTGTGTGTTATGTAAGGAGGATCATGCTCTTTACTCTTGTAACAAATTCTTAGCAAAATCTCCCTTTGATAGATATCAATTAGTACGTCAAAACAAATTATGTTTTAATTGTTTGCGGTCAAATCATATAACAGCAAATTGCAAGTCTACTTATGCTTGTAAAACATGCAACCAACGTCACAACAGTCTCATTCATTATGGTAACAAGACTGACATGAACGGTCCTGTTAAGTCACAACCTAACACTTTGAGTGCCAGCTCGTTAACACATTCAGTGCCGGCATCAGGGTCAAACAATAATATGGTAACTCCTGTCACCTCGTTGTCTAACACATCATCAACTTCGACATCAGGAACACATTTTGTTTTGCTTGCAACAGCCGAGGTGGAGGTAAAAGATAGTCGTGGTTCCTATCAAAAGGTTCGCATTCTCCTTGATCCAGGCAGTCAAAGTCATATCATTACCAAATCATGTGTTCGTCGTTTAGGTTTGGCTCAATATAAAATACAAACACCCATGTCAGGCATCGGTCAAACCCCTGCATGTTCAACTAGCAAAGTGTTTTTGGAAATCAAACCAGTTGGGAAGCCAGAGCCTTCATTCACAACAGAAGCAGTGACGTTGGATAAGATTTGCAGTGACATGCCCACCCATCCTGTAGACATTCGAAACTTTGAACATATTTCAAATATTAGGTTGGCGGATGAAACATATCATGTGTCTCGTCCTGTGGAGATTCTCATTGGTGGAGAGATATTCCCACAAATTCTTTTACCTGGAAAGCTGGATGGTGGCCCACATGCAGCAACTGCTATCAACACAATTTTTGGTTTTATCCTGATGGGTAAAACATTATCAAGTTTGTCGTTATCCCCTCCATTATCAATCAATCATGTGTCAATGGACACCAACTTGGATGTTGCTGTTCAAAAGTTTTGGGAGTTGGATAACATACCATGTGAAGATAACATGCAATCTCACTCAGTGGAAGATAAACAATGTGAAGACATCTTTCAATCAACTCATCAACGTGATAGTGAGGGACGATACATCGTTCACTTACCATTTCGTGATCAATCACCCCCCAAATTTGAGGGTGCTTATGATATAGCTCTTCGTCATTTTATTCAATTAGAAAAGCGCCTCATGGCCAAGCCAGCGTTTCATGATCAATACAATCAACACGTTATGGAATATTTATCAAGTGGACAAATGGATGAGGTTCCTCCGGAGGAGTGTCAGTCAGCCAAAGCATTTTATTTAGCGCATCATGCAGTTGTAAAACCTGATCATAGTCTACGTGTAGTCTATGACGCTTCAATGAAGGATAAACAAGGTGTATCCTTAAATGACACTCTTTTGACAGGATCTAAACTACAGGCTGACATCACCAACATTCTTTTACGTTTCAGGCTCCATGCCATTGTATTTTGTGCTGATATTAAGCAAATGTATCGTCGGATTTTGGTAGCAGAGCATCACCAGGATTACCAACGGATCCTTTTCAGGTGTTCTCCTGGTCAGCCAATTCAAGAATATCGACTTAATCGTGTAACATTTGGTGTTTCTTCTGCTCCCTTTTTAGCAATTCGTGTTTTGCATCAACTTGCTCGTGATGTGGGAGATCCCTATCCAGCTGCAGCTCGGGTGCTGCTAGAAGACCTGTATGTAGACGATGCCTGCACCGGATGTTCAACCATCGAAGAGGCAGTCTGTCTCCAGCAACAGCTGATTAACATCTTGGCAGCTGGTGGATTCGAGCTTAGAAAGTGGTCCAGCAATCATGCAGCTGTATTACACAATATTCCAGAAGAACATCATGCTAATGTCAACCAAACTTTTGATAGTGATGGCCATTTTGTAAAGGTCCTTGGATTGGATTGGAATTCACAAATGGACATTTTCAATTATCAAGTGAATCAAATTAATCGTGAATGTACCAAACGCACTATGCTGTCAGAGCTGGCGCGTATTTATGACCCAGTTGGTCTTCTTACTCCATTGACATTTTTAGCCAAGCATCTCATACAACGCCTGTGGTTGTTAGGTTCGGGATGGGATCAGCCTGTCCCCATTGAAATACATCAAATTTGGACAAGTTATATTCAGCAGTTGCCTCATCTGTCTAAACTCCGGATTCCACGTCGTATTACGTCCGATGACGCTGTGTCATATCAACTCCATGGATTTTCAGACGCGAGTGAGGCAGGTTATGCAGCTGCTGTGTATCTTCGTGTTACGAATCAACATAATCAGCATCGAGTCATTTTAGTTAGTGCTAGATCGCGGGTCTCACCCACCAAGCGTAGGACCCTACCAAGGCTTGAGTTATGCGGGGCTTCATTACTCGCAGACCTCATGCGACACATCATCAATTTGTATAAAGAATTGCTCAACATAGAGAGCATTCACATGTGGACTGATTCTATGATAGTGTTATCATGGATCAAATCAAATTCATCAAATTTTAAAACATTTGTTGGTAATCGTATATCAAACGTTCAGCGTAAGCTTTTAGAAGCTATCTGGAAACACGTTCCAGGGAAAGACAACCCTGCGGACGCTGCAAGTCGTGGTTTAACACCCGATGAGCTTATCAATCATGAGCATTGGTGGACAGGCCCCCCGTGGCTGTCCTTAGATCAAGAATTTTGGCCCAAAGAGCCACAACATTCCAATATAAGCTATTCGGATTCTGAAGTTAATTGTGAGAAACGTGCATGTGTTTTGGCAGTCTCCAATACAGCAGATATTCATTTAGTCGATCATTTAATCAATAAATTTTCATCTTTGAGAAAAATTCAACGTATTCTAGCATATTGTTATCGTTTCATTGACGCTTCGCGGAAGAAGAGGCACGCAGGCCATTTAACAGAGAAAGAACTTCATCATAGTCTTATGACTCTTGTAAAACATACTCAATTAACAAATTTTAGTGAAGAGATCAAACTCTTAAAATCAAATCGTTTGTTACCAAAACTATTTCGTAAGCTCAACGCCTTTTTGGATGAAGACAACATTTTTCGTGTGGGGGGTAGGCTTTCTCAATCAGAACTTACCTTTGAAGCAAAACACCCAGCCTTACTTCCTCGCAAGCATCGTTTGACGCAACTTATCATTCAGTGCACTCATGATGAACACTTACATCCGGGGTTGCAAGCTTTACATTATCTGTTACTTCAAAATTTTTGGATTCTGTCTCCCAGACGAGCCATTAGTCAAGTAATTTCAAGTTGTCATCGTTGTTTTCGCACAAAACCTTTACCTTTTCAGCCAAAAATGGCAGACTTACCGCGTTCTCGCATAACTCAAATTAAAGCATTTCAAACAGTGGGTTGTGATTTTGCAGGACCTTTTAACATAACACTTCATCGTTATCGAGGAGTACGCACAACAAAAGCATGGTTGTGTCTATTCATTTGTTTTGCGACGAGGGCGCTACATCTCGAACTTTGTTGTAGTCTAAGCAGTGAATCATTTTTAGCCGCTCTCCGCAGATTCATAGCAAGACGGGGTCGCTGTAATACCATTCACAGTGACTGTGGTACCAATTTCAAAGGTGCTCACTCTCAACTTGTAGATTTAATGCGTTCAGCTTGTGTATCAGAGCGTATTGAGTTTAAATTTAACGTTCCAGGATCTCCGCACATGGGTGGTCTCTGGGAGGCAGGTGTAAAATCAGTTAAAACACACTTATATCGCGTCTTAGGCACACAAATCTTAACATACGAGGAGTTGAATACACTTTTGACCCAAGTAGAGTCAGTTTTGAATTCACGACCATTATCCGCTATGAGTTCTGATCCATCAGACTTAACAGCGTTAACTCCTGGACATTTTTTGACATTAGCTCCTTTAACGTCGGTGCCTGCACCTGACTTTTCTAACACAAAGATGAACAGACTAACTAGATGGCAACTCATACAGAGAATGCACCAGGATTTTTGGTCTCGTTGGCACAACGAATATCTTGTTAGTTTATCACAACGTTTAAAATGGACAATTGGTTCACCTCCAGCAAAAATTGATCAACTTGTTATCATCAAAGACGAAACCACCCATCCATTACGATGGCGTTTAGGTAGAATCGTCGAATTGTATTTAGGCCGCGACGGTGTTTGCCGTTCAGCATCGGTCAGGACTTCACAAGGTATCCTCAGACGACCACTTGTGAAGTTGTGCCCCTTACCGGATATAGACGATTAGGGTTACCATCATTTATCATTATCATTGCATTCATAAAAATCATCATTTTTGTTTAATTTAGAGATCATCATCATCATCACACATCATCATTTTGTTTAATTTAGAGATCATAAACACATCATTTTGTTAACATCATCATTTATTTATTGTCAAAACTGCATTGACAATAGAACACCGTACTTGGGGATTTTCAGTCTCATAAAATTCGCCAGCGGGGGGGAAGATAATGTTAAAGTAACTAATGTTAAAAGATTTAAAACTCCCGCCATTTGTCCTTTATAAACATTCTCCCTTCACTCGATCCATCAATCAATATCCCATCCTTAATTAAAAAAAAAAAACAACCACTTCCTTTTTTTCCGCTTTCTCAACAAGAGAGCTCTCGCGACCAAAAAATCAATTAAATCAATAAAACTCAACTTATGTCGAAGTGAAAACCAAAATTAGCATCGACGGACCTATATAACGTGAACTTCCAACTGTGCTGCAAGCGGGGCCCTGCAGAAGAGGATATTTCAAATATACCTAAGGAAACCACGCGACAAACACCGACACGTGAGTCCTTTAATTCCCTTCCAGCATTATCCTAGCGGTCCCAAATCAAAAATCAATAATAATTTAGATACAGTCCACATCAACATCAACATAAACTGAAATAAAAATATCCAACTTCTTAATGGCTCATACGATTTCAATGAAACTAACTATGAAACAATCACGGAACATTAAGTTTTCAGTGAAATTAATTAAAACAATTTAATTTGTTGTAGATTGTTCAGTAATTCAGTCATTTTCATGGACTAGCTTTTACCCGTGACTTCATTCTCGTAGTTGATATTTCCAACATCCTTTCTTAGCGGATGCCTACGTCATAAAGCTATGTGTGGGCCAAATTTTTGCGAACATTCGTTAGAGCTGTGCGTTGATATATCAGTTAGTAAGACAAGACTTTGAATTTTATATTTATACATAGCAGTAGCGAGGGGAGCGAGCATACAACCCGATTGCCAGCGGCTAATTCAGGTGGCTTCTTCACACGCACTAAAAGTCATTTTGGGGCTATTTGGATTAGCGGCTACCATTAAAAAATTCACTCCTCGCCATTGTACAGTTACATTATATATATATAGTCCTCCTCATCGATTTCGACGAACGGCGACCCAGCTATTCATTTTATAAGTTTGCATTTCTATTATGAGCTCTAATATGGCTCGCAAGACCGAACTTGCTTTTGAATACCCTATCACAGATGACACAATAGGGTTGGCCCCGGGAGTTGAAGGTATAATTATATGAGGGCTTAGGTCGCTCCTTTCGCACTTGACGCCTCACGTCAAGCGTTGCGAGCCGGCTTTCCTCAAAGTTTTTAGTAGACAGTTGCATTACCAATTAGCTGAACCCCACGTGACCTAGAGCTCACTCGCGAATCTGTAAGGTTGTAAAGTCTACCTGGCCCTATATTCACTAAGGTTCAAGTCGTTGGGCGCGCGTGATTAGGGGCGGAGGGGGGGCGGTTTTTGTATGGAAATCTCGTCCTAATCACGCGCGCCCGACGACTTGAACTTTAGTGAATAAAGGCACTGATTCTGTTTTTTCCAACAATATACATACTGTACAATACAAAATACAATATAAAAAATAGGCAAATACTATATTTTTTACAGAAATGCGAATGAGCTCAGGGTCACGTGGGGTTCAGCTAATTGGTAATGTGACTGTACATATTATATCCTTGCATAGATATCTTTATATCAGGAGTAGCCACTAAAATCCTAGCCAGACAGTATAATTGAAACAACCACGTTGTTAACGTCTAGAATGATTCATAGGTCACTCAAATATACCCATGCCATGACCCATACACCTGGCTTTCAAATACCCATTGTTTGAAGGTAAATTACAACCATCATCGCTTGAATAAATTACTAGGTAAGTAAGTACTTACTTAGTCTTTAGAACTTTAAAATAGGGTTGTCTTAATAAAAAAATACTTTTTGAACAATTGGTTCTGTCTTTGACCTCTTACAAATTATCTTTTTTCTTTCGAAAAAGCGTTAATTAATTTAAATAAAAAAAAACATTTAACTTTATTAATTAGAATTATTTTGTTTAATTTAAAAAAAATGATGACGTCACTAGCTCATCTTAAAAGCTCACTCCATACATGTTTTATATTTTTTCTGGTAAAATTTACTTGTGGTAAAATATTTGTCGCGAAGGTCGCGACAAATATAATCGTTTATTTATTTTGCAAAAACAAACATTTCTTGCAACATTTTTTATGCAAAAAAATACTTTTGAATTCTATTTATTTTCCAAATAGTTGTAAATTGCCCCTTTGATCGCAATTTAGGGTTTGGTTATACTATTATGTCATATTACAGGGTAGACATAACGACCTCAAACGCGTCTATGCCAAATATTACCAAAACATTTTAATTTCTAGGCTGCAGCGGATAATACGATAAAGGTAAAAGACGCATTTAGTCAAACACTCAAAATGACAAGAGGATTTAAGTTTTCGCAAAATGTCAAATGCGCATATTGTCAAACAGGTATCATGATGATAAACGCTCTTGTCAAAGTTGTTTGAATTCATATTAGCTTTCTTTTATTTATATTAAGATTTCCTGTATGATAATTTGATTTTAATGTATCAATACATTTCCCCTTATACATAAACATTTAAAACCAGCCAAGTGAGAGTCGGACTCGCGCACTAAGGGTTCCGCGTACCATCTTGTATGGGGGGGCCATTTTTTTTTCCTGGTTTTAGTATTTTGTTGTTATAGCGGCAACAGAAATACATAATCTGTTAGAATTTCAACTGTCTATACTCTATTTGTAAATCTTAGATCAAAATGTAAACAATGGTGTTATCAGAGTAAAAAATACATCAAGCTTTGGTAGTTTTTTTTAGGGAAGTGGAAATTAGGTAAAAAAACAACTATGACCTCAATTTCTAAAAAATACGATTGCAAATAAAATCAATATGAAATATGATTGTTTATTCTATATAAAATATATTTATAACAAAGTTATTACAATATTCAAATTTGAATGGTAGTATTTTTTACACACTGGCAACAATTACAGCGCCTTTAAACCTTTACGAAATGGCGTTTCTGTCAATATTTGACATATCTTTGTTTACATTTTTGATCCAAGTTTTACAAATAGAGTATAGCTATCACGGTTCGAAGATACAGTCTGGTGACAGACAGACAGTGAAGTCTTAGTAAATAGGGTCCCGTTTTTACCGTTTGGGTACGGAACCCTAAAACGGTGTAAAATGTGTTTTGACACTATCGCACAACTGTCACCTGTAAAAGTGCGAAAGTGGCCCAAATGAAAAGGGCTAAGTGCGGAAACAGCCCCGTAAAACTAAACTAAGTGCGAAAGTGACAAAACACAGAGTGGGTTGCTTAGTTCAAGGCTAGATGGCAGTGTATGCAATGTCCTGCAATGTTTGTTTACTCGATGGCCGTAATTAAGCGCTTACTATGCATCGTTATCCATGACCATTGATCTCGGACATATAATCCTTGACTCGGGAATATTAACCTTGTGACAATATCCAAAATGAGCTATTTCCTATGATTTATTTTCCTATGTTTGTTTTCAGAAATAGATCCTTGGGCTACTGTGATGGTATGGTAGGATTTGATGCTGGGGAATTATGGGTACTATGGCGCCTGCCGTAACAATGTTCAATTGATTATTATAATGTTTCAACTCTGGCAAGATTCTAACGTCCTGCTCGAGTCTTTCAACTCATGAATTTATTAGACAAATATTATTAGAGTGAAAACATTCCAACAATAGTAATTTTACAACTCTACAATGGATCTGTAATTCTGTTGCCGACTGTACATGACGTAAACTTTATTTTGGTGACAAAGTGTCGATATCGCGTCCTACTAAATATGATGGAGTAGTCTTTACCGATTAAACGCACACATTATCAATGTTTCATACTGATATACTGATAAAAATTATATTTAATTTGTACCTTATCAAATAATCTGTTTAAGTTAACACTGTGATTAGTTGCCATTTCTTGGAAAAGTTGGGGAAAAAGCTCGAATGTAATGTATTACTAATATTTAGATTAAGTTGTTGTCAACGGTGACTAGTGATGGCCTGATACCTAGACTTTCATTCTGAAGGTCGTGGGTTCGACTTCGAATCCCAGCCGGCCGTACACAAATGAATTTTTCTTATGAGAACAAGCAGCGCTCCACGGTTTCACTATAAGTAGGTCGCGGACTGCACATCTGACCGCAACAGTACGTACCTAAGTGTGGCTAAGTAGTTAATCAAAAATAATTTCTTAGTTGCAAAATCGAATACACTTTGTCCATTGTGCACCTCACGGTTAATGCAATAGATAAAATCTATTTGTTAAGGACTTAGGACACTTACTGGCAGGATCGGCGTCTCCAACAGTAGCCTGCTTGAAGAGTCCATACAGCTCAAGTAGGTCGTTGTCGCTGGGCAGGGCCTTCAGCTTCTTTACGTCAGCGGCGGCCTTGTCGAATTGCTGTAAATAACAGTGTAATTATGCATAAACACGTTTATTGTTCACATCGGATACTTTGTACGCGGTTAACATTGGATAAAAAACATTTCAAATATGAACAGTGCTACCCAAGTAGGAATAGGTAGTTTTTGTTTGTTTTTTTACGTGGAAACTGTGTATATTTGATCATTGAAGATTCAGATATTGACTGCTAAAACCAGAGTTTGGTTTACGTAGAAAATTACGTGTATATGTGACTCAAATGTGTGCCGAAATAAGTTCCAATATTATGTCATTTTTGTTGGATATGTATAATTTTTGTCATGTTGCATGTTGTGCCCAATTTATTCTGAAATTCACCCCCTGGCACCCCGCAGTGAATCTACGCACTATCTCTATAAACTATAAATAAAAAGATCAACTAAAAGACTTAAAGTCAGTGTCTGATATATCAATATCGCAGCCTTAAACCGCTCTGGTCCAAAAGATATGATTTTGGGAGGGTGTGTTATTTATGAATTGTAGAAAAAAGGGTTTCTTGAAATTCCACACGTAAAAGGGTGAAATGGCGAGCGAAACCGCAGGCAGATGTATACTTAAAGGTCCTTCTTCCCACAACTTCCCCCATCCCTAAATCCGGCCCATTAAAATCAAAATTATTCAATCAAAATGCCCTCGCCTCCACTCGATAAGGACGTCAAACTGATTTAATCAGTACTACGATAAAACATACGTATTACATTACAGCGACTGTGAAAACGCGTGATCGAAATACGTAGCACTATTATAATTTAGAATTTAAAGTATGGGTCAACAACTTCTTTATTGTTGTAACTAGCGACCCGCCGCGACTTCGCACGGGTAGTAGACGAAAATCCGTTCAATAGTTTTGCGTTAACGCGGCGCATCCCAGTAAAGTGAAGTCGGTATGATTGTTTTTCCGACATCTACAACAATCATCGTCATAAAACCTTTATGAGTTACTAGCAGCGCTACGCGGTTTCACCCGGTAACTCTCGACCCCATGGGAATATCGGGATAAAAAGCATACCAAGTTTCATCAAAATCGGTCCAGTAGTTTTGGAGCTATTCAAAGCAAACAAACAAAAAAAAACTTTCGTCATTAAGTATAATATTAGTGTAGAAGTATAGATACACAATAAACCTTCTCCATGAATCACTTCGTTCATTAGTGAAAACTGAATTAAAATCTAATCAAATTTAAAACTGGGGAATAAACTAGACTTCTTATCCCGATACTCCCACAGGATCAAACGTTAGCAGACGAAACCGCGGGACGTTGGTAGCGATCTTTCAAAGACTCGTACAGAAATTCATTTCAATTGTTAGTTAATCTCGCTAAAACACAAAAACGGCTTAAACGGCTAGGCCTATTTGGGCTGTATTTGGAATTATTTTAGTTTTCAAATATTTGTGTGAGGGAAATGTTGAAAAAAAATTAAAATAAGATATTTAGATTCGGCCTTAAATATAAATAGTTTATCTTATATATCTATATTATTCAAGTTCATTGGGTCAATGACAGTCAATGTTACTGTAAAAGTATAAAAAAATAATATACTTTATTGTATTTTAAACATAAAATATAGCAAATTGCATACATAAGTAGGTACCTACTCTACCTTGTTTTTAGACATGGTATATTAAACAAGACAGTTAACCAAACAAGTTTGTTTGGAATACTTAATTAATTATGCATTAATTTAAACTGTGTCATTGTATGAAGAACTGTGTGAACTTGTGAAGTCATTAGGAGGGTATGCTTTCTCTATACAAATGTATTCCCCTATTTCAATCCAGAATAATGCCTCTAGAGAAATTCCTTACCTAGGTTTGCTGGCTCTGTTTTCCTTTTTTCTTTTAGCTTACTAGCAGCGCTCCGCGGTTTCACCCGCGAATGTCCCAATCCCGTGGGAAATATCAAGATAAAAAACCTATAACTCCTATTTAGCCTATACTCCCAATGAATCAATGTATCCTCATACCAAGTTTAATCAAAGTCCAGTAGTTTCTGAGACAACTTAATGCAAACAAACAAACAATCAAATCTCGTATCTCTTTCGTTTTTAAATATTAGTTAGTATAGATAGTTTAGTTTTTTTTTTGTTAGCCTATATTGTGTTACTGCTGGCTAAAGGCCTCCCTAACATCTTTCCAAGCATTTCGATCCTAATTACTAAAGCTACAGTGTAACAATACAACAGTATTTTAACTAAGTGGTGTCCTTTAATACATACATAATGCTCTTTGGTTCGTAAAAAACTCGCTAGTGCAGTTCCTAGGTTACTTATTTCATAATGCAATTTTCAATATATTGTTGGCCTAAATATTATCTTCTCTTTAAAACATATAGCTGCAACTACAACTTTACACTCAGTCTTCCCCCAGATTACTAAGAAACGAATCCGAGGGTCTATTCAACCGGTTTGTATGAAGTTATTACCTATATTTTTACATTTCTATACTGTGCTAATGGTCATATTTCCTTCAGTGATTAGTTGTACAACAGCAGCAATGATTGCTCTTACTAGAGGCATTATTCTATAAATAGGGGATTAACTATGTATGGAGAAAGCATTACCAGAGCACCCTCTTAATTTTAAAATTATACTAGGTACTTAAAAGGAATGAGTTTTTATTTTCAATGACAAGGTTAAAATGATTCAAATTTATTAGGTAATTTATATAAAATAAAGTGTGATGTCTGGCAAATTCTTAAAAATGGCTTGACCATGTTCGATAAAAAATTGTACAAAGGTAGTCCTATATTATAGAGAAGGACATTAGTTACTTTTCATTCCAATATCTCCAAGCGTTGAGATATGATCTGGTAAATCAACGGGGCACAGCTAGTCATTAAAATATCTCTAGTGAAAGTCACATATTTTCCTTTACATATTGTCTTAAATTTGTGTGCGGTTTAGAGCTATTTAGATTTAAACAAACATTCATACAGAACATTCACAGGAAAAATTGAATTTTGAAATTAACCTATGTAGGTATTTTTAGATTGAAAAATGTACCTACTTAATTAACAATAGAAATTTACAAAGATATATGATTTAGTGCCCAGTAGCAAGCGTGAAATAGCAAGTATGTTATAGGTATTTAAAGTTATTGAAAAACAGGATACCATGTGAGTATTTTGTAGTTTGATATTCCAATTTAAATAACTCTTGTAGTGAACACTGTGTTAGTTTAAAATTCCCGTCTTATTTTGTTACTTTTAAGTAGGTACTACCTATTTATCTCTACTAATATTATACATGAAAAAATAATCTGTCTCTCAGTCTATCTGTAACATTTTTAAACTCAACCAATTTAGATAAATCTACTATATAAAAATAAGTCGGGTTTTCCTTCCTGACGCTATAACTCCAGAACGCACGAACCGATTTAGATGATTTCGGTTTTGAAATGTTTGTCGTAGTCCAGGGAAGGTTTAAACGGTGAGAAAGATCGGACTTACGCGAGTGAAACCACGGGGCGCAGCTAGTTTCAGTATAGATATAGATGACCTTAGACTTTTAATACGTCCCGATCTCATGCAGGTGAAACTGCAGGGCGCAGTCAGTTTAAATAGAAATAATTGTTGCTTACCTCCTGGAGAGACATGGTGATTCTGCTGGTTTATCTATGGAAAGGAAACAATTTAAAATTACATTCTACAACAGTTACAATAAAAGGAATCATGTTTGATTAACATAAGTACAGTTATTGATGCGTTGTAACCGGCCGGGCTACCGCCAAATATTTGGAATACCGAGAAATTAACCCGAATTTTCAACTCACTATACATTAAAATAAGAATAACTTACGGGAACTTTCACCAGAATTCCAAGAATGGAATTCTAGGTTGCTAAATAGTTATTAGTGAAAATAACAGTTTTAAACTTACTGGGAGAGTAGAAGCGAGTGCACAGTACGGTCACTGAGTAGGAACTGAATGAGAAACGTGTGTGAGCTCGGGCGTAGAGTGAAAAGCCGGCGAAACAGGTTATCTGATAATGACGCAGCGGATGCCGGGCGGTTCCTCCGATATGCACGGATTTATTGGGAATAAAGAAGGTATGCTTACCTAAGCTTTATTGTTTTACAAAATAGCAATATAGAATATTGATTATTTAGTTGGAAGACTGCTGGAAAACAAAGAATTTGGAGATTTTTCCGAAAAACAACAACCGCTTTCCGCAGTTGAAATTGACATTGACAGTGACATTAATATATTGCTTGACAGTGACAGTATTTCTATTTGACGTTATGAATCTGCCAAAAAAAATTAGCGGGATTTTTGTACAATTTTAAAAAAGTTGAAGTTGATTTGTGCTAAGTTTGTGTTAATGCGGACCGGTAAATAAAAATTATTAAATAGTGATTTAAACATTTAGCTAACAACTGGCCAAGTTTAAAAATAGAAGCTAATAAAAAGGTCACTGATCTCCATTTGTCTAGCCTATTTGTTTGAGGGATATCAATGAGGTATGTATGTATGTATCTTTCATCATTTATTGCTTCACGCTAATTACCCTAATAAGGTATATCTACCTACCTCATTCATATAGGTAATAATGATAATAAATATTGCAGAACATTCCACACATCGCCATCTAGCCCCAAGTTATGGGTGCTAGACAACTGTTAAGTAGGTACTACTTAAATGCTTTTCTTTTGTAAATGCTCATACATAGAAACAACCAGACCACAGATAAATATCTAACCATAAATACTTGTCTGAGGCGGGAATCAAACCCGCAACCCTGTGTTTGGCAGTCCGGCATGGTGACAATTATGCTAACTGAGTCGTCAATATAATTAATATGATAATTAGATGAGATTGTCTTTCTTTCAACCAATTAGTTCAAATGGTTCAACCTACGTGTGACCTATGACTGGCCAATTTATCAAAAAGTTTTTTTTTAATAGAAAATAATGAGAAAATATTGAAAATGAGATTTCCAACAAAGAGAATTCATGTTGTTTTTGATGAAACAATCATGTAAGTAGGTACCAATTTGAGTTAAGTAAATTAAAAGCTCAAGGCCTACATCATATTATCATAACTGACAAACGAAGCTAAAACTTGAAGAACAATAAGTGGCGCTATTTCATTTCCATTAAATTGTTAAGATACCTACGTAACTTAATCTAATCCAGGTATCGGGTGCTTTTATTTTAAAGAAACTCAGCAACTAAATCATTATTTCAAATATTTAATAAACATAAAAACCAAACATTATAACATAGATAAAAGAAAAGTACAACTAAAAACTATCCTAGTCTACATTTAGGCGAACTTAGAATGTAATTGTTCGGCCATGTCGATGTACTGTTTCTTGGCGTCGTCTTGCGAGATGCCCTTGCGACCGTTCCAGGCCTTCCACTTGGCGGACTCTACCAGGCCACTTGGTTGGGCTGAAAAAATGAATAAACGTAAGTCAACAGTCTATAATTTCAGTTCAAAACACTTCAAAAAGAAATTTGGTGCTCGCTGGATTTCCCTATAATATTAGGTTGTTATACTAGCTGCGCCCTGGTAATAACAGCCACAGAGCGTATTTCGTTTGTTGTACCAACATTTATTAATTATTCAGTTTTCAATTGGTGGATTTGATGAAAAAGTATACCACGGCATTTCCATAAAAATGAAAATGTACTTATCCAATTTTTAACACACACCTATGCATTGAACTTTTCCTGCTGGGGGAACGTACACGTGAAAAAATAAATTCAAATACTGAAATTAGAAAATCGGTGGTGACACACGGACAGACAGCCGGAGAAGTGAGTGATCTTTTAAGGGTTCCTTTTTTACCGTTTGAGGTACGGAACTCTTAAAAAGAACTCAACTGATCAACTCCATACTGAGGAGGGATGGAGACTCGAGAAAATATAGAAGTTATAATATAAACTTACGAATGTTAACATCGCCGATGGTGGCTTGCTTGTAAAGCGAGTATAGAGCGAGGTTCTCGGTGTCGCTGGGCCTCGTCTTCCAGTTGCGGACCTTGTCCGACACTTGTTGGAATTGCTGGAAGCAAACATCACGCAATTAGATCAATATTGCAGGACATTACACACCATGCCATCTAACCCCAAGGCACTAGACTTGTTTTTAGCCGACTTCAAAAAAAGGAGGAGGTTCTCAATTCGGTTGTATGTTTTTTTGAAGTGAAAACTTCTTATGGCGCGTTGGGCACTTTTGTGGGTGAGCATTTTCAGCCGTTCTCGCGACAGACGACAGATTTTCTCGCGACAGATGAGATTTTACACAGATATACAGTTTTTTAATTTGGCTGTGAGTGTATTAAGACGTACATATGGTATTTCTTAACGGACGACAAATGTCGGACGACTTTGACGGACGACAAATGTCGGACGACTATTTGTCGGACGACTATTGACGGACGACAAATGTCGGACGACTATTTGTCGGACGACTATTGACGGACGACAAATGTCGGACGACTATTTGTTGGACGACAAATGTCAGACGACAAATAGTCGTCCGACTATTTTTTTTTTTTTCATCTAAAACTCTTTTTGCGTATGTTCTCGCGACAGATGAGATTTTACACAGATATACAGTTTTCACTTCTGCCTGCACTCCCGTTTATGGTAACCAGACAATGGATAAGTATAATACTTATATAGGTAATTATCTATATTTCACGTGCGTAAGTCCCGATCCCGTGGGAATATCAAAGTAAAAAGTCGCATACAGGTACGCTCGTCGATAAATGGACCATCTAACACAACAATATTTTTCTATTTCAGCAGTTCTTTGATTAGCGCGTTTAACTATATTATTATACAGAATACCTAGAATTGTAAATAAATCCTTAGGTGTAGTATTTACAGAAACACCCAGACCACAATCAATATTTGTTTTACAGAAATAAATATCTGTATGTACCTACTCAAATATTTGTTCGGCGGCGAATCAAACCTTATGCATCGCAGGCGGGATATTAAAAAAAAGTTAAAAATTCGGAATTTGTAAAATTAATAATTTGGCCTTAAACTATTCCGTATGATACTGAATCTGGTAAAATAATCGGGCAAAAGCTAGTAAAATTATATTAGGTGGTACACTCAAATGCAATCCTAAGCCAATAAGATGGATACATAACTTACCGAATCAAGAGACATGGTTTATTGTGTGAAATTGAGATCTGAAACAAAGAGGCGTTATTTTAGACTATGGTTATGGTTATGGACTATTAAAACGTTTATTTTAGACTATGGTTTAATTAAACTTAGTCTATTTCTCATATTATTAATCTTATTTCAACACCCCAAAATTATGGTTACCCAGGGCTATTGTGCCTGAGTGGCAAAGTAAAATAAACCTCTATAATTCAATTTTCATTTTAACTAGTTTTTTAATTTTAAACTAGAGAAAGAATTTATCTAGACATAATTATTTATGGTAACTTTTATCAGATATTATGTACAGAATTTTGTACCGTTAGTAATTAAATACCTACCTTACTATTATTTTACAAGGTAAGTATTTTTTTTTTTTTTAAGTTTATTATGTTTAATTTAAGGTTGATCACTTTAGCCGTAGGTATACAGGTATAATCACAATTATAATAGTCCTGCTGGAACACTTTACCCCCATTACGATCGAGTTATCTAAAGACTAAAAAGCGGGATGCCAATATTGCGTAATCATGCCTAAATGAAAGGTTTGCCTTGAAAGTTTTTCGCCCTAAGCGAGAGATGCCGCTGAAGCAGAATGCCTGAAATGCGATATGACTAACACCACCACAGTCATCACCTTTGACTTTTACTATAATTTAGTCAAAAGTAATCAATTAAATAAGCTACACTAAAAACTTTATATTCCAAAAGAAGTAACGCGGTAATTAAACTTAATATTTCTAGATCTAACAATATTATTAACGAGTTATGCTTAGCGTACCTATGTAAATATTAGATTTTTTTCAATAATTAATGTACTTTAATGTACTTACGTAATTAATGTACGTTACATAAGTAAAAGGATTTAACCTAAAAAACGCGGCCAACGAGCGCACACAACAACGTCAATGTAAAAACTTAAATGGTTATTTTGTTTTCAATAGTTTTATGTTATTTTTATATCGTAATTCATTATCTTAGATTTATGTTTCTATTTCTAAAGATACAATGATTATTATGATTGTTATCGTGACCATGAATCATGCGAGTCTGGAAAACGTCTTGATGACAGAATTATAGCTAAGTATAATAAGTAGGTACCTAGAGTACTTACCTGGGGTAGGTGGGCCGCCGGTGAATTAGTCCCTACTAACGTCTACCGCTGCTGGGTAAAAAGCAATATTTTCCCACCTATCTCTATACTGGGAGAGATGCTTGGAAACTGACTTCCGCCACTTCCGCTTATGAGCAGTTTTCAAAAAAATTCTGAATTCTGATTTTGATGTGTCCCATAAATTGACTTTTGTTTTTACGAAATATCTTCGATCCATGCGTAATATAAACATATTTTGTTCAAGATAACAATTACATAAATAAAAGCACTGAATTATTGTTTAAGATGTGGATTCTGCCTTACGATTTCCAATTACAAAAGTTACTAACAGGAAGTAACTAACATGAGAACGAAAGTTTAATTTCATATTTTCTACAAAAAATCTGATAAAATCGACTGTTTTGTGATAAGATATCGAAAACTTAATATACAATTATCAATCCATGTTACTATAAACGTAAAAGAGCATTAACTTACACTTGTTTTTCCGTAACTAACCAGGAAACAATTTTTGAATCCGGGGAGCACCACACAATCCAACAATGTTTTAGATTAATTTGATAGATTACAGCAAAATAACTTTGTGCTACGTTCTTCTTAAATGTTTCCAGTGCACAGAAAACCATAATCTACTTAACTTTATTTAAATATTTTCGATTAATCACGTAACTAACTAGGAAACCGCAAAATGACCTTTTTTATGAATGGTAAAAAACATTAATTATTTTAAAATGATGCATTGTTTTCGCAGAATTGTTTATTCAAGTGATAAATGATTATAATCAGTGTAAGATAGTACCAAAAAGTTAAATGCAAACTCAATGTTTTCTTAAATATTCTTAAAGAAAGTCAACACTGCATAATGGGACACATCACTCTCCATACATTTGCACACTCAAAGTTCTAATTTTTAATATTTTTTTCATAAATGATCTAACTTTTACAAGAATTAGAGCAGGAATATAAACAATAATTCAGTGCTTCTATTTATGTAATTGTTATCTTGAACAAAATATGTTTATATTACGTAAAAAACAAAAGTCAATTTATGGGACACATCAAAATCAGAATTCAGAATTTTTTTGAAAACTGCTCTTATCCCTATCAAGTTAGGTCTAGTCTCTACCTACTTACCCTAAGTACCTACTTATTTTATATGTAAGTAGGTAAGTACCTATTTTATTAATTTAACAACGGTGTTGGCCTAGTAGTAGGTATCTCGACTTTCATTCCGAAGGTCGCGGGTTCGATTTCCGGACGTGCAATAATAGATTTTTCTTACGGAAAATTTATGTGCGCTAATTGACATTACTCTTATACGATGAAAGAAAACATCGTGATGATACCCGCAGCTTAGTTAACTCCAGACTTATAGGACTATTTGAGGCAGTTCCTAGAACCGCCCCGCTAGCTACGAGAAAACGTTTTTTTAAAGGAGAGAGACTTTTCCTTATTTTTCTCCTTAGAACGTTTTCTCACACCATACCTAATATTAGGTTGTAGTATTTAAGTAGGTACCTACTTATTTCATTATACTTAATCACTTTCGTCGCTATCTTATCTTTACAAAAAATACATTTTAATTAAATATATTTTAATGTAAGGTACACAATCATCAAAAGCAATCGATAAAAATTAAGTATATTATTATACAATTTAAATTACGGAAAATTCAATAAGTTTTATCATTATTTTAACAAATAAATTACCTACGTACCTAGCTTATATTCATACACCTACGTTATCTATGTTGGTACCTCTACCTATATGAAAAATTATAAAAGTAAATGAAAATATCTACTCACCAAAGTAAGAAGCTCGGACGAGATCAAAACTGATACTGAAAAATATTCCGGAACGGGTCCCGTTTTAAATTTCCTCGGTTGTGCCGATTTTTTCGATGCAGGGTTGTCACTTTCACAAACATTTGTAAATATGTTTCTTTATTTTTATCTTCCAGTTTGTTCAATTGTCTCTTTTATTTTGCATTTCCCTTAATCTGTTGACTGAGACAAAATAAAACAGAGCAGTCAAAATCAGGGCCGGATTAACCATCTCAGGGCCCCTAGGCACAGCTCGTTTCGGGCCCCCCCTTTTTCATACCACAACAACGCAATTTAGAAATTTTTACTGTCTACATTACGAAATAGAATGAAGGTACCATCATCATCAACAACAGACTTCAGTCATCACATTGCAAAGGTATACGCCTTCCTTCAAGTGAAAACACTTTCGCCAAAAGCAAATAATAGTGCAAAAAAGCAAAAAATAGTGCAAAATTAATTAATGCCATTATCCCCATTTTCCAAGTATAAAATTAAGATTGACGAAGCGATATTTTATACCCTTAATGGAATATTATTCCGAAAATGTTTAGTTAAATGTCTAAGGTAAAAACCTCTCTTATTGACATGCCCCCCATTATTGACATGTTATTTTATTTTATTGATTATTTAATTAACTCTAAGATTAAATCACAACAAACAAGACTTTTTATCAATTTTTAGACATTTTAAATTAGGAAAAAAATAAAATTTTATGCCTGGGTTTAAATTATAATCTATAAAAACAAATTGTTTTTTCGAGTATAGTTCTATTGGTAGTTCATTGTTATGTTCACTTTGTTTGTTTTGTTAAGTTTCACTTTTTACCGTAAAACATAAAACCACACAATACCCTTTTTTTTTTCTTTTTTAATCAGAGTGCTGGGCCCCTGGTCATAGTGGGCCCCTAGACACTGGCCTAAAGTGCCTTATGGATAATACGGCACTGATCAAAATTGTTGAGATTCTGTGCCCATTGTACCCAGTGGTAGTAACTGAGGCTTCGCTGAAAGACAGTTGGAGTTGGATGCCATGATTTTCCGTGATGCCTTTAAATATAGTTAGTAACCTTGCCCATGTGTAGACAATTTTGAAATAATACTCTGAGTTTTTTAAATAAAAAGCTATGTTACATTACTTTTTTTTCTAGGAGCCTGAAGTTGATTAAACTTGGTATGATGATACTTGTTTTTTTTGTAATTGTTTTTTAAACTTGTGTGTTATAGGCTACTTTTTATTCCGATATTCCTAAGGGATCTGGAGTTACGCGGGTAAAACCGCGAGGTGATGCTAGTAGATTATAATTAGTGAGCTAGCGAGTGACAGTGCCTAGCTATAATTTAGATATTTTATGTGTAGACTGCAAGTAAATTAAATGTTTCCTGCCTCTAACAACATAGAAAGTGATTTTACTGTTTCTAACATGTATAGGTAGGACTCGGTGTTCACAATGCACAGATAATGAGGTAAATACGTATTTAGGTTTATAACTAGGTAGATAGGTATAAACAGTTATCTGTCTTAAAAAATGAGGTTCTCAATTGATTAACTATTTTAAACGTTCGTTAAAAACATACTATAGATGGGTCGTAAGTAAGTACTTACTTAAATTACCATGGAGGTAGAAACAATAGTCGAAGTTACTAACCTATTTTTTTTTATAAGTAGGTACACTTGGTTTTTATATTTTAATGTTATCCGACAACCCTATGCAATGCAGTATAAACATAAATATACGATAATGTGAATCGTAAAAGTTTGAAACCTTATCGATATGTTATAATCCTACAGATAAATAGTCGGGAAATTATGTCCAAACATAAACATATAACATTTTTTACATCCTAGAAGAGATATTTTAATAGAGACTATCAAACCCACAAGTTGATCAAACCTAGGAATGGGTTTCACGGTTGGTACAGATGTTTACTTTGATGCGAAATATGGAATGTTTTAGAATGGAATTAGCCCTCATCATTACCTACTTCTACCTGGAGGGATCCAATTCTTCAAACCGATTATTTTGATGTAGTTATCAACGCACCATACAACTACGTGATTGGGTCAGATTGGGTCTGCCTTGTCTAGTAATAGCCGTTTAGGTACCTACTCTGGCCTTGTCTATTCCTACAGCATGTCCTATAGAGCGAAGGCTCTATAATAGTTCAATTCTTATGATCTGTATCGAATAGAAAACACCACTTTAAAGTCATGCTTGTGTTAAATCATTCTAACAAGCAATCCCAATGTTGAACTCTACGGTGGGTCTGCAATTATGTTGCCGACTACCACTGAACCTACAGCTACAGTTATTTTCTATCCAAAGGTGCCTGGAAGAAATCGCTTTCAGCGATAAGGCATTTTCATGATAAGGCCATTTGTGCAACTTAGGTATGCTTTCTAGCGATTACTTTACTTTTTGTTTATCTTGTTCCGTTTTTTCCTGTGTGTATACACCTCGTATTTTCTTTCAAAAACGACCACCTAAATATTTTATGATAATCTCTATTCATGAAAAAATGATCTTCAGACATACTTCTATCGGATTCACTTCGGTGAGTGCTCTCAGGAACTCCATGAGCTCGTTCCATCCTGCCCTTTCTTCCACAAGACAACGAGGTGTACGAAGGCTCGTCATCCACCGCGGGTAGAGAGTTCCAAAATGGAACTCTCTACCCGCGTCGCTGTTCCCACAAAACTACAACCTTGGAGTCTTCAAGTCTAGAGTGAATAGGTACCTTCTAGGCGAGCATGTTACATCTTCGACCTTATCTTCGCTTCCCATCAGGTGAGATGAGGTTTTGGCAAGACTATTTTGTTTAAAAAAAACAGCCAATAGCACAGAATAGCCAACGGATAAACTGTATTTTCCACTTGAGGTACGGAACCTTAAAGAGTGTAGGAAAGGGGTGGAATTATTTTTTTACTAGTAGGTATGTATGAACCTATAATCAATCATCTAACTAAGACGTTGATAAAGACGATTGCACAAATGCAATGTGACAAGATAAAATATTATTGTGATGGCTTTGTGGAAATCCAGGTTTTTATAGGACGAAATAAAAGTTTTATATACCTACTATAATAACACTTAGGTATACTTATCACTACATAGTATAAAAAACAAAGTCGCTTCCCGCAGTCTGTTGTATGCTTAGATCATTAAAACTAGGTACCTACGCACCGAATTTTGATGCGGTTTTTTAATAGATAGAGTGATTCAAGAGGAAGGTTTTGGTTTATAAAAAAATACTACCACACGTACGAAGTCGCGGGCAACAGTTAGTATTTTATATGAGAAGTTGGTTTGTTTGTCGCCTCTTTACGGGTAAACGGTTCGGAGGGTTTAGATGAAAATGTGATTATTCCATAGTGTTGAGAATACGGGTAAAATAACGGGACAAAGTTACATAGTATAAATAAAAAAGTACCGCATTAACGCTGGAAGCGCTCCTTACGTCGAGCACCTATTATTTATTAGGGGAAAGTTTAGATAGTAGGGAAATAGGAAGAAAACATTTGATTCCTGGAAATAATTTCTTAGAAAAATCAAATCAACCGATTTTTCAAAGGACGGGGTACAATATTTGAGTTAGTAGACTTTACTTAGAGAATATTTCTAGGAACTTTCACTTTTGTCAATCCGTGTATGAACATTTTTTTTCAGCCACGAAAGCCTCGAGTTTCAACATGTGCCTGGTACCTATAACGCTGACTTTCAGCAAAGTCTATTATGCAGGTACTCTAAATAGGTACCTACAAAAGAGATATGTAGATACCTATGTGCCTAGAGTACCTGCATATAGGTACGTCGCCGCGTCTGCATAATTGCAGCCCCCGGTAGAGTTTAAAAATTACTATTATTGGCATGTTTTCATTCAAATATTTTGTGTGTAAAATTCATGAGTTAGGTTACTAGAACCTTGGCCGTGGCTTTACTTGATAAATATCAATACCTAGCATTATTTCATAATTCATTTTATTTATTACAAACCCAAGTTTCATAATTATCTGATAAAGGTCGGCGCGACACATCGTCAATTCTGACTAACTACAACTTATCGGTCGCCAGTTTGCGAAATCTTATCAATTTCAAATAGGTCGCAGTAAGTGTTTGCATGGTTCCCATTATCGAACCGTGGGGTAATTTTCCATAAACACGCCTCTGACACTCCTGCGAAAATACCTGTAAGTTTGCGAATCATATCTTTGCGATTGACATGACTTATCTAGGTATGTGTAGGTACGTATGTAGGTACCTATACCTACTGGATGCAGGTCTTGAATTATCTTAGGTACTCGAAATTCCGGATGCAGTTTCAATATATATCATCGGTAGTTTAAATCTACCAATTCCTCATGAAAGAATCAATCAATCTTCATTTCACTACATAGTATAAAACAAAGTCGCTTTTTCTGTCCCTATTTCCCTTTGTATGCTTAGATCTTTAAAACTACGCAACGGATTTTGATGCGGTTTTTTAATAGATAGAGTGATTCAAGAGGAAGGTTTATATGTATAATACATGCATAACTTGTACTTGTATACGGGCTGTTTTCCGCGATTAGACCCTTTTTAATTGGGTCCTTTTTGCGTGAAGATGGAGTAGGCTTGCCCAGCACCTACTACCCTCTCAGCTCAGTCGACCAAGTCCAGAGGAGAGAACTTGTCAATACTTCTGGAGCCAACTAAGCCGCGGGTTTCATCACGATGTTTTCCTTCACCGTAAGAGCAATGTCAATTAGCGCACATAAATTTTTCTTAAGAAAAATACATTGGTGCACGGCCGGCCTGGATTCGAACCCACGACCTTCAGAACGAAAGTCGAGGTATCTACCACTAGGCCAACACCGCTCTAATACATGCATAATATAGCCGTGCAAAGCCGGGGCGGGTTGCTAGTATAAAACAAAGTCGCTTTCTCTGTCCCTATATCCCTCTATGTAGGTATGCTTAAATCTTTAAAACTACGCAACGGATTTTGATGCGTTTTTTTAATAGATAGTGTTTCATGAGGAAGGTTTATATGTAGGTATAATACATACATGCATAATATAGCCGTGCGAAGCCGGGGCGAGTCGCTAGTCCTAAATAAATTAAAAATGAAATGAATCGCCGATATGTATGTATGAATGCGCATAACTTACCTACGAACGACATTATTGTTAGGACAAGGTGTGTATAAAAGAAAGTTTAAACAAAACCGAACGCGGCGCGGGTGTAACCGTTGGACGCAGCTATTACTTAGATAGTTATAAATGTACCTTTTTGGTAATTGTACGAAAAATGCCAATTCTCTACGAAATTTAAAACAAACAATACGATCATAATTAGATTTAAAAACCTACTTCTATTAAAAAACCTGTTTGTAAAATACATATTAATTTGTTAAATGTTTAGAGGTTTGTAAAAGATTTTATCGGGTTAATTATTTCAAAAATAATGAATATTTATATCATTTAAGAACGTTTTCTCAGTCTGCTATAGTTTCCAATGAGCCAAGTAAGTATTTAAGCTAGTAATAGCATGACTAGATGACACGCTCTGTTTGTTGCTAACTGGCAATGGATAGCACTATCCATACTTAATTACCACGTAATTTCAGCTCAAGTAGGCAAGATAGACAACACACATCGCCCAAGTTAAGCGGTAGTCTGGAAGTTATTTGCCACAATTATCATCATCTTTTTTGAGCGTCGGTTAAACATAATTAGCTAAAAGGTTGACTTGCTCTATCAACCTTGATAATAAAATAGAATACTTAATTATTTTTGTTAATAGTCGTTAAATTTTGCTTTTGTTTAAGCACAAGCTGGCCTTTTAAATTATATTTCAACAACCACAGTTTACATTATTTAATCATAGTTTATTTAATCGTACCTATAGTTTGACGACCCAGTTGGCACAATGGTCACCATGCTGGACTGCCAAGCACAGGGTTGCGGGTTCGATTCCCGCCTCAGACATGTATTTATGCTTAGATATTTGTCTGTGGTCTGGTTGTTTCTATGTATTATAAGTATATATTTACAAAAGAAAAGTATATACCTAAGTAGTATATCCGTTGTCTAGCACCCATAACACAAGCATAAAGTTGCTTAGCTTGGGGCTGGATGGCGATGTGTAATATGTCCTGAAATATTTATTTTATTTATTTATTTTATTTTATTTGACACTTTAACCGTTAGTTAAACAGCTTTTACAAAATAATGTTTGTGCAATCGAACTTTCTTTTATTAGTTAAAATAGGTGTCAATTTCTACTGAGGACACGTGGTTTAATCAAATCAAACCACGTACTTAAACTTTTTTCTGAGCAACAAATAATCCCATCAGTAAGATAAAACGTTTCACGAACTCAGCTGCGGCTAACTTTTTATTATACCTTTCTTAGGTACCTAGTATAAGTACCTACCTATTGTCTCTTACGTAGGTACGTATACCTTACCTAAGTATTTAAACAAACAAAAGGTTTCTTGAAGCAAGAAATGTTAATACTCCTCTCCCTTTAGATGCTAGAGAATTATTTTTTGTTTTTTTTAGTATTAAGTCTTTATCTTTTACTAAAACCAAATAATTATTCTCTAGCGTAAATAGAGAGAGGATTAGTTCTTGCTTCAGGAGTCCTTTTTTTCTGTGTACCTATTAGGCTGGTGCGTGCGGTCATACTTTTTCCCTTTTCCCACTATTAATTGTGGTCGGCACAACATGTCATCTTTCCTCATTCCACTTTTAATTTACCTATCGAATAATGATATACTTTATGTACCTATCACTTATTTTCCCCAAAACTACGGGAGGGTAATGTTTTTAACATCGGAACTCCTTAACTAAGTACTTCTTCTTCTCGTAGTGGTGTAGCTCACCTATTGTTAGAGTTTTCAGATCGCCTTAAGGCCTCTTACTTGACCTAACGACTGCTACTAGAGGTAGCAACCGGGACCAACGGCTTAACGTGCCTTCCGAAGCACGGAAACCACTGAACAGATTTTAAAAAGGTTTCGAATGATAGGTCTTTCCACTGTGAGAGTTATTCAAGTCAGCGTTTCATGACCCCTTCATTCTTTTCTTATTGATATTACTTATTCGTAGCCTTTCCCCCATATCCTTGTTGGTAATAAATATTACTTATTATTTATATCGATAGATAATTTTAAAATAAATCTTTATCAGGCATCAGATTAAGATACGGAGCATGTGCCCTGATACCACGAGTCCGATTCCATGCCCTCGTGGCTGACACGTCAACCAAAATCATACTCAAATACCTACACAAATACCTAATAATAAATGAAAGTTTGTCTGTTAGTATGTTTGTTACCTAACCACGCAAAAACAACTGAACCTAATGCGATGTAACTTGGTATGTTGAAAGCTGGAGTTTTGGAATAACAACTAAGTTACTTTATCCGTATATTATATGCCAAGCTACGTCCACGTTAGGGGTATATTTTCCAGAGTGTCACGGGGTGGATTTTGGAAAATACACCCATGCAGCACCCATTTGGCGCCCATTTGTACATTTCCACAATTATAGCCCGATCAGTCCATTACTTTGAGCTATGAGCAGATATATCAGTCAGTCAGAAGTAGTCAGGACTCAATTTTTTAATTACCTATTTTATTATATCCTACATAAAATGTCCAACAATTTTGTCTGTTTGTAAGTTTTCTATGTTGTATTCTATCTATGCCTAACTAGAATCTACCAAAGACTATAGAATCACTCCTAACGTAATTCAAGAAATTAATAGGCTTGAGTTTGAGAGGTTCACCAAGGGAAGCTATGGGCATAACCTAGTTTAATATTATCAATTTTCAATGACATTGCAATATCATTGTTATCGATTATTTGTTGTTGGTACAACTGTTATTTTTATTTTATCAATATTTCAGTTATATACATACCTACCCTCATAATATTTAAGGGTGGGTAAATACATAATATAACTCTTACAAGCGTCTTTCATAATTCCACTTTGACTATTGACTGTTCATTGACATGGCCCGTACGCACATAAGATAAGACTAACTTACAAAGTTAAAATTGCATATATAAACGAAACTTATTGACCGCAAGATAGGGATCTTTCAGGGGATATTCAGTATGAGAGCTTGGTAAAATGCCACGATGCATTTCGAGACCCATGCCAATCGATAGAGGGCATTGCAGTGAACAAAATATAATGTCTTCTCACCGTTTTCGAGACGCTTTAGAGGTTCGATATGAAGGCATTATTTGTTCGCCGTAATGCCCTCTATATCGATAGAGGGCATTACGGCGAACAAATAATGCCTTCATGCCAATCGTAGCATGGGTCTCGAATGCAACGTGGCTTTTTACGTTACTAAGCCTATTGTGCACAAAGGCTTTTTGACCGGCGCTTGACCAAAGACAATCCCGCCTTTACATCTATTTTACAAGCGATTTAAAACTAGTTTAGGAAAAAAATCGGAATTTTAAATCATTTTGTAATATTTATCTAACATAACTACTTACATTAAAATTATATTTCTTAAAATGACTTCAATCGTAACTTATTATAAGTACACAGAAAAAAAACAACTCTCTAGCTGTCATGGTTCATGAGATACAATCTGGTGACAGATAGACTGACAGACAGAAGGGCAGACGGACGGACAACGAAGTCTTAGTAATAGGGTTCCGTTTTTACCCTTTGGGTACAGAACCCTAAAAAAGGTTTCTTGAGGCAAGAAATAATCTTCTCCTTGTAGTCACCTAAGAATAATTTATTGGTTTTGGGAAAAGTTCTTGATGATAATATTAAGCAGTAATGTCTCTTCTTCTTAATTTAAGAATATTGCTTTTAAATTAGAATTACTTCTTTATCATTCTCTAGCGTCTTTAGGAAAATGATTATTTCTTGCTTCAAGAAACCCTTTTTGGCGTGATAACGTCTTATAAATCGATGAACACCTGCACTCACAAAAAGTGTGACGTCATGTCACGTTACTGACAAGGTAACCATAGCAACGTATTAAAGTATGCAAAATGGTAATGTCAACGATACAATAGAGTTCTTTATGACGTTATCACGTAAAATTATCGTCCGTAAACCGACTTTACAGACAACCCATATGACGATCCAGTTGGCACAATGGTCACCATGCTGAACTGCCAAACACAGGGTTGTGGGTTCAATTCCCGCCTCAAACAAGTATTTATGCTTAAATCTTTGTCTGAGGTCTGGTTGTTTATAATGTATTATCGGTTGCGGTTTTTTTAATAGATAGCGTGATTAAAGAGGAAGGTTTATATGTATAATACATGCATAATATAGCCGTGCGAAGCCGGGGCGGGTCGCTGGTAAGTATATATTTACAAAATCATAACCCTCCCTTTTGGCTTCGCCGTAGTCGGGTAAAAAGAAAAGTATAAAAGTAGTAAGTATATCCGTTGTTTAGCACCTATAAGTCTAGTTACTTAGCTTGGGGCTAAATGGCAATGTGTGGAATGTCCTGCAAAATTTAATTATAACCATTTTTTCTGTGTAAGCACCTAATTCCCCCAATGATCATCACTCTGTATCCTATCAAATGGTAACATCATAGGGTCTGTAGGCGGCATCTGTACAGTCGCAGCCAGTACAGGACTCCTTCTACCCTCCTTTAGTAACAACACCTTGACTAGTGCCTGTTCCCCGGCTTGGCCCGTCACTGGACGGAACAAAACGTCCGGGTTTATATTACCAGAGAATATTTCCTCTATTTTAGTCGGGAACCGGAGTTGTTTGCCTGGTGATAGGAGTGGTACCTAAAATAAATAAAAAGATAATCATTGCATAGTATAAAACAAAGTCGCTTTTTCTGTCTGTGCCTATATATGCTTAGATCTTTTAAACTACTCAACAGATGTCGATGCGGGTTTTTTTTAATAGATAGAGTGATTCAAGAGGAAGGTTTATATGTATGCATGTATTATACATATAAACCTTCCTCTTGAATCACTCTATCTATTAAAAAAAACCGCATCCAAATCTGAATAATATCAAAATAATATAGCCGTGCGAAGCCGGAGCAGGTCGCTAGTTTTTAATAAACAAGAAAATGGCCTTTGTGGTTCGGTGGACAAACCCCTGCCTGTAACAAAGTTCCTTCTATTTCTGCTAGATGGCGCTGTATCAATCATCTAGATTATATGTAAAGGTAAATATGATACCTTCTTCTTTTGCGAGTCAGTGACGGTCAACCAGTCAACCTTTGAATATTTTACACCCATTTTAGATTGATGTAAAAGAAGTTCCATACATTTGCCATTATTTTACTGAATTTTTATTACTGTGATATCTAGCGATGTTTTTTATTAATATCTATTGATAATGTCCAAGTGCCATTGACAACTGGGGTAGTAAACGTCACTAGTTAGTGCTGGCCACCACGTCAGCAAGCTCAAAGGGGAGAGATGGGAATAAACCGTCAGAAGGTTCATAAGAAAGAAAGTTGCGCAGACAGTTTTCCGCGGGTAAAACCGCGGGGTGCAGCTGGTATATAAATATGTTACCTTGATATAAGGGTTGGAGACGATATAGCTGGCCGTGTGAACGTGGAACAATATAGCTAGTCCGATGACAGCCTTGTCTGTTGACGTGTTCTCTATTATGAGGGTGACACGGAACACGGGACCGAGCCCTTCCACCTGTTAACATACACATACATTTTACATATACACTAGCTTTTGCATTTCGCGTAGAATCACATTGTCCCATACAAACTCCCCCCCTCCCTTTTCACCCCCTAAGGGGTAGAATTTCGGTAAATCCTTTGTTATCGGACGGCTACGTCGTGCAAAGAACATACCCTCCTAGTTTCAGGTCTCTACGACCAGTGATTTAGGCTGTGCGTTGATACGTCAGTCGAGTCAAATCAATGCATTTAATATGTATAGAAGACTAAGATATTTCAAACATTAAAAAAAACCATTAACAACACTTTTCGTCCCGTTATTCTTACGGAATCGGGACTTACATTTGTGATAAAGTGCTGGAACTCGATTCCGTTTTTGATGACTAATAGTTGATACATTGTATCAGTATTACTTATCACTAACAAATCTCCAGACAAATTGCATTTATCTCAATCAAATTGCGATAATAATATTTTCTATCGAAAACATAATCCATTTTTTCTTATGACTAACTAACAAGAAAGTTGGTACTTATGTGAATACTTCAGTTCCTGTGAATGTTTATTTAGTTTGTAATGAATAAGTTCTGAAACTACTAAGCAGATTTTGATAAAGAATACATTGTACCCTTGAAACACAGGCTAAAGGCCTATCCGCACAGTTCAGTGGCGACACAGTGACGGCACAGTGACGACAGTTCCGTACCGTACCGTGCCGTGAAGGCCTATCCGCACAGCTCAGTGACGACACAGTGACGCCACAGTGATTTTTAGTACTCTATCGCAAGGGTTACCATAACTTTTATGCGCGAGTCAACTCGCACTTGGCCGGTTTTTTAAATTATATTATGTAAAAAAACGAGAGCGAGAAAAGATAACGATCGCAACATTTCCGATATTTTGACTGCGGTTATAAGGAAAATGAACGTACCTAGGTGTCCGATGGCCTTAAATGTTCCGATTCCGATCTCAGGTGGAACCACAGGACGCTGCTACTACCAGTAAGGTGGCAGTTAAATACATATTACAGTCTTACCTCAGCAGCAAGCCTCATAGACTCCATAGCACCAGCACCGACCGAGTTGTCACACTTGACGTGAGCCTCCAGTAACGTCTTCGCTGCCGTAAGACGTAATCTGTTCAACTCGTATTGAAAGCATTCGTGCATCACTGGAATATAATATACGATGAATAAGCGTGGCCCGACAGTTGGGACACTACGCAAGTGAAACCACAGGGGCATTCATATACACATAGTATAATGAGAGTCATAGCATTGGTCCCTGTGGAGCACCATAACAAGCAAAAAACGATTTTTCACAGTATACCTACCTAAAGCGTTCTCGCGTTCTCTGACAGATTGTTCAAGAAACAATTTGGACTTCTTAGGAATGAGCCAAGGTCTGCCGAGGACTCCTTGAGCACTTTCAGCACCGACTATATTTGTACTGAACTCTGCTGTACGCTTAAGGATTTTCAGCATTAGATTTCCACCTGAAAACAAGAAAGTGTTCTTATAAGGGTTACTTTTTCTACCTTTTGAGGTACGGAACCCTAAAAGTCAATGAACATGAATAATCTGATTGATATCTATAATAATACCAGCTTTTACCCGAGATTTTGTCCTCGTAAAGGTTAAATTTTCCTAAACCCTTTCTTGTCCAAAAATACTTTCTCTAAATGCTGTTTTACAACATAATCTCTTTATTTAATTAAATAGTACGATGTTTATCAAGAATATACTTACTTCCAGTAACGATTATAAGAACATGTTCTTCTTGACCGAGTCGTCCAAACTTCAATACTGATACAACATCTGAAACAACGTAAATATCTAACTAACATAGTTATTTTCACTGCCAAAGTTTTTAATTTAAAAATGGGATACTGTACTTGTACTTTCTATTACTTTGCTTTGTGTATATCGTGTTCTATGTTCCTTACTGTGTTGTACAAGTAAAATTATCTATCTATCTATCTATATTTGGCTCTGTGTAACTTAGAGTCAATCTCTGTACCTAGATCATAATACCCACCTCTAACGAACACAGTATCTCTGAGGACCTTGCCATCATATAGTTGCAAGTGTCCGGATGCGAGCGCGACTGCAGTGAGAGTCAGCCCTAGATGCGAGACCGGCACTAGGCACATCGCTACCGGTCGGTGCTCCATGCCAATACACCAGATCTTCTTACCCTGTTACATCATTAAAATAAATAAATACTGACAGCGTCTTCTAGCCCCAAGCTAAACAACTATGCTTGTGTTTTTTTCCTTTTTCAGCTACTTTTTACTAACCTTTCTACTGTAGCATGCCATGGTGTTATCCGTACAAATAACCATAACACTGTTATCAGCAGGGACCACCTCTATGGAAATGATGTGCTCGCCTGTGTTGAAGAGGATACGACCTTCGGGCGAGTCCCGCTTTACGACGCACACGCATTTCTCTCTAAAATGTAAAGAAATTAGATAGATAGATAAATCAATTCTTTATTGCAAAGACTATTTTTAAATTACATAAAATGTGTTACAAAGGGCTTATCGCTCAAAGCGATCTCTTCCAGGCAACCTATACTGACATAGTGTTATACAGATGTAACAGCGAACAACAGAAAAATTTAGCAAACAATTTTATAACAGAAAAGGGGATTTTGTGTATGACGTGATAGCCGCAAAAAAACAGTGCATTCAAGTGCAGTATTCTAGCGTTTTAAACTCAGACCTGGTGGCAATAGTCAATCTGTAGTCGACATTATACAGCCCAGTCGGAACTATCTGATACGGTGTTCGCTTTACGGTGCATATCTTCGCCTGAATAGACGCACACAAGTTAAAAAATTGGTCTAAGAAATGTATAGATCCATAAATGACATTGCTTGTAGAATTTTAGCAGGCGTTAATTATGAAAAATTTACAAAATTGAAAAGTATATTATGTACTGCGACCTTCCCTGAAAATGGTTATTTTCAATAGGTAAAAATTTCAATAGGTTCAGTAGTTTTTAATTGCATAGCTAACAACTAAATCGTTTGATTTAGTTTAGTTTAGATTTGACATAAGATTTAAATTAAAAATTATAAATTCAAGTTTCATTGCTATATTTTTTTATGTTGATGCCTGATGCTTACCATCAGGCATATTATGGTCAAGTGCAAACCCATTCCTAATAAAAAAAATAAAAAATAAAAAGTTGAAAATCGCAATTATTCATAATCTGTTTAATTTTTATATATCCCAAGTACAGATTTTTATCTTTTCTTCTTTTATTAGAAGATGTTATTTGTTTAATATTAAAATTCATACATTTAGATTAATTTCGCCATATTTTTTTCAATGGTTAAGTAATTCATAAAATAGTTATTTTCATAATACATACCGATGCAATCTGTGTAAACGTCGTCGTATCAAGCACAATGACCTCACCATCCTCAGTGCCCACAACCAAACTACTCACAGCATATTTATCAACAGAGCTCATCTTAACAGTAGCTATGCAAGCTATCTCAGATAAAGTCCTCGAAGGGAGCTCCGGATTCTGTTCCAAGTACTCTTGCTGGTCTTCCAACGATAGAGATATGAAGTTCTTAGATTGTGTTGTGAGTAGTTCTGATGGTATCGCTTTTAGGGCTTCGGTTAGCTTTGGTATTTGGTCGGGTGTTTGGTTGATTGGGTCTAGTAGCTGGAAATTTATTTTTGACATTTGGTGAATAGGCACTAGCTTTCCGCGGTAATTTCCCGCATAAATCCCAATCCCTTGGAAATATTGGGATAAAAGTAGTCTATGTGTTGTTCCAGCATTCCAGCTATCATACCAAGTTTCTTCATAATTGGTTCAGTAATTTTACGTGATGGATGACAAATATACACTGCAGAGTTAATAAACATTTACCTACATTCATCATATTTATTTGGTGAGGATTTATTAATATTATTTCATAAATTAGTAGGTTACTTATACTTATACTCATATTTTATATGTAAAAATTCTTTACACTTTAGGAACAAAAGCAAAGTCAAATATCTACCTGTTTCCAATTCTCAGCTTCACACGTACTCAGTTCAAAAGCAGGCAAATAGTACTTGTAGAATAACTTCATATTCCTATACATATAAATACAGGAACTATAAGCCACTGCGATGATTGGTGCGGAACGAGGCAGTCTCTCACTCGTGTAGAAACCAGCGATACCTAGTGGTAAGTCTGGAAGCACCATGTCGGATGTCTGCATTGCTCCTCTGAAAACCTAGCAAAAAGAAAAATTGTACCTATATGTCAGTTCCATGTAAAAGTGCGTAGCTACTCCAGAGCTGATATGTAAAAAGTTAAATGTCTTTAATACAACTCAATTTAAAAGGTTGAATGGTTTTTGAAACTTTGTAACGTTACTACACATCAAATCATACTGGGTGTTTAAAATGATGGAAATTGAATAATTAAATTCCAATATGTCAGAAATGAAGAAAAAAGAGGTAAGTATTACACGTACACGTATTAATTCTGGATGTGCTTTACGATGTACAGCCAGAATTAACGTGACTCAAGCCCAAGCCTGGGTTGGGGTTGAAAGTTGAAACACTCCGAAATTCGCAAAGGATTCGCGGGAAATAATTAAGTAGACTTTGCAAGCTGCAAAGATATCCCATTGCAGGTTGTGGCCGTCCGCCAATAATGGCCCGCATTCCATTTAAGTCCTCAAGTTACCTTACACTTACCCTGAGTAAAGGTCCTTCTTCACCTTTTCCAAGGTCTCCGATGAGAAGTTTGAACTCGTTATCATTGTGGAGATCCACCAGCGCTACATTAGACGGCAGGGTGTTGATGTCTACGTCTCCGGCGCCGACTTCCACGTCCAGCCAGCGGCTCATGTTTCCTATTTTCATTATAGTTTGGCAAAACTCAGAAAGAAATCTGACCGAGCAAAATGCATTTTTTGTTTACATTTCTCGTTGCCATGGAGACCGATGACGTTCGACTTTGACAATGATGTTTTTGAAGTGTTTTTTTTTACATCAATTTGCAGAACTTGTACTGACCTTCACTGTCAATGTCTAATAACTTCTATTGTCAAATGATTCTGACAGTATAGCCATTTCCGTTATTCATTCGTAGAAGGGTTCCGTATTACTAGTCTTTATGAGACCATTACTATTCTTACTCAATCAATTGAAATTCGTTTTGCGTGTTAATCATATTGGGATGGCTGAATTCGGGTGCATTTTCTTTATTGGCTCAGAAAACTCCTCTCGCAAAGGAAATTAATTAATTTTATTTTGCTATTCTATCCATAAATACACTTGGTTATTAGGTACTAGTGACCCCTACTCTTTCGATTAATTGCAAAGAAACATAAGAGAAGAAATTTTAATAATACGTTGGATGGGGTTGTATAGGCTAAAAAGTATTATGCCTGCCCTTTCCAAAAATAAATGCAGTAAAATTCAACGAATTAGAAATGTACGGAACCCGCGATACGTGAGTTAACTTGCACTTGTCCGTTTTTTTTTGTTTTCGTTCAACTGTGCGTTCAACGTTCGTTGTTGATTTATTTATTTTTCAAAAATTCAACATATCTTTTAGAAACGGTAGTAAAAAGTTGGTGCGAAATGTATTAAATAGTTATATTGCGCTGCTGTTGTGTTACCTATCAGCAGAAGTTACAGCGAATGACGGTGAGTTGGAGCATTTGTTTGATAATCAAAACTTCATAAACTTAGTTTTAAAAGTTATTTTACTGCGCTCGTTTCTGCCTCTCTTTCAATACAAATACTGTACTGTTTTTCTTTAAATAATAGAAAAAGTACGTAAGTAGGTGTCTGTGTCATAAAACTGTATGTTTAGTGCTCAGGTTTAGTGCTTCATTTCAAACTTGACTTCAAAGTTACACCTACTTACTTAATACTTTCTTACAAGAATAGTTCTATTTACTACCTTCATTCGTAATATTAAATTTTTAACCCCCGACGCAAAAACGACGGGGTGTTATAAGTTTGACGTGTCTGTGTGTGTGTGTGTGTGTGTGTGTGTGTGTGTATGTGTGTGTGTGTGTGTGTGTGTGTCTGTCTGTGGCATCGTAGCTCCCAAACGGATGAACCGATTTTGATTTAGTTTTTTTTGTTTGAAAGATAAGTTAGTCGGGAGTGTTCTTAGCTATGTTTGATCAAAATCGGTTCAGCCGTCTTAAAGTTATGGGGGATAAAAGTCAGGATCAAAAACCGAATGCAAGTAGATATACTCGAGTGGGGTATCAAATGAAAGGGCATGACTCGTACATTACAAATATCTATGTTTGATCAAAATCGGTCCAGCCGTCTAAAAGTTATGGGGGATAATACTCAGGATTAACAACCGAATGTTAGTAGATATGCCCGAGTATCAAGTTAATTTGAGTTTTTTGGCTTCGTTTGGATCTTTTTTACTTTTCTTTTCATTTTTTTATTATATTACTAGCTGTGCTCCGCGGTTTCACCCGCATAACTCCCGATCCCGTTGGAATATCGGAATAAATTAAGATGTAAGCTATCCTATCTTTCAAGTTAGATCAAACTGCACACGGTGTGCAAATTTGATTAAAATCGGTTAAGTACCTAGTTTAGGAGTCACGTAATTTAAATAAACACGCCACAAACAACGTGACACGTAATTTATATATATTAGAGAAGATGTATAGATAACCTAGATCTAGACGTCTTCTTCTATGTATACTTAGGTAGTTCTAATATTTAATAGCTATGAAATACCTACTTGTAGTTGTAAAAGTTGAATATCTAAAGGAAAAAATTGAAAAAGAATACCTTTAATAAAAAAACTGTTTAGGGTTCAAAATAATCTTCACTACATAGTATAAAACAAAGTCGCTTTCTCTGTCCCTATATCCATTTGTATGCTTTAATCTTTAAAACTACGCAACGGATTTTGATGCGGTTTTTTTAAATAGATAGAGTGATTCAAGAGGAAGGTTTATATGTATAATACATGCATAATATAGCCGTGCGAAGCCGGAGCGGGTCGCTAGTTAACTATAAATTAATAATAGTTATTGTTTACACCAAATTATCTGAATCATAAATCGCAAGAAAATAAAGAAATAAAATAAAAAAAATTAAAAAGTACCTCCCTACAAAAAGGATAAAATAAAAAATTAAATTTAAAATTTAAAAAACCCCCGACACAAAATAATAAAAATAGTATGAACGTAAAAAGCCTAAAACAAGCAAAAAAAATCTATAAAAAGCCACAAAAAGAACAAAAAAGGTATAAACGTGAAACCCTACAAAAAGAAAAAAATAACCTCGAAATTATGATTCTACTACGTAAGTACATGTGAATTTTTTTGATTAAATATTGTCGCGTCGGGGGACCGCTTTTTACCTATAGAAACACCTTCCTAAGTAAAATGATATTAAAATTTCAACGAAAATGTTAAAGTATTAAGAATTACTAGTGATAAAATGCTATAATAAAAATGTTAACATTATATTAAATTGACTCGAAAAAGAGCGGTCCCCCGACGCGACAATATTTAATCAAAAAAATTCACATGTACTTACGTAGTAGAATCATAATTTCGAGGTTATTTTTTTCTTTTTGTAGGGTTTCACGTTTATACCTTTTTTGTTCTTTTTGTGGCTTTTTATAGATTTTTTTTGCTTGTTTTAGGCTTTTTACGTTCATACTATTTTTATTATTTTGTGTCGGGGGTTTTTTAAATTTTAAATTTTTATTATTATAAAAGGATTGTTGTATGCTTACCTATCAAGATCATTCAGATACCTATTCCGTAACTTGAGTACAAAATAATTCCATAAAAAGAAACCCATCAAGTGGTTTGGAAGATATTATGTCAGAATAAAAAATATAACAAACAAACAGACATACAAAGATAGGCGTAAAAAACATACCTAACCCTTTCCTTGCAGTCGGGTAACGATTGTACACCAGGCAAGAAACTTGGAGGATTTGATCAAACTCATCATCAACCAATGAATAGTAATTTGAAAAAGTTTTTTTATCATTTGATACTTATTGGTCCTGCTGGAGTTGAAGTTTAAAGTTTTTCAACTCATGAATTTATGAGACAAACATAGTGGGTCTGCAATTCTGTTGCCTACTGTACGGTCGGTTGCATAATTGCAGACTCACCGTAGAGTTCCAAAACGGCTGTTCTAAGAATGTTTTCAACACAAGCAAGATTCTAGGCACCTGCTTTAGTTGAAGTTTAAAGTCTTTCAACTCATGAATTTATGAGACAAACATTAGAATGAAAATATTTCAATAGGTAATAGTAATTTTAGAACTCTACAGTGGGTCTACAATTCTATTGCCTACTTAACATAGTTAAAAAGAAAAAATCTAATCTAGTTTTATATTTCATTTTTTGCAACTGTTGCAGTAAGACATAAAAAGGATTCCATACAAATTAGTCTTAAATATTATGGAATGGATGAGTCAGCAGTGAATGGAAACCCATTAGTATCATTTCACCTGTACCCAAAGTTGTTGTGCAGGTTTCTTGCATCTCTTTCTTACAAACTTTACACTGGCATGGGTGACTCAGGAACCTGTTTCATAGGTAAAATAGAAATATGTCTATATCCCCTAATTAATATGGCAGTTTTGAAGTTTTTGTGGTTTTCCATATTTGTTGAATATTTGTGATATCTTTTCACTGAATTCCTGTTTTTATAGGATATAACATCTAATTATAGTAAAGTCATCATGCAACACAAGCTATGTTTAGTGCAGAATTTGCTGTATTACCTACTTTGATTGCCAATATAGTTACTCCTAATTTATTATTACTTTACTCATAAAAGCAGGAAAGACCCCTACTAATACTTACACAAAACTATGTCAAAATCGTGTAACTTAAAAAAACACTAATGTTACTACATTAGTGTTTTTTTAAGTTACACGAGTTTTAAGTTGGAGGAGGCCTATGCCAAAAGACACACCAAACTTAGAGATTTTCTATAACAGATAGCTAGTTTAGACATCGTTGGGAATAAAAGGCTTATATTATTATGCAGTAAGTACTAAATAAAAAACTTTACCAACTGCAATCAGTCTAAAAATATACCTACACTCTAATTCAATGTGACCATTAGATACCCATTATTTCACAGCCCACTCAATTCTCTCCCATTTTGGTATGCAATTACTGTAGCAACTTTGCTTGGTCATGCCATTGAGCCAAGTGACTTACAAAAATTTAATGTAAAACGAAATCAAGGTCAATAGCAATGCTGATGATTTGATTGAACCTGAGAGCATGAAGAAAAAATTATACTTTTTTCTTGTACTAAACAGTTATTTGGAAACTTTTTGGATTTTTTTGGATGGGGTGATTTTTCTTTTAAATATCTAATTATATTGTGGCCCTGGGTTCATCTGACAAAATGAGATTGCTTGAATTTCTGGTGAAAATAAAGAACCTCATTGCAGAATTTCTTGTTTCTTAGATTCAAATAGCTTCTATTTCTAAACAGGCAGCAGTCAATGTTTGTTTTTTCAATATAGGGTTTTAACCACTATTGCACTACACCTGGGTAAGTGACCAGGCGGTCCAAGATGTAACATGCCAACTGAAGACCTGTTAACTCATGACTTGAAGACTCCTAAACAGATCCTTCGAGGGACACGAGTGAATGTAGAAAGTGAAGGTGTTCTCCTCTTGTGGCTGCACCAAATCCCAAATCAATCAAAATGTTAATTAATTTGTTTTAGATGTTTTTTTTTTCGAAGAAAACAGTCACAGTCACAATCTACAGTCTCGAAATAAATCCGCCTATAAAACCGAAAGGTCTCTTATCACGACCGCCATTATGTAGGTAGGCAGACCATTGATCTTCAATCCTTATCAGCACACCACACATGATGGTATCGCCAGGTCGCGGGGCAAGGCGAAACAATGGGAAAGCGACCTCGCTCTCTCATTGTGATTGTGAAATCGACCTTGCCCGTGTTTGATTAGAATTGAGATGTTTAGTAGGACTGGGTAGGCATTTGCATTCTGTCGAAGCATTTGCTTTGATGTGATAGCGAGCGCCCGCCGCCGCCGTCAAAATCCATGCTGCGAAATCCTAATTTATTCTAATTATTCATGATTTTTTAAATATTTAAGTAGGCAATTCGATATTTTTCTTCAATTCTTGGTCGAAAGATATCCACAAACATTGTCGGTTTTCGTATATTTTTGCGGTTTAGTGAGTCATGTCTGTAATATTGTCCACACCCTGTTAATTGCGAGCGAAGAAGAAGGTCGATTTACGTAATGTTAATACTATCAAATCGTATATGGTTGGTACCTAAGCCTCCTTGCAGTTATGACGTCGCCTCTTGTGAAGAAGAGGTGAACTGAATACCTAATGAATGATGACACCAACATCCTTGTTGTAGTTTGTTCAGAAAATCTTAATCAATCAATTAGCGAGTCTTCTAAACGGCTTTTTATAACTTACAAATATACAACATACTTAGGTACATGACCATTATAATAAAAATAATAAATAGATAAGTATACTTACTTACATAAGTAATAACGATAAGTAGGAACCTTAATTAAAGTAATCCGTCGAGTGGTTTGGAAGATGTGAGGGCATAAATAATTTTACAAACATACAAAGATAGGCGCGAAAAACATTATCCCCTTTCTTTGCAGTCGGGTAAAATGATAAGTAAGTACTCTTGTTTGCAAATAGTTTTCCAAAAATAATGGAACTAATCAATGAAGTATCCACGAGTACCACAAGGAACCTGCAAGAAACATAATCGCGATATAATCGCATAGTCACGGCGCATTCCTAACAGATTTGCGATGGTCTACCGCACTGCGAGCTTCATTAAACAATGACCGTATTCCACGTTTTTAAGACATTCTATTATGTATATAAAATAAATAAACTACCACTTACATTATCTACGCTTCAAACTTGCAATTTAAAATTCGTTCACGGTGAGAAAATGACTCAGTTTACGCTTCTTTCGGGTCAAAAACTTTAAAAACCAATCACAATTTTTAATTATTGTCAAACAGTTATAAAAATATAATTAATCAACAGTTCATTAAAAACCCGTTGATTAACCAGATCAACGAACTCCAGTTGAAAGAACTAGAAGAAAAAATCGAAAATAGTGGAGAATAAAAAGAGCTCTCTGAAGGAAATTACTTGCAAAGGCTATCATCATTGCATACTCTCGATGCATTCGGATGTGAAAATATCTACACGATAGTACAGCCGGTTGAAGCTGATGAGTCATTTTATGATCCGGGAGAAAATATTTTATTAATAATCTTGTAAGTAGATAACTACATAATTATCATTGAAACAGTGGCAATGTGGAAACAATTTTAACTGCAATCTTTACAAGTATAACTCAGGCCTGAAAACTAGACCACGAGAACCACAAAACAGAGTCCGATAGTGGACTAATAGCTTCTAATTCTTTAAAAACTGGTAGCAAAGAAAGGTGGAGTTTAAATAATATTGTTTTTTTTTACTACCTATTGGTAAATGACGACAATTTTAGGCAATTTTGAGTAATTTCCGTTGATCAGATTCGTCTCGCGTTTAGAGGTAAATGGTAATCACTCCAGCCGTGTCAGGGCTTAATTCTACAGACTTAACTTGAATCCAAGTTAAAATCGTGACGATTCGCGCCACTGAGAATGACAATGAACTTTACTAACAAATTTTAACTTTAACAAAGACAATAGTTTTGTTTATTTCATACTTTATGATTCTAAAGAATTCACCTCTCTGTCAATGCCCCTATTAAACGTTTGTAAGGTCAACTTGGTTATGCTATCCGATTTCTAGCCTCATAATTCGTAATCTACATTTGAATATTTGAAACGTCTGGTTTAGTGGTCAAAATGTTTTTGCCTTTCATTGATTGCGAAGTTTTGAATATGAAAAACCCTCAAAAAACCTTGGTGTTTTCTTTTACTAACAGACATGGGAACAATCGAGTGATCTTAAAAGTCCTGAGTTTTGTTTTAGGGAGTGGAACCTTTAAAAAGAAACTAAGTAGAAATCCTCCTTTCTTATTCGTACTACGAGGCAATGGACTCAGTTGTCTACGTCTGTCTTTCCTAATGCATATTGTTTTTATATAAACTTTTTCTATTGCAAAATCAAATAAAACTTAAAGAATTTCCACTCTAAATACTGCTACCGCGATCGGTTTCTGAAATTACTTTATTTTATTTCTTGAGGCCACGGATAATGTGATCAGTGGGTAAACTATTTATTTGTTTTTCGTTGGAAACTGATCATGATATCCGTGGATACAAACCCGGATTTGGGGTCTTCAAATCACGATTGAACAGGTGTCTACTAGGTAAGCGTGCTACATCCTCGACCACATTGTCACTTAACATCAGCCAGGTGTGATGGTAATAAAACGCTGACCTTTCATTTGAATTGTTATATAAAGAGTACTAAGTAAAGACCTACATATTTATCCTCAATACCATACAAAAGGTAATTGTTCCACACATCGATTGAAAGTTAAACAGTTAGTTCATCAATTACAAGACTGTTATAATTGATGGTTAATTAAATCGGATCGCCTTGGCCCCGATACCGAGATCATATCAATGTTCTTCCGTTTGCTTTAGGAAGCCCCAATCACACCTAAATTAGTATTATTTTTAACTATTGGCAGAGTTCTAGAGAAAAATATCTATAAAATAAGTTTTTTAAAGCATACACTTAAATGTCAATTTAATCGCCACTTAAGATTTCGCCACAAACCTACTTTTGCAACAATTTTCTGATGAATGGAAGAACAGTAATGACAGATATCTTCTAGGAAAGGGTGCTTCATCCTAGGCCGCATCTTCACCTACAATCAGGCATGTCATAGTGGTCAAACGCTGTCATAGTCATAGGTTCTTTATGCATGCAATAAAACATAAAAGATACTGTAAATAAACGTGCCTATGGCCTGTCCAATGTCCATGGATTTTTTTGTCAGACAATCGCAATAGGATACAAAATCTAGGCTATCTGGTATCCTTTCACGATAATTCCAATTCTCAGTTTATTCATGACATGTTTTACAATTAATTTGTTTGAACAATGCTTTCGATTCAGTGTTTATCTCTGTCTGTATCTGCAGTTTCCTGCAACCGTTAATATTTTAGTGTATTTACAATTATAGCTTGTTTCCACGCACGTTCTAAATAATTACATATTTAGGTGTAATTAAACACTATTCAAAAGACAAGTCAGATAGGTATCGCTATTGATCGGGGTGTGTGGAGGGACGAAAGGAGTGCTTTGCCCAGTAGTTGTACTAAAATGGCTGATTATTATTAATTAAATCCTCTATACCTCTATATACAAGTGTTATGAAACTAATTTTTAACCCTCCCTCCCCAATTCAATCTTTTCGCTATTTCGATTATTTTCCAAGATGTGTTTTAGAGAATAAATTAATAATTTATTTATCTTTATAACTAAAAAGACGACGTTTTCAAAATAAGATCACTTCTATTATGATAAGACAAAATCAATCCCAACTCATCTTCTAATTCCGTCAGCTCTGTTAAATACTAAGCATCTCTAGTTAGACTTTCAAAAGCTCAAGCTTATAATATCTAATTCACTTCGCTTGATAAAGTTAGAATAAAGTTACTTCAAGATCAAAGACCGCCTAATGGAATTGGAGCATCATCGATCAGTGGCTGCAATCGACCGGCAAATTACATCGTCTCATGCGCCCGCGCACACCGCGTAGTCGTCGTCCGCGCCCGCCGGATGTCTGCGTTCTCTTGCATTCTGGATTATGCATGTACACTTACATACTTTAATATAGAACTAAATATATGTAAAGTTAGTTTTGCTATAGTATCGCAAAATAAGATTTGTAAAGATGGCGTTAATAAAATGCACGCTATTTTGAAGCATTGACGAGTTCTTTTCTCTTTTTTTTCCATTTCCATTTGGTCCATTTTTCAATTCCGGAATTCAGTTTCAATATTGATATATCCAGTTCCGGAATTCCGGAATTCAATGCTTCCTTTACAAAATGCATAATATTTTTTGAATAACAGATGTTATCGAAATTTATTACTTTACGGGTATTTTAGGTAGGAATAATAAATCCATTGAAATAGCTGTGCAGAACTGTAATTATAATTAAAAATTAAGTAATCTATAATCTAGAACTTTTATTGGATGTGAACTTCTTACACGATTACAAATGTTAGAAACTGGTGAAAAGTCGCGTTTAGCCTCGACACTGTAGGCGGTATTGTTTTTAGATACTTGAAGCATTGTCCTCTATCGCCGCCGTCTGCCTTTTTAACTCTTAACAAACGATATCGAAATTCCGGTTTTGCTCTCACCAATTCCTGTATTACAAACTATACTGAAATAAGTCGGAATTCCGGAATTTTGTTAAAACCGGAATTCCGGAGCTCAAGCCCTACTCTGGACACGGTCGACTTAGCTAAAAAGACACGAACGACTTTAGGGCGCTTTTCTTTTCTTTTCATGCATGGAGTAAAGTTGCTGACGCTGTATTTATAATCTAGATTAGATGTAAAGGCTAACAATACGTTATGTTGTATGGGTGCTGTTCATCTACTTACTACATCATTTGTCTATGCTAGTACTTACTTTATAAAAACTTTCCAACACCTACCAAAAGGTACATCGATATTTATATTGTTTTGTTGTAACCACATCGTAAAGCTTTAGTGCGAATATGTACGGTCGGCTGCATAATTGCAGACCCACCGTAGAGCTCCAAAACGGCTGTTATAAGAATGTTTTCAACACAAGCAAGATTCTAGACACCTGTTTTAGTTGAAGGTTAAAGTCTTATAACTCATTAATTTATCAAACAAAAATTATTAGAATGAAAACATTCCAATAATAGTAACTTTCGAACTCTACCGGAGCTGTAATTATGCAGCCGACTGTAGGTACGTATGTTTGATACGAATACGTGACGGGGAAACACATTACACGGTTAACCACCTGCGCTTGCGCTTGTGACGCTTGTGCCGACTGACGCGAAGGGATCGAGACGAAACAAACGAAAGAACGAAGCCGAAACGAATCGGATTTGCGTTTTCTATCCTTGCCTAGTAGTTAGTGTTAAGATTATAAATCTGCAAACCTTCTACGAGTCAGTTTAAAGTTCGCAGTTTTCTATCCCAAAGTTTGTGTTCTTGATTAAAAAACTATTGTAAATTATTTATTCTAAAATAATGCGCGAAGGTGTTTTTACCATAGAAGTAGGTTTTTTCCTCAAATTATCGTGGGTGAAACCGTAGGGCACATCTATAAAAGTAGAGTATGCATTCAAAAATTTTAATTACTTACAAAAGTGCATTCATTGTATAAATAAGAATATTGTGCAATATAATTTATTATGTTAATTTGACTAATGTTTAATTAATTATTGACATTCATCCGCTCTACCGCGATCTAGGACAACATTTTACTTTCAAATTAAGTTTTTCATTGCACAAGTTGCAGTAATAGTCTCCAAATGTCACCTGTCAGAAAGTATGTAATAAAAATCCTGAATGGACTCCACATTGACGCTTAGTACCCGTGGGGACCTACTAAAATATTTAACAATATTTTTGCCAGAAAATAAGAGTTTTTAAAAGTAAAAGTAGTCAAGTAGTAGTAGAGAAATTCAAGTCAACTGAAAATAAAAGGATTTTTCAAGTTATGGCAGCACTATCACACCTGCCTGATCGATCGATCTTGATGGTAGGTATTGAATATCGATACCTACCATCAAGATCGATCTTACAGATTTTTTACCTTCCTTGATTTTTTATATTAGATTTACTTAATTAATTTTTAAGTTATTAGGAAGTGACTAAACTTATATAGAAACCTAGGAAGAAGATTTTGATCGTAAGTTTTATGATCGTAAGTTTTGTTACTTTCATTCACCAGTCGTAAATATTTCAATTGACAAGCTTATTAATAGGCTATATCCTAAAGCGAAAGGAGTTAGCTAATAAACAATTCTTACGGTTATGTAGGTAGTTAATTGACTGCCTATTCCATAAATATAACAAGTATTCTTATCCCGTTGTAAAAAGACTGACTGAGTATTATGAATGAGTCGTAAAGACTGAGTCTTATAATTTTTTTATTTTTTATAAGATAGTTTATTGTTTTTTTAAAGCTTGTAAAGTCTCCAATCAAGTATTTTTAAAGTTATTTTAATCTAATGACAGTCTTTTAAGCCTAGACTAGTCCTATGACGGCTGTGGTCTAAATTGGATTAACACATAGTGCTAGGAACATGGTGACTAGCGTGAGCGTACTAAAACTCTAGGGCGCGGGCGCAGCGCTTGCTAGCTATAGTCGCAGATAAGGTCCGAAATGGACACGTATACGTGTCCATTTCGGACCTTATCTGCGACTAAATGGAGCAGGTATGATGACCCTACCTAAGTCGATTATAAGTCTCTTGCATCTCTAGTCATTTCCCAAAATATTTATAAAAAACCCCTTATTTAACATTTTATTTTTATCTTTTGGGTAGGGTCCGGGTGTTCATACACAATATACGTAAGAGAGATTAAAAGATTTTCTTAACAGTTGCCACGAATGGATCTACCATAACAGTAACAAGATTGCACACACTTGACATTTTAGCATTTTGTATTCTGGTACAAAGTGTAAACACTTTATAATATTCAAGAGCTATTCCGTGTCACGGACTTACCAATTTTACCTTTAGCTTTTAGCTCTATCTATGTTGGGTTCATTTTTATTTCCTAGTATTTGTTAAAAGAGGAGCCTAAAATTCACATACTTACTAACTTTCGAACAATAATTGGCGCTTTGTACCGTTCTGTTGAGAACTTAATATGTTGACCTCTATTACCCTTAACCTTTGAAGAAATACGCTTTCTACTAAGTAAGGCTGTAAAGGACACTATAATTTTGTATCGTTTAGTTTTCTGTTATTTACCTCAAGCTAAATTATGGGTTTGTAGCTCTTCGTTGGCTATATATCTTTTTCAAATAGCCTTTCCTAAGTTTCACATAGGTCATACAAAATATGCACCTACTTCTTTATTTAATACTAGCAGCGCTCCGCGGTTTTACCCGCGTAACACCCGATCCCGTGGGAATATCGGGATAAAAGTAAGGCCTATTACACTCCCAATGAATCATTGTATCCTCATACCAAGTATTATCAAAATAGGTCTAGTAGTTTCGGAGCCTATTCAATGCAAACAAACAATCAAATCTTCCCCTTTTTGTAATATTAGTATAATTGTTGAATTAAATATTAGTATAGATTGTTTCTGAATTTTATCATACAGACAGTCAGACAAATGCTTACATAGAATAGTGAAACAATTAGCTTTCGACTCTCATGCAAGGACATTGGTTTCAAACATATTACGATTCGACTGGCGTGTCGACCTGTCCGCTAAACATACTCAATTGGCTGCATACTGCAATATCTGGCTATGCGGACACGAAGCCTGGGCGATGGGATATGGTCTAACTAACGCGAAGGACGGTTAAATCGTTACCACTCTTTATTTAAATAAACCTTTACAAATAGTCAAATAAATATGCCCGTAAGGCATTGACGTGATGAGGGTCTGCAGTGATACTCGTGTGCAGCACACAAGTGCTGTGAGCTAGCGAATCTCTGCAACGGAAACTGGTAGTCTGCTGGAATTGCAGCGATTAATAGTAAAGCCTAGCAATAGTAAAGCGTGCTACGGAGAGGGCTATGCTCGGTGTTTCACTACGAGATCTAATCAGAAATGAGGAGATTCGTAGGCGAACTAAAGTTATTGACATAGCCCAAAGGATAAGTAAGCTGAAACGGCAACGGGCGGGGCATGTAGCTTGTAGAACTGATGGTTGTTGGGTCCGAAAACTCCTATATTGGAGACCACATACCGGAAAGCGCAGCGCTGGATGGCCTCCGATTAGATGAACAAATGACATAATTAAGGTTGCGGGAAGTCGTTGCACACAGAGAGCATGCGACCGATCGCTCTCGAAGTCTTTGGGGGAGGCCTATGTTCAGCAATGCATGTCCTGTAGCTGATATGATGAATAATAAAACCTATGCAAGTGACAACAGTAACTGCCACATGATAGAAGATAAACCGCAGTATGTAGCTCTTCGTTGGCTATACGGCTATAAAAATACTGATGGTTGTGCGAATACGACGACAGGGGTCGTCGTATTCGCACAACCATCAGTATTTTGGCCATATAAAGGTCAAATATTTAGCCAATCATTATCTGCAAATTGTTTTATTTTATTCGCTAATACTTACATAGATGGTTGAAAGGTGATAGGTAGGTTAGGTATTAAGTAATTAAATACCAAACATACCGTCTGATAACTACTTTCGATTTTATTTCCACTGCGCGATGCGCGTCTGACGGGTCTCACGTTTCGGTAAAAGGTAGAACAAGGGTGGTATAGTATAAAGCATTGTTACGTAAGGTTTTGTGGTATTGCGATCATTATTCAGTTCCGTAATTAGTATTACATTCATTTTAGCCTGTTTAAGAAGTGTTTTTGAATCTAAAGGCTCAACATTTGCAACCATACTTACTGCAATAATGAAACATCCTTTCGCCTATGAATAGTTCGTTCTTACCCGTTACATTTTTCCGATAGTTCTATTTATTTTGTTAATATTATCAAATGTTGAACGGCCATTTGTCACCCTTCTGATACCTCGGTTCGTAATTTTCGTAAATTATTTACTTTAGAACTCAAGAAACCAATATCTAAAACACAGTTTTAATTTTCACGAACACACCCCTTATTCTGAAATAAATATTTTGCTGTTTTCTTTCCTTATCGTTCTAGGTAATAAGATAAAACAGAGTACACAATGAAGTCACTAACAAAATCCAATTTACATAGCTGGCTTTGCAAACTTATTAACTCATCGGAGCGAGATCGGCTCGTTAATGCAAAAAGAAGCCTTAGGTATTTAACCACTTAACAGATGTATTGGAGCGTTCTACTTCCAATGTTACGTAAAACGCTCTACAAGGAAGAAAAGCCCTTCAGTTGCATATTTCGAAAGTATTAAGTAATTCACGATAAGGTTAATTAAAAAACTCAATTAATTTTAAGTTTTTACCCAACTTAAAAAGCAGAGGTTCTTTAAATCGCAAGTTCATTCATACTCAATCATACATATTGAATTCCAAAATCCTAAACGCGGATGACTATTGTCTATCTATGCCATATTAGCAATCTGAGTGCTAAATTTTAGCCCCTTCCATCTCTTGACTTGAACTGTGCGTTCATAATATATCAATAAATAAATAAATAAATATTGCAGGACATTCCACACATCGCCATCTAGCCCCAAGCTAAGTAACTAGACTTGTGTTATGGGTGCTAGACAACGGATATACTACTTATATACTTTTTCTTCTTTTCTTTTTTTTCTACTTTTTTTTCTTTTTCTATTTTTTACTTTTTTTTCCGTCAGTACTTTGAATAGATACAGATTTTTTATGTTTCGGACATAACTTTTATGTCTAAATGTGGTTTAAATGCCTTCACTCACCCTTTCGTTTAGTTCCTTCGATTTCATAGGACAAGCGCTTTGTTGTCCAGCTAGTTTCTAACTTTTTGCTTTGTTTGGCGATCGTACCAAGTGGTACCATGGCATGGACCAAGTAACAAAATAAACGGTTCTACAGAACTTGCTTCCAGTTTGGATGACTCACTCGATCCTATTCATTCGATATCGGTTAAAGGAAAAATTACAGTATTTTTGCGGTCATGTAATTGGTTTTTGCATTACAAATTTCTTAAATTAGAAATTGGAAATACTAAAATAGTTTTAGAATAAAATTATTTCGCCATTTTAATAGGCTCTTTTTGGCGATCTTATTTATAAAAGTTTCTCTTTATTTAAGAACTCTGTAATAAAGCCTTAAAATAGAAAATTACAAGGTACATATAACAATTCATATCACCTCAAAGTCATTAAAAGAAACGATCAAATTCTGCGTGTTACCGACTTCCGAAATGTGTTCCGTCTTCCTTTCCATGCCCGCCAATCGAATTCTCAGTAAACTACCTAAGCAATTTACGTGTAATGGTATAACCTCAGGTAAATTGGTACTGCACTCGGTAATTACAGAACATAAAATGTACCAATGTTGTAATCAAGGCCTCAAACTACCCACTCCTTAAACTATTTAAGCAGAGTTTCTTCAAAATCGCATTTATTATAACCCGATGACATTTCCAAAGTCGTCAAACCGCATTTCTGTGTTGACCTTGTTGGTTTCTTGGCTATCACATTAAAATAATGCATCTTCGCCGCATTTCCAATGGTTTGTTAAATTATTTAGATTAATTTAACCGTGACCTCATCAACCTAGTTAATTGATGCTTGCCAATAGTTTATTTTGTCCTGTTATTTGCGTCATCAATGCATATTCATACATACTCAGCGGTGATAACTTTTAATAGCAGTCATAAATCAGGAAATTATTAGTAGAAATTTTATATTCCGACCACCCTTGGTTACTCCGGTGCCTTTTTTAACTATTTTCAATAGGTTTTCTGTAGGCTGCTGCAGTAAGTACCTATTTCACTCGAATACCAATTAAGACACAATCTGATAAACAAAGTTCAACAGGTATCGATGCTTTCTCTAACTGATTGATGACTATCACGAATAGGCATTTGTTTTTATCTTCTCGTATCTAATTCATGAGTCTACTTTCATTGTAAGAGCATTATGCAATTTAGTTGCAGGTTTCAAAGCTAAGATTTATACGTCAAGTATTGCTTTATCTTCGTTTTCCGGTCGTTCGAGACCACTTTCAGTACATTGCTTTCCAATCACAGGGAATGCTGCTCTATTATAAAGTTTAATATAGATCCCACGACTGATACGTTCGAGTAGCCCTACAAGTAACAATCTATCATCTAGCGCACCTTCTAGCTAACGTTTTAGTTTTGGTCTTACTTGAGCACTACCCCCGAGTAATCCCGCTTATATCTTTTAGGTAGTTCTCATAATGCGTTATTGTGTTCGTCAAGGGCTGTAAATTTCAAGTCTCTAGATGCCGCATTGTTAATTTGCATTTAACAATTTTATATTTCTCATTGTGCTTGTTATACGCTCTGATTAATGATCAAGATAGATCACTCGATGATAAGTCACTTGTTATGTTAACATATCGCTTAATATGTTGCTTGCATTAACTTGTAACTTGTTTCGCAGACGATAATTAAAACAATTGACTTTTATTGGTCAACTTGTGTGAAGTTCATTGTTCTTCTGACAGAAATAATTTCATTGTACTTGTATACGCTGTCTTCAGCAACTAGACCTCTTTCGTTGAGTCTTTATTGCTTGAGGATGAAGTAAGGTTGCACAGCATACTACTTTCTCAGCTTAGTCAATAAATACATTATAACAGAGACTGCTAATATTGACAAATGTAAGCCCTATCAAATACACAATTTAAGAACAGCTTGCTTCCTTTTTAAGAGTCGGAAGCAATCAACCTATTAAATTACTGTGAAGACGAGTTTCACCATCACAAATCCATGTAAACACTTGCCATTTTAATCATGTTTCGTTACTTACTACCTTGTCAACCGTCATTAAAACTTTCAACTCAAACCCGTCATTTGCATCTCGGCTTTACCGCATTGTACAACATTAAAATGTTGTTGACTAGTTGGTGTGAAGATATTTAGTTAAGCTTTTGATCTATGCAAATAGAATTATCTCCCGTTCCCAGATAGGTATATTACGTCGTTATTACGCAAGTTACTTTCATTGTTTTGCGTGTATTAACCAAAATGAGATAACATTTTATTTGTCACGAGTATGGGAACATTTTCCTCGTAAACTTTCCAACATACTTTGTGACAATCTGCCTCGTAATGCCTATTGTATTGTCTATTTAATTTACCAATTCCTGTGTTATTGCTTCAATAATGAGTCTATTATTAGATTTCTTGCAGTTGTTCGATAATTAGTTCGCAGGTTACTTGTGAGACTATTATGTCACCACTCTCTCATGGGGGTGCTTTAAAAATCATCTTTGGCTTTTTATCTCTCTATGTACTGATTAGTTTTTCATACAAGATGAATGAAGATATAAAATATCTCAGTTATTTATGCCAACATAATCAATGGATAGCGTTGTGTCACCTTGTAGACTGCATGAAGATCAATTTCACTATTAAATTTCACATCGCTTTCTGTCGAGATTATCTTTCAATTTAGTAAAATCACTGGTTAATTTTATAAATATTTCTATAGAACATTTGATGAAGGTAAGTACCTAGAAAAGGCAAGATAACTTTATAACAACGAAAACAATGTAATTGTAAAGTCAAATAATGATGTTGTTAAAATCAAATATTGTTGAGTGGTTTTAAAATGCTGGTTAGTCACAAACGGAACAAAATTTCACTAGTTGACGTCAACGGAACTTACTATTTAAACAATTTCTCTTTCAGTAAATACTGTGACTGAATTGAGAAAAATTCTGAAGGTACTTACTAACTGACTCACCTAATTGTTCAGCACCTACTGGTACTTGTATACGGGCTGTTTTTCGCAATTAGATCTCTTTAGTTGGATCCCTTCTGCGTGAGGTTCCACTTGTCAGAGGGAGAACCAGCCTAGCTTCTCCATTTTTGCCACTAGATGTGGTTTCTCAAAATTTTTTGGAAGGCTATTGATGTCACCTATTGTCCTGAGGCTAATTTCCACTAGCGCCATGCAATCCAATAGCACATGCGCGGTCGTCTCCTCAGCTTCAATGCACGCACTGCATAAGGCGGCATTCAGTATGTAGGATTACTATAAAAGATTTTTGACGCGAGGGCGATTGTATACAATCAGCGCCCGAAGCCTCAACCATGCCGACGCATTTTTAACCTTTATGTACCCTTTATTGGTTTCAAGAGTGTCGGGACAGCAAAATGCAATTAAAATAGCCATGACTATCCATTCTGATTGTCCACACTTCACAAAGGATACATCAATGTTCGACTCGCACATTCATATTAAAATGGGCCTTGTAATACTAAAGCTGTGTATATATTATGTGGCTATGTTTATTTGCTCGTTCCTTTTAACATTTGCTAGAGATCGTTGGTCTGCCGCAAGTTATTGACACTAGGTACGAAGTCTGCTTGTGCAAACTTCATGTTTTAGTTTACTTTGTTCACACCAGTTTCTTCATGTACGTTTATTTTAGCAGCAAAGTTATCATTAACCTTGAAGCTATTGAGAACATCAAATAAATTATTTACTTACCGTGTCCTTAAGGATTTGATTTTCCTAATAATTCCTAAAATCGAACCGACTTTATAGACAGAGAAAGTGCCAATATAGCATAGATTTCAATTAACAGTACTTAGCAAGTTATATGGTACAAATTGAGCTAAGTAAACAGACATGATTCACAACAAAATGTGGTCCAGATAACTGTTGGCAGTACGTTTAACTTCCTTTACTTAGATAAATAGATAGATAAGTAAGTTTGTTCTTAAATAATGAAGTCAACTGTAAACGCACCTGGTAACCGGCACCTTACCCTACGCGAGGCGTGTACGCGGGCGTGCAGTCACCAGATACATTCACCGAAAGGGGATAAAACCTACCCCTAACACCTACCCCTACAATAACCTATCCCTAGTTTCCTAATCGTATGTATCTGTATCTGGACCCCTTGTGCGTGTATCCTAGTTAGTGCGTGTGTGTATGTGTGTGTACCTAGCTTTATGTGTACCTACTGGCCCTACCCTACCTGACGTGTCCCTACTGCCCTAGCCCTAACCATAGGGTTCGAACAATATATAAATATATAGATAAGTACGGGATTGTCTGTCACCAGGCGACCTGGGGTGACGGACGGACGGTGGGTAGGAAGGGTGGTGTGTGTACGTCGTGCAATGTACACGGGATGGATTTTCTCACTGCTGGTCAAGCGGACTCACAAGACCAATCGACTGACGGCTAAGGGTTTCCTGGCCGCAGTGAGAGGATGCTAAAGAGCATGGAGTAGCTGCAATAGCTCTTCTAGCGGTTGCTAGGGACTGCTCGTATCTTGCAGCTGCAATAGCTCTTCTAGCGGTTGCTAGGTACTGCTCGGTTCTTCCAGCTGCAATAGCTCTTCTAGCGGTTGCTAGGCACTGCTCGATCTTCTTGGGAGGAGGAGTGATACTCGACTCAGTTCTTGATTCCAATCAATTTATTCACAAATTTCTTACATTATATACATTTTAGTTTTGATGACTTATCAATAATTATTATAATAGTGTGCTGTCGATGTGCAGCCGTGTGTTACCTACCTATTGCCAAAATAATATTAATCATCAAAAATTGTGTTTACTTTGTGACCTAGATTTAATTTAAAACATACAGTTTGTCATGCGACTTGGCTTGTTTACATTTATTATTTTAATATAAGTATTTAGTTAAGAAATTATTATTTTTACATATTACAAATTATTATTAATCTTTAAATTTATCCTAGTGTATATATTGTATAATTTAAAGTAAAATTATTGTTCAATGAGTTGAACATTCTGGCGTCTCTCCAGGGCAGGACTCCAGTTGGTACAGTTCTATTCCGTCAGTGTTCGAGGGATCTTGTTGTCTTCTGGCTGGTTTTCTGGGTGCTACCTGGCTGTAGACTGGGTCGTGATGTTGGCTGGCTGGCTCGTCAGCTGCAGGTCTGTTGTCGTGGTGCTGTAGCTGTACCAGTGACCTTATGCCCCTCGTGATCTGAGGAACACAAAATAATATTAATAAAATTATAGTAACTACTACTATACCTCCTACTGTAGTAGTTATGTAAGTGTGAGAAGTAACTTGGGTCCAGATTGTATTGTCTAGTTTAGTTTGTAAGTTATTTTCGGATTTGACTACATTGTCGAGAATATCTTGTGAACTCTCTATAATTTCGTCTTTGGTTACATTAAATATGGTGCCAGTGCTATTATAGGTGGATATAGAGAAGTCGATTGGTTTTGAAAATGACGCTACGGTTTGAACTGAGATTGTTCTTTTTGCAGCTAATATGTTATTAGTTGTCTTTATAATACAGTTGTCGGCAATCCGTATTACTCCAACATCCCGCAGTTCAATTTCCTCTCTTTGTCCGTCACATATGATCGATGTCAAACTACGGTCTTTAGCTATGAATAACCATGTATTTTGCATATGCAGTTGTTTCCATAACAGTTTGTTAGTTATGTCGAACGTTTTTGATTGACACCTCGTTTGTGTTTGGTTTTTGAAGAGCTGGTTAACAATGCAATTATCATTTGATTGCATGTTCTTCACGGCACTAGGAAAGCAGACGTATGTACTCATACTTTGTAGGCAACTTGTAAATTCTTCATGATCTAAGTCAAAATACTGTTCGTTGTTATAGTCTACGCCAATGTATGATTTTTGTATTTCGACGGTTTGGAATAGCTGGTCCCGTGTTTTTTCAGGAACCGCTGTGACATAGATCATTGTGTATTTTGTTGTGTCCTGTATCGGAAAGTAGGCGTACACTTGGATGTGTGTTTCGTTTTCCGCCATTTTTGTTTCTAGCAGTTGTCGTTGTACTATCTTTAAGTTACTAGGAAGTTTGTTATTTGCCGTATAAATTAGGTTACTGACGTTCTTTGGAGTCAAAATGCTGTATACACTTGATTTCGATAGGTATACATCTAATAATCCAGCGTAATGTTCTGTTATTTCAGTTATGTAATCATTTGCTAACTGATACGTTTCTATTATATGTATATTTACACTGTTTCTGATGACTGCTTGGTACCAATAATCTGTTTCATGTATAAATTGTATGACCTGGTTTAGTTTTGTTTGAAATTTTTGTAGTTTTTTCGTGATTCTATTTTCTGTCTCATTAACTTGTGATACCGTTGATATCATAAACTTCGTTTGTTGATTTGCAGCTTCGATTAGTTGTTGTTGGTTTTTGTTCAGGCTATCTATGTCCCTGTAGACCTCGTCGTTTACGCCAAAAACTGATGTTAATATCTGTCCTAATATACCTCTCTTCTTTCTTTTGGTTTGGTTTGCTTCCATTAGGTATTCTTTTGTTCTTTCGTACTTTGACTCGGATTCTTTTAAGTAGTGGTGGAATTGTTCACAATGTGTCGCATTTTTGGTTGTATTTTTTGCTATTTCACAAAGGTCGTCGAACTGTGTCACTGCTTTCTTTATTTGTCTAAGGTTTTGTTCAATCTGTTCTTTTTCGAAGTTTGTCTCTATTCTAAAGACTCCTCTGTCAATGCATGCAGTCCCGATCTGTTCTACATAAAATCCTGGTTTTATTTTAATCATTGTATAGGTTGATGTTACGTTGGCAAATAGTTGTAGGCATGTAATCAGGAACGTGAACCATTGCCATCCCTTTTTATATGTATGACTCCTGGTTTGTCGTTTATTCTGTTTTACGATAACATTTGATTGTACTGTTGTACTCGTATTACTTGGTTTAGTGCCGCTGTCGTTTTCATTGATTGGTAGAGGAACAAGTTTATGTATTGCACGTTTTTGAGTTGAACCAGAGGACTTCTGTAGGGTTACAACTCTTGTGAGGTCATCATTGCCCGGATGTATTTCTTTTACTTTTGCCAGTGGCCATTTGCTGGGACTTATGTTTTCATCTTTCACTAGTACTAATGTTCCGATCGTTAAGTTTTCGTTGTTTGTTTTCCACTTGTATCTCTGTTGTAATTGATGTAAATAATCGTGTGTCCAGCTTTTCCAAAAATCTCTCTTCATCTTTTGAATCTGTTTCCACCTGAGTAGTAGATCAGTGCTAATATTTGCCAGGGGATCTGGTATTCCTACTGCCTCTCGTCCTATTAGGAAATGACTTGGTGTGATCACTACGTTGTCATTTATATCTTCGCTTTGTGCGCATAACGGCCTCGAGTTAAGGCATGCTTCGATCTGGTACAGGAATGTTATCAATTCTTCGTAGGTTAATGTTTGTTCTCCTATCACTCTGCGTAAGTTGTGCTTCATGGATTTTACTCCCGCTTCCCAAATTCCGCCAAAGTGAGGAGACGAAGGTGGTATGAAATGCCATTGTGTTCCTATCGTAGTTATTGTCTGTTGGAATTCATTTGACTGAGTTATTTCCAGTATTTCTTTGTAAAGGTGGTTGGCAGCTCCCACAAAATTAGTTGCATTATCGCTGTACATGTGAGAAACTGGACCTCTTCTTGATGTGAACCTTTGCATTGCGGCTATGTAGGACTCGGTTGATAAATCACCTACTAGTTCCAAGTGTATTGCTTTCGTTGCTAGGCAAACAAATACTGCAATGTATCCTTTGTACGACTTGTGTCCTCTTCCTTTCATTGCTCTTACTTGTACAGGACCAGCAAAATCAACACCTGTGTGACTAAATGGGTATGATTCGGTTACTCTAGCTTTTGGTAATGTGCCCATTTTTTGATGTAGGGTTGTTGCTTTGTATCTTATGCATTTTACACATTTGGATATATAACTCTTTATTCTTTTCTTTCCTCCTAATATCCAATATCTTTGTCGTATGTAGGCTAAAGTTAACATGTTTCCTCCATGTAAGGTTTTCATGTGAGCATCGTGAATTATTATCCATGTGACGTGGTGATCGCTTGGTAGTAGTATAGGATGTTTTTGGTTATATGGAAGGTTTGAATTATGAAGTCTTCCTCCGACTCTCATTATCTTGTCTTCTTGATTTATAAATGGATCTAAGCTTGTTAGTCTATTATTTTTTTCTAGTGATATCCCTTTTGTTAATGTTTTGTACTCTTTTTGAAAAACTTGTTGTTGTACTAGTGCTATTATTTTGTTTGTTGTAATAGCTAATTCATCACAACGTAAGGGTTCTGTGCTTTTTTCCATATTCTTAAATCTGAAGCAGTATGACAGTATTCGTACCATTCTTTGGAAACTTGAAAATCTCTCCCATATTTCATTCTGTGGTTCGGTAGTTGTTGCTAAGTTAATGTGAACGGTTTTTTTTATCTCTTCACATATTTCAGGGATAGTTTTAGTTATTGGCAGATTTTTGGTTTTTAACCATGTTGGGCCATTCCACCATAGTGTAAAGTTGTGAAATTTTTTTGGTTCTATTCCTCTCGAAATTACGTCCGCCGGGTTATTTGACGTTATGACGTGATTCCATTTTGCTTGTGGTAATAATTTTTGTATCTCAGCTACCCTGTTGGCTACAAACGTTTTCCATCTTGTAGCTTCACCTTTGACCCAGCCTAATGTAATCATTGAGTCCGTCCAACAATAAACTTCTGTGTTTGTAAATTTCATTGTTGTTATGACCTTCTCCATAAGTTGGGCGAGTAACAGTGCAGCACATAGTTCTAGTTTTGGTAGTGTTGTCTTTTGTTTCAGCGGTGCCACTTTTGATTTTGCTTGTAATAGTGTAACTTCGTACGAGTTTTCATTGATTTGCACTCGACAGTATACCACGGCCCCGTATGCTTTTTCCGATGCATCACAAAAGCCGTGTAACTCAACTTTAGTTTCATCTGTGGTATGACACCATCTTGGTATTGAAATTGCTTCTAACATTTTCATCTGGTCTTGTAATCCAATCCATCTGTCTTTGGTTACGTTATCTACAATCTGATCCCAGTCTAGGCCTTTAGTCCATAGTTCTTGCATTATCAGTTTCATGGTTATTATAACTGGTGCAAGCCAGCCCAGTGGATCAAAAAGCTTTGCGATTTCTGACAGGATGAATCTTTTTGTTGGATTCTCTTTTTTGTTTATCGTAATTTGGAATTGGAAACTGTCTTCTTTTGGTGACCATAGAACTCCTAACGACTTTCTTGTTTCGTCCAGTGGAATTTTTAACATCTTATCCTCTTGTTTTTCTTTTGGTATGTTATTTAATAATTCTTCACTGTTTGATGACCATTTCCTTAGATTAAATCCACCTCTTCTTAACAACTGTATCAATTCGTTTTGTAACTTCTTCGTTGCTTCTACAGACCTGGCCCCCGAGAGAACATCGTCGACGTGGAAATCTTGTAACGTTATTTCGCTTGCATTAGGATACTTCTGTCGTTCATCTATAGCCAGTTGTTGCAAAGTTTTGACTGCTAAGTATGGTGCCGATGCAGTTCCGTATGTAACGGTGGTTAGTTCATATTCATCGATTTGATGTTTTGGAGACTCTCTCCATAGGATTCGTTGATATGGCAGGTCTTCTTCATTTACGTTTATAAAACGATACATTTTCTCAATGTCTGCCATAAAAACAATTTTATGTCTTCTCCATCGTAATAGTATTGTAGTTAAGTCTGATTGTAGTCTTGGTCCTGTCAACATATTCTCATTTAAGCTAATATTTGTGCTTGATTTACTCGAAGCATCAAATACCACTCTTAGTTTTGTAGTTAATGACTCTTCTTTAATCACTGGTTGATGAGGAATGTAGTACTTTCCTTGGTAATAGTCTACTTTAGGTACTTTCCTCATGTGACCCATTTCTAAGTATTCGTTTAGAAACTCTTGGTATCTTTCTTGTAGTGTTTTGTCTTTGGCAAACCTTCTTTCTAATTGTAGTAGTCTAGCCGCCGCTTTCTTTCGTGAGTCTCCATAATCTACGTCTGGATTTTTGAATGGAAGTCTCACCGTGTAGGACCCATCTATATTTCTGGTAGTTGTTGTCTTGTAAAAGTCTTCACATTGTTGGTCATCGCTAGATAGTTCGTGATTGGCTGGAATTTCTTCTAATTCCCAGAATTTGGTTAATTGTTCTATTTCGTTCGTTCTTGATGTCATAGTAGTAACTTTCATTCTATCTGTAGTGTGGCTACTGACGAACCCGGATAGAACCCATCCAAAATGTGTGTCTTGGGCTATTATGTCGTCATTAATCTTGTATAGCCCTTGTAGTAGTAGTTTGCTATAGTCTTGAGCTCCCAATATTACGTCGATTGGGCCTCTTTTATTGTAAGTTGGATCGGCTATCATTTTGTTTTCTAACTGCCTTTCCTCTAATTGTGGTATATTGGTACTCGGTATGGCACCAGTTAGTTTTGGAAGTATTATTAGTGTAGTTATTAGCTTGAATTCACTCGGAAATCTTGGTTGTAATTTCACTTCAATGGAGTAATTCGCTATTTTGGGTTTTTCGTCAGCTATCCCCGTTACTTCAACGTGTGTTCTGTTCCTCGGGTAAGCTAGTAGTTGAGCTACTGTTTCCGTGCAAAAGGACGCTTCTGAGCCTTGATCACACAGTACTCTTAGTAATTGGGTTGTACCATCGATTGACTTGACATTTACTAGCGCTGTAGCTAGTAGCGTAGTTTTTGGTAGTGTCGTTGTCGTATTTGTATGCATATTGTTTGTTCTAGTTGTAGTTGTATTCTTAGATGTATTGGTTTTTTCGTTCTTCGTATATCTAGTTGGCTTATGGTTTTCTTGGTGTAGGTAGGAATGGTGTCCTAACCTTCCACAGTGTTGGCAAGTCTTTGTACTCATACATTCTTCTGATTGGCTGTGCGCCAAGCAATTCCTGCATATTCCTTTCTCTTTAACTGCCTTGTATCGTTCTTCTACTGATAGTTGTTTAAATTGTATGCATTGGTATATGGTATGGTATGGTTTTTTGTTACAATACCAACAATGATTGTTGTCTGACCTCTTGTATGGGCCTGGTGTGTCGTATCTTGTCTTGTAATTTGTTTTTGTTTGTTTGCTTATCGTAGTTGTTGTCTGTAAGCATTGGAATCGTTTCTCTAGGAATTCCATCATCTCATCAAACTTTTGTGGCTTGTTAGGTTCGGTTAATTGTTGTTCATACTTTTCGTTTGTTTCAGAGTCCCACACTCTACTGAGAATTCTCCCCAGGATGGGGTCCCATGTAGTTGTGTCTATGTTTTGACGTCGAAGTGCTTCTATGTTTTGGTTTATCGTATCATGTACACTTTTTAAGTTGGCTGCAGTGGCGTGATTTATCTTTGCTATATTGAGAATGTTATCTACGTGCTTCGCTATTATAATTCTTTCGTTTCTATATCTTCTGTTAAGTAGCGTCCAGGCTGCATCGTAGTTCGCGTCACAAACTGTCAAGTGCTTAATGAGCATTAAAGCCTCGCCTCGTACGTGTGTCTTAAGGTACTGCATTTTTTCTGTCGCTGATAATGACTTATCTTCATGTATGATTTTTAGAAACAAGTCGTAGAATGAATCCCATGACTCATAGTTGCCGTCGAAAACTGGAATAATTATTCTTGGCAGGTTACTTTTGTGCTCACTGTTCCCCACTCTTTTTGTGTTACTTGCTTTAGCCGTAATACGCTCAATGATTACATCGTAATCTGTTTGCGTTTTTTCAAACAAGTTATCTCGAAAGTAGCTGTGGTCTAAGGTGCTGTCTTCCATTAGAATGAGTAGGTGAGTTTCCTCTATGTCTTGCCATTGCTTCTCTATATTTTTCGCCAGTGATTCCCAGTACCATACGGGTTTATCTTCTGTTAACGCTTGTGTAGCTGTTTGTAGTTTCTTCTGCATTTGTGTGATACGATAGAGTTGAATGAAGATTTTAGGTGAGTTTGCATCTTGACATTCATTTTCTTCGATGTCTTGTGGTTCATATAGTTTGCCTAGCAACTGTAGTCGCTTCTCGCATTTTGCTAAGTACTCCATAGTTTGATTGACGAGTGACTTGATGGATTCGTAGTAACTTGTAGTAATGTACTTATGATCAACTAGTACTTGTTGATTTCTAAGTAACTCGTGATTGGTAGTAGTTCTGTTGAGTATTTCTGTGAGTCGAGCCCTCCGTTCGTTAATGTACTTGTCAGTTTTTCTTGTGTTTGGGTCTTTTTTAAGATTTGTAAGTATTCGTTTGATTTCGTTGTAGTCCGCCTCTTGGCTTCTGATAATACGATTGATTTCTTCAATGTCCATATTTTCCATAGTGTTTTGTTTCGTTGCTTCCTTTTGCTGTAGGTATATTCAATCTGTTGAACGTTCCGTAGCTGCTTGGTTGAGAAAATCGCAGCGCGGTAGTTGGTGGTAATACGTCTTTGTATGTCAGTCAACCTACGGGGACAAGAGGAGCGCGATTTTTACTGGTTCGATTTCCCAACGGGGCGCGATTGGTGTCCCGTCGCGAAACCAAAAAAAACTCGAAGGACCAAATGTAAACGCACCTGGTAACCGGCACCTTACCCTACGCGAGGCGTGTACGCGGGCGTGCAGTCACCAGATACATTCACCGAAAGGGGATAAAACCTACCCCTAACACCTACCCCTACAATAACCTATCCCTAGTTTCCTAATCGTATGTATCTGTATCTGGACCCCTTGTGCGTGTATCCTAGTTAGTGCGTGTGTGTATGTGTGTGTACCTAGCTTTATGTGTACCTACTGGCCCTACCCTACCTGACGTGTCCCTACTGCCCTAGCCCTAACCATAGGGTTCGAACAATATATAAATATATAGATAAGTACGGGATTGTCTGTCACCAGGCGACCTGGGGTGACGGACGGACGGTGGGTAGGAAGGGTGGTGTGTGTACGTCGTGCAATGTACACGGGATGGATTTTCTCACTGCTGGTCAAGCGGACTCACAAGACCAATCGACTGACGGCTAAGGGTTTCCTGGCCGCAGTGAGAGGATGCTAAAGAGCATGGAGTAGCTGCAATAGCTCTTCTAGCGGTTGCTAGGGACTGCTCGTATCTTGCAGCTGCAATAGCTCTTCTAGCGGTTGCTAGGTACTGCTCGGTTCTTCCAGCTGCAATAGCTCTTCTAGCGGTTGCTAGGCACTGCTCGATCTTCTTGGGAGGAGGAGTGATACTCGACTCAGTTCTTGATTCCAATCAATTTATTCACAAATTTCTTACATTATATACATTTTAGTTTTGATGACTTATCAATAATTATTATAATAGTGTGCTGTCGATGTGCAGCCGTGTGTTACCTACCTATTGCCAAAATAATATTAATCATCAAAAATTGTGTTTACTTTGTGACCTAGATTTAATTTAAAACATACAGTTTGTCATGCGACTTGGCTTGTTTACATTTATTATTTTAATATAAGTATTTAGTTAAGAAATTATTATTTTTACATATTACAAATTATTATTAATCTTTAAATTTATCCTAGTGTATATATTGTATAATTTAAAGTAAAATTATTGTTCAATGAGTTGAACATCAACTTTGATAAAAATCAAATTGTTCAAATAAAGTCTGACTATATTCTGTCTGATGTAATACCTATTGATAGATTAGTTTTTGTTTATTTCTTGCCGTATGATGTGTTTAATAAAAATCTCTGGTATTCAATTAGAATGTTCTATTACACCATTAGACAAAAAACTTATTCAAACTTAACGAATCTTCAAAGAACAAAAAATAAACAACAGGTTGTTTGTACAAAAGACCCGTCTCGCCGCGCCGTTAGAATTTAAATATACCTACTAATACTGGACGTGTCTATAGTCAAATAAATTAGTATATTCGTATCGGTTACGCAAAAGTCGCCTCATCTGTATACAGCCTTCGATCGAAGCCTCCGACAGTTGGCCGCGGACGGTGCGCCGGCGCACAAGCGCGACACGAATATTACAGACTTCGCACTTCATTTCGTACATCGTGTTGTGATTTGTGAGTGCATCTGGACTAATCTACTCTTTATATGGATCGATAAAGGGATAGATCGTAACAGTTCAGTGTTTGGATGAGTTTATAATCCGGTAAGTTGACTGTTGAAGTCATTTTTCAACTATGTTTCCATACATAGGAACTATATTATAGCTGACATGTCTTATCAGTTTTACAATTATGGTATTTCTAAACGATTGTCGTTGACATATTGTTATACTTTTACTATTGATTGTAGATTAACTGCTTTAGTTATCATACTTAACTGTATTTGTTCTTAGATCTTTTCTACTTTGATATCAAGTTTTCCCGTGGGAGCCTCTAACTTCTTTGACTTGAACAGTACCGCTTTCAGTTTAGTAGTTTATTGTGTTCAGCTTTTTGTTTTGGAACAATTAAGCGGTATCATTCTTCAACCATCGATGGAGCATAAATGTATTGTTCAATATTTGAATATATTATTTAATTCTAATCTTATAACTTGCACATTTTATAATATAAAAACTTATTTTGGTAATGATGATATTATCATGCTTCTAAAAACGTAAATTTTATACCGTAGAAGACCGCCTTGAAAACCTGTTCAACAAATTCTCAACAAGCATTCTTAGTAGCTAGTTAGTAAACGTTCTTGTTTATACAGTTGCTTATTTATATTATTGTATTTAACATAATACGGGGTGAATTTTCAAAATTGGCTCAAAATCGCCACTGGCGAATTTGACATAAATCAACTGCATCATTAGATTCATAAAACAATAACTACTCTATCAAGGAACCAGTGATTTTATAAGACTTTTATTACTGTACCAATAGATGGTTTGTAGTCAATAGTGTAGATACCTACCTACTTGTTCAACATCTAAGAAAGATTCACATAAATTAAGACAATAAATCAAAGAATTTTTAATTTTTGTTACAATAGGCCTCGTGACTCGATTGAGAATTTTTTTGCCCTAAAACCACGTGTAAAATTCTAAATTAAAAAGTCTGTCACCAAGAAACTTAAAATTACCCTAGCCGTTACAGGACAACCTGAAAAACGGATAAACTGTGGCCTTTTTTTTAAAGATAAAATCAAAACTTAACACAACGCAAAAATAAGTTCTTAGTAAGCTTAACATGCCAAATAATAAACCTAGGAACATGCAATTTCTACTGTATATCTTAGAAGATAATCACTTACGGTGGGGTATTATTGTGGACAATTGTCGTGTGACTTTAGCCCATTAGTTCACGGTTATCTTACACAGTAAAGGGTCAACCCTTAGGTTGTTGTTCACCATCTTATAAATACTATACGTATGGATATGGTAGGCAAGGGGATTGTTCTCCACTTCTACGCGACAAACATTCATTCTTGTTTCTCTAAATTATTATGACGCTTCAATTTATAAGTTCTAAGATATATAGTTGTTTAGTAATCTGGGGGCACGGCAGTGCCCCCACCAAGTCGAGCAAAAAAGCGCCACGGCCGTAACATCCTTTTCTCGAAACAGTTCAGGCCATTTTCAACTCCCTATAACTTCGTTGTGGATAAAACTAAAAGCCTGAATTTTCAGTAACCAAGCAGGCATTGTATAGACACGGTATATTTGAAATTTGATTCAAGTTGAACCAGTAGTTTAAGAATTATAACAAGTCAAAGTTCTTAATTTTGTCATTAGCATGTTTCGTCCCACATTTGGGAAAAAACCTCCCTTTCTTCCTTCCAGTCAATTGCGATATGTGGTCAGGCATCGAGTTCAATTTTCCATCTTCCGCGTAAATAATAAAAAAGTTACTTAATTGTGAAATTAAATGAGATTGTCTCATTTCATCAAATGTTAATTTGTTAATATAATAACTCTGAATCAGTTTAAAATTATACTTTCATTTCAACAAGAAGTAATTAGTTGCAACTTGATTTAATGACAATTTTTATAGATGAATGCTGAAGTCAACGTACTTACAATATTTCACATTAATTATAATTGAAATAGAGTGAAAACTTAAAGTTGATTAAGTTATTTATTAATCGATATTGGTTATATACATATAGTTTAAACCAAAATATGAAATGGTTCTAATAAACAAGAATAATATCTAAGTTAAGAATACTGTTTCCCTTGTTATATAAGATGAAATTTGAATACATACACAAACACTGCTCCATATTTCACTTGCCTTAGTTGTGACTTGTAATACCTGCTTATTTAGTATTTACCTATTAACTAAAAGCAAATAAATACATTGAATTGAATCAATCTTTTTTCTATATCAAAAATTAATAGAGTAATTTGAGCAGTACCTACCTACGAGTAAAAACCACAAATTGGTTTTACATCTAATAGATGATTTATGCAGCGTCTATAATATAATAACAACTATAATTCATAATATTTAGATCGCCGTAGTCCCGGGGACATGTATTAGATTGAGATTAGATGACTTGCCCAGAACCTATAACCCAGCAGAGAAAAGAACTCGTCAATACCTACATCTGGAGTTTCTGGAGTCAACTAAGCCACGTGTTTCATCACAATGTTCCCAACCAAATCGGTTGAATTTGTACGTAAAGACAAACAAACACATTTTTGCATTTATAATGTTAGTAGGAATGTTTAGTTATAGTAAGAAAATCTATTGGTGTGCTATTGGTACTCAGCCAGCCGAGATTCCTACCTCGGGACGATAAAAACTTAAAAACTTCTATAGATACACATTAAATCAAATTGAAAAAAACAGCGCACTCCGGGAGTGCAGGCAGAAGTGAAAACAATAAACTTGTTATTTCTCATAGAATATTTCTTTAAACGATCTGCTACTGCCATCTATTAGCACTCACTTAAACAAATATAGTTTATTTTTTATTCGCAGTAAAAAATTTAAATCAGCGCCATCTACATTCGAATAGCGGTACTAAGTTTCTCAATTTGTGTAATAGATGGCAGTATAAGTTAAACAAAAAGACTAACACAAATAAAATCCCAAGTAGCACGTTAGTGAATTTTGGAACTTATTTTGCAACTGTAGGTAGCATATTAGTGATGCAAGAGTGTTTGGTATTACTTAAAGATGCAAACAGCACTCGAATTTGCAAATGAGTAACTCTTATCACTAATGGTTGCTTTAGAGGGATTTTTGTTTCTTCTTTATTACCTATGGTAGCATTAAGCCGAATCTATTACTCATAGGCGCATAAAGGTTTTAATTTTCTCTCTTTTAGAACTCAAAGAAGCATATGACATCTTAAAATCCCCCCTAAAGAACTGTGCCCTAATAGGTGGTATTTTTCCCTCATTTGGCACCTTTAGTACTAAATAAGTAGTATATATGAGTTATTTATCACTTGTAGTGGCTTAAGAGTTATTATTGAAGCTCATTTGGAACCTTAGTGTAATTGCCTTTGTAAGGTCTAATATACTCTTATATGCCACTGTAAAGCGTATATCGGTTCCATTTTTTTCTCATTTAGAACCACAAGATCTAATTAAAATAATAACGGGTCAAGTGCGAGTCGTACTCACGCGCTGAGGGTTCCGTACATTAGTTTCATTCCAGACAGTTACAGATAGTGTCAGACAGTTCCAAACAGTGCCAGACAGTGCCAGACGGTGCCAGACGGTGCCAAACTGTACCAGACAGTACCGGACAGTACCGGACAGTACCGGACAGTACCGGACAGTACCGGACAGTACCGGACAGTACCGGACAGTACCGGACAGTACCGGACAGTACCGGACAGTACCGGACAGTACCGGACAGTACCGGACAGTACCGGACAGTACCGGACAGTACCGGACAGTACCGGACAGTACCGGACAGTACCGGACAGTACCGGACAGTACCAGACAGTACCAGACAGTGACAGACAGTTGCACAGACAACAGACAGTTGCACAAACAGTTGACAGACAGTTGCACAGACAGTTGTACAGACAGTCCTCGACTTTACAAAATAGTAAATTTTACTTTTTTTTTACTTTATTAACCTTCACAATGGGTTTTGTACCCGTCTTGAGGATCCCCAATTCAAAGTAGAGACAGCAAGACCTGTGAAGTGAAAAATATCACTACTAGGTACTAATGAGTGATTTTTGGGCTTAAGAGTTCCAATAAGGTAACAAATGAGTGAAAATAAGAACTAAAAGGTCTACTTTAAATCGCCATGTTTAAAAATAATAACCTTGAAAAGCATTTTGTTTAATGGTATTTTACTACAACAACATTTAACAAAATAAGTTTTAATAACTGTTGTTGACATTATACTTTTTGTGAAACTATAATGTTAGGTTTTTAACAACCAAATTGTTGTAAAGTATTATCTTATTTATTTGATCAGCATATATTTTTTGATATTTTTTGATTAAATTGTAGGCGCATCAAAATTTACTTAGTAAATATACCATGGTTTCACGATAAAAAACCATTTGCAAGGGCTCCATGATATTATGCTGCGGTTTACACGTACATTTTTAATACTCACCAAATAGATGCAATATGGCTGTCACAATTAACACAATAGAACAAAGCACACCGTTTTTCGTTTATCTCCGCCGAAAATAAGACTAGTTATGACAAATTAATCACTCAACGAATGAATGTATCGCTTTATCGTTCAATCATTCATTCACAGCGCGCAATTTGCACCGTTAGTTCCAAGTACCACTCAGGGTAACAATTCGAACTCTTATGCAACGCTTCTGCAACTATAAATGAGTTGCAATTTTTCTCCCTTTGGTAATATATAGGTTGCATATAGGTTCTAACCACCTATATAGAACTTAATCAAGGTGGATTTTATTACTAAAGGTTCCAAAAAAATACTATATGCAAGCTATTTGTTACCAAATGTGTTACTTGGGATCTCATCTGTCGCGTCAAAATCTGTCGCGTCAAAATCTGTCGCGAGAACGGCTGAAAATGCTCACCCACAAAAGTGCCCAACGCGCCATAAGAAGTTTTTACTTCAACAGCAAGTGAAAGATACAATTGCGTAATTCGCTAATTAATTCTCATAGTAATAAAACCTCTTTACCTTTTAATTGTTATTGTAACTAATCGAAGCATACAGAAGTCTGTCTCTATTTACGTAACAAATTCTTGCTCAAAAATAAATGATCGTTTGATTTCAAGTAACTGTATCATATCACAGTAATACATAACATAAATTATGTAATCAAATGTTAGTTATGTACCTAAATAATAATTTTAGTTATTACTAGATGCAGAATGAAATAGGTGTAAATTAGAAGTGAAACTAAACGGTGTAACTATTGAAAGTAATTTGAAAGTCAGTAACCAAGTCAATATTTTAGATATTTTAAAATTAAATATTTAAATAGACTTGATGTTTGTGCACTTAAATAAAAAGTTCTTAGTGTTTAGATGTTAGCTTGTGAAAATATAGAAATGGGGAAAGCTTCTAACCTAACGCTCTGTAAGACATGACCGGATTCATGAATGTCTTACAACGGTTTTAGGTAAACACTAATTAGGTAAACTTTTTTCTTAAACTGAATATGTATTGTTGTACTTAGTGGGTAAAATTATCATTCCTAACCATTATTTCATAACTAAATATTCTAGTTATCTCTTGTGAATTTGTGTTCCGTGAATTGTGGTGAATGTTTTTGTTGCGCGCACGCAGCCTGCCTGTGATTGGTATATTAGCATTCTTAAGACATGCGCTCGCGTTGAAGGATTCGTCCTTTTACTGCATTGATTGGGCTTTTCCTATATTCACAATGGTTTTCCTGTAGAAATATTGCCAAAATCATTGATAGAATGAAAATATAAACCTTGAGTTCATAATATTAATTCCGCGTAGGTTAATATGTAATGTCTGAAAGGAAATAAGTGAACGTATTTATTTTTATGATTGTTTTACACAAAACCTTATCCTTTCAGGATTAATTAAGTACTTCTACGATGTATGTAGGTTAAGTGAAGGGCCCATACCATTAGCCCATGCTAAATTCATTCGCTTTGAAAGGAATAAACTTGTTATATCAACACAAAAGCTACTTAGATTTCTCGAGGACGAATAACGGGATTTAGAGACGTGAACGTCTCGCAAACACAAATATTTACGAGTGTTTGCGTGTAAGGCTTTTGAGGTACCCAGGGACCGTTTGTTTCTCAATCATATTACTGTCGTAGCTACGTTACTTGTAGTTTCTAGTACGAACAGGGGTTTGATACGAGAGGGATGCTTTGCGTTGACATCATGATAACAGGCATAAGAGTTCGTTCAATCCAAACGTCACGTCACGAGTAGGGCTATTCTCTATCCAGTGGCTAACTCGGTGGACATCAATTTGATATGCACTTTGCAGTAAGTATATTGCTGTTTTCCTAAAATGATGGTGATTACCACGTAACGTCATAGCAGCAATGTACTGCAAAGTGCATATCAAATTGATGTCCACCGAGTTAGCCACTGGATAGAGAATAGGCCTACTGTTCTTCAGTTGTATGGGTGGTCTAAGATTGAAGCCTACCACGCCCACCCATTTAGCTCTTATGGTAGTGGTTGGTTACTTTTTTCGGGAAAAACGGGACTCTTTTACTAAGATTCCACAGTCCGTATGTTTGTCTGTCACCAGGTTGTATCTCGTAAACCGTGATAGACACTTCAATTTTTCAGAGGTGATGCATTTCTGTTGCCGCTATAACAACCTATACTAAACCCAGAATATAACGGTACGGAACTCTTCGAGCCCGAGTCAAACTCGCACTTGGCCGATTTTATTCTTCTGACTTCTGTCTTTTTCATAACAGTTATCAGTTTTAAAGACGATTCAATGTAATTTCATGCCAATGATTCCAACTAAATAAAGAAACTTTAACTTGACAACGTTGGCCCTGTACCCGCTACCTCCCGCTACGTGTCGTCGTGCGTGTCTGATTTAATGCTGAGATCTGTTGTCTTTGAAGACCATTTCGACATGTCGTCCGATAACGCCACTAACTATGAGATTGGTATTTTTCCTTAGTTTTGCAACGCACATCATTACGCTGCAGGTACGGCACGCTATTTTTCCTCATAACAATGGAAATTCTCTGTCGGAATATAATTAAAGCAATTTCCTTAATACCGTACGTGTTATCAAGACCTACACTCATTATTGACAAGTATACCGCGGTCCATTGTTCAAAGATAGCCTCATGTGAAACTGAAAAATATCGTAAAAACTCACATCAATTTATTTTCCTTTAGTACAGTCGGATAGCAACAGTTAATACTCACCATAGAGTTCTAAAATAACTAATATGGTACGGAGGCTGCGGGTGATAAGGATTACCTGCCACCCTAATTAAAAACTAAATATTTCGTAAAAAAAATAAGAAAAACTACTTAAAAATAGGTCATTAAATAAAGATTTGCTTTATTGTCAATCTGAAAAACAATTCATATGTTTATTTTCTTGTTATTTTGTTGATAATATCGAGGTTTTAAAAAAAATTTTAATGGCCCTTGTTACCCGCAGGTACCTTGTTTTATTAATTTATTTAAATTTAAAGTCTTTGCAAAACAAGCAATTTTAGAATCCTACTTTGGGCCTCTATTTGTTGTCTGACGGTACTTTAGTATCGAATAGAAACTTTGTTTAGAATTTTGGTCAGTGTTGTACCTGTAGGTACTCTGGTTAGAGTGAGTGTTAAGAATTAGAAAGCGGACGTCTCATTTAGCCTTTACCATATAATTAGTTGCCCTTGTTTCACTCAATGCCTCGTTGTCTAGCCTTCCAAATGTTTCTGTTGTCAAGGAACAAACCTTGAATATTTGACCATCGACGTGGTAAACATTAAGAGCGAAAGAAAATAAATTTTATTTCTACCTAGTTTACTACAGGTATGAACTTGTACCATTTTCTAAATTGATCACTGGTAGTCAGTTGATGAATTGAAGTGCCACTGACCATTGGTGGTGAATTTTGCGATCCGGTGAAAAAAATCAAAATATTTCGGGCCAAGTTCAGGGGAATATGCCACGACAATTCTCACTATCCCCCATTTGGGGGAATGCATTCTAGTTAAGATATACTTTGGAGGATAGTGTAACTGTCAATTCTCCCTATCCCCCAAATAGGCTAGCTAGATTATCAATTTGGGGGATAATGCCACGCCATTTTTTTTGGATATTTTGGTTTAGTGTTTGACCATTATCACACCCGATGGTAGGTGACAATGCGGCATAAGATGCGCTTTTCTAGAAGATACCTGTTCAATAATAATGTAGTATGGGTGTAATGTGTTATGGGTGTAACGTAATCAGTCGGTATTTTGGTTCCATTTTTAACCCCCGACGCAAAAAGAGTGTGTTTGTAGCTCCCAAATGAATAAACCGATTTTGTTTTTGTTTGAAAGTTGAATTAGTCGGAAGTGTTCTTAGTTATGTTTGATTAAAATCTGTTCAGCCGTTCAAAAGTTATGTGCAATTTTCCTTGTTATTTTGAATCATCAGAAATATTTTAAAATCTAAGACTGGCTACTTTAAAGCAATTTCCTTTAAAATCTTAGATGGTTTGAAGTGTTTGGCTAGATTCGAAGCTAAGTGCAGTGTTTATATATTCAAGTCACGAAGCGGAGAGTGCAAGTTGGATGAACTTGGCACATTCCATGCAAATTCCATGTGTTTGACTTGTCGTCTCCCTAAATAAGAAACAAATATTATCTACTAGCTGTCGCCCGTGACTTTGTGTACGTGGTAGTTTTGTTTTATACAGAGTTATTGGAAATTATACTAGCAAGTTGTTGAGGGCTACTTCTGTGCACCTAAACAAACAACTTTTGTTCTACGACTTTTGGAAATTCGAATTTTTTTTCGAAATTTTAAGGTTAGGTTTACCTGAAAATCAGCTGTTCCATGCACGGAGAGGTCATTAACCTTAAAATTTTACTTATTTTTTAAGTTGCGGTGCAGTAGTTTTTGAATTTATAGCGAACAGTCAGACAGACGCGGCGGAGGACTAAGTTTTATAATATGTAGTGATGAAGAGATTCTTATAAGAAAGGAGGTTGTTCTAAACGTCTAGGCAAGCATCCTATGTTCTACAACTTTTGAAAATTCGTTTTTTGTTTTCGTTATGGTTATATTCACTCAAGAATCAGCTGTTTCTTACAGTTAGAGGTCATTGTCCTTTGGATTATATTTGTTTATTGAGTTTCGACTACTATTCCAAACATTACTTAACTGTTCCTTATCGTCGAAAACAGCTGATTTCCATAAACCCTCAAAATTTTCAACAAAAAATCGAATTTTCGAAAGTCATAGCACAAAATTTTTCATAAAGTGTTGAAACCTTGCGTTGTAATTGTAACTTGTATACTACACACGTTGTATACTTATATATATTGATGTACCATGATATTTGATATGTTGTTTTGTATATTTACCTGTTTAATTACCTTCTATCACCTCTCTGCATTCTAAATAAAGATAGATACGAAAGCAAATTACATAAAATTTATTGCTAAAAACAAGTTTGTCTAACGTAATAAAAATAATCTCAAATATCGTGATCATTTCATAAGCCTTTGGCACTATGTATTATAATTACTTAATTTAATTTCCTTTAGCATTTTTTAAATTAGTAGTCAATATCTAAAAAGCTAATATTTGTCGTAAACGAAAACGTATCGAATTTGAATAATGTTCCAAGAAGGCCATGATCTTCTACGTAGCTTTCTTCTTAGAAAATATATATCAAGGTTTACTGATTTGATCAGTTAATTATTTCGTTTCTTAACTTCATCTTACTAAAGTTTAGTAGTTAATTATTTTATGTTCAAAAGATCAAATTATAGGGCCACCGTCATGCCCACCGTGGTTCAAGAAGTAATTCTATAAACCGTGGCAAGTTCATATTTTTATTAGTTTTGTAAAACATTTTTATCCCTCCAGTACATTTGATTAAAAAAAATGCTTCAAATCAAATAAAACTGACCATCCACATGTGCGTCGACCACTGTGGGCCTTAGCCACGAACCTTTTAAAATTGCTATCCCTAGTTAAATTAACTAACGGAAAACGACAACCCGGCAGACCACGTCGAAGGTGGCGCGACGACTTGGACAAATTTCTGGCAGATTGGCAATATCGCAAGATCGCGATCAGTGGAAGGGGAGTAGAGAGGCCTTTGCCCTGCAGTGGGACACTACAGGCTCATAATAATAATAATAATAAGCCCGCAGGGCACCTTGAGGCGAGGTGACGGGGAGTAGCGACCCCGCGGTCCCGAGTGCTCCTGGGGGAAGCAACCGTTCCTCATCTCCGGCTGGCCTTAGTTGGCTGATCGGAGTGAACAATGACGAGGAAGCGGTCCCCCGCCTCTGGCTTGCCTTCACCGGCCGTCCAGAGTGGAGTCGCAAGAGTATATTCGAAGGATATATGCCATACGTAAGTGGTGAGTGGGCCAGGTAGGCTGGACCCTCAGGGAGCCCGTGACCTGAGTTTAAAACCCAGTGTGGCGTCACTATCCTTAAGCCACTCTCGTCCCTGTTGCCCCCTTGCTGTAATTTACTCAGCTGATTAGGGTGGCCCAGTTTGAGAGTTGGCGAGTCTCCGCCTGCCACTTTTACATGTTTGTTGAACATTGTTACGGCAGGCGCCATAGTACCCATAGTTCCCCAGTATCCAGTCCATTACCATCCCATCACAATAGCCCAAGTAGTAGTTTTCTCCTGTAGTTTATCAATAGTTCTATTCAAACCGGAGGTTGTCCTTGGCTGCATTTTATAGTGCAGACAGGGATAATCGCCGGTTTGATGTTCACATCATACTTTGCCATTAAACTTGTTATTGTAAAGGGCCTCTACGTGTTGGCTTCGGCCCCACGCATGCCTTCCAAAGGTCCGGGACTCCATAGTCCCGTGATATAGGACATATAACAAACAAATAATAATAATAGTTAAATTAAGAGGGGGTTTAAAAAGGTTAGGAACCACTGCTTTAGAGTAACGATTTCTTTACTGCAGTCTTGTTTTTTTTCAATTTAATTAATCATTACATACTCGTAGTATAAAACAAAGTCCTTTCCGCTGTCAGTCCCTATCCTATCCTACTAATTGACCGAACGAGCGAAGCGAGAGAGGTCTAGTGTTGAGAAGGGTCGGTCGCTCGTATGTTTGTATGTTTGTATGTTTGTATGTTTGTATGTTTGTTCGACGATAACTTGAGTACCGTTGCTCTGATCTTCATGATTTTTGGTATACAAGTAGTTGAGGTCCATAGAATTTTTAAGTTCGAACATGAGCAGGATCGGTCAGGGGGTTACGGAGATAGGGGTCCAAAAGGGGATCTACCTATATGGCACACAAACTATACTGCAAATATACCCGAGTGGGGTATCAAATGAAAGGGCGTAACTTCGGTGACAATAATATGGTACCATGGAACTGATCTGATGATAGAGCTGGAGGGAATCTGCAGGAATTATCTCATTATCCATACCTTATAGTTCATTCATTCAAACTACTCGTCAAGAATCGCCTCGACGAGTAGTTTGTCTTTCAATGGTAACCAGGGTCTGATGATGGAACTGGAAGGTGGTCATAGGAACTTCGCAATGAAACGACACAACCCCATCGAGTTTGGGCTCGTTAGAATCGTCTTGACAAGTAGTTTGTCTTTCAATGGTGACCAGGGTCTGATGATGGAACTGGAAGGTTGGCATAGGAACTTCGCAATGAAACGACACAACCTCATCGAGTTTGGGCTCGTTAGAATCGTCTTGACGAGTTGTTTGTCTTCCAATGGTGACCAGGGTCTGATGATGGAACTGGAAGGTGGTCATAGGAACTTCGCAATGAAACGACACAACCCCATCGAGTTTGGGCTCGTTAGAATCGCCTTGACGGGTAGTTTGTCTTTCAATGGTAACCAGGGTCTGATGATGGAACTGGAAGGTGGTCATAGGAACTTCGCAATGAAACGACACAACCCCATCGAGTTTGGGCTCGTTAGAATCGTCTTGACAAGTAGTTTGTCTTTCAATGGTGACCAGGGTCTGATGATGGAACTGGAAGGTTGGCATAGGAACTTCGCAATGAAACGACACAACCTCATCGAGTTTGGGCTCGTTAGAATCGTCTTGACGGGTAGTTTGTCTTTCAATGGTAACCAGGGTCTGATGATGGAACTGGAAGGTGGTCATAGGAACTTCGCAATGAAACGACACAACCTCATCGAGTTTGGGCTCGTTAGAATCGCCTTGACGGGTAGTTTGTCTTTCAATGGTAACCAGGGTCTGATGATGGAACTGGAAGGTGGTCATAGGAACTTCGCAATGAAACGACACAACCTCATCGAGTTTGGGCTCGTTAGAATCGTCTTGACGAGTAGTTTGTCTTTCAATGGTGACCAGGGTCTGATGATGGAACTGGAAGGTTGTCATAGGAACTTCGCAATGAAACGACACAACCTCTTCGAGTTTGGGCTCGTTAGAATCGTCTTGACGAGTAGTTTGTCTTCCAATGGTGACCAGGGTCTGATGATGGAACTGGAAGGTGGTCATAGGAACTTCGCAATGAAACGACACAACCCCATCGAGTTTGGGCTCGTTAGAATCGCCTTGACGGGTAGTTTGTATTTCAATGGTAACCAGGGTCTGATGATGGAACTGGAAGGTGGTCATATGAACTTCGCAATGAAACGACACAACCTCATCGAGTTTGGGCTCGTTAGAATCGTCTTGACGAGTAGTTTGTCTTTCAATGGTGACCAGGGTCTGATGATGGAACTGGAAGGTTGTCATAGGAACTTCGCAATGAAACGACACAACCTCATCGAGTTTGGGCTCGTTAGAATCGTCTTGACGAGTAGTTTGTCTTTCAATGGTGACCAGGGTCTAATGATGGAACTGGAAGGTGGTCATAGGAACTCCGCAATGAAACGACACAACCCCATCGAGTTTGGGCTCGTTAGAATCGCCTTGACGGGTAGTTTGTCTTTTAATGGTAACCAGGGTCTGATAATGGAACTGGAAGGTGGTCATAGGAAATTCGCAATGAAACGGCACAACCTCATCGAGTTTAGGCTCGTTAGAATCGTCTTGACGAGTAGTTTGTCTTTCAATAGTAACCAGGGTCTGATCTAACATATTTCGTTATCAAAGACCAAAAAGTATAAAATAAATTAATACAGTAAAAATCTAAAAAAAACACGCTTTAGTAAAAAAAGTCCAACTAAAAAATAGAAAATAAATAAATCTAATAAATTTGGAGAATATTGTACTTAAATAGTAAGCGTGTTACATTGTGATTGCAAAAGAAAAATAACGAAGGTGTAGCATCACAAATTCACAATGTAACACGCTTACTATTTACAATATTCTTAATCCAAATTTATTTCAATTTTATAGAAATTTATTACTTTGCCCCAAATCGTCCGAACTCTCTTTGCTTCATTTCCTATAATTATTTATTTCATAATCATGGGCTGTTTTACAATAATAGTGATGGATAGTATTAAATAGTAGGAATGTTCGGTTCTAGCCGATTTAGAGACTCTGATACCTAATTATAAAATTTGTGACTAATTTTTTTATAATTTTTATTGACTTGTTATATTTTAGTTTAGGGACTTATTACAGGACATATTGGTCTCAAACTTCTCTAATATATTCTCGTTCTCGACCTTGTCTTCTCGTTTCCTCTTACGTAACATTATGATAAGTAGATACATAAGGAAGGAAGGAAAGGAATTACTATCTTCTGGATATTATGTTGGACACATTAAAAATGTCTTGAGTAAAAATAAAGAGTCAACGGATGTCCAGGGTGTGATGATTGACCTATGCTAATTAGAACTTAACAACAACAAGTTAACAACAACAAGTTAACAACAACAAGTTATGCCTATCGTGTTTGGATTCTCTAAATCATCCAATGTCAGATAATAGCGATACTAGGCACCTATATCATTCAAATAAGATAGACCTGTCGTATTTGGAGTCTTTCGTCGTTATATTATACATTTTAGTACTTTACGCTGAAATATAATAAACGCTGAAAAAAACTCGTGAGGTCTCAGTTCGGGGCGAACTACTAGTATTATAAATGTGAAAGTTTGTGTGTGTGTGTATGTATGTTTGTTACTCCTTCACGCAAAAACTACTGAATCGATTGCGATGAAACTCGGTATGTAGATAGCTAGAGACCTGGATTAACACATAGGATACTTTTTATCAAAATATTTTCACGGGATCGGGACTTACGCGGGTGAAACCGCGGGGCGCAGCTAGTGTATGCATATATCTTTAAAACTACGCAACGGATTTTGATGCGGTTTTTTAATAGATAGTGATTCAAGAGGAAGGGCGCGTTCAGATGACACGCGTTGACCACGCGCCCACCACGCGCATCACACGCGTTGACCACGCGTTGAACACGCGTTGAAATTTGTTCTATATGTAATTTGAGTCTTATGAAACATCAATAGATCTCAAATTGCATTTATCAAGTCCACCCGCTCACGCCACGCGCCCGCCCCGCGCCCGCCCCGCGCCCGCCCCGCGCACGCCTCGCGCACGCCCCGCGCTCGCCCCGCGCCTTCTTGCAGAAATGCAATTTGAGATCTATTGATGTGTCATAAGACTCAAATTATGTATAGAACAAATTTCAACGCGTGTTCAACACGTGGTCAACGCGTGTGATGAGCGTAGTGGGCGCGTGGTCAACGCGTGTCATCTGAACGCGCCCGAAGGTTTATATGTATAATACATGCATAATATAGCCGTGCGAAGCCGGAGCGGGTCGCTAGTTTATTATAATTTACTAGGTAGCTAAAAGTAATAATTGACTTACGAATAATTCTCATGCGATTGTAGGTAGGTAGGTATTGATTGTTACTCTTACTCGGGAGCACGTTCACTTTTCTTTATTGAACTGTTACGAAATATCATTGATTGATTGTACGCAGTTATAGGTGCTTGGATGATTGGTTGGATCATTTACTATTTAATTATATTTAAACTGTAAATGTGTTATTCTTATTTTCGCATGGTGTACCATTATGGTAAAGCTTTCCATATGGTATAAAATGTATACTCTAAATTAAAAAAATACTGACATCTTTTTAGGATTTCGTGCCTCAAAAGGTAAAAAAGGAAGGAAGATCACTTTCTTGTCTGTCTGTCCGACCCTTGGTCGTTAATAGATAGGTTTTTGATTTCGGTCATTCGTTTCTCTGACTTGACCGAACAACTGCTACCAGAGATAGCAGCCTCGACAAAAATCAACTTACTGTCGGATTCTATAACGTGCCTCTTTACTTGCTACCATTTGTTAACACTTCACCTAGGTGTCAACCATGTCATACGTCTCACTAAATAAACCTTAATGACAGAAATGAGACCTGGGTGAGGTGTTAACAGATGTTAGTCGGACAGTTAGGCAGTACTTACTTGGAAGTCGGACTGGGTGACACCGTGTTTTCTTTATACCTCTCAACATTCAATCTAACCCAGTCAGACTTCCAAGTAAGTACTTATGTTTAAGTTATCTACTGTCTTAGTGACCCGAAATGGATTATTTTTCACTTATTGGTTTTTTTTTTCAGGTTTTGTTAGTTTTCCTTTTCAGGTTTTTTTGAAGTCGGTTTTTTAAATTTTAATTTCCTTATTTTTGGTATAATTTAAAGGCGAAAATTCCTTGTTTGAAGCTTATCCAAATCCAAGCCAATATTATCGCTGTTCGTTATAGGCGACAGGGATTTTGCTTTTGGTGACCATATGTACCTTAAATCTTATGTATTTTAACCGTCTATTCGGAAATCGTCATCTTGAACTTAGTCATTGTCTATTACGTAAAAACGTGACGCAAAATTCAGACATAATAACGTCACAGATCACAACATTGACCTACAAACAAATTCCGTCTCCGTGATTCACTAGTTATCGAACACATTCGAAACCGCAACTCAGCATAACAATTTGCCATGCTAAATACAACCGTGTGTCAAAGTGCGAAGATCTTTTGCAAATTGAGTTGGAGTTCATTCAAGTAATTACCGAGAGGTGAATGAAACACGTTTTGGTGCAACGTCTTTGTTGGACGGTTTCTAATATGGTTTTTAGGTTGAGTAAATCAAGCTTGACGCAGAGAGCATGCAACCTATCGCTAAGCAGGGCAAGCATGGGCCGAGGATAAAAATGATGTCCACCCGTTATGTCCTCTGTTAAGGGAGAACATTATTTTGTCCACCAGCCAAAGCACGGCAAAAGGGGAAAGGTATATCCCCATTTGACATTACACGTGGACATCTATTCCCCGCCTATACCATGTTACGCCTATAGTGTTTCACCCTGTCACCCTTGCGACCATGCTCGGGGGGTGGACAAAACTGACAGAGGGAAGACTATTTTGTCCTTTCCCTGTGGATAAAATGTCTCCGGCCATGCTTGACCTGCTGGAAGACTTTGGCGCGCCTATGTTTAGCTGTGGACGTCCTGTCGCTGATATGATGATGAAGTCAAGCTCCACCTCGCAGGATATGCTAACCATTCAAATACACGCAAAAAATATCCAAAGCGGTTCAATTGTTTAAGAGGAATTGCTGTTATTTACACGTCATTTAAAGATACCGAAATAAGAATTTGTATCAAATACTAGCTGCGCCCCGCGGTTTCACTCGCGTAAGTCCGATCTTTCTCACCGTTTAAACCTTCCCTGGACTACGACATAACATTTCAAAACCGAAATCATCTAAATCGGTTCGTGCGTTCTGGAGTTATAGCGTCAGGAAGGAAAACCCGACTTATTTTTATATAATAGATGATAAATATAAATGTTAATTCACAGGTGATCAAAGGATACCTAAATTATTTAAGGACCTAGGTGCTATATTTGAAATAGACCTTAATTGAAACGTAAATATTACAGAAATTACACCCGGATGAGGTTTCAACTAAGTAAATGTACGTTATAAATTATGTTATGACAGAAAGTACCTCTACATACAAGTGACATTCCCAACTATCATATCAACGAAAGCAAAGTGAACAATATCCATGTGCTATGACGTCAATGTTTACTGAACTCCCGGTAAGGACAGACAGACGTACATTGTTCTACATGTGGTCGGGTTAATGTAACATTATAATGTGGGGATGTCATGTCGTTTTGTTTTACTGCATTTTATTGATGATTTTATATGAATTAAGCTCTGTTAAGAGGCTCTTAGTAAGCTATTAAATTGCCCATTACACATATTTATGACGCTGAATTTATTTTGTTTCGGTTTCGGTCGACTTTTGTTTCTGTTTCGAAAATAGTTGGACCACCACTCTACCACCCCTATTCGGACCTTCAGAGTAGGGTGGTCCAAGTTTTAAATAGTTGGACCATCGATCGCCACCCCCACGCAAATTATTTGACTCAGATATTGAGAACATTTTTTTTCCTAAAAAATAAATCTCGAATGAGTTTTCTCTTCATTTTGCTTTGAGTAATAATTGTTGTAGGATTTTACTATTTGATGTCATAATAAACAATGACTATTAATTGCTTATTGACATAAAACAATATAGTTTAAATGGAATTAGCTCATTCAATCTCGTAATTAGTTTATACCTATGCGTATGTACAATTGTACAGCCTGACAAGGGTCTTAGGCTGCTTTTCCATCAGAGATGTGCAAATAAGCTTAGCATTGCGAGGATACGTAGCGAAGCTGTGAAAGGATGCGAGGATGTGTAGCGGACTATAAATATCTACCTTTAACAAAGACACATCAACAAACTCTTAGCTCTAGCACATCTCTCGCAGAAAAGCAGCCTTTGAATGTTAAAAAGAACAAATCTAAAAAGAATTGTTCTATTCTATCTAATTGTCCAGTTGCTAAGTAGGAAGTTCATTTAGATCCCACGGTCATTGTAACATGAATCTTTGTACATAATTTAATTTGAATTTATATAACAATATACCTTCCAACAATAGTGTGTAAGACCTGTGTTGCCCAGTGTAGATTAGATGCCAAAAATTCCTAGAAATCCGTAGATTTTGAAATGAAAAATGTTGATCTACCAATTTGATTTTTTTAGTATAAATAATAAAAAAACCTTAAAATAGCAAATAAAACCGTAAAATTGAAGTGTCAGATCGAGTTGAAATCAAATTGTCAACTGTCAAAAATTGTTTGTCAAACATTCCGTTACAAGCATATTCTAAATCTTATGTGAAAAGATTAAAGCCGTATTCCCCTAGACTGTACCTTTAACCGTCAGTCAGTGATTGACCTGTAGGTACGTCGAAATCTGTTATGTTAAGAGTTGGCAACATTGCATCGTAAGACCAAAATGGACAATAGATAGTAACAATTAAAACTGCAATGTTGTTTGTTTGAACACTACAAGGAAGGGAGACAAATGATTATACGCTTGCTTACCTAGTTCTGATAACCTACATAATGTAATTTATTACGTGAAAATTGAGATGATGGATGATCATTATAAAATGTCTAAATTTGTTTACAACATCGTCTCTATACTTTATGATTAAATGAAGATACTTGTACCTACGTGAAGTTCTATCGTAATTATATGATGTGCTTCGTCCGAAGATGTTATTATCCTGAAATATTAAACGTATATATATAAAATAATAGTACATTGCGATACAAGTGTGGAAAGTTGATCATTCCATAGAGGCGGTTTATGACGCGCGAGCGGAACGCGAGCGTGGCAAAAGCCGAGATGGAATGATCAATTCACACGTGTATCGTACGACGTTTTTTATCACAGTTGCGAATAAAAAAAAAAGACTTGTTAAAATTTTAATAATAAAAAGTTTTAAAGAATTTTAGGTTATGTTTACTATTTTTTGTTAATTACACTCCCGAAAGGCTAGGCAAAAGACTTTTAACCTATACAGCGTCTGACATACAATATTTTTTTTAGGGTTTTTTTCATTTGTTTTTGCGTCGGCGGTTAAAAACAGAATATTTCCGGGTTTCATTAAAAACAGAATATATAAAAAAAATATATTTATGTACCTAAAGAAAAAACAAAATAAAAACAAAACTCAATTTTTAATTATTTTCAAAGACGTCATCACGTAATATTATCGTTCGCAGACTTTAGAGACAACCTTTTGAAAAGAAGAAAAAAGGTACCAACAAAGAGTTTTAAGCCAGCAAGGCTTAAAAACTCTTTGGATGGTACCTTTTTCTATACATCAAAACAGTATAACCCAGATAAAGGAGATCATTCATGTTTCTAACAAAAAATACCCACAAAAAAAAATGCCGGCCAGTAATAAAAATTATTTGTATCTCGTAGAGAATAACATTTTAAACAATGTTTACTAAGGCAACAAAGAGCTACAATCAAAAATCGTTGAGTTATTTTACATTGAAAACCCAAAAAATGCATTTTATAGGGATCCGTTTGACCACTTTTAAGATCCCACTATAACTTCTGAAAGGGTTATTGGATATACCTATGTATATAAATATAATAAAAACAGACAAAACTTATCCATTTACTACTTATTTTTATATTTTTTCTGTAGTAATATCTTAGAAGTGGTCAAACGGATCTCTACAAAATGCATTTTTTTGGGTTTTCAATGTAAAATAACTCAACGATGGTTCATCGTAGCTCTTTGTTGCCTTATTAAACATTATTTAAAATGTTATTCTCTACAAGATAGAAACATTTTTTTTTGTGGCCGGCACGTTAATTTTTGGGTACGATTTGAACGATGTCCTTAAGAATGTTTCATCTACTATATGTCATTAGCAGTAAGATACGTATTTGACATATCGGGATGACGTATTATTTTCCAACACTAGTTGGATTTTTTTTTATCGCACGCGTGTATTACGTTGCATTATGAGCTATTGGAGTGTAGTGGAGTGTCATCTATCTCCACAATCTCTTCTCTAGTGGCTCCAAGAAGTCGTACCTAGGTACGACGGCCACACTCCGGGAAACCACGCAAGTGGGCTAAACCTAGAGAAGGGGACTACATCTCAAGCATCTGTAAATCATCTACGATGTAGTTATCGGCTGATCCCCGAATCATCTTGTATCGATATCTACTCTCTAACCATCGGTACGTAAAGGTAATGTGAAAAACCTCAAGGGCGTTTACCAGGGTCCATTCAGTGGTTTACGGCTTCTCACTGCATCCCAATTTCTGCCGGTCGTACCGGTTTTCCGGTCCATCGGACAACAGAGGGCGGGACGAGAGAGTGGACTTGCACCAGCGCAACCGTTGGTTCACTTTAAATAAATTCACGCGCAGATGACCCAGTTATTCCTACCGGACTTGAGCATTTCAAAAGACCTGCGGCGATAGAGTGTTGGCGGTGGGGTTGAGGTAACGATGTGCCGAGACTTTAGTTAGCACTCTGCACGTAGGCGGCCAGGGGAGAGTGGTCGCTCTTGGAGTCGATTGGGACGGGACTCTGGGTTCGGCAGCACAACTGGTGACAAAGCAGCCCTTTTTAGGAACGCTCTGCTTTCCTCTGCACAGAGGAGGGGCCTAGAAAAGGTGGCCTAAAAATAGTCTGTCCCATCCATCATCTGGGTGCCAAACCGCGGGCGCCTAGACATCGTTTCAACGCGGTCGAAAGACACAGAAGAAATATAAGAATTCTACCATTAAACTCAAACAACTTTGCATTGCCACATGGAACGTTCGAACTTTACTGGACAATGACCGCAACTTATGTCCAGAGAGAAAAACTGCTCTCATAGCGAGAGAGCTGGCTCGCTACAACATCGATATAGCTGCAATTAGTGAAACCCACATGAGCGATAGCGGAGAGCTTTGTGAACAGCTTGGCGGCTACACTTTCTACTGGAGTGGACGGCCTGCTGGTGAACGGGCGGGAAGCGGTGTGGGCATTGCCATTCGGAATGGGCTAGCTAGAGATTTGAGTGAACTTCCTAAGGGTTTCAATGACCGTCTCATGACTCTGCGCCTTCCAACAACGAATAATAAGTATATGCATCTCATAAGTGCCTATGCCCCCACTTTGCCATCACTGGACGAGGATAAAGAGGCATTTTACCAAAGTCTGCGTCAGATCCTTGCGTGTATCCCGAGACATGATAAAATCGTTTTGTTAGGTGATTTTAACGCTCGCGTGGGTGCTGAATATGATCTTTGGAACGGTGCTCTGGGCAAACATGGTGTGGGGAAATGTAACGATAATGGATTACGGCTTTTATCGTTGTGTGCTGAATTTGATCTAGGCATCACGAACACATTCTTTCGACTTCCTGAAAAATATAAGACTTCGTGGATGCACCCTAGGTCCAAGCATTGGCATCTTCTTGATTACGTCATTGTTCGCCGAAAAGACCTGGGTGACGTTCTTATAACAAGAGCAATGCGTGGGGCGATGTTAGGTGTTGTTAGGCGGTTTAATAAGATCCACTTTATGAGCAACTGTGATAAAAAATATATAACATGATCCTATCTGAGTACTGAATTTAGAGATATTTTTATATTGTTACTAGCTGCGCCCCGCGGTTTCACCCGCGTAAAAATTTTCTACGCAATTTTCTTAATATTTTCTTTTATAAGAACCTTCTCCTGACAATAACAAACACAACAAAAAAAGAATTGGCCAAATTGGTCCAGGCGTTGTTGAGTTATGCGCTTACCAACACATTTTGCGATTCATTTTTATATTATAGATCATTTAGTTGATTGAATCCGGCGTTACTTTTCGGAACTCCATGTCTGTAATGGAAGTTTTAATATTTAGTTTTTAGTTCCGAGCCTAGTGCCAAAACACAAAGTGCAATGTGCACCGGCCAACTTTAAGTAGGCCGGACCCACTTGAAGAGATTCCTTCACTTCTAGCTCTTCGATCATAAATACTATTTATGATCGTGTTTATGATCGAAGCTTCCAGCGTTCAGCGAGACAATACATCTCGGGGAGCGACGTCGTGCACATTGCATTTTGTGTTTTGTCACTAGGCTCGGAACTAAAAATTAAATACTTCCATTACTGGTATATTTTGTTTTGTAACGTCACTCACATTCTAGTGTTTGTTGAGCAGTTTCGGAGCTTCTTCGGTACAATAATAAAAAAACCTTTTTAGAACTACTGGAACAAAATAGTCTCAACATTTCGGTTCTCACCCCCAACCGAACTGGGACAAAAAAGTTGCAACAGTCCGACTTTTGGCTTTTGACTTTTGTACCGTTTGTATGTGAAATCTTTTCCTACATTTTGGTACAATTTCAAAACTATAAATCCTTGTCGTTCTTTATCTATACTTAATATTATAAAGCTAAAGAGTTTGTTTGTTTAAACGCGCTTTTCTCAGAAACTACTGGTTCGAATTGAAAAATTCTGTTTGTGTTGGATAATCCATTTGTCGAAGAAGGCTAATTTATATTTCGATATTCCCACGGGATCAGGAGTTACGCGGGAGAAACCGCGGAGCGCTGCTAGTTACGGCATAAGCATAACTTCTTACTCTCTATGCTAATTACTTTATAATACTAAGAACCTTCAAAGCATAACATCCGTATTGAAAACTCTTAAACAATAAGAGAAATGCGTAAATATTGTAGTATCTACATTACAATGCAGGAACGAAAGGCGCAACGGTTACGTTTCCCTTTGCAATAAAACATCGATTCATCGATTTGATGGATTTAGCTTGTCGACAGTCTTCCGAGATTCACTTCCGTGGTATTGTGGAGGTAACCGGAGTTGAAGATAGGTATTAAAGGTAAACGGTTTTATAGATAGTGTTATGAGTGATTGCTTTGTGTATAGAATTCATACCTACATACAAAATGCTTTGTCAGACTGACGGATCAACGCACAGCTTAAACCGCTGATCGTAGAGACCTGAAACTTGGTGTTCTTTCTATGAAATAGGCATCTGATAAGAAAGGATTTTGAAAAAGGCCAACCCTACGCGGACGAAATCGCGGGCGAAAAATAGTATTCTGGTCCTTTGCTATAGTTTTGCATTGCCTCCGACCGACCGCACCAATGGATTTTCTTACGAAAAATTTATATGCGCTAATTAACTTTGCTCTTACTGTGAAGGAGAAACCCACGGTTTAGTTGTCTCCAGACGTATTGCAGGGTTCTTTCCTCTGGACATGGTCGACTAAGCTGAAAGACTGGTATAGGTGCTGGACAAGCCTATACTCCATCTAATACATGACCAAGCCATCCTGAATAAGCATAGATTAAAGTTGGCGGCGCTGTATTAAACATATAGATTAAATGTAAAAAGTCAATCTTAGTTTGGTGGGAAATACTTTCAGTAATATTTATTTTATTTGCATGACTGAGCTTCTAGTGTTGTAAGATGGTTGTAAGCAATTACCTATTTATCAACGTCCAAGAGTTAAACTGATAATATTTTGACAGTTTTGTTATGAAAGGAATTTGTCTGAAAAATGCTCCCCTGACCTAGTCTTAGTATTTTTATTACTAAAATTAATTTAAGTAAAATTTCATTTGTTTCAGGATCTACAGTTCTTCATGCATCATCTAACTATTTAGGTGAGTAATTAAATAGAAATAAATAAATAAGTACCACTAAGCTAATATACAGGGTGGCTTATATTACAAAAACATAACTCTTTCCTTGTATTCAGGTAAAAATGAGCTATTTTATTAGCATCACTATCGATTAGTACAAAAATATGGTGTTTTTATTTTTTTGAAAAAATAACTTGTTCTAATGATGATGTTTTAGTTTTTTCCAATATCGGCCACGCAACCCTTTTCTCCATTTTTTGCCATCTCTTATAGCTTAGAATATAGCCCTGAAGGATTTTTCGCGTATATTTAGGCTGCGGTCCGAATACAGGTAATAGCGCTGACAGTGCTAACGATGAAATCTACCGGTCCGATATTGTGAGCGGACTCAAAATGCTTACGGTGCTATCACTACGTATAAGATTTCGGACCGGGTTTTAACGCGCCAACTATCAACTGAAATGTGATTTTAATACTTTTTACTTTATTTGTTTGAAGTGTTGTGTGCAAATACGATTAATAAATTGCTCCATCGTTCTTTGTAACACATAGGTATTCACATTTAAAAACACAGAGAGATAAATAAATAAATATTGCAGTATATTCCACAAATCGCCATCTAACCCCAAACTAATTAACTAGACTTGTGTAATGGGTGTTAGATAACGGATATACTACTTATATACTTTTCTTTTGTAAATATATACTTATAATACATAGAAATAACCAGACCACAGACGGATATCTAAGCATAAATACTTGTCTGAGGCGGGAATCGAACCCGCAACCCCGTGGTTTGCAGTCCAGCATGGTGACCATTGTGCTAACTGGGTCGTCAATTACTTCTAAACTTATGATAAAATAATCAAATTTGAATTTCGCTCGCAAAAGAACGGATGCAAACATCAACTTGACAGATCGCTCACGGAGATTTCGCTGGAGAGCAGGGTCGTCGCACACTGGTCCGGATTCCGAAAATCAGGGACTTAGGGGTCGAAGTCCGAATTAGGGTCTCATATTTAAAAATTAAGGTCTTTATATGATTCTAAACCACTTTTATAGAATAGCTTTTTCTTATATCGGGGCCCGTTTCCAAGACAAATAATGTTGTTAAAATTTTTGTATGGAAAAATTTAGTTTTTAGTACTTATTTTGTAAGCGGGCAGAGATGTTAAAACCAAACTTACTAGGGATCATAGAGGGTATATTACTGCACATTATTGTCTGAGACACTTGCTTCATATCTCTGCCCGTTCAAAAACGGCAGGCGTTCGAAACTCGTATTTTTATTTCGCGATTTATAAGGTACCTAATGTCATTTTTGACCCTACAATTATAATATTCAAATGAAATTACCTAATTGTATTAAAAAATTGGAAAAAGTCGCTTTAATTCCATTTAATGTACCTTATAAATAGCGAAATAAAAAAATGAGTTTAGCACTCCTGCCGTTTTTGAACGGGCAGAGATATGAAGCAAGTGTTTTAGATAATAATGTGCAGTAATATACCCTCTATAATCTCTACTAAGTTTGGTTTTAACATCTCTGCCCACTTACAAAATAATTAGGAAAAACTAAATTTTTCCATACAAAAAAAATTGATAACATTATTTTCTTGGAAACGGACCCCGATATAAGTATCCAAATTTGTAATGAATTAAGATAAGACGTATTGAAAGTACAAAACGTAACAATCGAATGATGATTTTAACGAATGATGCTTAAACAGTGACTTGGTATGGAAGGAAGGGATATTACAGATAAGGGTTAAAAACAAGTGTCAAACGCTTACTACCCGCCAAGGTATGTAATGAGTGCCATTGTCTAAGAACAATAGCAGGTTTAAGGTAAAATAATCAATATGTATGCATTAGGTACTTAGGTAGTATGACACCTAATGTGTGACTTTTTTCCATTTTTTTAAATAGAATTACATAGGTAATTCCATTTAAATATTATAATTGTATTGTCAAAAAAGACATAAGGTACCCTATAAATCGTGAAATAAAAAAAATGTTTCGAACGCCTGCCATTTTTGAACGGGCAGAGATATGAAGCAAGTGTCTCAGACAATAATGTGCAGTAATATACCCTCTATGATCTCTAGTAAGTTTGGTTTTAACATCTCTGCCCGCTTACAAAATAAGTACTAAAACTAAATTTTTCCATACAAAAATTTTAACAACATTATTTTTCTTGGAAACGGGCCCCGATATAAGAAAAAGCTATTCTATAAAAGTGGTTTAGAATCATCTAAAGACCTTGAAATGAGACCCTTATTCTGGCTTCAACCCCTAAGTCCCTGATTTTCGGAATCGGGACCAGTGTGCGTCGTAAGCACAAGATGGCGTCGTTGATGACGTATTTCCTTTTGTATTCATGACGTCATAACAGTCTTTCGTGAGCGCTTTTGAGCGCGCTCACGTTTGAGCGTCTGACAGCGCTCAAAGTCGATTTCGGACCGCAGCCTTAGTTAGAGTATCAGAAACTCCGCAAATCGCTCACTCCGGAATAGGCGGTAAAATGATATCACACGATTCGAAACTATTTAAATATCTCTTATGAAAATCCCTCATTAACTTCAACGAACCTCGTGGCGACTTCTTCACGGTTTACCAGCGCAGGCAGTCACACCGGTCACACCCCGTCGCTCGTTCGTAATTGTAACTGACAGGCCGCCCGTTAAATTGCATTTATAACATTTTTTGCAAATTAAAACTGTTATGAAATAGCACGTGCGTTTCTTTATACCATCTGACCTAACCAGTTCTAGTGAAATTTCTCGAGGTACAGTCGCGTAGAGAGATTTTTAGTTTTTAATTTTAGATTTTACTTTTATGAGGGACAGTAGCTCTCCAGGAATTTGATCCCGTGGAAATATCGGGACTAATAGTAGCCTATATTACATCTCGATAATGTAACTTTATATCTGTAAAATAGTTGTCAAAATGGGTCCAGTACTTCCAAAAATTATTTGAATATCATTAGTGCTTCCTTTCTGTTTTAAATCAAATAATTCATTAATATCGCCTTCAATACTGACTGGTGCTTGATATTTAGACATCATTTACTATTTATTCAAATATAGCTTTTACACGCGTCTAAGCATCCGCTAATAAAATCCTTTGGGGATGCCTACATCATAAAAACTATCATTATGTCAAATGTTAGCCCAGTTCGTCCATTGGCTGGCTTGACCTGTGTGTTGGTATATAAGTTAGTCAATCAATCTACCTGAACTTTGAATTTTATATTTAAAGATTTTTAGTCTTAAGCTTGGACGTTTAATATTATCACGTTTTTAACTTTTGTTTGCGATGGTACAACATTTTAATAAACTGAATAAATCCGTTTTTAAGAGCACCCGTCAAACTTGATTGATACGTAATTGATCTGCATTATGCAATAATGGAATACCTATCTCCATATTTTTTACACTTTTTTCGATTTTCGGAGAAAGCAAAGAACATTAGACGTTGTTCATACAGCAATTAACGCATATTACGTCATGTAGGAGGTTTAATTTAGTTATAACTTGGAGTTTTTCATACTTTCTACCGGTTAATGACTGGTTACTTTTAATCTTTTTTTTGATATCCAGGCAGATTTTATAACTTGAGATTACAATTTTGACATTTTTATTAACGTATTTCTTTACTTTTTAAGTCAATTGTTGTACATAACAAGTATAGGTAGTATAGATAGATCCAATTACCTTCACGTCTGCTATCAGCGACAAAATGTTGAAAATCAAATGTAAGCATTTTATTGATGACTAGCTTTTGCCCGCGACTTCGTCCGCGTAGAAGTCGAAAATCGCGAGGAATCGCGTTGTACCATACAAGCTTTGTCCCTCTTTTTCACCCCCTTAGGGGTAGAATTTCGGGAAATCCTTTATTATCGGATGCCTTCGTCATACAAAGAACACACCCTCCAAGTTTCAGGTCTCTACGATCACCGGTTTAGGCTGTGCGTTGATCCGTCAGTCAGTCAGGACAAAGCATTTTATATGTATAGAAGACAATCGCCAGTTCAGCGTAATATAATGGAGGTCAGTGGTATTGTAGCTGTAATTTACTTGTAAAAAAAATTTGTTTAGTTTTACTAGTACGATCGATCTATGAACGTGTTATATTGCGTTTATGTTATCAGTGAATACTTGCCAATAGGTACTTTGTTGTATAGTAAACTGTTTTACTAGATAAGTAGGTACTGAATAAGTATACTATTGTTGACTTTATTTAGAAAAATGTTTAAATAAAACCAATCATGTCTTGTAACAGCGAGGATAATGTATCTACTTTATGGGGGTTGAAATTCATATTTATAGTCGAAAGTTGAAACCAATAACCTGTCTGTCGGCTACCGGGGGTAATTTTTTGTTATGGCGTTCTGTATAGCGTAAGCTAAACAATTCTGCCAATGACGAGTTCAGTCAATAAGCTACCGGGGATTAAACGACATCTTCCTGACATCTTTACTGTAACGAAACTGTTAAAAGAATGTCAGTTCTTGGTAGCTGATAAATTGGTTATTTATTTTGACATTTAAAAAACTTTTGCTGTACGCAATTGATTAATTGATTTTTTTTTCAAAATTGCAATGTACGAGTAAGTAAGTATACTTACTTAAAAATCGGCTTGACATAAATTAGGGGTTTGCAAAAACCGAATGTAACGTAAGTGGTGTAACGAATGAAGACAGTCTTTACGTAAGATGAGTCTGTTGACTAAATTCACTGCGGCTGCGTTATGCCCGATTTTTTAAATATAAATTTAATTCACCTGAGACTTCCCGATCAAATTGTATACCTTGAAACCAGCAGCTGGTTCCAGAGTACGTTGACTTGACATCCACTTTCCCTTCAGGGTGGACCACGCCTTTTACAGTTAATTGGTATGCGGGTAGGCGAGCTAGGCTGCTAGGCGGGTTACACAAGATCGAATCGAGAGTTGAACTCCGGAGGTTCCGGAGTATGCTTGATCTGATTGAACTTTGGCTTCGTTGCAATGTAAAAAAATACCTGTTCTTTTAATCAAATGATTTTTTCTTACGAAACATTTGTATGGTCTCATTAACATTGCCACAGACATTGTTCTTACGGTGAAAGAAAAAGTGATAAAAACCACAGTTTAGTTGACTCCAGACGCATTATTCAATTCTTTCCTCTGAAGATGGTCGAATATGCTAAGAGAGATGTATAGATTCTAGGCAAGTCTATAACAGTGCTGTATAGCATGGATTAAAGTTGCTGGCGCTGTATAAATTAAGGCCAATAAAGCTTTTTATTTTGATGAATGTAATCTATTATTATGAATCCGACTGAGTACTTTACCCTGTCTATGGTACCTTACCCTGTCCATATTTTGTCTTCACGGCCACAGAGCTAAATCGATTGATAAATAAACTTTGGTGTGACATAGCATCTGAAGGGGAGGAACATAAACTAAACTGCATCCTGCTATGTTCATTAAGTATTTATTTATTTTACTTTAATTATAACGGTTACAAAACAACTACTATAACTCAAGACAATTATCTCTCGCAAAACCTCAAAAATCGTTTAATTCATTCAACTCACGTTCAGGATAGGCGACCAAAAAGTGACCAGAAAATCAGGACTTATCTCTGCAGGATGCTATAATAAGAAAAAAATAACAATGTAACTGTTGTGTTCAAACTCGAACACCTACGTCTGTTACAACACATAATCACATAAAGTAGAATAAGATCTTAATGAGTATGCGATAGACAAGCGTACGCGCATTGATTTTGTAACCCTATTTCCTAAGACATAGTAAATTGTTATTGCCAAAGCGTACAATTACACAAATCAATTATAATTACCATACTTTCACTGGATTGTCCTTCTGTTAGTTATGCTAGAATAATGTATTAGCGATTAGTTGTTAAATTGAAGAATACGTATTAGTGCACCTGTATCGTCCATACCTAGCTTTTCCTACTTAAATCTCTTAAACAGAATCATCCTATTCTGATTTCAATATCAAGGTAAAATCTTAAGAGTGGAAGGCTCTGATATTATTAAAAGCCTTAACTGTTCTACTTCCTTCTATTCGCGGTCTAAAGTCTGTGGGTAACCTACTACATTAAATACACCTACGTATCTATTACACTTACACCTTTATGTATATATAGTTTATTATATATTACATTATCATATTTACTTATATACAATATTCTTACATGTTTATATATTTAACTTCATATTAATTATTTATCTATCTACATATTATATAATTAATATAAATGATTAAATACCTATAGTAATAAATATTATAATATTAATATTATACGAGTACGATTTCATTCATCGAAGTACCTATCGGTCAGCTGTTGAACAACGGGCCCGCGCATCGCACAGTGAACTGCTACGTCACGCGGTCGACGTCGACAGCTCTCGGGAGCGCTCGGAGACGTTCGGCCCGTGCGGCGAACCGGTCGACCGCCGCAAGCCAAGCGGCCCGCGCTCCTCGGAAACCAGTCGCGTACGCACCCTATTACGTAGTACCCGGCCGCTCGTTGTAAATATTTTTGTATGAAAAATATTGTATGTCAAGTACCTACGTATTCTGTTAAGAGATTCCTGTGCTCCTTCATACTTAAGACGGGTAGAATAAACTACAGTGTAAATCAAACGGACTTATTTATTACATCAACCCGCACACTGTAGACGATCACTACCCTCATTGGTGACCCCGATTTGGACATTGTGGGGAATCAGCAGAACCGAAGATGAGTGACCACGACAGCGATGGCAGTACGGACACAGTCAAGGAAAGCCCCCTAAATAAGAAAACCCAGAAAACGGAATATCCGAAGTGCGTTTCCATTGACAGTGACGACACGACTACCGAGGTATTTCGAGTTGGAGTGCGGATACCACCATTTTGGCCGCAGAAGCCGAAGATCTGGTTTGCGCAAATAGAAGGTCAGTTTCGTTTGTCCCGCATCAGTGATGACGACACGAAATTTCACTACGTACTCAGCCACTTAGACCGCGAGTATTCAGTAGAAGTTGAAGATATTATCACCGACCCGCCAGCCTCCGGGAAGTACGAGAAGCTTAAAACGGAACTCATTAAGCGCCTTTCCGTTTCCGAAGAAACTAAAACCAAACAGTTTTTGGAGCGGGAACAACTTGGAGATAGGAAGCCATCCCAGTTCCTGAGGCACCTACGTAACCTCCGGTCGGACTTATCGGATAGCTTCATACGCACCGTGTGGACCAGTCGCTTGCCTCCTAACCTGCAGACAATCGTCGCTTCACAGCCAAGACTCTCACTGGACGACCTCGCGGATCTTGCTGATAAGGTTCACGACATTGCTCCACCGTCACCTCACGTAGCGGCTACTTCGTACAAAGCATCGTCACCGGTACCACTACCATCGAGATTGGACGACATGGCCCGACAGATATCCGAGTTGACCAAGCAGGTTAGCGCACTAACAGCTGCCGTCGCGGAACCGTCCCGGTCCAGACCTCATAGGAGACAGAACTCCCGACAACGTGGACGTTCACCTTCTAGCAGAAACAGAAGTAGATCACAGTCCAACTACAGAAAGTTCCCACTATGTTGGTACCATTCGAGGCACGGCAGTAAGGCGAATTACTGCGTAAAACCCTGTGACTACCAACCGGGAAACGACCAGGGCAGTCGATAATGGCGACTGAAGACTGCCCCGCCGCCACCACCAACGGTCGCCTATTCGTCACGGACTGCAGGACAAAATGCCAATTCCTTGTCGACACCGGAAGTGACCTGTGCGTCTTCCCTAGATCAGCAGTCCGGGAGCGAAGAGAGAAGACCAGCTACCAACTGTGCGCGGCCAATGGGACACCCATTACTACGTACGGTTACATAGAACTTAACTTAAACTTAGGGTTACGTCGTGACTTTGTGTGGCGTTTTATTGTGGCCGACGTAACAAAGGCCATCATAGGTGTAGATTTTATGTCCTACTATAACTTAACTGTCGATGTTCGTAATAAACGCCTAATAGACGGCACTACGAACATCTGTACTACAGCTAGTATAGATAACTCTCTGTGTAATATATTAAGTGTAAAGGTAGTCGTGACTGGAGATTCCAAATTTCACAAAATACTCGCTGAATTTCCAGAGTTAACCCGACCGGCAGGTACTCGGCCAACACCTAAACACAACACAGTACACCATATTCGCACCACACCAGGCCCCCCGGTTTCTAGTACATTTAGGCGTCTTACTCCCGACAAACTAAAAATTGCCCGATCTGAATTTGGAGCAATGATGGCGTGTGGAACCGCGCGCCCTTCCGAAAGCTCCTGGTCGTCACCACTGCACTTGGCTCCAAAGAAGGACAATGGTTGGCGACCCTGTGGAGACTATCGCCAGTTGAACGCGAGGACCATCCCCGACAGGTACCCTATCAGGCACATTCATGACTTCGCTCATGGCTTATCTGGTTGTACCGTCTTCTCCACAATAGACCTGGTTAAAGCCTACAACCAGATCCCCGTTTTTGACCAGGATGTGCCCAAGACCGCGATAACTACCCCCTTCGGACTCTACGAATTTCCATTTATGACATTTGGTCTTCGAAATGCCGGTCAGACCTTCCAAAGGTTTGTTGACGAGATGACACGTGGCCTCGACTTCTGTTACTGTTATTTAGATGATTTTTTAATATTTTCAGCATCAGAAGCCGAGCACGAACACCATCTCCGTCAAATTTTTACCAGGTTAAAAGAATACGGCATTCTCATTAATACAGCCAAATGCATTTTCGGAGCGTCAGAGGTATCGTTTCTGGGCTACCGTATCAGTCGTCACGGCACCAAACCTTTGGAAGCTAAAATAGAGGCTATAAAAGAGTTCCCAATACCAAAAACTGCTAGATCACTTCGCAGATTTTTGGGTATGATAAATTTCTACCGCAGATTCATCCCAAATGCAGCACAGCAACAAATTCCTTTGAACGCCCTACTGACCGGTTCCGTTAAAGCCTCTCACCCGGTTGTCATAAATGGAAATTCATTACGAGCCTTCGAGGAATGTAAGCAGAGCTTGTGTACCGCGGCCATGTTGGCGCATCCTAATTCGAACGCGAAGCTAGGCTTGGTCACGGATGCATCTGATATTGCAATTGGTAGCGTCCTCCAGCAGTTACACGACGGTCACTGGCAACCTCTAGCCTTCTTCTCACGTAAGTTGAGCCCCACACAGCAAAAGTACTCTCCATACGATAGGGAGCTCCTTGCCATTTACGAGAGTATTAGGTATTTCCGACATTGGCTAGAGGCAACCACCTTTACAATATACACCGACCACAAACCTCTGTGCTACGCGTTCCATGAACGCAAAAGTAAGTGTTCACCGCGGCAGTATCGTCACTTAGACTACATTTCACAGTTTTCGACTGATATTCAGTACATCGCTGGGCGAGATAATGTCGTTGCTGACACGCTTTCACGGGTAGATGAAGTACATGCACCAGTGGACCTCGAAGTGCTAGCTGAAGCCCAAAAGTCAGATACCGAGTTGGAACACTTACTTAATGAAACCGAAACCTCCTTGCACATAAAACGGGTACACATTCCTGGTAGCCGCTCTGAGCTGTACTGCGATGTCAGTACAACGGCTCCCCGACCATATGTCCCCAAATCGATGCGCAAGACAGTTTTCGATAGTTTGCATTCGCTAAGCCATCCAGGCGCGAATACGACTGCAAAGCTCGTAGCAGAACGTTACGTCTGGCCACAGATGAGGAAAAATTGTCGCGAGTGGTCTAGGTCATGTTTGAGCTGCCAGCGCACAAAGGTAAACCGACACGTATCAACGCCGTTAGGCACCCTCGATTTACCTTTAGCGCGATTTAAACATGTACATTTAGACCTTATCGGGCCATTACCTCCATCTTGCGGATATCGGTATTGCTTGACAGTCGTCGATCGCTTTACGCGATGGACGGAAGCTGTCCCTATTACCGATATCACAGCGGAATCTGTGGCCAAGGCTTTTCTGCTCGGGTGGGTTGCTCGATTCGGTTGTCCTACGGACGTGGTCACCGATCGCGGTAGGCAATTCGAGTCGGCATTATTCGCGCAACTATCGAAAACCTTAGGATTCAGGCACCGTAAAACTACTGCTTACCATCCGCAATGCAACGGTCTCATAGAACGATTCCATCGACAGCTCAAAGCGGCTATCATGTGCCACCCTGAATGTAGTTGGTCGGAGGCGCTTCCCTTTGTTTTACTCGGCATTCGAAGCTCATTTAAGGACGACCTTAGGTCATCCCCCGCCGAGCTCGTCTACGGGGAACCCCTTCGTCTCCCAGGCGATTTCTTCGACAAAAGCGTTGACGAGTGTATGCCTGACTATACTGAATACTCAGCACGTATCAGGACATTCGCCAACAACTTGCAACCGGTACCAACCTCACACCACGCCAAGTATAAAACCTTTGTGTACAAAGACCTCACACAATGTACACATGTTTTCCTCCGCGAGGACGCTCTGAGAGGTGCACTACAGCCAGCGTACACTGGTCCTCACGAGGTAGTAAAGAGAGGAGACAAGGTTTTCAAAATAATAGTCAAGGGCAAAGCAGTGACAGTATCCGTAGACCGATTAAAACCGGCCTACATATTGTCACACGCACCTAACGAAACCCATTTTGAACCTTGCCTACCCCCACAACCTCTTTCATTACCCCCCTCGCCATCAGCATCCTCGTCAACTCCATCATCACAACTTCCATCGTCGAACGACAAATTAGTGACAACAACCCGTTCCGGGCGACGCGTAAAATTCCCGGATTATTATCGCCCGTAACCCGGTCTCTGGAGGGGAGTGATGTGGGTAACCTACTACATTAAATACACCTACGTATCTATTACACTTACACCTTTATGTATATATAGTTTATTATATATTACATTATCATATTTACTTATATACAATATTCTTACATGTTTATATATTTAACTTCATATTAATTATTTATCTATCTACATATTATATAATTAATATAAATGATTAAATACCTATAGTAATAAATATTATAATATTAATATTATACGAGTACGATTTCATTCATCGAAGTACCTATCGGTCAGCTGTTGAACAACGGGCCCGCGCATCGCACAGTGAACTGCTACGTCACGCGGTCGACGTCGACAGCTCTCGGGAGCGCTCGGAGACGTTCGGCCCGCGCGGCGAACCGGTCGACCGCCGCAAGCCAAGCGGCCCGCGCTCCTCGGAAACCAGTCGCGTACGCACCCTATTACGTAGTACCCGGCCGCTCGTTGTAAATATTTTTGTATGAAAAATATTGTATGTCAAGTACCTACGTATTCTGTTAAGAGATTCCTGTGCTCCTTCATACTTAAGACGGGTAGAATAAACTACAGTGTAAATCAAACGGACTTATTTATTACATCAACCCGCACACTGTAGACGATCACTACCCTCAAGTCTAAACCTTTTGTAGACCAGTAATTCATAAGGAGTCAAAATCATCCCTCTGGTGCTCTTGGTTTGCAGTATGGTATTCACTGATAGTTAAATTAAAATCTCTACGTATTCATATTTCGCTAGAACTATAGCTAATTAGGTTGGAATTTCTTTGCTATCGCGAACGAATCATTTCCGTTGCTACTACATAAGTGCGATAGGAGCTGAAATCCAATAGCTTACTAAGAAATGAAGATAGTGAATCAGTAATATTGGACAGTAATCTAGTAGATAAGGAAGGAAACCTTATAGTTCCGAATCCGTTACGCGGGTTTCCTCGCTTTACTGTAACACTATACCTTAGGTACCTTACCCACCCAACACAAATGCTGTGAACATTAGACTTAATAATGGATTTACTATACGAAATTTTTAAGTACCTACATTAACATTGCTCTTCTTATTCCTTTCTCTCTTCTTCTGGGCCCTAACCTAAGTACCCTTTTTTTTCTTTCGAAGAGAAAATGCCTTCATCCCGATAGTGACGACAGCTTATGTCGGAGTCAAACCGACTAAAAACTCCTCGGTGCAGCCTGGGGTCTCATTCGACCGACTCTCTGGAGCCTCCCGTCCACGAGCCCTAAGTCAAACGTGCTGCGTCTTATGCCCAAACAGGGGTTGTTTGGGCATAAGACGCAGCACGTTTGATCTCTCCCCAGGAGAGACGGATCATCTGTGCTTCAGCTCTTACAGTATGTCGCCATGTCTGCTTTTGCATGAATATTTCGTACGTAAAATTTACATGCGCTAATTAACATTGGAAAAAATTGTGACCCGCTTAGATGACTCCAGATGTATGGACGAGTTCTTTTCTCCATGGTCGACTAATCTGAGAGGGTGATATAGGTGCTGGGCAACGAGATTAAGTAAATCTAATAAGTGTTCCAGGCACTACAGAAGTGTCCTAAAAAGCATAGATTAAATCTGCTCTAGTACTGTATAAGTCATCTAGATTAGATGTAAAAACTCGTTGAAAAGATGATATTTTTTTTTAGGGAGGTTATTGTAAAAACAATGAGATTTATCTAATTATTTATCTTTACTTAGTGTAGTTAGTGCATTCATAAGTAGCCATAATTGCGACTATTTGACAACAGAAACTGTACTTCCTACTGTAATTAAAATAATCTTGCAAATGGTCTTAATTATTAAACTTAATTGCTTGTTCCGTTATATTCACCTAGTTTCTTGCCATGGTTCATTTGCACGTTTCAACTTTTCATTTTATCGTAAGTAAGTACCTAATTTACTTTTATTTTTCTACAACCCAAAAGAAAAATATAATTTGTTGGTTATTCCCACGGGTATACTTTATACACCAAGTGAGTGTTTAAGCCCTTCAGGCTCATTTGTTTTAATGTTAAGTAAACTGGGAGTATTTCCCATTTTGGAATTTCCTACGAAGTATTTGGGTGTGCCACTTGTATATAGTAATAAAATAGTAGGACAAACATTCAAATGCTTACTTTTCATAAATCACCTGACCCCTATTTGGTTAACTGTAGTTTTTATTCTCAAGTTAACATTGTTATTTTGTTTTATGTACGTATATTTAGGCTGATACTGCATGATAAACTATGATGTAGACTTTAGTCATGCATGTTGTGTCTAATATCTGAAGGTTATAGAGCCTCTGCATGTACTTGTACGTCTATACGGGCTCTTTAGTGAGGTTTTTTAGTGACGTTTTTTGCATAATAGTACTAAAGATAGGTGCTGGGCAAGTCTACTCCATCCCCTTTTAGCTTACTCGAACATGTCGTGAGGAAAAGCCTCTGCATATTACAGGCTTTTGAAATCAAAATGTTTTCCTTTTTAAGTTCTTTATCGGCTGCTTTATACAGTTTCCAAACCATAGACTGTAAGAAAATTATTGATTGTCTCGTCTTACGAAAATCTATACTTAGTCCAGAGACAATCTATAATTTTCAAATTTTAATTTTTAATTAAAATTTTAAAAGAAATATATTTTAAAGAAAAATTATAATCCTCTAATTTTAATTTTCAAATCTATAAGCATTCCAATTACCAACTCCAATTATCATGGAATGCTTCGGTTATGCGAGTGCTGCATCATCTGACCATCGTTGTTCGTACACCTATTGATTTTCTATTTGAACAAAGTTGGCTTTGTAACACCTCGATGTGTTTACACGTGAAATAATCACGTGTATGAACGTACATAACTGTACTGTAGAAATCCTATTATAGAAAGAGATTTGTTCGGTATTTGTGTTAAATATTTAGGTGTTATTGAACAACGTTATAGCTGAACACGTGGTCCTAAATTGTGACCTAATTAAGGATAGCAAGCTTGCTTGGAAACATCACTACATAATATAAAACAAAGTCGCTTCCCGCAGTCTGACTGTCCCTATGAATGCTTAGATTTTAAAAACTACGTAATGGATTTTGATGCGGTTTTAGAGTGATTCAAGAAGAAAATTTTAGTAGGGGAGAGTCCCACAGTGCCGAACACTTAAACTTAAGTGGCATTTAAAAAAAAACGAATGTTTTATTAAACATTTAATGAAAATTATTTGGTACCTAACAGTCATACATACTCGTATAAATGAACAAAACAAACAAAAATACTAAAATTATATGTTAAAACACAAGTTCCTCATTGGTATACATTTTTGGATAACCATACAGTGGCACCTAGTACCGAACATGTATATTAAAAGGCACATATGGCCAAACACTCCTAAAAAAAGGTAACATCGGTCACAAATATATAATTCAGAGCACAGCACATGCCTCGTGCGCCCATTCTTTGCATGAATTGCATTGAATCCAGTCCTCCTCATCAATCCCATACCTTGAAGGTACTTCTCTTGAATACATTTTTTTCGTGGTAACTTTTTAATTTGCGATCTATAAGTTTTACGATTCTCAACGACCCTTCTTGATTTTTTCGATGTTGTAAGATATACTTGTTTCTGAAATAATTAAATACACATTTTACCTGTAACACTTAGAATAACAGCGTAATCGTCGAAACATTTATGTTCGGTCATAGGGGAAAAAAAACTGTTCGGTACTAGGGATTCACTAGAGAGAATTGATATTCGAATAAACCAATAAAATACTATTTAATGCATGTTTAAGGCACTAAAACGTAAAAACTACTCACCAATGGCAATCAAAACTCGTACCAAAATGATCCCACACTTAAATTTAAGTCACAACTGACACGTGAAGTTTGTGGGCGACGCTGATTTCCCTTGTAAAATCCACTGCGACCGTTCTCACTCACGCCACGAGTGTAACATCGAGCTCGCGCGCCACCCGCTGCCTAACTACCTTTTTCTCTTTCCGTTGCACGACAAAGCATCGTACTTGTTCGTGTATTAGTTACAGTTACAGCATTCGTTCGGTACTACCTGCCGTTCGGCGCTAGGGGACTCTCCCCTATATTTAAATACCACGCGTACGAAGTCGCGGGCAATAGCTAGTCTTTAATGTTTTCGTGAACGTTTGAAGTAAATGGAAAAGTAAATAGTCTATATTTCAATCGATTTTTATTACTTAGATATTTACTTCAACGTCACAACTATTCTAAACCGTTTGGTGAATGAGCGATATGTCGTGCACACGTGTTATAAACTGTAGGTATCTATTACTAGATATAGTCAGCCGCATAAGTGCATTACCATCTCGACGCTCTAAGCATGCTAAATATAAGAACTATTTTTGAATGAAAACTGCGCTTTTGATTTCACATTGAAAGGGCCTGCACTTTTGCACCCCGACTGACCTACTCTGCACGCCATGTGGCTTGGCCCGTTGTCTACAGGATACGGAATTTAGAAAAACCCTTTCGTTGAAAGAACACACCCTCCAAATACGCTCATGGGACCAGCGGTTTTTGTTGTGCAGTCAGGACTTTAAATTTTATACTTATTGATATATTAAAGCTGAAGAGTTTTTATGTTGTAACTGGTAACGCGCTAATCTTTAAAACTACCAGTTCGATTTAAATAAGTATATATTTTTTACATTTGATAGCCCAACGCTTGGGGATGAATATATTTTAAGATCCTGGACTTACGCAGGTGAAACTGAATTTATCATAATCCAATAACTTTCTCACTCAAAACAAATAGTGAAAATGATTTTGACAACGATAGAAATTAGTAATAAATGATTTCTAATCACTGCTTATGACAACTTTGAGTAAAGATTGAGTATCCAACAGCAAAACACGGTAAAACCAATTTACACACAAAGTGATAGTTTTACAAAGAATCATAGAATTTTATTAATTCCCACGTTGTTATAGGCTTTTAGAAAGTCGAGGATCAATTATTATTCATTTATCACTAACAACTATAATATTTAAAGTGTAATTTGATATTTTTTTATAGTATAAAATGCCGTTTCTAACAAAGCACGTTTCCGTAGAGTAATGGCTGCAATTAATGACGTTTAGTGTCGACCTTACACGTTCCTAATGCAAGGACATTCATTACCGTAGCATAGTGTGTTGTAGTTTTCACTTTCTATCGTCAAGCAGGATACAGCCATGATTTCCCATAGCCTTTGAATTCCTCCTTCATAAAAGTTGGTAGATCTCATTTACTTACTTCCTGGAGCTCTACTACTTAGCCTTCTCAACCCTCAACAATGTTCTTCATTTCGGTCTGTCTCTATAGCCTCCTGCCGAGTCTTCCTATGTTTTGGTATCCCATCGTAACCCGGACCCATGTCAGGATGTGATCGAAACTTCTCGATTCTAGTCTACAAAAAGTGAACGTGCTCCATCAATATAAATCAGCTTTGATGATCCAAGTGACTAAAGATTGCCATCATACGCAACCTCAGCGAAGCGCATCAGGTTGCATGAAACGTCAAACGTTGCACGTGGCAACATGGCAGCTAAATTGAGCTGTCAAATGTAAGTTATGTGGTAAACCCAGTTGAACCACATTCATAGGTAATTGGTTGTGGTACGTTGGACATCGGGCAGGTACCGAATATTGTAGTGTTTACCCGATTGCGAAGGTCGTGGTTTCTTTTGTGATCTAATACCCATTAGATGAATGGCTTGCCTACTTTATCTTCATTGTTTTGTTAGTTTTCTGTTGTTGTTTTTTTTAATCTAATCTATACTCAAACAGGTACTATTTATAATTCAATCGAAAACTATTCATAACTGTGAATGGTTGAATTTATTCATTTAAAATCAAAGTTACTTGTTCTACAACGTTTATAACTCTCAGAACAATGATTTTGTATTATTTTAAAATAATTGAAACTTAACCTACAAATTCTTATCTTAATTAGGTAGGTATGTTTGGATTTAGAATGGGCAGAACGACTGCCGATTGCCATATGAGATAAAACATTTCGCCCACTCAGTTCATTAACTTCTTCAGCATAATCCATGGTCGAAGGTATCCTTAGTTCTTCGTGTTTGTTTTAAGTTTTGTTGCATAAGACACTTAAAGATCTCTGAGACAAAAATGGTTCTTCTCTTCTACATATTATTTGCACTGGGCAGAGAGAGTAAAGGATTTTTTACATGCGATAGGTTAGCGTGATAGACATAGTGCTGTTTAGGCATTGCGATTTGTAGACAAAACAACATTATAAGCAATTACAATGTCTAGGTATCGCTGACGATTAGGCAATCAACCTCTTAGTCAATTGACGTGTTAGGTATTATGAGCTTATGGTTTTGTTTTCGGCGTCATAATAAAAAAAATCCCCCGTTAACGTCTGGTAGATGAGACAAACAACTTCAGAGGCATGTTTACTGTAAATCGCGCCCACTGAGGTCGTTAACCACCGGCAAAGCCTGCAATTATTCAGGCAGCCCTTTTCCCGTCCGCTTCACCCAATTATGTGGCATCAGGTCATGTCAGCTGTGAGCTGACTCCGGTTCAGTCGAGTGAATACTACCACGCGAAGCGCACGTCTCTTCGCGCACCGTACCACCCGCAGAGTTGCCTCTATTTATAAAAATATTATTCATAACATAAATCAGCGGATTACTAATATTGTGAATTGTGTTGTGAAGTGAAACTCATATTGGATTGTACAATCCAGGTACTGTATAAATACAATCATCATTTTAAAAGGGAAAGCCTTTTGTACTTGCCAATGTTTAATGAATAATTAAAGTCATATCGATGCATCGTTTAGTACTTAATGGATTTTAAATTGTTATAGATAGGCTGGGTCGATTCTCTGCGGTCATTGATTTGTAATAGTTTTTGATTGAATTATCGTAAACGCGTCGTAAAATATGATAATAAAGCTATAGAGTTTTACGCAGTAATTAACTGAAGGAAGTTAATAAACTGCTTATTTGTTAAAGTTATTATGAGATGAGGAAATAATAAAATGCAATCCCAAAGTAGGTACATATTCTGTTATTTGCGAACTTCAAATTTTCCTTAAAGTTACTGTAGTTAGAGACCTTTTCATTTAATTTTGTTATTCATCATTGGAATGATCAATAAAATCGGAAAGTCATGAATGTTACTGACCTTTATCATTTTAATTTATTAGTGAAAACCAACATTCTAACCCTGAATAATCAATCTACCATTGAGAGTAAGCCCTTTACAACCTACAGACCAAATTAAAGACATTATTTACCGTTAACTGTCTTCAACATACTAGGCCAAATGAACATCTAACTGACATTCAAACCAGTAGCTATTCAGATAGAATAACACTATTTAGAGTAATCATCAAAATTCACACGGCAATCGACATGTATCCGAGTTCACCTTAAAACCTTTTTAGACGAAATGCTTTGTTACTTTAATGAGGTTGAAGACGAATTGAATACTAATAATCTTAGATTTGTTAGTTACTGAGATAATTAAAATGTTATTAGGTCTAATTTAGAGACAGAAGCCTCAGAGCAGAAGTTAATCTGAAGCTTTGTGAACTACCGCAGTAGTGCCACTAATCAACACGTACTTTCGCGTAGATCATACAAAAATCGAAACTTAAAAGTATACGTGAAGTCATCTCGCCACTGTCGAGCGAGAGAGTTCCTCAATCGAATGACTAAAGCAAATAATTTCAAGTAAAAACTTTTTCCTATAGTTAACTCCTTTTTTTGAAGAACCCAAAAAGGAGAGTATTATGTTTTTGACCCGTTTATGTGTATTGTATGTTCATATGTTCCCTTCTGAACTACTTATCATCGTTTGGCAAATAGAATATCGTGAAAGGCGTCTTGATTGTCCGCTGGTTATATTTCGCCCTCTGAAGGACATAACGTAAAAATGTTTAAAAACTAAAACATGACTACGGAAAAATCGCGCTGTGAAAAGTATGAAACAAGAAAATATTCCGTGGTCTTATGCTACGGAACGCTACTTTCCTTTGAATAATAGTTGATAGGATATCCACGGATTTTTTTCTCGTTTCATACTTTTTCAAACATTCACTTCCATTGCTTTATTAGTTAGTATTACAACTTCAAAGTAATCACTTAAGCTTATTCTCCTCAATTTAACCAATGCGTGACCAGTTTTTGCACCAACATTACTCAGATAATCGTGCAAAGAATATTTTACTGTATCTAACGTTAGCATCGTATCGTCGATTTTGTTTTTCCTTTTTACAATCGCTTCACTGGTCATATTTTTCATTTTATTGGATAATTATCACGTGAATTGTATTTGTTATCGGCGGTTACTGTTCCCTTAACTGTTATATTTTTATCGTCTGCTATCCTTTGAGCATTTAAATCTGAACTTGTTACATTTGCAACTTTTACTTGAATCTTGGAGACATTTTCTTTTAAAATAAATAAAAAACAATGCCTTTATTAATCATTAAACTTAACTTCAATTACACAAACAACATGAATAAAATAAAAACATACATACACATCACAAATAAAAAATATCGTCCAGAGCGTTTCCACGCGGCATCGTCCCCAAGAGGCTGGCGGCATTCCCTCTCTGGATAGCCAGGCTCACCCTTTGAGTGAAGAAGCCGCCAGCCCTTTGGTCACCTGACGCCGCACAAAGACGTCCCACCAGGTCATTAAAAATAAATGGGCACTAGGACCCCAAGCTCCCAGAGTTTCTACCCCCACGGGAACGAACATGTAACTGCCCGCCAGGTCCACATATTTGCGGGACTTAAGGCACTCCGCCTGCGCGGCCGCTGCCCCAGCCTGTCCGGACGTGGACGGCACGTGTGAAGGTGCCAACGTATCCACACACGTCGCATCCCAAATACATTTCAAAATTTAGTTTAAGTATACTGTTTAGTGTTTAGCTGTGACGCAAAACAGTTGCAGATTTCATGTCTTCCAAGTAAGTTATGGATAGTTTTCTTCTTCTCTCTGCCCTTATCCCGATTTATTTAATGTCGACGCAGTATGTCTTCTTTTTCCAGTCATCTCATCGTTCACATTCATCTCTCTCATGTCTTGTCTCACCCAGTCCATCCATCTTTTCTTAGGTCGCCCTCTTCCTTTCCATCCTTCTACGTTCATACTCATCACTCTTCAAGTGACATGAGTCTCTTCTCTCATCACATGTCCATACTAACTTAAATGGTTCCCTTTTACTTTTCAGTAACTGGTGCTACTTTCAGGCTTCCTCTTATAAACTCGTTCCTTATTTTATCATTTTGACTAGCGACCCGCCCCGGCTTCGCACGGCTATATTGTGCATATACGAGTATTATACATATAAACCTTCCTCTTGAATCACTCTATCTATTAAAAAACCGCATCATAATCCGTTGCGTAGTTTTAAAGATTTAAGCATACATAGGGATATAGGGACAGAGAAAGCGACTTTGTTTTATACTATGTAGTGATTATGGATGGTTTTGTTATTCAATAAATATAATAATAATATTAGAATGTATAGTAAAACAGAACATATGCCCAGTATGCAACGTCTGGTAATTAAGGTCGTTGGGCGTCACGCGCGAGCGCCTCTGCTTATTACTCTAATGTTATTTACCGAGGTGAAGTAACAATACTGTTTGTAACAGACGCAACCTGCATTGTTTCTGTGATACTTATCTCATTAGCTGATTACTTCATTACTCTATATTCTATATTTTAGCTAATTATGAAGTTATTATCTGTTCCGTATCTAGTGCTGTGTGAAGAACATCTTTTTTGTAATAAAGTTTTAAAATAAGTGATAGAGATGTTTCTCTGATCTGGATTCTAACTTGCTCAATCGTTACGTCAATAATTTGATCAATAGTTTTACTCTCTTAAATTTTTTACCAACCATACATTGTTCTAAGTTTACCATTTATTAGCTTATCTACGTGTGGTAATTAAAAGTTTATATGTTAACAAATTAGAAAAAGATACGTGCATTCTGTGAACAGTAAAATAAACGCAGTTTCGAGGCTGTATGAACTCAGAAGTCCTTGCCTTCCCTGACCAGGTCAAATGAAAAAAACTTTCTCTTGACCAGAGACATCCATCCATCCATCGACCTATTCGCAACTTTAAAAAAATAATAATTTATTCTAGTATCCCTCATTACGTTCTACTTTTATTTATTTACGTATCTTAGATGCCTGAGTAATCTTTTGTTCCGTCAACGTTACAATTTCCTAACAATTAGTGAATATTTTCAAACATTTCTGTTACGCTACTCACAGTATTGTTTCATTCAACAATAGTTATTGTTGTCCGTCCGGTTATTTGACTTCGACCTTCGGAATCCCTACCGTTTATGGGAATTTAGGCATTATCTCTTTTATTTAATGAAGTCATTAGGCTTGATAATGCATTCCATTATCAATTGTAGAGGCTTATTGAATTTCGCATGCATTCCTTGAGGTAGTTTACGTTTACCTTTAATTTACAGTTATGTGAACTTCATTATAATATCGTTCTAAGGTAAGTACGAGCACCGAGGTACGAGTTACCACTTAGTAAGCTACTGTTTTTGTTTATTTACGTATGCTGTAATCTCTAGATCTACTAGTTGGATTAGAAATATTATTTTTGCATTCAGTCGTTGGAGCCCAATTCTTAAGCATGCTTTTAGGATTTTTATCCCGTTTCCAGGGATGCTAGTGTGTAAAATACTTTCGATCGCTTTAAGTGTACAATTTCTGTCATCATTAATTTTCCAAATAACATTTCTACTTTTAGGCCATGCAATCTAAAAAACATCAAATAGGTACAATTAATTAACTATAATCGGGAAAACCCTAAAGAAATAGAAAAATATTATTGCTAGACTTCCTGTCCGCCTGACACAGACTCTTCAAATATAAACAATACGATGTTATTCCTCAAACTTCCCCCCATTGTCCACCGTCCCAGTGTTAGACAAGACAAGATTCAAGAGGTACACCTGCCATGGCCTCCGCACCTTACATGTAAAACAATAGACGTTTATTTAGTGTTACTACACTCGCACTGAACATTGATGATGGACACTATTGCATCCATGATGATTGATACTTTAATTGAAAGTGATGTCAGAACATTTTAAAGTCAGTTGGACAGATTTATTGTAAGAAAAGTTAAAATAAAACTTATCATCATCATCATATCAGCCACAGGAACGTCCACTGCTGAACATACGCCTCCCCCAAAGACCTCCAGAGCTTATGCACAATAAAAATTGATTAAATGATAAATCAAATACAAAATCACAAAACGCAAACATATTGTAATGAAACGTATAAGAATTTATTCCTGTTTTTCCAAAAATGTATTATTTGTACAAGAGGAACTAAAAACCTCCCCCTTTTTGAAGTCTGTAAAAATCTATTTATTTTTTTAAATAGGTAGGTAGTACTACGTAGAGTAAAAAAAGAAGTCAAAAGAAAGACTAAAATTTTGTCCAAGTACCAACGAACCTAAGTACTGAATATGACTGATAAATCAACCAATATAATTTGATAGTTGACGTTCTTAACTTGGTGATTATGTAATCGATCTTCTGGTAATGGATCAAAAACTACATTATAAAGACCTAGTTTGCTAAATTAGAAAATGCAAACCAAAGAAAAATTCTTATCACTTCTTGCAAAGGTTCTGACGAAATCTAATTACCCTACGTTCCAAATAATATTAAAGTCAATTTATCATGTTCAGCGGTTAAGAAATTAACTAGATAACTTGTTCTAAGGTATCTTATAATGAAAGGTAACTCGTAGATAATATTATGATGTTGATGTCGAACATTCGGCCCGCCAAATTCAATTGGTTAGTTTTGTGTAAAACATACTATTTTAGAAATCTTAATGTAATTTTGTACTCTGCGAATGTAGTACATAGTTTTTAACTAGGTTCTTAAAGATAAATTAGAATTTTGTAATTACCTATCCCAAATTGAAAAGAAATGTGTCGTTTATAATAAATTGTCAATTATTGTAAATCGCAATTAAGTTTGAATTTAGAATAACGATGTCCATAACATATAAATATTAGTAAATTATATGTATAAGATTATAAAATTATGTTATTATAAAAATAACGTTGCATTTCGCATTGCACGTAAATTACAAAAATAACGTTGCATTTCGACTTCCTACTGAGTCATTGTTTCCATTTTTAGTTAGGAACACAATGGTCATTTTAAAAAGAGGAAATGTTACTTACCTAGAAAATAAAAATATTATTTTTTGGATCAGGTTAATTGTAGGAAAAGTTATTTAAAACGGGATATTTTATTATAATATTGAAAATATGCATTAATACATAATTCAATAGAAATATGTAACTTTTGTACCGTGAATCATCAATTTTGTAGATAAATTCAACAACATACTGCGTCGCAACTCACATACAAAACGTAGACACACTGGCAATATGGTCCCATTTTTAAATCAATTTCATTTAGATTGAACTTTTCCAAAGACATCATTCACTTTCCTAAGTGAAAGTAAGTAGTAAACTTTAAAGTTATTTACATATTACAACGGTTACGCCCTTTGAATAGAAGTCTCAAATTTCTCTTCAAGGCAACAAGCATAACTTTATTGTGATTATGACATTTTTATCATAACATTCAACTTGACCTCAATTCGTTTAAATTGGAATGCAACGTATTTAACGACTGGGGTTTTACTTTCCTATGCTGATATACTTCCTTACGCTGGCTCAGCGACCCGAAGTGGATCTTGGTCTCCGACCTCATCAACCTTGTTTGATGTGATCTGAGTCTCCGACACTAAGAGACGCCATTGCACCCTATTATGTGTCACTAGCTGCCAGCTGATTTGGTCTTCCAAAGGCCGCCTCCACTGAATTCGTCTCAGATGCGCCCTATTGACCAAGCGGTCAATAAAGCGCATCTAGCGATCCTCCTCCATTTCCTCGATGTGGCCAAGCAAGCTAAATCGAGTCGATTTAGATGATTTACCTACATCTATACATATTTTTAAAATTAATATCCTGACTGACTGATATTTCAACGCACAGTTTAAATCGCTCTGGTCATACATGAAATTTGAAGGGTTTGTTCTTCGGACCAGAACCTGGCCTTAAACTAGAGAGTCCATTGAAAGGTACTATATATTTCTTACTCAGTGTCAATGGTACTCTTTGAATTTGAAGAAATCAAAAGTCATTCACCTGTTATTTTTAACGAGTTATTGACTATTTTGTAACGGTACTATTTATATTCATGTTTAACTACCATTGAAGATTAATCCAATGGTTTGACCTACTTTCTGTAGCTACGTCTCATTCTGTGTCTAATTTTATGTACCTACCTATATCTCTATATATTTAAACGAGCAAATCTTGTGTATAATCAGGATCTTGGAAACGGCTCCAACAATTATCATGAAATTTAGTAGGTTTCGGGGGCGAGGTAAAAAAAAAAAGGAAAAATCCGATCAAAGCTAGGTCAGGTACTAAGTTTATTCCATTACAAGACTATCTTTTCACTCTGAATAGTGATTCCAAGTTTAACATTCTTTGCCTTCCACTTTACAAATGGATAAAAGCTTGGCTACCTACCATATAATGTTACTATAAAGTTTACGATTCATCTAGCACTTGTTCCGCTAGTTAGAACAGTTATACTGACTGAGTCCTACTTTGTATCAGCAGCCAATGCTTAACACCTTAAGGCGTTTAACTAAAATTGTTAATTATTGCGTAAAAAAGTTGTTTAAATCAATACAAATCAATTTGTATATCTTTAGCATTTTGGTATAATTTTAAGATGAAAATTATTATCAAAAAGTCAAAAATAAATATTATTTTTGAATTTTTGTCCTAAAATTATACTAAAGTATCGGTAACTATTTGTCATGCAATAATTAACGGTTTTGGTTATAAATAATAATATTTATACTAGTTTGGTGTCCACATCATACTTTGCTATTAAACTTGTTATTGTGAAGTTGGATTCGGCTCCACGCACGCCTTCCAAAGGTCCTAGGCTCCATAGTCCCGAGATGTAGGACACTTATTTGACGACTACCACCACCTTGAAAATATCTTTATTCGATATGGGTTTGTATGTTACTTGCAAATGTTGAGAATTGGCCACACAGACATGGTTCGGTGACATAGATAGTTTGGAATTTTGTGCATTGTTCTCGTTTTGGCAATAAACCTTCATTCGGAACGGTAATTGCTAGAATTGTTAGAGAGAACAGCTGTGTTGATACAGCTCATAATATTCTAAGTTATGATTACATTTGTTTGTGATTCGTGGCTAAAACTATTTTCGCAACGATCATTTTGATTGTTCACTATTGTATTCTATTTTTTAATACTTATAAGTAAAGAAAGAAATAACAAAAAGACTTTTGAAAGCAAAATTTAAAAAAAAACTAGTATAGAGGTAAAGTCTCATTATGAGGTAGATTACGAATTTTTAGTTTTTAAAAAGTCCATGTTTTTTTGTTTGATATCTATGCAATTAAAAAGTTATACGAGTAGGTAAGTACTATGGAATCCGGTTTTCACTATTGGGTACTTAGTTCTATTTTCTGGGAAGGTCGAGGTATATGTAAATCTGCTAAAAAAATTGAAATGTTAAAAATCTAACCAAAAACGAACAATAACGGGCAAAACCTAGCTAGTACCTAACAAATAACATCATGTTTGATTAGTGTCAACATTATCCAAAAACAATATTCGCTTTAGTAACTACTTATTTCAATTGAAATGTAGATGAAAATTAAATGCTAGAATACTAGTTGTGCTTAATAACGATAAGGCTTAGTTTTAATTAATACTTACACTGCGCATATTCAAAGAAAATATAATCTACACTAATATTATAAAGAGGAAAACTTTGTTTGTTTGGTTGTAATGAATAGGCTCAAAAACTACTGGACCGATTTTAAAAATTCTTTCACCATTCGATAGCTACATTATCCACGAGTAACATAGGCTATATTATATCCCAATACTCCCACGGGAACGGGAACTACGCGGGTGAAACCGCGGGGCGCAGCTAGTTCTCTATATTTAAAAAGAAGTGAAACTCGCTCATAAATTGCGAGAACGCAAAGCAGATAAAACGTGGAATCAATGCATCCGCTGCACAAGGTATTACTGCAAGTGTCCGGCCTCGAACACGCAACTATACTTCATAATTATACAATTTTCTATGGCAAAATACGATATATTAGATAACTGTACCGCAACATTGCGCAGAATCATTTCGTATCACGTATTTGGCGACTTTCTATGGGCTTTAGCATGCGCGCGCGCTGATTTCGTACTAAACACCGATTGTAAACGCTTCGCACGTGCTATCGTGCGACTGTTACACAAGTGTTGCCAGATTTTAATGGCTTTGTGTCTATTTGGACGTTTCCTTCTGAATTGTGATCGATTGGTGATAATTTGTGAACCGTTTGGTCGTGTTAAAGTATTACGATAAAAGAATGAAGTGTTTTTATGGACTTTAATGTCTGTGGAAAGGTGAGCTGTCTAACAGATTGGAGGGCGTGTGTTTGCATACAAATTGTTGTAAATTCCATGTTGCTGTGTTGGACAATATTAGTTTCTATATTTATGTTAAATTTCGTCAAATATCCATGGCCGCCAAAAATAATAAAGAAGAATTTCAGTAGGTCTTTGACGTTGTTTTTGGGACGGAGAGTATCGCTGGAGACCTGGTTCTGAAAGCGGGAGTAAGTTTCGCAGTTTCTCATTTCAACCTAGGGTAGAGCAGATTTCTTTGGCAGCAGCGTATTTCTTAACTGTATGTAAACATTAAAAAAAACCCGACGAATTGAGAACCTCCTCCTTTTTTTAAGTCGGTTAAAAATGAATATACAATGATTCTACATTTAACTTTCGAATGTCTTTCGAATCCATTCATTCGTTGCACTAATTAGAGTGATTAGAGGAGCAGTATGAGACGTAAATCGCGGCTCTCGGTTGTTACCGATGTGAAAGAAAACTTTGTGAGAATACTGGTCGTTATAATCATGTGTCTTTAATAATATTATGAAGAGAAAAAACATAATGTTTGTTTGTAACGAATAGATACTGAAAATACTAGAACGATTTTTATTAAAAAAAAAATGGGTATCAATATACATTTAATCTTTGGGAGGTTACTTTTTAAACTTTTTGGTGTAAATTGCATCCTTCGGAGTATAATATTCCCACAAGGAGCTAGTCAAATGTCACATGCCTTCAAGCCTGTGTTTGATGACAAGCGCATAAATAATATTTTATGTAAAGGTACATTTTATTGATATACTAGCTGTCCCGGCAAACGTTGTTTTGCCATATAAAAAAAATGTGATAAATGAAGAACCGCTCGACCGATTTTGTGCAAACTTCACATAAACCATCTACTAAATAGTCCGAACAAAGCTTAAACATTTGGTTTGGATAGGTGAGCCCGTTCTTGAGTTATAAAATTACAACGAAAAGTGGCATTGATTTCTCTATAATACAGCAAATAAAAAAAAAAGGGTCTGTTGTCTGTTTGTTTGTTTGTTGCATAATCTACAATTAAAAACGCCTAAACCAAGTGAAATCTGAGGAAAGTCGTGGTATACTTTACATCAAAATCCAATTAGTAGGTGCCGAGTAATCATCAAAAAAACTGCAGCCGCTCGAGAAAGCCCCCCGGTCGAACGCCTTACAACAAAGACGAACGTCACAGATAGTGTATATCCCGATATTCCCACGGGATCGGGACTTATGCGGGTTTGAATATGGAATAATTCGTATATTTAATTTCACCCGCGTAAGTCCCAATCTCGTTTGAATATCGAAAAAAAAAAGAATATTTCGTATATTTTATTCACCCGCGTAAGTCCCGATCTCGTTTGAATATCGAAAAAAAAAAAGAATATTTCGTACGTATATTTAATTTCATCCGCGTAAATACCGATCTCGTTTGAATATCGACAAAAAAAAAAAAAGTAAGTATCCTATGTCCTTCTCCTGGTTCTAGGCTACCTCTCCATCAATTTTCAGCCAAATCGGTTCAGCCGTTCTCGAGTTATAAATAGTGTAACTAACACGACTTTCTTTTATATATATAGATTTTGCGGCTAACAATCGAAATGGTAATGTTCTCGTCGTGTTTTCAATGTGGTATACAAGTTGAAAGCCGACATTTAGCCTCATCACGTCCGACATGGTCCTAAACCCGACGCGTGCGCATACCGCACAACCTTCAGAGAAAGCTTCCCACGACCCACTCAGGATAAAACGTGTAATTTTGAACAAAAGACGGAGAGGTTTACCAAATTGTTAACATTTGGAAATTAGGTATATATGATTTCTTGTCGTAGGTATAGGTACACTAACTGGACCATGCGGTTTTACACCTGTGTAAATCCGGGATTGGGAATAGGATCCCGTTAATGCATGCCACATGGGTAACATAGGTATACAACGGCCGGTCTCTATGTAGCATGGTGTATAGAATCTCGAACATTATGGTTTCGGTACAGACTACAGTGGCTCAGCGTTTTAACCAGATAAATTAGACATAGATGGGGGACCATGGTAAAGGACATGGATTGCTTGTTCGCCAGCCCCCCCTCCCGGGAACGCTCCCGTGCCGCTCTCACTGTGGTCAGAGCTTTTATTTAGGTTTCAAAACATACACATTATAATATTAGACTAGGTAGTAATAGGTAAAAAGAAAGGTAAATCTATAAAAGATATAATGCAATATAAGTGAAATATTGTCTAGCACGCAATAGACTTCGCGTCTTGTTACATTTCAATTTACTTCAAACCCGTGGGAACTTATTAATGTTCGTAATTTATCATATAAATTTCATTATAAACACACGTGAAGCAGTAAATGTTATATTTATGACTGAAATATCGCAACCGTGGGAGTTTCGCTTCGAACAATAAACGAATGTAAAGACAACCGCAACACGTATTGCAGTAACTATGTATACACTTACTTACTCAATACAATACAACAAACGTTAACACTTTCGTTGCATCGCCATTATACTGATCCACTTTGATATAAACTAGATCTTGGTCTTAATAATCGCTTAGAACATGCCAATTGTATGACATAATCATAAAATAAATTGTTATCTTGAACGTGTTAATTGCACATATGCTATTTCAGTGTGTCGTGTTTTGATTACTACTTCCTTAATGAAACAATGTTCTCCTTATTCCAGATGGCGTAGAGAAGCAGTCGCAGATATCCTATACAAATGTTATTGAACCGAATGGAAACCGAGACGGTAACCGACACCGGCTTCATCTCATCTATCAAACGTTTCAACAACGGGAAACAACACGGCACCATAAAGTCTCTCCTCAAAAACTTCATCCTCTCAGATACAGACATGGCTATCAAACAGAACCAAAGCGACAAAACTGTGTACACGGTACCCGTAAACTTAAGTCCTCCAAAACATACGGAAAGAACAAAGTCTATAAATGAAGCTAAATTAGCATTTTTAAATTCAACAGTCAACCACAGTACTCCAGGACAAAATAATAATGCAAAGAAAGAAGATATGACTATTCATTACGCACAGATTGCTATCGCAACTGGAAGCGATGACACAAGAAGCACCGGAGGGGGGAAAGAGAAGAAGCAGTCGCTACAGATAAATCAAACGAAACCTAAAACCTACATGCCGATTGTAAACACATCTTCAAGTCCTAAAAAAAGATTTGAAAATCAGCAAAGAAAAGTAAGTTTCAAAACTAAAAGTGTTTCGTCGACGTTTAGACGGCCACCAATAGCTACGAAAACTATGACAATAAATAGCACAAAGGTTTCTGAACTGACCAAAAAATTTAATGATTTGCAAAATGAATCTCGTGATAGTTTACCGATACCGAACAAACTAGTGAAGACGATCGAAGACTTAGCCACGGCCTCACGGTGTTCAGCCAGTAATAGCTCCACTCCATCTTCCACTCTCAGCTCTAGTCCCAACATCAAAATTGTATTACGTCAAAGAAGAGGCTCAAAGAAACGGAACAATAGGAAGAGATGTTCTAGCGTAGATTCTATCGACAAACTTATCGTGTCCGATAACACAACAGCTAAGATCAGCGTTATAAGATCGAAATCTGACGGCACGAAAATTCCTAAAACATCAAAAAAACGGTTGAAGTATCAAGAGTCTAATGAACAACAAAGTGGATCCGACTCCGTCGATGGTAGTCCAGCCAAAATACAACAATCTGAACCAAAAATAGAAAAGAAACAGACAGAAAGCAACAAAGTAAAAAACGTTATCAAAAAGTTTGAATGTGAAATTATTGCGCAGTCAAATCCGAAGGTGTTAAAAACACAGACAGATCGGACAAAAAGTACAATACCCATAAAAGAGAAACCAAAAGTACCTGAGAAGAAATCATCATTAGTTGTAACAAAAAATGTTGTAGTCAAAGATGGAATTCCTAAACTTAAAACAATTAAACCGCCTACTATCGAAATAGCCGCAAAAACGGAAAGTGAAAATGTTAAAATTAATATAGAATTAGAAAAAAGGAGAGAACCTATTTATGACAGAAAGAAATTCAAAACTAATTACATTCACACGGAAAAAATGCCTCTTAAAGTTGTAGAAATAATTCCAGAAGACATTAACGAGAGTAACTGTTCATTGAATTCCAGTGATCATGTAAGTAATAATAATTCCGAAGTTTCTGAAACACATCGTGAAGACAACTCAAGCCTTGAAGTTACTTCACCGATCACTCCTAATGATTCTTTCTTATGGCGGAGAAAAAGCACTACACAAATCTACGTCGATCCGGAAAAGTCTTCTTCAGAGAGTCCATACTGTTTTATAAGCTTGACATTGAACCCTGAAGGAGAGCAAGATATTAAAGAAAAAGATGAATCTCTAATTTTACAATGTAACGAATCTCTAGAAACTGTGAAGATAAGTGAATCTGATCCCGATTTTGAAAGCAATCTCGTAGAAGCTTATAATAAGGATGTTCTCGTCGGCTTTACGTCAAAACCTAAAATGGATGAAAAAGTCGAAGAGGAGAATGACTATGAACCTTTAGAACCCAAAGATGACAATCATGTTGTAATTATTCCCATAAAAAGTGACGGCATGTCTAAAATTAACTGTCCTTTACCCGAAATACCTAAACAAGTTTCACCACCTGAAACACCTGATGAAGAAAAAGAGAACATTTACCAGTGCTTATTGGAAATGCGATCTCACCCTGAAGGTGACGAGAGTAGTCTCCATAATTATGAAATCTGTGAGAACGAATTAGAAGAAAGGACACGAGGCGATGGTGACAGCGACGACGGCTACGAATATTGCAAATCTCCAATCAAACCATATTGCTTAACATCTAGTTCAGGCATTCAAATAGCCGAAGACTACAAGCCATTCGACAAGAATAATTCCAAAAACTACAATATAACAAAGTCTGTAAGTGGAGCTTCGACTGTGAGTTACGAGAAGATCGGATCGGAGAGGATTTATGAAAAGATTCCGAATCGATCGCCGAAATCTAAAGACAGCAGTCCCACGTACAGCAGTCGTCATTCCTTCATCTCAGACTATAACGGGTACAACGACAACGAGAACATTTACGATACAATCAAGCAGAGTGACGGCGCTTCTTTGTCGCACTGTTACGAAAGTATACCGAACAGCCCAAGTGTGGTGAAATTGAGGAATAATTTCAGGAAGCAACTGAATGGTGCTCAGAAGCGGTTGTCGTTCGATACTGTGTCTAATATAAGCCAGTCGACGATGTCTAGTGAACAGAAGACGAACAGCATCTACGGGCAGCGGTCGGTGATCAGTTTCAACGGGCAGGAGATAGCGTTCCAGGTGCCGAGCAGTGAGGTCAGCACTAGCGACCGGAGCGACCGCAGTGACGACTGGGTAGACGTCTCTGATGAGGAAAAACAGGACGAACATAAGATCATCATGTAAGTTTTTTTACACAACAAAAAAAATGTATAGGGTATATGAAAGTGTTGGTTTTCTTAAATTTTATTGGCAGGAACAATGGTCTATTTTGCAATGGGATATTTAGCGAAAGATGAGACATTCTGAGAAAAGGATCATTTAACAATCTGTAGAAATTTCGCAAAAGGAACAGTTTGCGTCTAAGCTATAGCCTCATTGTTTTAAAGAGGTGTTTTGCATGCACCTAGGATGTATGCCAGTAGATAAATAAAGAGGGGTATCATTTATCGTGACCTAATAAAAACTAAACATATCACGGTAATGCTGTTTCCAAAGAGCTTTGTAAACATTGTTATCAACCTGATAAAAACCATATTACCCGCAGACTATTCGAACGAAAGTTAGTGAAAACACCATGTGAAAAAAACGCGAATTTTCTGTTTAAAATATACCAAGGTATATTGGTGGTTAATATAAAATGGATGTAATAAATTGCAGTGTGCGTGAAAGGAGTCGCGGTAGAAAGAGTCCAATCAGCTGGTCCCAGAAAGTGAGACATCAGTGGCAGAAGTCTCCTCATCAGAAAGACGACGACAAAGGTAAGATATCATTTTGATATAAAACTAGCTTCTGCCCGCAACTTCGTCCGCGTGGGGTAAAAAAATCCAAAATCCTTAGCGGATACCTACGTTATAACAGCTATCTATATGCCAAATAACCCGATCCGCATAGCCCGGTTTGAGCTGTGCGGCTCTATCAGTCAGACAGTCAAGAGTATAAATTTTATATTTATAGCTAGAAACAAACAAACAAAAAATAGTTCCTCTTAATAATATTAGTGTAGACTAGCAGCGCTCCGTGGTTTCACCCGCGTAACTCCCGATCCCGTGGGAATGTCGGGATAAAAAGTAGTCTATGTTATTCCCAATGAATCAATGATCTCATACCAAGTTTCATCAATATCGGTCCCGGTAGTTTCGGAGCCTATTCGTTACAAACAAAAATCTTTCCTCTTCACTACATAGTATAAAACAAAGGCTTTCTCTGTCCCTATGTCCCTATATCCCTATGTATGCGTAAATATTTAAAACTACGCAACGGATTTTGATGCGGTTTTTTTTAATAGATAGAGTAATTCAAGAGGAAGGTTTATATGTATAATACATGCATAATATAGCCGTGCGAAGCCGGAGCGAGTCGCTAGTTATTATAATATTAGTGTAGATGATATGTGCCGATGGTACTGAAGTTAAGTTGTATCTTCTGCCTTTAATATCCATATGACTCTGAAGAATGTCTTATAAAATATCACCTGCATCCACACCACAATAACTTGCTGTCCATCAACCTGAAAATAAATATACTACAAAGAAGTAGGCTTTAACATTTTTACTTCGTATCAGCGCCATCTGTTGGTATTCACGTGTCAAGTACACGCCACACTTGAAGCAGAATTGGTTTTCATAGATCACGGTAGATGGCGTTGCAAGCAAACTATAATTACCGAGGAATTTGACTATTTGTTTTTGTTGTTGGTGAGGTAGGTATATATCCACTAAGAAAGGGTTTCTCAAAATACCACCCCTAAGCGGATGAAATGGCGGGCTAAGCCGCAGGCATAAGGTAGTAAAATGTGAAATTACTTTTTTATTATTTTTACCGACTAATTTGAATAGTTTAAAACTTGTATGTTTTTTTATATAAATGAAATGGAGCGTCTGACATTGTAAATCTGACAGTGTCAGTTGGCTTGCGCAAGCGCACGCTTTTGCAGTGAGTTGCGCAAACGTCGACGACAGGCGTCCTACTCACATTCCATTACGAACAATACAGATTTCTGATCTAACCGCTTATTATGGTATTATACGCTTTTTGACAATGAATTACTCGGAGATTTTGAGATAGAGTCAATTTGAAATCCGCATTTATGTTTTTTTTAGAAGTCCTAGGTAAGTGGTTTTTTATCTTAATGATGTAAGTTGTACTAGTAGCTAGGCAATAGAAGTGTGTTTTAAAATAAAAAGTGTATTTATGGCATTATCCCATGTTGTAATCGCCACCCTCAAACTATAAACCGACGGGTATTCTTAGGAGCCCACACTATCCCACTTCAGGGCAAAGGCCTCTCTACCTTTTCTTCACGGAGCTGTAGCTATAGCACACCAGTCATTCCTATAGAAGAAAACATCCCCCTATCGCCACACGCGCCTGTTCGTCTTGCTCTGCTTGGTCGTGAACCTGTAGGGGACTATTTGGTTGTTATTTTGGCACATCGTTAAGTTACATGTGCGGCAATATGTCCAGCCCAGTTCGGGTAGTAGTTACTGTATTGTGTAAACAGAAATCTAAGTGAACAGAGTTCATAGACCCTGAGCGGTGCGCGGGCACAGTCGATGTAGGCGTTTGCTAATTGTTACCGGATTCCTTTACTGGCGCCCGCCCGTATTAGTTACAGCCAAAACATAACGATTTGCTTTATTTTGTAAAGTATTTGTTAATACACCGTTCTGTAAACGAAAACACGCGGCTTAGTTGGCTCCATCCAGTAACGATTTGATCTGTCCCCCTATCACTGACAGAGGGACAGATCAACCCGTTAAGTGGTTATAATGGTTTGATCTGTCCCTCTGTCAGTGATAGGGGGACAAATCGAACCGTTAAAGGGTGAATAAAGTTCGATCTGTCCCTTTCGTTGCTAACAATGGGACAAATCAAACTTTTTTGTTCGATCTGTCCCCTAATGGGACAAAACATTGGGACAGATCGGAATAATTCGACGTATTCATGAGTTCTTGCCTCTGGACTTGGTCGACTAAGTTAAGGGGGTCGTTGGTGCTGGGCAAGCCCGATTCATGTAATACGTGTGCCCATATGTCTGAAAAATATAACAATCTTATTTTGTAAATACATCAACGCTAAACAAAATATAAGAAATTGACATCCTCATCATCAATGATTCTGAGAGTTTGTGATATTATTAAAATTATGGTTAAAAGAACTTTAATCAAGAAATTAGATGTTAAATTTTGTAACAAAGGCTACTGGAATCACTATTTCACATGATTATGGTTCTATACTTACCTCAAAAGGTTAAAAATAGAAACCCTTACAAGATCACTGTTGTCCGTTTGTCTGTCTGTGTGTCAGCACCAATTTTATCAGGAACGAGTGAACCTAGCAAATTGATTTTTTTAATCATCTTAATGATACATTAAATAGTTTAGACTTGGGGTTTTAGTAAGAATTCTAATGATGTTACATAATTTTTGAAGGTTGTTAAAACTTTAATCAAGGAACCCATTCAACGAGTAAATGCTCAGTTTTAATTAAAATGTTTTGATATTTTGTTCCGTGAGTAAAGTTGTATAAGACTCATTCTATTTCCTGATGTTTAGAGAGGCATCAAATACAATGATATTTTTGATGGAATTTTCGTTCCGGATTTTCGTACACTTACCTGTTTCCATCGCTTAAATTGCAAGAAAATGTTATGTTACGTATTGATGTCAATCGCTTGAATCATTTGTATAAAAATTTGTTTTTTAAGCATTTCAAAAAAATATCAGTAAGCAACTTTTACTTTTAATTACCTGTTTCCATCGCTTAAATTGCAAGAAAATGTTATGTTACGTATTGATGTCAATCGCTTGAATCATTTGTATAAAAATTTGTTTTTTAAGCATTTCAAAAAAATATCAGTAAGCAACTTTTACTTTTAAGTGATTAAAAAATTAATAAAAACGGAAATACAAACCTTGTTTAAACTGAATTAATTAATCAAAAAAGAGAAACAGTGAAACCGGACAATATTAAAGAGAGAAAAGAGCTAAATATTACTGTTTGTGTGCACAAGTTCGCGCCAAGCGGTATGTTTAACAAAGTTTTTCGTTTCTAAGTTACAAAACTTGGTTCTATAAATACTTTATAAAAGTATTGATTACACCGCGACGGCTGCGGCAGGCGATCGATCCGGTACCGCGACCTGATTTGATGACTTAACTATTACTACGTCTAGGTTTATTGTTTTCATGTCTGTTGCCTTTACATTTACCTGTATTTCAAAATAATAGACTATTAAATCAATGATGACCGTTTTTGAGTAATCAACCAACAACAACCTCTTCAACCTTTTACAATCTGTAAAGATTATTTTTCTTTACTAATCTTAAAACAAACCTAAATGCTTATCTATTTATCACTACATATCACTATCACTATCATCACTATAGTATAAAATAAAGTCACTTTTCGCCGTCCCTATATCCCTATATCCCTTTGTATGCTTAGATCTTTAAAACTACGCAACGGATTTTGATGCGGTTTTTTTTAATAGATAGAGTGATTAACGAGGAAGGTTTTTAGATATAATACATGCATAATACAGCCGTGCGAAGCCGGGGCGGGTCGCTAGTAGAAAATATACCAAACCAGAGACGTCGAGCGTCGTCGTTCCCAAAAGGCTGGCAATATCCCCGTCTAGTTTTTTCCAAACTGATCCCCTGAGCGAAAAAGCCACCAGCCCTCCGGTCACTAAGCCATATTGAATTTATTTCTCATTGTAAATAACGAGGTGATAAGTCTTTATCCGCCTTAGGATATTAATAATTCTTTGAACAGATAATGGATCTGCCTTGAAGGTAACTTAATTGAATTAACGTTAATAATATCCGTAGGCAAAATATATATGTATAAATATAAAGTTCAAAGTCTTGACTGACTGATTGACTGATAGATCAACGCACAGCTTCAACCAATATGCGTGATATATCACAAAGGGAAAATCTTCCACCGTGTAGGTCTTAATACCCGGTAGGCCGCCCACCAACGATGTTTCGTTGCAACTTGTGAGCTTATCTTCAGAAAAACTTCGTTTGGCCGATCTATAGAATGGCCATCTGTCATTCAGTCAGACACATGGCGACAGAGACATACGGATCGGGCTAATATTGGCATACCTACCAGATAGCTATGTTATGACTTAGTCATCCCATAAGAAATTATTTTAGAAAATTCTATTCCTACGCGAACGAAGTCGCGGGTAAAAGCTATAACTAATAATCACGCTGCTCAGCGTACAAAATTACATATTCAATAACTCAAAGGCAACAATTACAAATAATAACAGATTGCATTAACAATGAGAGGTATTAGGCCGGCGAATTGTACAACTTGGAACGCTACAAGCTAGAGAATAGACAGACTTCCTTATTAGGTGCGCGTACGCACTGCAGGCGCGGCCACCGTTAAGATCTTTGACTATTGTTTACGATTAAATAATAGCTACAATTACAGTTTGTAACAAACACCTTGTTATGCCTCTAATGTACACACGGAGCTTACCCAAAAAAACATAAATAATTGGAAATAAGGAAAATAAAATTTAGTTTTAGGATATTACCCAAAACCTAGAGTTTACTAACTGAACACAGACCGCAGGCACGCACTAAACATTTTGCTTAGTTATTCCTTATTCGTACAGCAAGAGAATGGAATTTGTTGCCTGCGTCTGTCTTTTCTTTCCTAAATGAATAGGTATCTTCTAGGAAAGCGTGCTACATCTTAGCACAGATCTTAGGCCGCATCGTCACCTACTACCATCAGGCAGGTGTGATAGTGGTGATTAGTGGTCAAAAGCTGACTTATCATCTATACCTCAATCATATAAAATCAATGCCACTTATCAATCATCATCATCAATCCAAACCAAATGTTTAAGCTTTGTTCGGACTATTTAGTAGATGGTTTATGTGAAGTTTGCACAAAATCGATCGAGCGGTTCTTCATATATCACATTTTTTAAATGTCAAAACAACGTTTGCCGGGACAGCTAGTATTATGTAAAAAAAAATCAGGAATTCGAAAAATTTGACAACATTAATATTTACCTAATGGCTCATTGCAAACAATAATGTTGCCACATCTTGGAGATTCCTTAAATTTTCAGTAATTTCCCGAAAGTAAAATAATTGTTTTCATGCTATTTTTAATGGTTATGTCCTGGGGATATGTACTAGTAAGTACCTAAGAGAGAGGGTTTCATTACACATTGTATTTAAAGTAGCTAACAGATAATCACTAGATACAGAACTTAAGGTCGCAAGTAATACTGTACATGAAATATTTGGCAACTGATGTAGTTTCGATAGCGCGATGCAGGTCATTCGTTACACATCGTTTTCAGACCTTGGATTGTATTGTTACGTCATTAAAGACGTCATTGTTGTTGATTTTAACTGTCCAATTGATAACGTAGAGCTACACAGAAATATTTTTTGAAGCAAGAAATTATTGTTTAGTATAGCGCCAATAGGGAGAGGATTATTACTTGCTTCAAGAAACCTTTTTTTTCTGTGAGAACATACGGTTGACGCTCAACATCCCTACTCTCAATGGACTCCTTGTCCAGAGCTTTTTGACTCTTATCGCCTCCCTCTAATTAAAAATTAGATTAGACGGTGTCGCGGGTCCCCCATGCTCCCCCAGGGAAGACGTTAAGAACTAAACTGTGAATGTTTTTTCAATCTGATCGTATCCCCTATATACAGACATCTAATTTATTGCAAACCGTTCGTTTAGTATGATGAAACTTACCATCCATGTCTAGGTCGTCAAATACGTCGTCATTAACATACAAATCTTATGTCTCAAGGAACAATAGTTGAATATGTAATCGATGAAATGTCTAGGTTAGCTTTTGTCAACATGGCAATGTGGAGTCACCTTTTCAAAATACTTGATACTTAGTCGTTTTAGCAAACTTACTACTTGCGTAATGCAAAATCACCTACGTTTTTAGTTACCTATTCAAAGTCCAAGTCATTTGGAATCATTCGCATGAAATCACATGGCAACGTCTTAAAAACTAAGTTAGACGTGTGCCTACGGAACGCGCTCACCAATGAAAAGGCACTAGAAACTCATGGGTTTTTTGTGATTATGCTAACAAAGGTCAATGTCACAAATATTTTGAAGGTATATTTGAAATGGAGCAATTAAAGTGGATCGCATGGGATCATTTAGGTACGACGAAGTGTCATAGTACGCCTTACCGCACAATTTATGCTTGTCACAACCCTTCATCATTTAACGTTATTTCTGTATCAAATTCAAAGAAACATTATCCATGTCTCGCAATATTCTGTTTGTGTTTCAATAACAGTTAGTCTTTCTTCATCGTTGTATCGTGATTCGTGTTCCTTGTTAGTAAATCAAATCAATCTTTCATTATGAAAACTTACATTGTGATTGTCTTTTATTTGCCCATAACTCTTTACGCTTCGTTACTCGCTTCCTGCAATGAATCAAAAGCATAAGGAACATGTAACGCTCTATCTACTTCATTTACATTACTTATATCTTTAACGGTTATGAAATAGATAATTTTCTTTGCGGAAAAACATTTGCAAATGTTAATGTTTCCTGAAGTACTGAGAACGCTTCTGCTGTGATTAAGCTGCGATAGGAAGGAAGCAAAGTGAAATGTATCGAATAAAAAATATCCGGACACATATTAATCATCATCATCATGTCAGCCACAGGACGTCCACTGCTGAACATAGACCTCCCCTAACGACTTCCAGAGCAAACGGTCGCATGCTCTCTGCGTCCAACGACTTCTCGCGACCTTAATTAAGTCTTTCGTCCATCTAGTCAGAGGCCGTCTCGCGCTGCGCTTTCCGGTACGTGGTCTAGGAATTTTCGGGAATTTACAACTTTTGGAAGTTTTATACTTTTGACCCCAACACAGACTAATGCCTTCAAATAATTAAACAACGTACACCTGTCCCAAATTAGCTACAACAATCGGTAAATCCCTTAACAATCAAAATACCTCACGTCTCCACGGATCAGACAATGCAATACCTTCTCACGTGACGTCGAACTCATCCTTGACCTAAGAAATAACATGGGCTTATGCGAAGCTATTCGCAAAGCTATTCTCTAAAGTTCATGGTAAAGAGCTTCTCGTTTTAGCACAGCTCTCTTAGAAGTGGTGGACATTTGACGACATGCAATCGTATTACACATGTGAAAATAATCATTCTTTGTTGAAGTAAATTGTTCGTTCATTCCTAAATTATATCTCCGTAATTTTCTTTAACAGTTTAATCAAAAATAATTTTACTGTCTTGAGTTTGTTGAACAAAAATTTATGTAATAACTAAGTATATGTATATCAATTACATGTTAGGTTTGTTCAGCAAACAATCACGTACCGACATCGTAAAAATCAAAGCAAAACCGGTAAATATCTTGCATACTTAACGATGCTTGGAAATATCACAGGTGAATAGCGATGTAATGAGCCGACTAGCAACTCTAGTAAGAGCTCTTGTTGATCGTATGTTAGTTGAATATTACGGATATGCCCAACCAATTATTACGCTAGATATTTAAATATACGAATGGCCTTTATTGATTACCAGATAATAGATAAATACACGAAATGTTATTTATTTACAATATTCGTGTATAATTATGAGAATATAAATTGTGAGAACTTGAAGTTTCTGGTAAGTTAGTAACAATGGCGTAGGATTACGTTTTTATTGTCATTTGAGTTGAGGAAACTTGTATAAGTGAGGATTTGGTCATCGCATTGCTACAGAGTTTTAACTTTCTTGATTTACTGTGAAATACTAAACATCAAGAGTGGTGTTGGCCGGTAAAGGTACCTCGACTTTCATTCCGATGGTCGTGGGTTCGAATGCTGACCGGCCGGGCGGCCGTGCACCAATAAATTTTATATGTGCTAATTGACATTGCTCTTACGGTGAAGGAAACGAGATGTATTGACAAGTTCTATCCTCTGGACACGGATGTTTAAGCTGAGAGGGCAATATAGGTGCTGGGCAATCCTCCAAGCCTCCTCCCTCCATCCTTACGCAAAAAGGACCCAACTAAAGAGATCTTGTTGCGGAAAACAGCCCGTATACAAGTACAAAGCATAAAAAATGACATGCTATTTAGTAAACTGCATTTATATCTTTCTCCACACTTAGAATGTGAATGTTGTTTCCACATCGCTTAATTTTAGCATTTCAGTATCGTTGCACAACGCAATGCACTAAACTTGGTCGATCATGTCGAACGTGGGATCAATTATTTACCTGTTCCACTTGATCCTTGTTATGTCATGGCTTGTAACGAGATCACTGCCCCAGTTGGAAACTGCGTTACAATTAACAAGTATTTACCACACTAGTTTTTGTTTGAAATTTGTTAGAGTGACGGAATCAATTCATTGTTTAGGTATATCGATAGTGTTTCAATGGTTAGTTAGCTACAATAGTAAGTCATTGATACCGGCCTGAATTCCAATCTGTCTTGTCGGACCAGTTTCAGAATGTTGTTTGATTTCCTCCTTAATTGACTGATTTCTAATGTTTTACAACTTATCACTTTCTACAGTAATACCTTGTTCAATCTTTAATCTCTAAAATGTTGTGTTTTAGAGAAAGAAGAAGTTAGCGTCTTTTAAAAATGGTACACCTGATGTGAATTCTTGAATTCATGTTTAATATGGAAAGCATTGCGAATATTTTAAGGGGTAACTAAAAAGGTTGAACAAGGTAGGTACTCCTACGCGTTTGCTACAGTTGTCATTACCGCAAAAGGCTCGCGTGGGAGAGGGACGGCGGCGGCGCGGGCGCGGTTTGCGTGCGCGCGAGTTAGCCCTGCGCGCGCGCACTCAGACGGACGCCTCGCGCTACGTAAACCCCGACTACGGCTCTACCCCGCGCAGTGAAAGTGACTCGTGTTATTGACAACAATGTGAATAAACGTTCGTTAAAGATTAATTTCATCGGTATATTGATGTTCACCGAACCATCATTTTGTTGTGAAATGTCGATGTTTCGTCCCTATTGTTGTTTCGCAAGTGACCCCGCCTCCACCGGCCACCGGTTACAGAGACCATTACACTACCTACAATTGTCAACTTGTTACGAAAATTTAACCTTCTCGTAACATTTTTCATTGAATATTTGTGGAAACATAAACGGTTGTTTACTGCAACACACTTTCTAATGTTTCTTTTCAGTCAATTTGCACATTATCTTTAGTCGCGCTTCGTTTATTTCCATCAAGCCTACTTTGTTTAATCTTATTCTTGTTACATTTATTCAGTCGTGTAGTCGTGTAGTCCGCCTTGAGTTTTCGTAACGTGATATTTAACAGCAATCCTTTCATTCGATACTTAATTCAGTCGATTTACAATTTCAATGTCAGATCAATCATTTCTTCATTCTTTCATACCGTCCATATAGATTTACTTAATCGGTTTTAGTTAAGATGTTACGGTGCTTTAGCTGTTGATTCCATAACTCTAATGGCTGTTTGTCGTTTAACCGAATTCCGGTTTTAACTAGGTGATAGGCTTTTTACTACTTTCTCACTCTCTTAAAGTTCGCTTTTCTATAAATTTTCATGTCATTTCCTTGTTTTCGCGCAACTATTCCGTGTTGGTCATTTGTTACTTGGCCTTCGTCGGTAAAGTCTACGAATTCGAGTTATTTCTACCCACAGACAACGAGCCGGAACTATGACATGAAGCCTGGAGAATTCAATTTAACATTTGATTCATTTGAGGCATAGATCATTCCATTTTAAAAGTGATTTTATTTATATAACTCTCTGAAGCGATACACCAAATTATTAAACCTGTTAATCAATTCAAGAAAATATCTCCATTCGACTTTATGTTTTATTTATTAATTTTGTAGTTTTTTTAAGTAAATATCTTTTAAAAACTGCAATAATTATAAGTGTGCTCTTACAATTCATTTATAGATTCAGTTAATTTCTCTCGTAAACTATCAATTTAGTCTGCATCGCAAAACATAACAAAGCGACTATTGTTAGTGTTTTCTGTTGTATCTTTAGAAAGTCTCATAGTGCATTATGATTACGATACAAAGCTATCATTATGTAGTTCACATTCTTCATCGGCTACTGCTGTTAAAAGAACTTCTCTATAAACACTATGATTATTAAATGTCCACTTTTAGTTTCCATTCTATCTCTAGTTGGTATTATTTCAATTTTGCTATAGCAATACTAGCCGAAAATGTACAGTTACTTCGATCAATAACTAGATAGAAACACCTGCTTCATATAAATCAAAATAATACCAAGTTATAACTGTCGCAGTGCTAGACCAAGCTTCTAGATATTGTAATTGATTTAACTGTTCTCCTTCCGCGGAACAGATTATGCGTCAGGCCTTCATTGTTTCGCAACCCTCGGCAATGCTCTGATTGCAATGCAACTCCATATATTTATTCTAACAGACTATTTTGCAACTGTATCATAAAACTTTACGGTGATATTGATATTAGTTTTAAATTTCATCTCTAAAGATAAATTGTTCATGAAAGTGCAGTCGAATAAATCAATTCGTTGTCTAATATTTGTTTAGCTGTCAATATAAATTTGTAAAAGGCCATTGTGCTCAAGTCCAATGTCAACTGGACTATTACAAATTATGATTATTCGACGATTTGCAATATCACGGCGTTTAGCATTGAAACTGTGAAAAAACGAGCCGGTCTCGAATGTAAAGCCGATGGAAACGACCAATGGTACTCTTCTGTACACCAGTCGACCCTGAGACGCTCGGCCACACAGCTGCCGGTAACAAGTTTCGATTTTTTTTTCTCATTTATCATTAAACTGAGGAAAACTGCGCTATGTCGACATCAGAAACAACAAAAGCGGACGAAATATCTTTGTTCACAGCAGGTTTTACCGCGATTGTGTATGTGTTTGTGTAGTGTTTAGTGACTTATTGAAGCACTTGTTACTTAGTGAAGTGATGAAGTGAAACGAGTAATGATGAAAAATGATCTCAGAGCGGCCCCCGGTGAACGGTGGCGTAGGGCCTCCCACGAGGCCTCGGACTTTCCGCAGAAATTGCGGCGACCAAGGTGCATCAGCCTCGTATTGATTTCTAATACAGTTCTGTTCGAATCGGTTCAGTGACGTCAACATTACCTTATTCAATTTTCCAATTATAAATGCAATGTCACTTGTAACTTTTTCGAACGTAAAATTGTATTGAATTTAAATTGGAATAGTATCCTTGTGAGGTAATACCACCTTGATCGCTGACAATCCTTGTTATAGTTTCCGTAACGTCTCCGTCCAGTGTGTACCTGGAGACGAGTGTGAAGTCCCCGTACTACAGTCGTAACGATGAGGAGGCGAGAAGAGTCTCGCACAAGAAGAAGACCGCTGAAGATAGCGTGGTCTTCCTACAGGTGTTGGAGCAGCAATGCTGGCTCAGCATTAGGACGGTGTTACGAGATGCCGAGGTCGAAATACAGGACATAGCTGCGTTTCTTGGTGAATAGATTATTACCTAGCTAATTTAAATACATAGGGAATCCGCGAGACCCTCCAAACAAAATTAGCTCTTATCACCCCCCCCCCCCCCCTGGTCTAGAGGATCCGCTGACAGTGAAAAACTGCCTACCAACTAAGTTAAGAGTTTTTCACTCCCATCTGTTGAGAGTCAAAAAAACAAGACACATCTAAATACTTACCTTGATATTACTGTTCTTATTTTACGTGTTTTTCAAGATACGGAAATATTATCACAGAAAACAACAATTTCATTTTATCTCCTCGAATCAATTTGTTCTAGTAAGATTAATCTCATTTAGTTCGATTGCCGCGCCCTGTCTGGTCGTTCGTTTCAAGATACCCACCACTGATTTGAAAGAAATACATAAAGTGAAATCAAGAGTTCGTATACCTATCAATTTTATTCAAATGACACCAGTTTGTTTTTATTAACGGACATAAGCATTGAGGTTATGTCAGTATTAGTTGATGCATAAAAGTGATAGTTAATTATACTACATTTTATTCTAAAGTTGATTGCTATATTAAATGCTATTGGCATTTTAGTTTTTACCGGTTGAACTGGTATTTTAAATGGCAGAAGTTAAATAGGTAATGTTGTGTGTTTTAGTACGTAAATTATTGCTATTGTGTGGTTAATTTTTTAGTTAGTTTGATTTTTGTAACTTTGTGATAAAGCTGTTTATATTATAACGAAATAAACAGATTAGGTAATTAATAACACGGATCCCTTACTCTTAATGTGCGGGGCGTTGCGAGCTTTTTTTCTCACCGTCTCCGTCTCCCTGGACTAATACCTATCTATACGTTTTAAGTTTGTTTGTTTGAACGCGCTTATCTCAGGAACTACTGGTTCAAATTGAAAATTCCTTTTTGTGTTGGATAGTCCATTTGTCGAGGAAGGCTATAGGCTATATTATATCTCGATATTCCCAAGGGATCGGGACTTACGCGGGTAAAACCGCGGAGCGCTGCTAGTTGAAAATATAAAGTTAGCGAATTGAGAATTTAACGAAATGAAAATAGTCAACGTCTATGAATCACTTCGTACAGATTTCTCCAAACCAATTTATCTTTATTGTTGATCGGTAAAACTGACTCGGTTGTTAATTATTTTACCTACGTAAGTAGGTACGTACGTACTAATAGAAATGCACACCAATTAGTTAAGCCTAAATTTTATTGCGATTTCGATTAAGTTGGTAATAATTTCTAACTAGATTAATTAAATAATTAAATATTATAGAACATTTTACACAGTGCCATCTAGTCCCAAACTAAACAACCAGGCTTGATTAGATTATTATAAGCTGACTAGCTTTTGCCCGCGACTTCGTCCGCGTTGAAGTCGAAAATTTGAAGTAGATTGGACCAAGGAATCACGTTGTCCTATACAAACTTTGCCCCCTTTTTCACCCCCTAAGGGGAAGAATTTCGAAAAATCCTTTCTTATCGGATGCCTACGTCATACAAAGAACACACCCTCCAAGTTTCAGGTCTCTACGATCAGCGGTTTAGGCTGTGCGTTGATCCGTCAGTCAGTCAGTCATTCAGGACAAAGAATTTTATTTGATAGAAGATATGCGACACCGATTCATGGTGGAAATTCCAGACACCCACTTCATCATTCATTATTCGTACCGCAAGGGAATGACATTAGATGCCTGCGTCTCGACCTTTCCTGACGTGTACAATTTAAGGGTCTTCAAGTCGTGAGTGAATAGGTGCTTCTAGGAAATCATGCCACATCTCGACCGCAATGACACCTACTGGCATGTGTGATAGTAGTCAAACGCTGACCTATAATTTGTTAACAAAGCTCCTATTAATCTGTCTAACACCGGATGCAGAATGTCCAGTGTATCCTTGCGTGTTTTTTTTATGAAATTCATTACTCATATTTGCCGTATTCGATGTTGAAATACATCATGTTAATCACATTGCCCAGGCCACAGACCCAGTAACAACCACACCTATAACCGGTCTGTAATTATATTGCCATATACCATCCCTACTACCGAAGTCAAAATTATGCATCAGCCACATCCGCTGCTGTCACCCTTAAGAGAGTTATATACCACACAAAAATAGCTTTTTTTTATCCCCTGATTAATGAACTTTGATTTTCAATTTCCTGTCAATTTCATTTCATTCCATCAATTTCAATTTGATGCTTTAATTTTCAATTTTTTTACCCGACTACAGCGAAGCCAAAATGTTATGTTTTTTTAATTACTTAAACGTTATATATTTTTTAAATAATAAAACATGTGATCCTCTTGAATCAAGCCACGCTTGGTCACCGTCGACAGATTCGTCATGTTTGTAGGTTTAATTGACATGTAGGTGTGACCAATCCAGTCGTATAACTTCTAAAACATCCTTTTTTTAGTCAGCACGTTGTGTCACACTGCTGAGCAAAGGCAAAGGCCTCTTCGACGTCGTATATCGTCTTAGGGGAGCCAGCCATGTTTGCTGCACGGTATTAGTTAGTCCGTGGGACTCCAAAAAAGCCCGTCGTCTAGCGTCACACGTGACCACCAAACCACTCCCACTTAAGTTTTACTCTTTAATCTCTATAGTTTTAACTCGTTTCTAAACCATGTAATCTCGAAAAAACCTGCAATCGGAAGTTCAAACCTATATTTAACCGTAATTGGATTGTGAGAGAAAATTTCATTGGAAAGTGTTTGAATGGATTTTAAACCTACAATTCACTGGATGGTACAGTTTTTAATAATTAAAATTATATCACCCAAATCGTCCCTTTTACCCAAACTTTAAAACATGTATAGAATTTATTATTTACCGCTGAACGATAATTTAATATTTGTCTTTTTGCAATCTATATGCTAAATGTTTCATGAGTAGGTATTCTAAGTTTCAAAAAGTTATGTGCTTTTTTTGAAAAAAGTTAAAAAACCATTCTTAAAATAATTTCTGCCAAAAAGAAATTTAATTGAAACTACTTACTAAAGAGTGTCTGAACGTAGTATACGTTCAGATACTCTTCACAGTTCTTAACTTCTTGTCCATCCAGAGGTTGCTTGAAAGAAATCGCTTTGGAGGATAAACCAGCACATTGAAACACTTTTTTAATGTATTTTAAAACGATATTATCTACCTATTGACATATTCTGCAACTAGACTTTAGTCTTTAATAGGATCCTTCTTGCGTGAGATTCTACTTCTCCAGCCCAGCTCTTCCATAAAAGCTATCAGATGCGGTTTCATGATAATTTGTTTAAATCTATCTACGTTTTGCCTCTGTTACAGACTGTGAGAGCAGTGACTCTGGCCACGTGTACGAGTCCCTGGAGCCGCGCGCGCCGCCCCTACCGCCTGCGCTCGCGCACGACGACTCCGACTCGTTTGACAGCGATACAGACACGGACGATAATGCACAGGTAATTCTAAATAAAATTGCCATTATCTTAAAAACGAATAATCACATACCTACCTTAAAAAACTAAAAACGTTTGTCTTCGGATCGCGCCCATCGATGACAAGAAGGTACAATAAACTCTTGCCCCCTTATTCCAAAACGAGGTTTAAGGATAGTCCGAGATGTGGATTTAAGGTGCTGCTGGTCGATCGTGTTTCCATACAAATGAATTTAGAGTGTTATCCATTTATTCATTATGGCATTTGAAAAAACAAAAGTTAAATCTACATAACAAGTCTATATCTAGCCCATGTAGGCGACGAAATACACAAATTATATTTAATTTGGAAATTATAGCCATCAAAACTTCAGTATTTTTAGTAAAAATAATGCGTATTTCACGGGTAAAATAGCTACGCCGGGAGAAATATAATATCAAATAAGAAACCTACATCAAGTAGTAAATTTATCAATTAGTTGAAATAACTTAACTTTCAAAGGATTCATATTGCAGATTTTTCGTATTTTTCTAAATTCGAAAGGTCTGTTTACAAAATTTCCCAGCCCGTATTTCGTTCAAAACATCGTTACCTTTCACCTCTAGAGTAACACCCCGTCACGCGGGTAGCGGGGGGAGATGTAATCCAATGCGCGCTATAGCTTCACGAATACTTTTGTATAACTGGCTTTACCAGCAATGTATACGTAACGATTTAGCATTCAATGTGTGTGTGTGATGCTATCGACGAATAGTCGTAATGCCAAAGTCGCACGGGGACCAATGAAGACAAGTGACAGTGATTTTGCCAACCAATAGTGAACTATTATCTGAATCTCGCATCCAATAAAAACAGTTTATACGACGAACCGACGAACGAGTACCTACCTACCTAGCTGGTGAATTTCACATGTAATTTCGGCTCGTGTCATACCGTGAAGGTCATATCGTTCGCGCCAAATTCAAATTGCACAGCGCTAATTACCTACCGCAATATTTACGTACAAGTTGCGTAACTCTTGTACCGTTTGAGGGTTCTCTTTTTCACTATCACTACATAGTATAAAATAAAGTCACTTTTCGCCGTCCCTATGTCCCTTTGTATGCTTAGATCTTTAAAACTACGCAACGGATTTTGATGCGGTTTTTTTTAATAGATAGAGTGATTCAAGAGGAAGGTTTATATGTATAATACATGCATAATATAGCCGTGCGAAGCCGGAGCGGGTCGCTAGTATTTAATATAATTAATCTGAATATTTAATTACTTACCAGTGAATTAATTACCTATTAAAATATTACAGTTATTTAATTACCCGTCAACAATTAAAGTTTCAAATAAACCTTAAAAAATATGTAAGTACGAGTGTCGAGTATGTACCTACTATGTAACCTGTTGTCTATTTTTTTTAGTTGTGTAATTTATATTTGCTATAGGTATAATAACTAAGATCAAAATATACATAAATACAAAAAACGTCAACGTACCTAAACATTTTTTGGAACGATAGTTCCATATCGCGCGTTGTGAAAGGGGGCTAGACGGAAAAAAATCTTACAGAAATTTGCAACGACACTTTTTGCTATAGTAAGTAATTGTAAGCCGTGCGGCGTGCGCATGTTTCTCTGTCTGTCTCTCTCTCTCTCTTATAGAAAGCAAGCCAGATATTTTCATTTCTATTTCGCATTTTTTAATTCAAATAGGCTTGTGTTATGGTGACTAGACGCAATTAGGCTTGTGTTATGGTGACTAGACCCAACTAGGCTTGTGTTATGGTGAGTAGACCCAACTAGGCTTGTGTTATGGTGACTAGACGCAACTAGGCTTGTGTTGTGGTGACTAGACGATACTAGGCTGTGTTATGGTGACTAGATGTAACTAGGCTTGTGTTATGGTGACTAGACCAAACTAGGCTTGTGTTATGGTGACTAGACCCAACTAGGCTTGTGTTATGGTGAGTAGACCCAACTAGGCTTGTGTTATGGTGACTAGACGCAACTAGGCTTGTGTTGTGGTGACTAGACGCAACTAGGCTTGTGTTATGGTGACTAGATGTAACTAGGCTTGTGTTATGGTGACTAGACCAAACTAGGCTTGTGTTATGGTGACTAGACGCAACTAGGCTTGTGTTATGGTGACTAGACACAACTAGGCTTGTGTTATGGTGACTAGATGCAACTAGGCTTGTGTTATGGTGACTAGACGATACTAGGCTGTGTTATGGTGACTAGACGCAACTAGGCTTGTTTTATGGTGACTAGGCGCAACTAGGCTTGTGTTATGGTGACTAGATGCAACTATTTCAATGCTTATGTATATATACATAGATCACTTTGAAACGTCTTAAAAACCAAAAGCTGTAACGACACTTTTTGCATAGAAAGCAAGCCAGTTATTTTCGTTTCGTCTTTCTATTTCGCATTGAACAGTGTGGTGTTGCGACGATTATTTGCAAAAAAATAATATAAATAAAAAAAAACGTGTGGCACTCGGGGACTGCCGCGGTAAAGCTATTGCATCGTGCATTGCATGTCAATAGTCGTCCGTTATTTATCGTCCGTTTTTGTCGTCCGTTTTTTGTCGTCCAACATTTGTCGTCCGTCATTTTTCGTCCGTCAATAGTCGTCCGTTATTTTTCGTCCGTCAATAGTCGTCCGGTATTTATCGTCCGTTTTTTGTCGTCCGAAATTTGTCGTCCGTCATTTGTCGTCCGTCATTTGTCGTCCGTCATTTGTCGTCCGACATTTGTCGTCCGACATTTGTCGTCTGACATTTGTCGTCCGACTTTTGTCGTCCGACATTTGTCGTCCGTCAATAGTCGTCCCTCAATATTCGTCCGTCCATAGTCGTCCGTTAATAATCGTCCGTCAATAGTCGTCCGTAAATAATCGTCCGTCATTTGTCGGGGGAGTTAGGTTTTATTTTCGTTACGCGCGATAAAATCTATGCAATAGCTTAAAAATATAAAAAAAAAACTGGTTGCCTGTAAAGTCGGTATACGGGCGAAAGTTTTACGTGACAACAACTGTGCTCGAGTGGAAAGCGTGCCTTTCACTTTTTATGTCTGTCTCTCTTGCTCTTAGGCGGGCTAACCATGCCCGCGTGCCTCTCACTCGCTCTCATTGTGAGCGCATAACGTCAGCGGAGCGTAACGCAGTTTCTTGAAGTGTCACCCGGCAAACCAATTTATAAGACGTTGTCACGTCAAAAAATACAATTCCTTCACTAATTATTTTTGACACAAAGTGGTACACTAGTTGTGTACCCTAACTTTCTAAAAATCAGTTTTTGTTTGATAAAAATTGTTCCTGATTTTGGGAGGGTAGGCGCTCGCGCCTGGCGGTCGGCGTGTCGCGTGGCGCGAACGGGTCGCAGATTGTCTTCATACCTAACTAGCAGCGCTCCGCGGTTTCACCCGCGTAACTCCCGTTCCAGTAGGCGAGACGCGGATAGAACGCGCCCGGTCGTAAACTCGTGATAACTTCAAAACAAAATGTCCGATTCAAATGAATAAAACAGCAATTTACTGGTTCACTTCGCACGTCTACACTAATAATTATAATTTATGGATCAATATGGATTTATTTTGTATGGTTTCGGACTTTTGAATTAGCATAAAAATAAGTCCGTTTTGTGTAATAAGTTTTAACCGACTTCAAAAAAGGAGGAGGTTCTCAATTCCTCTGTATGTTATTTTTTTATTATTTTTATTACATATTATAAAGGGCCGATTAGTAACTATTAGTACATAGTACATAGTAACTATTATGTATTCTGTGTATATAGGAAATCAAAATATCATTCATCACCAATTTAAAATTAGAATGCCTATCCAACTTTTGACATAGAGAATAATTAATGCCTGTAGAATAGACAGAACATCGAGAATTTTTACTGAGCTCTGTGATGTTTCCTCTATTTTGGTTTTTTTTTCACATTTCGAACTTACAAAACAGGTAAAACGTACGTACTGGTAGGTTTGAGTCATAGAATTTGAAAATAGAGGAACGCGCGACGGGGCGGGGATGTTAGCAACCAGGCTATGTTTGTTTGATTTATTCGCAACACCTAAACACTGCTACACCGATTTTGATGAAATGAACGATGGCGCGACTTTCATGATTTTTCTTCTCTGGTAAAAAAGTGCTCAATGTGCCTAAAGAAGTTTTCACTTCAAAAATTGATAAGACCATGGAGACGGTTTTGTCTCGTTTTTATCTGTCTAATAATTAAAGGTACTCAGTGTGACACGCGCGCGCGTCGCGAAAGGAGGCTATACGGAAAAAAATAAGACTAAAAGTTGTAACGACACTTTTTGCATAGAAAGCAAGCCAGTTATTTTCGTTTCGTCTTTCTATTTCGCATTGAACAGTGTGGTGTCGCGACGATTATTAAAAAAAAATACAATTTATTCACTAATTCATCGAAAGGAACTTCGTTCCATCCGGGTGTCCTTTGACACCTGTCAAGTTTTTTATTTTCAACATGTTAGCTGTTTTTAGTTGGCCGAGTGGTATAAACCGACACCCGCTACACCAACCGATGTGGGTTCGATCCACAGGTTACATAATGTTCAAATAGTGCTGCACAGGATTGTAAACGTTACGATGGCGGTGGACTTTTGACCGTTGATTGTACACATTCGCACGGCGGCGCTCACCACCGCGACCGCACCGATCGCAAGCCGAGCACGCGGTGTTTACACTCGCGCAGTTCCGTAAGCGTGTTGTCACTGTGTGTGTGATGTGTCGCGCCGAGTCGCGCGGCGGTAACGACCGAAGCGAGCCCGAACGTGTTTATGTAATGTAGTGTGTGGTAGTGTTCTGACGCTGAAATTGTTGTATGCGTAATATCTTTATACTGCTCTTTACTGAGCCTTTCCTTTTCCTAAACAGTGTAAGGTGAAATAGCTATAATTTTAGCCACGTGCGTCCATGAGTTGAACCCGTCGAACAGGGGATTCTTAAACACAGATTTACTCGTTAACCATAGTCTTATCACTATCCCTATAGATTATTTAAGGAACTATAGTCTAAACACTATCGCTATAGATTATATAGGGATAGTGTTTGGACTATAGTTCACGAGTAAATCTGTGTTTAAATCTAAGGTTTAAATCCACATCTCGGACTATTCTTAAACCTCGTTTTGGAATGAACGTAGGATGCCTAGGACATGTATTTGATGGATTAAACATGTCCAGCATTTATACCACCCTAAGTTCAGCTTAGTCGACCATGTCCAGAGTAAACAATCCATTCAATCAACAATCATTGTGTCTGGATTCAACTAAGCTGCGGATTTCATCACGATGTTTTCCTTAACCGTTAAAAGCAATGTTAACTAAAATTGATTCCAAAATAAATAAATTAAACGTGTTGTCAAGTTATTAAAATAAAATACTTCATACAATTCGAATGAAGTGTTCACCAAATCGTGTCTCAAATTCATATTTTTTACTTAAAAACCGGTTCCTTAACAGTCAACATTTAATTAGCTAGAAACTTAATTATACCTACCTTATAAAAATGGATAATTAAGTAAATAATTTGGTATATTATTCCAGCACTACGCCCCCGCTCCGCCCACACTGCCCGCTTCGAGACTGCCAACGCCACCTACTGGCGGCCAATACACACTCACGAAGATAGCCAGCGCGGCACAGAAGAAAATGAAAGAAATCAAACGAAACCTTACCAAAAGATATTCTGGTACGTAGAAAATATTAAAAATAGAAATATAAACAGCAAAAGGAATATTCCGATACCGGGAATCGAACCCGAGCCTCCTGGGTGAGAGCCAGGTATCCTAGCCACTAGACCATATCGGATGTTGTGAGATGTTTTGAAATTGTTCATCTGATACTTTTTTATGAACGAATCAAGTTTTTATAAAAAGAAAAAAAATACTTTTCATTTATAAATTGGTTCTTTACTGTTGGTCACTATTTTAAATTAACTACACAATTCAAATTAAAAATATTTTAATGAGCTTATAAGTGCGGAAACAGCCCCGTAAAACTAAACTAAATTCATGTCTAATAATATATTAACCAATTTTTTTTTTGTTGGGCACTACTATATTACTAGGTTTAGTTACATACTATATTCACATTAAAACAATCACAAAATAGGTGAGGTGAGGTATAAAATGAGCTTATTATTAGATTTTTTTAATGATAATTTATTTACCAACTGCAAAAAAACAAGGAGGTTCTCATTCGACTATATTTTTATTTTCTACGGTGGGCTTGCAATATTGTTTCCGATTGTATGTGTGTGGGTATATAATAATATGTATATTCATCTGTATCCACATCTATACTAATATTACAAAAAGAGGGAAAGATTTTATTGTTTGTTTGCATTGAATAAGCCGGAGCTTATTCAATGCAAACAACTGAACTACTGAACCGATTTATATGAAACTTGATATGAGGATACATTGATTCATTGGGAGTAACATAGGCTTCATTTTATCCTGATATTCCCACGGGATCGGGAGTTATGCGGGTGAAACTAAACTATTCTAAACTTCATATTTTTTGTTCACAGTCGCAATGGACGGAAAACCATTCATGAAATCGCCTCCATCACAAAACGGTATATACGACACCTTAAAGCCGAAGAAGGCGCCTATATACGCCAACTGCGAGAGGACCGAACCGCCTCTCTATACGAATATCAACTTTAACGACACATACAATAAGGTTGACAATCAGAAGAACGGGTTTAAAGATGAACTTAAGACTGTTACGGAGAAGCGATTAAGTGATGTTAATTTAGATAGTAAAGGTAAATAATATTTGATAATTAATTTTTGTCATACCTAAATTAAGGACGTGGCCACACTGCTGCCGAACTAAAGTGGAACTGGGCTGGAAATATCTGCCGCATGCCCGATCACATGTAGGCAAAAACCACCACGGACTGGCTCCCGAACAGCAGGCAGGCCCAGAAGGAGATGGTAGGACGAGCTGGACTCGCATCGTAGGGGCTGGACCCAGCTGGCACTAGACAGGGAACAGTGGAAGGAGGGGAGGGAGGCCTTTGCCCTGCAGTGGGACGGAATAGGCTAATAATAATAATATTAATTTTTGTCATCTTCTAAATATATAAAAGACAAATGATGTTCGTTAGTCTAGCTAAAATCGAGAACGGCTGGACTGATTTGAATAATTTTGGTTTAATATGTGATAGAGAAAAGTTAAAATTGGAAAATTAAAAAAAAATTATACCGAGTTTGCCTTTAGACTTACGCGGGTGAAACCGCGTAACGCAGCTAGGCTATAACTATCAAATTCAAAGTCCTGACTATCCATCCATCTATCCATCCATCCATTATAATACTCCACTGACCATTTTGCTCAGTGGTTGATTGATATATCAACCACTGATGTCAACTTCCCAAGGCCCAGGTTTAGGCTTAGGCTATGCGTTGTCGTAAGTCAGTCAGTGAAAAATGCATTTTATAATGATTTATTTTATTGTAGTTGTCGAGAAGCCTGTAACCCCAACGAGTGAGGGTAAGAAAGACAACGGCACACTGTCCCGAAAGACGTACTTCTCGTTCAAGTCTCGGTTCAGACGCGCCACGTCGCTAGCTGTTGATATCAATGACGTACCGAGCGCTTTGAAGATCACTAACTCTACCTTCTATTTGACTGACTCTATGGACGGTGATAGCGGGTTTAGTAATTGGTGAGTAACGTTCTTACGATTGTAGGAATTCAAACTAACTTAATTATTTTCAAAGTTGTCAAAAAAGATACATTTACCATGTTTTTAACCAACTACAAATAAAGGAGGTAGGTGTCTCAATTCATCGCGTTTTTTTATGTTCACCGATTACTATCAACGGCTCAACCGATTGAGATGATTATTTTTGTGTTATTGTTTAAAAACATGGTATAAGTAACAATAGTGATTCTTAAGACTTTTTGACAAAATCTGTCAGAACCGATTGGCTATTTTATTGACCCAATTTTTTGAGGTGTCAATAACTGTCGAACGAAAAAATATAGGAGCAACACATGCTCAACACTATCAAATGCCGCCATATTACTGGCCTGAAACTTTGCTAGCAGTTTCTGTAGATATAGCTGATCCTTTTCGTAAAGGGTTTCTTACAAGTATAATATAATAAGGATATAGGATACTTTTCATCCCGTATTCCCACGGGACTACCTAAAATCCTTGGCAGGATATTGTATAAAGATTTCCCCGATATTTTATATGAAAACTAAGTAGTATTGTGTTGTCCCTAGCAGCGACATGGGACAGAACCCTGCGACCGGCGCGGGCGGTGGTACGGGCGCAGGCGCAAGCGGCAGCACCGAGACGTTGGGCCGCCGCCGCGGCTCGACAAGCGGTAGGCGCCCCTGGTCGGAGTCGACGCCGTGCCTCGCGCTCGAGCGACCGACCGTGCCTCCCCCGCCGCCGCCTCCGCCGCAACCCGCTCACCACGCACATACTGACATTAGCGCTGTCAACGAAGGTATATACTAGACGTCAACTGGGTGTACGCTAGCTTCTTCCTTAGTATCGTGTTCAGAGGTTCAGTTAAATTGAATTTTCCCCTGAGAACACGTAGTCCAACTGCTCAGTCCGACTTAAGTTTGACAGCTGTCAATTTTACATCTGTCATTTTGACATTTACCTGCTATTATGGCGCTGTTTCCGATCGCCTTTTTTTCGATCGTCTATGTTTATCTTTTTAATCGTCACGTGTCGTTTCAATAGTTTTTTTTTCAATCTTCGTCTTTTGTTTTCATTTCGATCATCATTTCGATCGATTGGATTTTGCGAATTTGTGTTTACTCTTTGTCCGATTAATCGAACCAAAAGTTAAAATAAGTTTTCGTCGTCCGAACGATTGGACTATGCTAATTTGTGTTTACTATTTGTCCGATTAATCAAACCAAAATTAGTAAAAAGTTCACGTCGTCCGATCGGTCGGATTGAGCAGTCGGACCACGTGTTCACAGGGAAATTTTCAACACAGTACTAGTCCTCTCGTGACTACTAGTCTTCCCGTGACCACAAATGGTGCAACCTTTTTAAATTATCGTGATCCTCATGTCGAAGCGTTACATTGGTGGTCTTTCACAAAATGTTCCTAGTTAGGAATATTCTCAGTAAAAGCTAGACGCAAGCAAGCTGCCAGGTGGTCATTTGTGAGAAAAGTACGATATTTTAAATTTATTACTTTCTTATGAAAAAATGCAGACTCGCACAGATATGTGCAATGCAAAGAACGTGTTATTTGCTTTATAAGAAAAGGTCGATCGCTGATCATTTTAGCTGTCCTCGGCGATCGACCGTTTGGGCACCTCTGATATAGGTTTATTAGTCACTTTAGTCAAATATAAAATAAATCATATTACGAGGATGCTTCCCCTCATACAAAATAGCGTACGTTCATTTAAGTAATGCCATCTGTTAAAAATCTAATGAAAAACGTTTGAAAATAAATCACACAGATGGCGTTGTAATAGAGTCCGAGAACTTTTACATATTATGTTTTTACTATTAGAGCTATTTTTTTTTGTATTTCAACTTTAATATATTATGTATTTAAAAAAAGAAACCAAACATGAATTTATTCTCAAAAAAAAAAATGGTTTTTAGCCATGGATCTCGAAATCTTAAGAGAAGCACAAACAAATGAGATTTTTTAATAGAATTTTCATATCTGTTTACATCCCTTAAATTGTGATAAAATGTTATGTCATTAAATAGTTGATATTCTAGGCTTCCATGTTCTATTTTTTTTTTAAGTACAACTTCATCTTAGAAGATAAACAATCCTAGATAGAAATTTAATCACACAAAAAAGAAACACCGAGATCGGACAACATTAAGAAAGAGCGATTTCTTTTTATATTTACAAATAAGCATGTTACCCTAATTAATTAATAGTTTTACAGTAACTTCAGTTGACGTCTGTAATATTAATTTCTGACCTATCATTGAAGTAAAATGTTTGATTGAAACGAAGGCAGCGCTAAACAGAGGTCAGTCTACGCTTGGAATTCAATAACTATTTTATTTCAACACCAAAACCACGTTTGATTAGATTTAGCAGTTTTAATGCAAGCAAAAACAAAAGTTACGCACTTTTAGAACACAAGGCAGCTTATTTATTATTTTTTATATAAATATCACTCACAACGCTGTTAAAAACATTTTTCGAAGATGATTTATGATAATGATGACTGAACGAAATAGCACACAGCGCTCTCTAGTCCCAAATTAAGCAACTAGGCTTATAATATGGGAGCCAGACAACGGCTAAATACTTAGATATAATTTTATTAAACAAATACTGATATTTGTATGTATTTAAGAAAAGTATATAAGTATTCTATCGGTTGTCTGGTCACCATAACACACGCCTAGTTGCTTAAGTTGGGCTAGATGGCGGTGTGTGCAATGTTTTACAATATCTATATTGAATGAACACCCTATTCTTGGCAAAACTCTAATTTTCAGCAACAATCCTACTGCGAAAATGCTTCATTGTGACAAAAGGTTAACATTTTAGTAAAATAAATTACATAAAAATAATATACAGTCATAATAATAAATAACTATTACATAATCATCATATCAGCCACAACACGTCCACTCCTGAACATAGGCCTCCCCCAAAGACTTCCAGAGCGATCGGACGCATGCTCTCTACGTCCAACGACTTCTCGCGACCTTAATTAAGTCGTCTGTAGGACTCCAATCTAGGACCATTACATACATAATAAAAAATGTTGAATATAAAATAGTTATTGGTTCCAATCCAAGCGCAGGGTGCATGCTGGAATCTACACTTTATTTGTTTGCACTGTCTTTGTTTGTTTGCATAAGTAATTTGTTTTATCATTCTGCATATTATATTATCTGTTATGTGTTAATTTACAATTTTATTTGTGACTACATTTTCTTCTTCTTTTCTTCACTATAAACCACAAGAAACTTATTGGCGTTTATTTTTTTCCTGCTCACAAACATCAAGGTTTTTCGATACTTATTAATATTGCAGAACACTGCACACAGCGCCATCTTGCCCCAAGCTAAGCAACTAGCCCTAAAAATGGTTCATCTTCTAATCGTATATTCAAAACAGGAACACTTCCTATCCATTGATTCTTATCTCTATGATTTACTTCTTTGCTGAAGAGTTGCCTGTTTGGTTTTATCTATTTGGTTACGCAGTAGCGCCATCTGCAGCTACGGTCGTACCAACCCTTTCTCGAGGCAACTCGCGGTAGTTTTAAACGCCTATAAAAAATAGTGCAGGACATTTTTTAGACAAAGCGTCATCTAGCCCCGAGATAAACAACTAGACTTGTGTTATAGTCGCCAGACAATGGATAAAATACTTATATACATTTTTCATTGTGGGAAAAGCTAGAGTTACATCTTAACCTTTACATAACAGAGGCATTGTAGATTATAATAAACAGGTTTATTTAGATATAACTTGAACTTGACAGCACAGCGCCCATCAGTGTGGGATGCGACACGTAGAGTAATTGCTTAGTAAAGGTGCTTTGGTCGGGCGCCGTGTATGACATCATCGTTAACTGCCCACGTTACGTTTGCGTTAGACTTGTATATTTATACCATTTTAAAAGTCTGTAAAAAATGAAATATCGTTTAAGGTTTTTGCCACTTCAACTTATAAAATTCTTATTGCAGATCTCATAGCCACGGGCAGACTGGCTTGTCATCTCAGTCTGTCTGTGACCATGGGATCTGGAAAGGTCTCGAAATGTCAGGTTTTTAACAAACAACAAAATAAACGCGATTATTAAGAAAGGAAATAGAGAAATACGTTTTTGTGGAGAAAACAATACCAGCGTACTACTCTCTTAATTTAATATTTCCAATAAGAATAATTAATTTCTTAAATACCTCTTTCCCCTAAATTATTTAGTTATTTTTAGGTAAATATTTAAATTGACCTAACTAAAGGATCAGTTGCCTGAAATATTTTATCACTTACTAGCACCGCTCCGAGGTTTCGCCCACGTACGCGTAACTCCCGATAAAAAGTAACCTAAGTTATTCCCAATGAATCAATGTATCTTTTTACCAAGTTTTATCAAAATCAGCCCAGTAGTTTCGGAGCCTATTCGTTACAAACTAAAAACAAAAATTCTTCTTTATAATATACTAGCGACCCGCCCCGGCTTCGCACGGGTATATTATGCATTTATTATACATATAAACCTTCCTCTTGAACCACTCTATCTATTAAAAAAAACCGCATCAAAATCCGTTGCGTAGGTTTAAAGATTTAAGCATACATAGGGATATAGGGACAGAGAAAGCGACTTTGTTTTATACTATGTAGTGAAGTATAGAGTATAGATAATGACCAAATGCGTACTAGAGCCGACTCTGCCTCTAGCTATAGTCACCTACCTACCTAACTAAGTAGGTACCTACTCAACACAATGCAAATCGTTTCTCGCACACTCAGTCCATACAAACAGTTGTACTGCATAGCACGCATACAAACCGTGTACCGACAGTTAAATCAACTACCATTTATCTAATAACAATTCGTTTGTTTGTCATGTGTGTATGTCCGTAATAATGGGTCGTGAGTGTTTTTATTGTCCATTCGCATGTTTTGTGTCCATATATTAATAGTTTTTAGTGCATGTTTTGTATTTGTTTTACACAATGGTGGAATAATGATTGCTGCAATATAAAACCACCTACGGTTTGATGATTGTGTTTTTGAAGTTGGTTGTTTTGATTTTGTGTTTGGCGTTTTTACGAATATTTAATTCATAATTAATTTAATTAATCTACTTACCTATTCACTTAAAAATGGCTTGCGTGAATTTAGCTTGCGTTTAACGGGTAATTTAAATTATATTTTAGTAACCACCAGGTTCATATTATTTAATCACTTTAATACTTTGACAGTTGGTTAATCATGTTTAAGGTCTAAAACCAATCAACTTTTTGTTGTGCAAGTCAACCTTGAACTCTATCTAAAGTAAACTCCTGCCAAAAAACACTGGGTCTTGAAGTATAGAGCATCTTTCCAGTGCACCAGGTACAAAAATGTTTTAAAGTCAAAATGTCAATATGTAACATCTCCGAAGGCACACATCCAAACTTAGTTTTTAAGACGTTTCTATGTGATCTGTGTACAAAATGTATTAAGCATCTTGCAAGCACTTGACCTTGACTCGGTGTCAAAATATACAAATTGCTGGTGCCAAAATATTCTTATGCCCAAAATCTACAAAATCAATGTCAACCAATTCAAAAACCCCGCCCGCACAGCTAGTTAAATATCACGTATGTTGTACAGAACTGAAGCGCCTCCTGCCTACACTCTCGCGCAAGGACAAGAGCCCGCGCGCGCGCACCTCGTGGTACGCGGACTGCGGCGCCGACACAACGCCCGTCACTCCCGCGCCTGTGCCCGCCCTCTCCAATACATCTTGGTAAGTACCTATCGGAACTATACTTGACGACCCAGTTGGCACAATGGTCGCCATGCCGGACTGCCAAACACAGGGTTGCGGTTGATTCCCGCTTCAGGCAAGTATTTATGCTTAGATAAGTATTTGCCTGTGGCTTGGTTGTTTCTATGTATTATAAGTATATATTTACTAAAAAAAAGTATACCGTTGTCTAGCAACCATAACACAAGTCTAGTTACTTACCTTGGGGCTAGATGGCGATGTGTGTAATGTCTTGCAATATTTATTTATTTAATCATTTTAAATAAATAATAAATAAATATTGCAGGACACTCCACACATCGCCATCTAGCCCCAAGCTAAGTAACTAGACTTGTGTTATGGGTGCTAGACAACGGATATACTACTTATATACTTTTCTTTTGTAAATATATACTTATAATACATAGAAACAACCAGACCACAGACAAATATCTAAGCATAAATACTTGTCTGAGGCGGGAATCGAACCCGCGACCCTGTGTTTGGCAGTCCGGCATGGTGACCATTGTGCCAACTGGGTCGTCAATTGGCCGAACGTAGTTAACAGTCACACAAGCAGTCACCTGTTCCTCGTGCCCTCAACTTTTGGAACTACCTCCTGGATAAGAATTGTGAATGTGATTTGTTTGTGGATGAATGGAGTGATATACTGTCAGAGTATTTAAGATTCTGTGAGAGATCTGTGTGACTGAACGTCACTTAAATTAGCTCTTAAATTATTTTAAATGTTTTTGTAATTATTGTTATAATTAGATTTTATCATAACTGACAGGAGTGCTAGATTTAGTAGTACACTGCGAAACTATTTTCTGCTATTTCAATATAAAAGTCGATTGTTGAAATGACTAGTATTAGTTCCAAGTATATCTTCACTACCTTTCACTACTGGCCTCAGCACCAAAATAGTGAAAATTAAATAGAAGGATTTTGTTGATGACGATACCATGTCCAGCGTACTTGTGCTACGAAAGTCAGAAGACAGGAGTAACAGTCAATTTTCCAAAATATTTTAAATTGTGCCCCACGTTTTCACCCGCGAAAGTCCGAGATCCGTGTTCCAGGATTTACCTCTACCAATCGGATCAGTAGTTGGTACATCCAGGGCATTACAAAAAAAAAACACTTTTCCATTAATTTTAAGATTCGGAAAAATTACTAAGGAATTCCCAAATACGTCAACACCATTATTGATCGCAAGCTAGGTAAATAATAGTGCTATCACATTTAAAAAAATTCCCAAGCTCTGGGTAATAGTAGAGTAATTTTCCCAAAAATAAAATCAAATCCTTTTTTTATCAATCCTGATTACAGAGTTTTTGTTACACACTATATAACTGAACAATATAAAGCGAATTACATTAATGTGTTTCTTGTATATTTCTTGCCTCATGCAATATTCGTACTTCATCTTGTGTGTTCCATAATGGCCACTAGTAAATTAAAACCTATCTGACATGTATTATCAACTCTATGTCTTTAGTGTTAGGATTTAATTTTCAATAAATTTGGATTTGTCATTTCACGGCCGCTAGTTATGATTGTCGTTTATTGCAATAATTTAAGGGGAAATCCATTAAGCAAGTACTTAAGCAGTTTATTATTTGTTTATTATTAAGATAGTATCAAATACGCTAGTCTAAATTGTAAACTCCTTTCCAAAAGAGCTCGGAGATTTCGACCCGTGCGAGTTTGCGGCCCAGATTTCCCTTAAAATCGGAAAGTTCAAATTATCTACTTTCTGAAAATATTTACAGGAAAATACGTCTCTATAAATCCCATCCACGGACTTAAAAATAAAATCTTGGTCATCTTTTTGTATTTATTTCTTCAGTGTTGCACCATCGATTAAGATCCAGAAACCTAAGAGAACGCTTCATTCCATGTATAGGTACAACTTTTTGACTTCCCCTGATGTGCATTATGTATCGTAATATTTTGCAAAAACTTAAGAGTATTCTCACAGTAATCAATCATCATCATTTGACACAAGCACGAGAACTTCGAATTGGTAGAGTTTATTACAAACGATGGGAAAGTTATGACCTGATGTTTATTATAAAGATCATGTTTCCAATGAGATTTAAATTATAGAGAATTAGAAAGAACATGTGAACCATTTTTTGGATCACTATCGCGGAATAACCAGACCCGACTTTCGAAATAATCGGATATTGTCCCAATTTCTTAACATTAACGTCAAAGTGATTAATTATGTTGAATATTCTTCTTCATCTACTTAATGAATGGCCTCTACATGCTAAAAAGCGACAATTTAGCCAATCACTGGAAATGGTTTGAAAGTTCAGGTTTATGTGGCAACTGTAGATACATATATCTTGGTGTGTGATAGAAGTCTAGATGTTCCACTCGGAATTGGTCATAAGGTCGCTTGAAGAGCAAAACGATGGTGATTGTTCATATAACTCCACGAGGTATCGTGAAAGATTGTCACTTGACATTGGCAAAATGGCACAAGCTTAAATGTCAATCCATAATTTAAAAAAATAGAGAAAGAACTTATTTCAATGCAAATTGACTGTTGAAACCGTTCAAAAAGGTCAAAAGATGCTCCCTCTACTGTAATGTTATAAATATCTGTATTCTATATGTAGGTAATTCTAAACACCTATGTAAGAGAAACCTAAGATTGCATTATCGGTCATGGAACGCTTGCAATTGCGGTCCACTTGGCATTCAGGTTCGGGCTTCGGGTTCGAACCAGTGTGACCAGGGTCACCTGGCTCGCACGCATTATTCTTGTGAATCTCACTGACACCAATACATTTCTTTTAAACAACATGATTCAGGTAGGCTATATATATATCAGGTTATATAGCTCCATTTGTCCTACATAGTCGTCCCTGCTGCGAAACGCATGATATAAATACCGAATCTCAGGCAGTATAAAGGACTAGTTAAACCAGTACCTTAAAACTTGTTATGTTGTCAAAACCCAAATAATCGCAAGTTTTAGAATCACATTACCATTATGATAATCATTCTCGATAAACTTTTCCTGCACTGCAACCGCATCAAATCATGATATCTTCATTATCAGTAATTATCAGTTTATTACCCCCGCAGAATAGCAGTTTTCCCCTCTGTGCTGGGGAATTACCCTCAGCTTAAGAACCGTGAAGTTAAACAGTTTAAATACTTTTGCTAGAATTTGACAGATAAGTGTTATTAAACATTTTTTTCCTGCCCTTATCCCGATTTTTCTGGGATACGCGCGTCAAATAATTTAGAATTCGAGTAGAATTCTAAATTTTTTGGCTGTCTAATAGCCTGCCTTACACGAATCCTTCGAATGGTGATTGCCCTTAATCCTACAGGAGAAAACTTATAACACCCCGTCGATTTCGCGTCGGAGGTTAAAAATGACTTAGCTCTTTTCTACGCGATTTGATAAAATTTAAACTCATTTGAAAGTGTCTAACATCCTGCATTAAACCGAATTGTTTGAAGTTATTTGCCGCCAAGTAATTTAACGTCAAAAGATTGCTCGGTCGTTGCATTGTGCACTTAGATTTTCCGCTAGCCTGACTAGATTGTGGTTTGTTTACGCAATAAACAGAAACGAGGTGGTTTTCTCGAGTAGATACTTATGCTGCAAGATGGACGAAACATTTATGTGCGCTAATTGTTAATATTGCTTTTACGGTGAAGGATACCATCGTGATGAATCCCGCGGCTTAGTTGGCTCTAGACGTATTAACGAGTTCTATCTTCAAGACACGGTCATGAGAGGATAGTATATAATATGCTGGACAAGTCTACTCCATACTTACGCAAAAAGAACCTAAAGAGGTCTGGTTGCGGAAAACAGTTCGTATACAATACAAGTACAAGTAAAGAAGAGAGTTAGTGTTTCGACTATACCTTGAACATCTGTCAGTCAAGGCAAACGTAAACCAAATCTCCTTGTAACAAAAAGATAGGAACAATAACAATGGTTCAAATTAAAAATCAATTCCACAATATTATCTGCATGTGTGTCATCTATCATATGGTAGAGGTAGGTAGGTACCTGACATGCGCACGCGCAACCGCAGCGGTTACTCAGGCTCGCGATGAGTCATTGCCTGTTTCATTACCAGTTTGCCCTACCACACCGTAAAATACGGTCTAAGTTCAAATATTTCAGCAAGTTTTACGCATGATTTTATGAATGGAGTATAAAAATATTAAATTCAATGTCTTGACTGACTAACTGGCTGATCAACGCACAGCTCAAACGAATGAACGGGCAAAATTTTGGCATATATACAGATAGCTGTTATTGGCTGTTATGATGTAGATTGCTATCTTCCTCCATCACTTATCCACCCTAATCTGAACCTTATGCAATATGGCATCTCATTATTATCCCTTTTGAATGACATGAATAGCAAACTACCCTCCTAATAAAACCAAACCTATCGTAATTATTATCAACTCTGACGTAAACAAAAGGATATTTATTAACCGTCATCCATTCATCATATAAAATTATTTATGAATCAAAACACGTAGGGTATAATTCCGCGAACTTTATCAGGGCCGCTCGACGCTCGTCGTCTGCGCCCAAGTTTGAAATCTCCAGTTCGAGAGACCGTTCCGAAGGCTCCGACCGTTTACCGTTCCCACAAATCGAAGTATATTCCTACATAACTTGCGAGTGTCTAATTACTATCAGTTGTGTTGTTCTCGAGTTAATTGTGTTGTTTTCCTTGAATACATAGGTAGATATCGTGTTAAATAGTGTGGGAACACATTGTTCTTGTGCGAGCGTGTACTTAGTCCGTTATAACGAAGGGCCCTGAGACTGCAGTAGGTACCTACCTACCTATCAGTTATTTTGCAATGTGTGCATGTTGACAATCGTAAGCTGTGTTATAGGTAGGTAATCGCATGTGTTTAATTGCAGTTTCCGTGTTAATTTTCATATAATGACTGCTGAATGAATTGTTGTAGGTAGGTTCATGTACACCTTGCTTGCTAGCTATTATTGGTTTTAATCGCTATATTTATAGGTAACTACCTAACTCAATTTATTTTATTTGTTATCAGCACTATCTAATATGTACGTATAGGTACCTGCATTTTGGAATGTATTAAATTTCTTATCTGGTTTTTCGTTGGTTTGATATCAGTGATTTGAAGCTTTTTCTTATACTTACTTAGTTACGAATTATGATCAGTTTTGGCTCCGTGATGTCATATTTTTTATTGTTATAGTTCTTGTTGAAACATAATGTTGTTTTTGATTACTCGCTTTTACATGGCGTAGCCAAATAATTAAAAGTAGGAAATAAGTAACGCAATGTGACATCAATTCAATGCAAATTAAATCAGGACACAATTATAATATTAATTTATTTGGAGTGCTATCGGTGTATGGAAATAACTCGACTAACTAAACTAGGTAGTTATAGATTATTGTGCTATTTTATCTCTTCTTCTTTCTCTTATAATTGTAATGTCGTAGGGTTACCTAATAAACGCGTATTATATTCTTTCAATACGATTCGATAGTATGGGACATTTACCAATTCGTAGTCGGTCATACTCACATAGCTGCTCCCTTCCGGCATAGTGTGTAGGAGCGCTTAATGTCCAAACCACCTCTTGAGAAAAGTCCTAAATGGGCTAAGTTGACAAATTAACCTCTAATGTTTAAATCTTGTGACCAGGTACGCCGAAGCAGGGCTGTACCCCGCTGGCAACGTGTCGACGTCATCGGGCGCGTCCTCGGGCTCGCATCCCGCCTCGCCGCTCCCACACTCGCTGTTCACACACGAACCGCTTTACCAGTTCTACAACGCGGCTAAAGTTGAGGTAACAACCAAATATCTATCGAATATTTAAATTGACTTTGACAGATGTACAACCCAACCCAACCCAAAATAAAGGAGGAGAGCACTATCACACGAAATCATTTTTAAAATTCATTTCTGGCTGTAATTTTATGATTTTCCTTTGCCTATCTATGCAATTAATAACTACTGAACCTAATGAAATATTTCCCCTCTACTTAATTTTATCTGAAGCATCGTCTGGGGATACTTCGCCAGTCTATTAGGTCCTGTTTGACCATGTCTGTCCACTTGAACTTAAGTAACTGTTGAAACTCCAACTAGGACGCGCGGTACGAGCGGTGCTGTGGCTAATTTTATCCCGATTTTAACTAATGCGGTTGAAACCACGAGCCATAACTAGTGATAACTATAATTTAATTATCTGCGACTGATGCTGTATTGTAAATTGCTTTACAGTTGAATAGAATAGATAAACTACCTAATCGATTTTCATTTGATTGTCCTGATTGAATCAGTAGGTATACAGTAACAAGATTAAAATGAGGTCACTCAAATCACAATGTAATAACACTGGAACGGTGTTGGCCAAGTGGTTGATACTTCGGTGGTATTGAGTCCCGGTCGACCGTGAACCAATAGATTTATCTTACAAAATATTAACATTGCTCTTACGAAGAATAAACATATAATGACGAAACGCGCGGCTTAGTTCGGTCCGTTCGAGTAACCTGAGAGGTTTCGGGCAAGCCTACTTCATCTAATAATGTCCCAAGTACTTAAACGCCCTGAATAGCATGGATAGTATAGTTGCTGAATCTGGAAGAGGGACTAAAGAAATACTTGTATTGACATAAGTCCAGAGCAAGTAACCAATGTACAATCTACGGTTAAAAGTCTCTGCCCACCGTAACGTTTACAATCCTGTGCAGCACTATTTGAACACAGAACATTATAACAACGTAACCTGTGGATCGATCCCACGACGGTTGGTGTAGCGGATGGCGGCTTATACCTCTCGCCCAACTAAAGACCTAACATGTTGAAATCAATAATCACACTGAGTATTTTTAATTCAAGCATTTAAGTTTGTGTGTAACGTCTATTAGAAGAAGGTCGTAACTCCAATACTTGTTGGTAGTATTATTGTAGCAAAGTGATAATTTACTTATGACCCATACTGTACGTCCCGAGATTCGGCCTTTTAACCATAGATATCGATAAGGCCATGGGAGGAAGGTGGGATAGTGTCCTTTTGAAGTTTTTTCCCTTACTAGAGTCGTGTTTGTTATCGTACCTGCCTTTGTAAGTAACCAACCTCACCGGAAACTTAATCCAAAACACCGATTGCATAACTAGGTAAAGTCACACCTAATCGGTACAGAGCAAGTGATGTAATTGTGACGTTAATTTGTGGTCTAATTGAGGTAATTGGTACGGCCTTCCAACGTTGTTTGTTTCACCTTTGGTAATGACCGCTTGGGAAATGTGCTTCTGTCTTCTTCTGACATTTGTTTACAGATAATATTAACAAAACCACATGAATCCTTTATAGATTAGATCCTTTAAAGTAAAATAAAAGCAAAGAAAAGTATAAATGAATGCAGTAAGGGACCAAAATAATGTTTTAAGTATAGTTACTGTGGAACAAGTAAATAGATTGTTTACACTACTACGAGTGTTTCTTCTGGATCTTGATATTTCTGCAATGCAAGCGCCATGACTACAAAACTAGAGGCAATAAAACCAAAAACAAAAAAAAACCTAAAAATATTCTGTTTTAAATAATTTAAGTAGGTAGTGAAAACAACCATGCTCGTAGGTAATCTACTGCTAGTAAGCTATATTAATATGTCTTATCTTGCAGTCTGTGTGCCGCGAGACCGGTGACTCTGACTCGGACGCATACGAGGTAGCTCCGACGCCTGCGCAGCTACCGACGCAGGCGCAGCTGCCGACGCAGGCGCAGGCCCCCCCGCTGCCTCCCGCGCGTCCCTCCGCCATGGCGTTGGTGGCGCCCCGCGGGCCCGCACGCACGCTCTGGTGCGAGGTGCCGGAGGTCCTCAACTCTGCTGTACTCAGTTAGTATGAAAATTTCTACATATCAACTAGTAGATCGCCCCGATCTGAGACCTTCTCTCACTTCCATTCCCTATCTCTATTATATTCCTCTAATTCTATTGACCACAACTACTTGTGTACCAAAAATCATGAAAATCGGAGTAACGATACTCAAGTTATCGTCGAACAGACGTTCAAAGTTACAAGCAATAGTCTTATCAGTAGACCTTCTCTCGCTTTGCTCATTCGGTCAATTAGGTAAGTGTAGGGTACATACTTACCTGTAACGGCTCTTCCTCCAGGTTCTCTAGCACCAGCTCAGAAACGTCTCCAAGAAGCGAAGTTCGAGCTGTTAACTTCGGAAGCGTCGTACCTCAACTCGCTAAACGTGCTCGAAGCGCACTTCGTTTCGCACCCTGCCTTCAGAGAGACACACATACTGCCTAGAGGTGACTGGGAGACGCTCTTTGCTACTATACTGCCAGGTGAGGTCTTATACGGATAAAACTAAAATTTTAACAAATTAGAACCGACATGAACAACGTCATATGCAAACTCATGGAATACTAGAGACTCCGCCAACCCTAAATAAATTAGCATGGGCATGACGAAGAAAAGCATGAGCCGTAGCTGACTGTGCTATTGCAAATCTCATTTTGGCTTGAAATTTAATTTTTACTGATGTTTTTTTAACTCCACAGTAAGAAAATGCTCTCAACTCCTTATGAATGAGCTGGAGAAGTGCTGGCAGGAGAGCATCCTGCTCCAAGGTATATGTGACATCGTGCGACGCCACGCAGAGCAACACTTCCATGTCTACGTCAAGTACTGCGAGAATCAAGCGCTCATGGTGAAGACGCTGCAGCGGTTGAGGGATAGACCTACTTTCGCTGCAGCGCTTAAAAGGTACAACTAAACCAAATATGTAAAGCTTGTTTAAATTTCCTCCTTTCCGTATTTTTAGCACAAAATCTAAGAATAAATAAATAAAATAGGACTGATTGAAGAAATTACACTGAACTTCGACTAATGTTGAAATTGACTGATAATGAATCGTCCGGGTGTGACTGATGTATAGGAGTACTACTCTAACCATTCTATTATTTATGTCTTCCTTTCCCAGACTGGAGTCTCACCCGGCATGCCAGTCGCTGTCTCTCCACTCGTTCCTGATGCTACCAATGCAGCGCGTGACGCGCCTCCCGCTGCTGCTGGATGCAGTACTACGACACCTGCCCCACCAGGACCAGGAGTACCAAGCTGCTGGACACGCGCTCGCTACCACCAACCATGTAAGTACGATAGTTTGACATGACCGTAATGTAGGAATGGAAACGCTGTGCACGACGATGAATGATTTATAACTGATGAAAATAATTAGTTCGGTGACAGTATGAAATAGTTCTTGAACGAAATACGGAAAGAGTGGTTTGAATTAGAGAGAAAGCCGGAAGGGAGAAGGATGAGAAGAAATAAAAAGATTGAGAATTCGCTAGATATTAAAACGAACGACGCTCTGTACAATTATAGTTTAATTTTAACTTCTACGAAGATATTTTAACAATATAGTGTTTGAAAGTGAACCAAGATGTTGCCGTTCGACCTCTAATATCCCAGACACCCCAAACCCCTAGACAACGATTCCACATTTTTGTGACATTATCTACAGTTCTCTCCTCTCTCGTTTCAGTTCGTAACGCAATGCAACGAGGGCGCGCGCAACACGGAGCGCGTCGAGGAGATGTTCCGGCTGTGTCGCGCCATCGAGTTCCCCGGACACATCCGCGACGCGCCGCACCTGGCGCCCGCCATCGGCCGGAGGGATCGAAGGTACGTTCCCTCTCATGAATATTGATTCAACAGTTTTAAAGCTAATTTCATATTACAAACGTCGCTGTTTATGCGAATTATAGTAAGGCATTTGATCGGATTGACCATGACATTCTGTTAGTCAGGATTAAGATCGTGGCTAACAGAATGTCATGCATTTGTGAAGACTTACATCGCTGTGGTTACTTCTTACAGACTGCTGCCAAACTGTAGTTATCAATAAAGGGTATGCGGTTACATCCCTTATTCCCTTAGTGTACCCCAAGGGTAAATTTTAGGGCCTTTTCTCTTTACGGTCTTTATAGTTGATGTTCATTCTAACTTTCTCTCGTTCGCGGATGATACTATCTTAACGACCTTAGATTCTTTTGTATTACTTTCAGACACTCACCATCTATCTGTATTTTGCCAGAACGAATGCCTACTGCTTTAGTTCTAGCAAAATACACTATACACAAAATTTCATCATTTTTAACTGTCCAGACCAGTTCGATGGCTTGTCCGTTCCGGTGAGATGACGCAACTGATCTGGAAGTCCGACGAGATGAAGCTGACGTTCGGCAAGAAGTTCCACAAGGTGCCGCTCTACGTGTTCCTCTTCAACGATCATCTCGTCATTACCAAGAAGAAGGGGTAAGTTCATCTTTTACCACGACAAATGTATGGATATAAATGCATTTTGCGATTTTCTACCTAATTTTGTCTTATGTCCAAATTCAGTGATGTATCACTGAATTTAAATTTGATAATTACACGCTACAATGTATTGTAGCGTGTAGATAATTGTCACGTGTAGATAATGTAGACTATTGTAGACATTGTCACGTGTAGATAATGTTTATCTTATGTCTTATGTCCAAATTCAGTGATGTATCACTGAATTTAAATTTGATAATTACACGCTACAATGTATTGTAGCGTGTAGATAATTGTCACGTGTAGATAATGTAGACTATTGTAGACATTGTCACGTGTAGATAATGTAGCCTTTCATTCTCTTCTAGTGAGGATTCGTACATAGCGGTGGATCACTGCCCGCGATCTCTACTAGAAGTGTGCGCGAGCGACGGCGGTACTGCGGCCGCGAAGCACGCGTTGTTACTCACACTACTCGAGAACCATGAGGGAAGGACTGTTGAGATGGTGAGATTATGTTACAATTAGATAGATATTTATATGAAATTAAAGTATTTTGACTTACTTCAAGGTTATTTCGCAAAGAAATAAGTTTTATTTTGCTGATATAATACCACACGTCTAACAATTTGTAAGGACAAAACGTCACGGAGTTGATTCTAGTGTAAACGGTTCGTACTCTGTTCCGAGCTCTTAAGATGTTATCCTATATCTAACGCTTTTATCTCCACGTTATTTTGACGTCCATGTTAGTTTGACGTGCCCCTCTCTCTCCACAGCTAATGGGCACTGAGAGCGAGACGGAAGTATCTCGATGGGCGGAAGCTCTCTCCTCGCCCGGGGCGGAGGCCGGCGCCGGCGAGGGCGAGGCGGTGTACGCGGGCTGGGACTGCCCGCAGGTGTGCGCCCTCTACGCGTACCACCCCGCCCAGCCCGACGAGTTGCCGCTCAATGAGGGCGATGTCGTTAACGTCACTAGGAAGACAGCTGAAGGTATAACAAAAAATTATATGCATATTATATGTGTTTGGGGAGGAACGAACGGGAGACCTTTTGCCTAGCAAAGGGAAAAAAATGATTGATGATTATTATTATGTGAATTATTTTCTACCATAGTGAATAATTTTGTATAGGTTTTCACAAAAAAGCTTAATAACAAAAAACCTATTGACAAAGTGGGCATTATTATGACAATTTTCATGCTAATACTTTGTCCTTATTTTCTTTTGAGAATGCAGAGATGTCACTCTGTGCAGAACAAAAAAGGTCCCGTTGGACTGAGCGATTTTCTACTAGTAAGTAAGTACAACATTTTTGGGACAAAGTGGGCAATAATAGCCCAGTCTACTTAAAAGTCTAGTTTTGAACAAATAACTTTCATTATTTAGGACAGACTATAATGACCATCACGGATCTTTGGAAGGCGTGCGTAGAGCTTAAGCCAACACATAGAGGCCCTTTACAATAACCGGTTTAATAACTAAATATGATACATACCATCCTTTAATGCAATACTATGGCATATTCTAGAATATAATAGTGATTTATTGACGACCCAGTTGGCACAATGGTCAGCATGCTGGACTGCCAAACACAGGGTCGCGGGTTCGATTCCCGCCTGAGACAAGTATTTATGCTTAGATATTTGCCTGTGGGATGGTTGTTTCTATGTATTATAATTATATATTTACAAAGTATATAAGTAGTATATCCGTTGTCTAGCAGTAGCACCCATAACACAAGTCTAGTTACTTAGCTTGGGGCTAGATGGCAATGTGTGGATTGTCCTGCAATATTTATTTATAAAGGAACGTACACAGTGAGTGCAATCGACAGGCTAATGATGTGGCTATTATTATTCAAGGTTGGTACTACGGCGAGCGCACGCGTGACGGCGAGGCGGGATGGTTCCCCGGCGCATACACCGCCGAGATAGCGTCGCCGCACGTGCGTGCGCGCAACCTGCGCCAGCGGTACCGGCTGCTCGCGCTCTCTGGCACATACTTCGGACAGAGGAAGAAGTTGTGACGACATAACAAGTTATAACGCTACAGGAAGAAATTGTGACGGCACAGGAAGAAATTGTGACGGCACAGGAAGAAGGTAGACGGAATCCTGTAGAGACATTTTTAATGTATTCTAAATACACATACATACTTAGAAATCGTGACAAATAACCATGACCATTGGGTCATTGATAGAATAAATTCTAAAAGTTATTAAAAAATCTTGATTCGGCTCTAAAATATGACTGACGATACAAAAACTGATAAAATGTATCTAAATAGTTTTAAAGAATAAAATCTAAATGGACGTGTTTTTAGTATTTAGTGGTTTATTGTTAGAAGGTGCTAAAGAATATGTTATTTGTACATAATCACACGGCATTGTTGTTTCATCACGAAAGTTGTCACTGTATTATTATGGTGTGTTTACACAAGTGTTTAGCACTTTACACTCCGTCCAGACATTGCCTTGATAGAGTATTGTGTGGGGGCCTTATTGATGTGTATATTTACGTACAGGGTGTTCCAATACTCAGCGTCAAGAGGTCACGGGGCAAGAGGCTAGGTTCTACCAAAAAAATATGAACAGTCAAAGTTAGAGGATATAATTTTTTGAGTAACAAACAACTTTAAAATTGGATAAATTTCTATGACCTCTTAATGAAGAAATTACACTTTTTTATGAACATTCAAAATTAGTAATTTTTATTTAATGACAAACAAACTATATTTTTAAAAACTAATTGATAAATTTGTATAAACCTCTCTTGCTTCGTGCCCATTTGACGTTGAGTTTCAGAACACTCTGTATACATTTTGAATTGCATGTTATGTTTCAAAGAAACAATTATATGTTTCTTCTATTGAAATAAATTGAAATCATACACCTATGATAATACTTAGCTGCAAATAATAAAAACTATGGGTTAGAATAAACACTATTATAGTTCAACTTATTTGCCACTTACTTCTGTTATCCAAGATTTAAAAAAACGCTGAATGTTACCGTCTTTTGCTTAAAAAAATAAGTAAAATGGTGCTTTTAAAAAACCAATTATTGTTACGGATAGCACTCTTATTATATGCTAGCTAGTTACGAACGATTTTCGCGAAGTTCACACCGCTTTCTAAGGACTTATTAGTGTGCAGTTTGTATGCTCACCTCTCATTAAGAGGGTAACCTAACTTTCTCCATACAAATCTATTTCTCTATTTCCTTCCTGAATAATGCATGCAGAGCAATATTTTTTTTTCATAAAACCAAAGTTTGCTGTAGACTGGGGAAAACATGTCCCAGTTATGTAGATTTTCCTAACAACTAATTACTAAAGGATTAAGTCGCTCTCTTTTGAGTGGAAAATTTTTCCTACTTTTTCTATACCTTTCTATATCCTTCCTAAACAATGTCCTTAGAGCAAATGTTTTTTTTTGTCTTTTTTTTCATAAAACCAAGGTTTGCTGTATGATGCTTCTGTCATTTCTTACACTTTTCTAACAACTAGTTAACCAGTTATGTACGACGTAAAGTAGAAGTTAATAGTACCTAAAAAATATTTTTTACAAAAATAGAATGATTGCTCTAAGAGGCATCAGAGAGTAAATAGGGGAATATATTTTTATGGAGAAAGAGCCTTTGGAATACCCTCATAACCTATATATGCCCAGAGCGTCGATATCGACCCCAAAGTACTGTTCTTTGGGGTCTTCTTTCTTCTTTTACTTCATGAAAATATCCAAAAAATCACGCAAATCGGAGACAAAAATAGTCCTGAGCATAAGATCGTTTGTCACAATGTAATAAGGGTGCCCGATTTAAGTTTAACATATTATTATTTTAATGTAATCTCACTATATTATAACGAATGTATTTTGTTTGAAAAGATGTACAGTTACGAATGAGATTCAAGAGAAATTGTGTTAATACGGTAGGTATATTATGTTTATTTATAAGACGTCGACTTGTCCGCTATAAAACGCCTAGTCATATTATAAACGGCAAGTTTAAAAAATCACAATAATATGTTATATCGAACATTCCTTTACGTTTATTGTAATACTTTAGAATTTTAGAATAATTAATTAATTTACCAATTTGTTAACAACTGAAATTATAAATGTGTTTGTACTTAAATTATTATATTGTATATTATCTGGCGATCGTTTGAGGTCGTGCGGGTTAAGCAACCTCTGGCGCGATCGTAACGATTCGATTTGTATATAGCTATGTAGATTGTAATGTTGACTTTATTCAAATATAAAATTGTAGTAAAAACTATTTCGTCTCATTTTATATCAAACCATTAGTAATAAGAGATGCTGTACATAGTGTCTGGGATTTTTATTAGGCGCTAAGCATCACAGACCTGCATTTTAAAGAATTAGTAGCGCTCGGCGGTTTCACCCGCGTAAGTCTCGATGTTTTGAGGAGTTGTTCTCAGTATGTCGATTCCCAGAACGTCGATGTAGTGTTTAGGTATATCTGGATAAAAATTAGGCTGGGTAACTTTTCGAAACCGTACCTGTCTGTCTATCCGTAAAACAACTATCACAATCGGTCCAGTAGTTTCGAAACATTCATTACCCACTGCACTACCAGTCGACACTACCGGTAGTGTCGTAGGGATTTTTTCCCCTTCTACTCTACTCGCCAGTAGTGTTAACATCTCCGTGCATATACCAGCTTAGTCAACCATTTGCTCTATAAAATAGCCGTTGGTCTGTTAAAAGTACTAGGTGATCAGAAGTTAGTAGAAGGTACAAGTCACACTTATTCAGTCATCTCTCTTTCTTCAATTTTTCTCCTCAAAAAGTGTGATAGGCATGAAGGAATTAAAAATAAAAGTCTTATCTGCCCTTTTGAAAAATATTGCCTAAAAAAAAATACTTAAACATAAAATAATTAAAATTCTTCAAAACATGCTAAAAATATTTACTTTTTCTGTTTTTAGTATTTGTTGTTATAGCGGCAACAGAAATACATCATCTGTGAAAATTTCAACTCTCTAGCTACCACGGTTCATGAGATACAGCCTGGTGACAGACGGACGGACGGACAGCGAAATCTTAGTAATAGGGTCCCGTTTTTACCCTTTAGGTACGGAACCCTTATAAAACTGGAAAAATAATTCAATTAAGTCGAGCATGATTTCACATTAGATATCTGACAGTTTTTTTTAGGATACCCTCTACTGAGTTCTGATTGCCTGGTACTTACAGACCAAATTACTATCACACAATTTACACGGTAACGGAAAGAGAGCAGTTGAAGAAAGAGAGAGATAGCGTTATAAATGTGATTTTTATCTTCTACTGACTTCTGATTGCCTAGTACTTACAGACCAATTACAGTGTTATCGATGAAATGCTCACTTTGAGCCTCCGTCAGTATAATGGTGTTCCGAATACCTACGATAGGATTTTAGAATTAATTCTGTCGAATAATGTTTTAAACAATTTACAAGATAAAGAAAAGAGAAAAATTGAAGAGATAACGTTATAAGTGTGATTTTCTATCTTCTACTGACTTCTGATTACCTAGTACTTTTTACAGACCAACGACTATTTTTATAGTGCAAATGGTTGACTTAGCGAATATTTTATGTATGGAAATGCTACTGGCGAGTAGTGTTGAAGGAAAAAAAATCCATACGACACTACCAGTAGTATCGACTGCTAGTGCGGTGGGTAATGAATGGATTTGAAAGATTACTCCTTTCAAGCATCCATTCAAGCGTTGCCTCTATAATTTTGTAGATATAGTTGTTTGTACAGTTGGCAACATAATTACAGATCCACCGTAGAGTTCTAAAATTGTGATTATTAGAATATTTTCAACTCAAGCAGGGTTTTACGGACCTGGTTAAGTTAATTAAATGACTTAAACTAAAGCATGACCCTACATTCCTTCTTCAGGTCAAAACATTATAATACTTAAAAGTATTTTAGAACTCTACTTTTGTTTTCTGATGGTTTTTCTAAAAGCAAAACACAAAAGTAAGTACATTTATTTATTACACTATGCGTGTTTGGAACTTTGTGTCAAATTATCTTAAACTAGAGTAAAAAGTACTTTTATAACAAATGCAATATTAATTGAATAGCATTTTTTAATAATTGTTTTATAAAAACTTTGATTCTTATCAAAAATATTAAATATAAATATTTTATAAATAATTTCTTTCAGATCTCTTTATCTAATCTCAAGTAGAAAAGGATATTCGCCATGAAGCAAGAAAAGTTTTCCGCGCCCGCGTGATGGAGTAGTAATCAAAACATACTATGGGTGCCGGCTGAGATACAATTTTGTAGCTCACACACACATTCACACTTTTCCTTCAAATAGTCGTTCATGGCGTGTGACATGGACATCACCTCTGTCATAAAATATTACAAATAAAATATTACATTAACAAAATGGGCAGTGAAATTATGCAGAAACCATGCCGCAAGCAAAAGTACAAAGCTTTCTGGTATCACATTTTTCTGGTAAGTAATAAACCGCTTGGTTTTTACAATTTTCGTGGTCAAATTTTTAGTAGAAAATATTGTTGTTGATTTTTAGTGATGTGAAGTAGTCGATAAAAAATAATATAGAATCGAATCGTCAGCTTATTATTATTTTATTTCATTTATTTATCACAGTTTTCTAAAAGATTCTAAGAATTGTAAGATTTTTGTGCTTCAGAGTCAGACAGACCATACTGAAGGAAGTATTGGTGTTTTATTAATTTCAGCATTAGCTCTATATCTAAATAATATATTTTCCTACTTACAGGTTCATGAACAAAAAGTGCTTCCCTCAGATTACGAACTCAACTAACTATTATGTCAATATTAATGATGATTTACGAGAAAAAACAGCTGGTCAAAAGCTATTCTAAACGTAATGTAAATAGTTAAAATATAAATTAAAAATATTGTTTTAAAATTGGTGATGTATTTTTATTTGTATAATTAGTTCTCTACTAGCTGTGCCCCCGACTTCGTTCACGTGGACTGCAGGATATTTCATCATCAACACTATCGACATTTAGTCCATTTAGTTTATTTCGTCCATTGCTGGATATAGGCTTCTCCAATACCCAAAAGACACGAATTCAAAAGACATTACACCATACAAATGACTTAAGGACAACGTGACTATCCGCAACCCAGTGAAATGTGGATATACACACCGACGGCGCAAAAACGGACACGGGCACTGGATCCGGGGTCTTCTCGGAGGACCTAAACATAAATCTAAGCGTAACTCTAGGCCCCCACAACTCAATCTTCCAAGCTTGACTGCGCTGGATCGCGATGTCTCGGGCCATGACATCAGAATCCTGTCCGATAGCGCGGCGGTGCTACATGCACTGAACAGTAAAACTATAAGTTCAGCCCTGATTTACGAATATTACGAGACACTCAACAGACTAGGAGAACACAATAGACTGACCTTACAATGGGTAAAGGGACACAGCGGCTCAAGGGGAAACGACGCTACGGACGAGCTGGCAAAAAGAGGAGTGGAAGCGGTCAGTTACGGGCCTCAACCCTCCGTCCCAATCCCCTCAAACCAACTCAAAGCCTGGATCCGCAACCACGCTAAAATGCGACACCGTGACCTCTGGACCACGACGGAAAGCTGTAGGCAGGCCAAACTAGCACTCCCCGACATAAACAACAGACTCACGAAACGCCTTCTAAACTTAAACCGCCCTCAAATGCGCTTGGTTACAATCGCCTTGACCGGTCCCGGCGCTTTCAACAAGCACTTCCATAACCTGGATATAACGGACAGCCCACTATGCAGAGCGTGCATAGAGGCTGAGGAAACGACCGCGTATGTGCTGCTGGACTGCATGGTATTGACAGATATTAGACTCAGGACTATAGGTGACGTTAAAAGCCTTCCAAAAATGTTTGAGAGCCATATCTAGTGGCAAAATTTATGGAAGAGCTGGGCTGGTTCTCCCCCTGACAAGTGGAACCTCACGCAAAAGGGACCTAACTAGAAAGGTCTGATTGCGGACAACAGCTCGTATACAAGTACAAGTAGGCTTCTCCAATAGCACGCCACTGAACTTGGTCCCCCGCTCTGCACCTCCAACAGCTACTAGTCACTTTGCGAAAGTCGTCACTCCAAATATTTGGAGGACTTTCTACGCTACATTTGCTAAGGCATGATCTCCACTTAAAATTTGACATGATCCATGCAATTTAGGTAAGTATATTTAATTCCGATAGGTGATAGATTTCATCCTCACCACCTGGATGTCTGATCTAGCACTAAAATAAATACCCCTGAACAATACAATATAAGTAAATAATCGATAAATATACGTTACGCTTCATACCACATCACATCACTATTTTCAAATTCAGCAACCATGAAGTTCCTTGTTTTTTACATGCCAATAAAGACAAATAAATGTCGTACTTTATTGATATTTTGTTTTTAATTGGTTATGTCATAACATGAATGTCTCTATCTTTTTCTAACGTAACGTATATGAAAATATGTGATAGAGATAAAAGACAAACCCTGTCTCCCGCTTCCACCTACCCACCCACCCCTCTGAGCGGCCGCATAGGTTTCGATACAAAATAGGCATGATTATTACTCCATCTGGGCGGGGAAATTTTTTTTTCCTCCATGATATTCGCAGTAGTGAAACAGTAGTCACTGAATTTCTACGCGAACATCACCCTCTTTTTACGAATTGTTCATATATAAGCCGCTTATTATAGTTATGTGAAAATACAACAGTTGGAGACTATATTATGACTGAACACAAAGCATTAAACCTTAAATTAAAAACTCCTTAGAAACTAGTTCATAATTCAGAGAAGCTGATCTACACAAGGAAAATATGAGCAGTTTTTATAGGTATACAAAATGCTTTAATACTATATTAAAATGTGAATCAAAGTTATTAACTGCTCTGAAGTTTAACCCAATGCATGTGCGTTACAGTAAATATTATGATGAGGCACATTCACCTCTATAATCTGACAGGAGTAACTAACTGTCAACATAGTAACGAAATCTATACATTTTTATACAAATAAAATGCCATTTTACTCCTTCTATATAGTGATTTTAGTATAGCTCTCGCATAACTTCAGACCTGCCATTAAGTTTAATTCACACTTTTGTACCTATTTATTTAAAAAAAACATTAATAAGGAATGTTAATCAAGTTGTCCTAAATTTTTATTTCAACTCTAAACAAGTTGAAATCTACAATCACAAATGCTTAATACATAATTTAACTCACAGTTTTGAATAATTTCCTGTGACTTTATACAATAAATTCTTTAAAAATAAACGAAGAAAAGTATCAAAATCAATAAAGACCAAATAATGATCTGTCCATGTAAAAGTATTAAAAAAGTCAAGTATAAATAATAAACTGGAACAATTAGGTCGCCGATAAATTAATTAAATTCTTACTTTAGAAGAACCTTCTTTCACTTCAAATAGTTTTCTAACAAAATATACCTGTAGAGACCCAGTCATTGCTATAGCAAATATTTGAATTAGGGACCACCTGCAAACAAAAAAAAACAATTACCTACATTAATAAATTACAAGTTTCATTGCAATGGATTCAGTAGTTTTTGCATGTAGCAAGAAACAACATTTACTATTTTTCGCAATTTGAAATAGTAGAATAGGATAGGATGGGGGGGAGAGGACAAATATTCTTAGTTTTAAGTTCATCCCAATAGGGGTGGAGACTTTGGGGTTGTGGGGTCCTGAAGCCTCTGTATTCTTTAGGCATCTCGGGTGCATCTTAACGAGGCTTCTAGTGACTGAATAGCTACTGAGAGCAGTTTCGCTCAGAAAATCAATTTGGCCATCCAGTGGGGAATTTCGGCAGCCTTTTGGGGACAATGCCTCGAGGGAATACCCTCGATGATATTTATTTTCCATGTGTTTTATAAATATTTTGTAAAATTGAATAGGACATAAGATCGGATATCAGTGAATAAAAATATATGTACCTACAATAAAAAAAGAATGATTAGCAACCACTTTACTACTCACCTCATAATGTAGACATTATTGTCTTGCAATAAATTGTAGTCTCGAGACTCACGAGCTCTAGAGTGGTATTGGTATTGAAGAATGTCATTTATGTTCCTCTCCACAAACTGAATTGAATTCTGAAACAAAATAAAATAGATTGGTATTTTTAGACTCGAAAATATTGTGCGTAAACGTGGACATTCCTGGTTTCCTACGTTTTTATGCCTTTGGGTTTTGAGACTGTTGGTTCTTGGGGTCCCGGTGCAAAGGCTTTTATTAGAGTGCTTTCTTCGCGTCTTTGCGAGGTCACTGGGGACTGTAGGGCCGGTAGTTTCCTTTCCCAGCGGATTAGCTTAACTATCCAGAGGGGGAACGCTGCCAGCTTGCTTGGGACTTTGGGCCGTGGGGACGCTTTGGAGGACGGGGTTTTTGTTTTTGATGTTTATGTGTTTAAATTATTAGTTTTAGTTACTGGAAAATTGTCTGATTTATTTACTGTAGATATTTTGGTAGGATACAATAGGTAATTGAAGATATCAATATCTGCATAAAGGCTGGGAGTATTTAGTTTTATAAAGATAGTTACTAGAATTTTAAACCTCTGTTAGGAACTACATTTCTTATAAAATTTATTTATTTCTTTGGATCAAATATCCTGAAATTGAAAGACCACTCGAATTTGTCTTCAGAAGCCAAGGCTACTGACTCGCCTGATTTTGTTATTCTAGCTATAAACAACTAGACAATACTTACAGTAAAATTCTTAATATTCATATCGAGCTCTTCAACTTCTTTAGCAAACTTCTCCCACATGTCATATCTTACAACTGAGAGGTAAATGTTGACTAATTTCCCGGCAAACCGAGAGAACTGGTTGTCTATACAGATGGCGTAGTAGCCTCCGGTTGAGGTCTGTTCCGCGTACTCGCCGCTCTGCTTCCACTCGTATGGGTGCACGATCTTACCGGTCGGGTGGCGTACCGCGAACCCGCACATACCATCACCACCTTTTAAAACCTAGAAGTTAGAATAGAATTTTTATCTGTCCATGTTTTTGTGGTATTTTACTGCCAGGACTTCACCTGAACTTTAACAGTAAAGATAAGAAGCTTTTAGAAAGTTGGCTGTAGTTACAACAGATTAGAAAGTAGGTACCTAAGTATGTAAATTAGAGCAAATACAACAAAGTTTTCATCAGGGAATTACATTTCAATTAATGATTTTTCTATACAATAACTGAATGTGCTTGAATACGTAATAATTTAACAATAATCTAAGTGGTTTTTATCGATTAGTTTCAATAAATTACCTGAAAACTAGCGTAAAGTGTTGCACCCGGGTTCACATATTGGAAATAGCAGTCTTCCTTGCCGGCGTCGATGTGGACCTTGTAGTCCATGGTCACAGCCGGTAGGTCTTCGTACCAGGGTGCTGCTGATGTAGAAATAACATCGCCGACCAGTGATAAAACTGTAAATATTGTTATCAAAGTAAACAGATGCCACGTCCGTAAAGCCATTTTTCGTCTGACTGACTGAAAGAAAAACTCATTGACAGTAGACAGAATGGCAATTTTGACAAATGAGTCAAATGACAGCTCCCATCATTGGTACAGCTGATTACTAAACCTCGAAGTTTTTACCTAATTTTTTTGACTGTTATAAAATTTAAAAGTCAAAGTCTCAAAATATTCAAAATAACTAAATAACCTCAAAATCGAGTAAACATTTTTATTTATTTCACAATTCCTGAATGGAAAATTTGTTTATTTTGTGATAAACTAAACATTACAATGAAAGCTAGATACTTGACATTTTTTTCATACATTGGAACATCATTTAGGTTAGTCACAAATACCTAATTTCTAAACATAGCTCAAATGAAAGCAGTTCAAAACATCAGTATTTTTCTTTAGGTCATCTGAAAAAATATGGCTACAGGAAGGTCGGAACTATGCAGACCCAAACAGCGTTCAGGGTATGCTGGAAATCTCACTAATTAGTCTTAGATCATTGATTTATCCAAAAGTAACTTTATCAAGTCGGTGAGTAACATTCCCTTTGGAAATTGAAATAGATAGTGTTTCGTAAGTCTAAACTTTCTTACAATGTCCACAGAACGGACGGCGGTGTCCACGCGTTGAACTCAAGTGCCCATTTTGACCTGGAAAGATTTGGTTCACGCATTTATGAGCCCCACAATATTGCTTACTCTATGAACAAATTTTTCTATAAGTATAAAACTCCTATATTCATAAAACAGTGTTTGAGAGTGAACGACAACTTTAGTGCAAGATTTAATGCTATTCGAAGGACTTATTTGTACAGGTAACCAACCTTGTTATAATATTTAGTGTGCTGGTCACCTGTTAAGTACTTTGTTTTACTTCTAGAAATTATATTCTGGATAGGTCTTTATTTCACACACAGTAACACATGTTATAAATTACATCAAAAATACAACAAAAACAATAGTGGCACAATAGGCAACCTTACAGCTGAAGGCATTCTCTTCCAGGCATCCTTATGATTAAATTTTATCAAAAAACACTTCTAAAAGTAATACAAGGGTTGTATGGTAGGGATCACTTTTATTAGTAAAGCTGACTTTTGTAATAATCACACTCAATTACGCTTTAGCTAAATGCACCCCGAGGTTTCATCAGTGTAAGTTCAACCCTGTTGGAAAATAATACATAGGTACTTAATATTTGTTTTGAAATGGTCTTAACAATAATGTAAGTACTTACCTATTTATATTTCTCTCAATATAGTATTGTCTGTTTTTTTAGATTTGCAATATTAAAGGAAGAAGTGAAAGTACCAGAGGATGTTAGCATACCTTCATACATACCTATTGAGGAGTGGAGAAGGTGCCATTTTATGAGGTTAGTGGACTGAGAGTGGCTTTAAATCTGCTAGATTAATAATAAAATTAAAATATCCTATCCTACTAATATTATAAATGTGAATGTTTGTGTGTGTGTATGTATGTTTGTTACTCCTTCATGCTAAAACTACTGGACTGATTGTGATGAAACTCGGTATCTAGATAGCTGGAGACCTGGATTAACACATAGGCCACTTTTATAATATGAATAGCTGCGTGGTGCAGCTATTCATATTATAAATTTAAAAGTTTGTTAACTCTTTATAAAAGAACTACTAAACGATTGTGATCAAACTATCTATGTTATAGATTGCTAGATTGTCCTGGTGTTGGTGTAACACATAGGCTTCTTTTATCTTGATATTCCTACGGCATAGGGACTTACGTGGTTTAAAACTGCTGGGCGCAGTTATCATCTACATCTACTTTCATACTTACCTATGACAACATATTTTGCCTGAAAGAGATCGCTTGCAGTACAGCGGTAAAGTCGTCTATTGCCGCGTATGTTATTTGTACAATAAAGCATTATTTCTGTCTATGTTTTAAAACTTCTCATTCCTTCTCTAAAGATTAAGAAACTTCGACATTGAGAAGTTCAAGGCAGGCGCCAAATATCTAACAGGATACCACGACTTCACAACATTCAAAAAGTTTGACAAGTTGACCCAGGAGAAGCACAATCGTCGCGAGATATACTCCATAGAAGTGAGGCCGGGCCGGGGGGCAGTCACTAGTCACACGGAAGCACAGGAGAATCCATTTCTATACTGGGATGTTGAGATACAGGGGCGGGGGTTCGTTCATAATCAGGTTAGTTTTAAATCCAAGAGATACTTACCTTACTAACAAATAAGGAATCACTTTGTAAAAATTGGTAGAACAAATATTTGGAGTGGGGTTTTGAATTCATTACAAAATACTGGCTAATAGTCGAATTCAGTTGGTAAGTAATAGATAGGTATAAACTATCGATTTTGACCATAAGAAATCTAAGTTTAAGGTCCTTAGTAATATACTTTTTATTTACTTATATGTATTATAAATAAATGTGTGTTCGTTTTTTTATATTATGTTTACACAATTTTCATTATAGAACCACTGAACTGATTGCGAAGAAACTTGGTTTGCAAAATAGAATATAATCATTTATTTGTAAATAGCTGGAGTCCTGGAATAACTCATTGGGTACTATTTACGCCGATAATACCGCGCGATCGGGACTAATACAGGTAAAACCGGCCCGCAATTAGTAATCAATATATTTTTGTATATCCCCAGATCCGACGCATGTTAGGCACTCTAATATCAGTGGCTATTGGTAAACTCCAGCCTCAAGACATACAAGTAATGCTCCAGGTTCCGTCCAAGCACTCGTGGCACAGTTTCATAGCAACAGGCCCGCCTGACGGACTTTACTTGTGCAACGTTGAATACAATCCGGACGATTTAATCTACAGTGAAACCACAGAGACAGACACAAGTGGAGTAATACAACCAACAAGCACAAGTAGTACAAGTGAAATTGATTTAGAAAGTGAACATTAATCTAAACAATATACAGCACTCGGAACTTTAATCTATGCTTTTTAAGACATTGTAGTGGCTAGGACATTGATGGCTGGCCCTTTACCAACCTCTCAGCTTAGTCGACCGTGTCCAGAGAGAACTTGTCAATACCTCTGGATACAACTAAGTCACTAAAGTGGAAACTCACTTGTAAGTGGAACATTATCATAATGAGTTTCCTCAAAGAACTACAAAAGCAGAAGACCAAACTGAAAGAAACGGAGACAATCGTCACCAAAACGGACGGCCAACGATATAAAGAAAGCAAAGACAATACAGTCACCATCGAACCGAACACATACGGATTTGTAGTTGACACCAAACCTGATAACATACCAGCTTTAATAGACGACCATGTCTATATTGGTGCACAGGACTGCGCTGCAGAAAACGTAGTAGAAAACTATAATATTAAACATATACTGAGCTTAGGAATAGATATACAAACAAATGTGAACCATAAATTAGTAAACATTCTAGACCTTCCTGAAACGAACATAACAGACATGTTAAGTGATGTGTTACCATTTATAAAAGCGGCTGCGAGTCGTAAAGAGAATGTGCTAGTGCATTGTAACGCTGGCGTGTCTCGGACGTCGATGGTTGCTATAGCATACATGATGCAGTATAAGGGTATGACGTATGAGGAAGCTTACAGTCTGGTCAAGAGTCGGAGACCAGCGGTGCGACCTAACGACGGCTTTAAGAGGCAATTGGAGACTATGGAACCTGGGAAAATTATGAAATAAAAAATATAATTAAGAATAAGTTTATCTAAGATTAGCTCTAGCCCCATTCAACATTCTATACCCACCGCATTACCAGTCGACACTACCGGTAGTGTCGTAGGGATTTTATTTTCCCTTCTACACTACTCGCCAGTAGGTTTAACATCTCCGTGCATATAATACCAGCTTAGTCAACCATTTGCTTTTTAAAATTGTCGTTTGTCTGTAAAAAGTACTAGGCAATCAGAAATCAGTAGAAGGTAGGTATAAAATCACATTTATAACGCTATCTCTCTCTTACTTCAACTGCTCTCTTTCCGTTACCGTATCGACAGGTAGTGCGGTGGTTAATTAATGGCTAAGCAACTAGGCACGTCTAGTTGCTTACCCAAGTGACCAGATAACGGATAAGACTACGTCTTGTACTTTGAATAACCTGAAAGAACGCGCGTCCACCTAATGAACTTAATCTGAATGTTATGCAATACTAGCTGAACTAGCGGTTTTTACCGCGTAAGTCTCGATCCAGTGGGATTATAGCAATAAAAAGTAGCTTATGTTACTCTCAAGGATTCAGCATTGTATTATCATAACTATGTCCACCTATAGTTTCAGAACTTATCCATACAAACGATAAAAAAATCTCTAATATTAAGTGTAGGTATAGATTCTGTAAATACCCAAAAATCTACGTAAGTATTCAAAATATAAGGTATATATGGCTATGTTTACTATTAGAATAAAATAATTGAATTTACAAACAGAATTTTATTTTCTTAAAACTAAGGCAGTAAGTACGCGAGACTGAGCGGTCAATGCGTAGCTAATTTAAGCATTAACATACAAAATATTCATAAGGTACACTTTATTATATTATTTAGCACCAAGTTCGAAATATGTTTATATAATAAATATATTTAAAAAGTAAGAAGTTCCATTATGATAAAAAAGGAAACAAAGCCGCTACAAAATGGCAGCCCCCGTAAAAACGTCTTCGAGGCAGACTGAGTCGCAGGTGGAGACTCATACACGAACGACTGACCCACCCTGGCCCTATAGGCAGAAGGCGATGGAAAGAAGGAAGCCTTTCTGCTGCAGCGGAACAAACGGGCTCATAAATAAATAATAATAAAAGGAACAGATGTTTTTTAAGGCAGTGAAATTAAGGCCTGCCCAGTCGGCGGACAGAACTGGTTAGCCAAACTCTGTCCGTTGTCTACACGGGTCTTTAAAAATAGCAAGGCAACTGCACAATTGATTCTCCTATGTTTTTCTTCGGCGGTTTTTTTAATTCGATAGATTGGATAATGTCGAACTAACGACCCGCCAAATTTATTGATAAAAATTACCCAGTTAGAAAACTAAATCTAACATTATTTTGTGAAAAGCGCTTTAATAACATAATATTCCAACAAACGTTTATTACGCTTTGAAACTATCCCTCAAAATGAAAGAGTAATTTATAATTTACCGCCAATTATTATCAATTACACGTTAAACTTAGCAAAATACAATTTTCAGAAGTTAGAAAATTATGTTTCAAAGGCACAAGACAAATTTATCAAAAAGCATATTTTTTCCAATTTGGCGGGCAAGTAGGCCAAAATACCCAGAAGATAAAGTAAGTAATAATTATTTAATGTAAGATTATAATAATTGAAAACATGAACACTTAGATATTTGGCGATAGAAATCATCTTAAACTTATTTTTAAAATAAAAGTTTTTTAATAAGTAAGACCCAAAAAGAGGGATGTAAAAATTAAAACCCCCCTTTTTTGGTTGGGGCGGTTTAAACAAGACGTTGTAACAACGTTGTCTTTACTGGAATAAGGAAAAATGCAAAACATGGCAAGTCAATAGAAAAAAAAGTAATATCTTAAAACTAATAACCTTATTTTATATAAGTACAACACTGTGAGAAGTCAGTCATATGTTTGGTCAATCTTTTACAAATATAGCCCGACCATATTATATGGTAAGCAGCAATGGCAGACCAAACTAGATGGCTAACACGTATCAACTAACGGTATACTTGCGCCTACGTTCACACTGTCATATTCTTATATGATTTTTTAGTATGAACAACGCCACATACCATTCATTGACAGCCAAGAGAGACTCGCGACTCGATTACCTATCATAATTGTTCCAGTTAGTTGCGGATTTCTTTTTATGTAATTTTTACGTCATTATGGAGGTTGCTGTCCAAATTGGATTACTAATAAGCTTGGGCGTAATAAAATGCTTACAAGCGCGCATGCGTGCGGCTATATATTTGTTATGGACCAAGTGATTAATTGGACATTATACATAATGCCCGGGCATTATGAATAATGACCAATATGAGAGTGCAATGTGATTAAAACTATTGAAATAATCATATTGCCCGGGCATTATACATAATGCCTGTCACGTATTGGGCAGGGTAATAAAAATACATGTTTTATTACTGTTTGTTCTATTTAAGACATTAAATCAACATTTGAAACACAAAAATTCTTTATTTTATAGATGCTTGGACCTCCGTGTCTGCGCTTTAAATGCAAAACTAAACAAAAAAAAATAAAACAAAATGAGCGCTGCTGTGTAGTGTACTTACAGTTACACTATTTTCCCTTTCCCAGTCAAATAAAAAAAATGTGCGAGCGCGAGCGAAGCGAGCGTTTAGCTCGCGCGTGTTTTATCACAATATCTAACCTAACCTAACCTACCTTTCTGGCACCCAATTACATTTTTTACCATTTCATAGCTCTTTTCCTCATAGAATCTTTCTCTATTATCACATTGCCCAACGATCAAGTAGCAATATTCATAATGCCCGGACAGTATGATAAATATTAAAGTTTAGATGATAATTAATCACTTTGCCCAAAGTAGCTTGTCATTATACATAATGCCCGGGCATTATGTATAATGTTGGACCAATTAATCACTTGGTCCATAACATATTCATTTCGGACCCTATCTGCGAGTGCTTCCTGTTTGCCCCACCAAGCTGCCCCACAGTGGGGCAAAGTGGAATCGTTAAAATTTTGTAGTCTCGTTTGCCCCACTATTATGATTCTGCCCATCAGGGTTGGCACCTTGTTGAGAGTTTGAGAATTTTCGTGTCATCTTTAAAGTTATGAATCATCACGGTATGTTACAAATTACACTAAAACATGCAGACTTAAGTTACTTGTGGTGCCATAATCTCGAAATACGAGCTATGTATAATACGAGACATTAAATAATATTGACAAGATCTCCATTTCAAATGTCAGTTGTGATAAATGTAACTGGGTTGGTAACCTATGGAGTGTGTTTAAATAAAAGTACAAAATGAAAGAAAGAAAAGAAATAAAGAAAATGATTATTTGAAACGTTAACTTCTGAAAGAATCTGGTTATAAATCACAAAATAAATTACAGGACTCGTTACAAATAAAATCTTTGCCAATCTCAACACACAATAATTAGTCACTACTAACTGTAAAATAAAAAAATCTCAGATTGATTAACACTTGACTAAGTTAAATACAGTTTTACTGATTAAATAATAAAAAAACATCATGCAGAACATACAAACAGTCACGCAAAATATGAAAATTTTTAGAAAGACCAAACCAGTTTTATTTGGTAAGCATATTCGTAGGTAACGGTCTCGCCGATTTTGTTGTTATGTGACGGTACGTTTTTAAAGTTGCCCACATCCGTTTTTGCAAGTGTACATACATAACATGGTGATTTAGGTAGCTTTCAAGAAACAACAAATATTAGTGTACGCTATTATGAGTTAAATGTCAACCAAAGCTTTCATAGCTCGCTGTCTTCAAATATTATTGAAACAAGTTAAATAAATAAAAGTTTAAAATACGTGGTTCCCATTCCGGAATCTGTCATTTTACTACAGAGAAAAGAGCGATGTAAGCTTTGGTAGCAGTAAAAATGTAGTTAGCTGAGTCAAATGTTAATCAATCTCCAAATATGCTGCTATGAGCTCATATACATAATTGAAATATGATTCAAATATGACTGAAAAATACGTGGTTCCCATTCCGGTAGCAGTAAAAACAATGTCAATTAATCTGATATTTTATTTTTCACAGTTAGTAGTAAAAGTGACTAATTATTGTGTGTTGAGTTTGGCAAAGATTTTATTTGTAATGAGTCGTGTAATTTATTTTGTGATTTATAACCAGATTCCTTCAGAAGTAAACGTTTCAAATAATCATTTTGTACTTTTATTTAAACACACTACATAGGTTACCAACCCAGTTACCTACATTTATCACAACTGAAATTTGAATTGTGTATTTGTATACCGTGATGGTTCATAACTTTGGAGATGACACGAAAATTCTCAAACTCTAAACAAGGTGCCAACCCTGATGGGCAGAATCATATTAGTGGGGCAAACGAGACTACAAAATTTTTACGATTCCACTTTGCCCCACTGTGGGGCAGCTTGGTGGGGCAAACGGGAAGCACTCCCTATCTGCGACTGACTGGGACTGAAGTATGGAGAGATAGGGTTATTGATTTCTAATCTTAATCGGAGGGCGACTTTGACAATGTTTTAGTTCCACTATTGGCCGCATCTCAAATAAAGTGATCACTCTGAAGGACTATAGATAAAAAAAACATATAACTATATGATTTCTCCACTTAGTGTTGTGCATAAAAAAAGGACTCATTTGTTATTTGGAAGACTGGTCTGCTGGTTTATAATCCTTAATAATATCTTAAGCTAATGTCATTCAACTTTTACATCTTAAATATTTGAGACCAAAATCGTTTAACAATTATGACTTTCGACTTTAGGACGGGAATGTCAATTTCTGAATCACAATGCAAAACACAAGTAAATGGCAAAACACAACAATTAGGTAATATATTATGTAAAAATTCACAAGCATTATTTTCTAAGAAACATGCATACTTATCCAAAAATATATTTGTTTTTTGGATAAGTATGCATTTTTCTTAGAAAATATTAAAAGGTCAAATACCTCTAAACTTTCCAACACTCAATATATTCAATCAATTTTATACCAATTCAATAACATTAAATTGACTTAAATTTCATCAAACAAGTCATTAATCGACCAGCTTTCAGTCTTCATCATAATATGAATAAATCTCAAAATATTCCTTCTTATAAAAGTATATAAATTAAGTACATAATTTCATATTTTAAAAGCAAAAGTGCTCTGTACAGTTCTTGTTACACGACCTGAGCATATCCATTGGTCGGTTTCTCAGACGTTGCACGCAATTAATTCGTCACTCAATCATACATACTGGACATGTGTTTCTTTTGATTCTGGCTTCTTTACATTGGGTTTCCAAGCCACACGTTCTAACTTCGTTTTTAACACGAAAAAACTAAGTGAAATAAAGAAATTGTTAATTCGATTACATAGACAACGATTTTCGACTGACGACTACTAAACTAATACTATTTGAACTATGCTCAAGATTCGTTAAAAGAACCGTACTTATACATATAAACAACTACTCAATCCGCAGTTATTGAGATCGAAGCGTTGTTCATGTACTGGGAGTTTTTACCATATAAATTGTGTTAATTTTATTTATATATCATAGACAAAAAGGGACGGATACAATTAAATCAAATATCTTAAAAATAAACCTTAAAACCCTACAATAACATGAATATTGTACTTTTAGTAAATAAATCACTAATGTTCAAACATAACATGGATAATAAAACAATATAAAACATTTCATTCAATATTTTCAGCCTATTTTAAGTACATACAAATTATAATTGATTAAATCTTGATATTATATAAAGTAAATTAGTTTCAAAAGGGTATTACTAGCTTAGTATAACTTTAATTATGTTCAATGGCGTAAATATATTGGGTTGGGTCCTTCGTTTTTATATTTGGAATATTTAACAGGCCATCGTTTTTTAGGAGCTCATATTTTATTTTTCTATAATATATCGCAATTTAGGCACTCCAACAAAATCTCTTTTGTCGTCGAGTTATATTTAGATAAGTATTCTACTATGTTTTTATTTTTAAGTGTTGTAGGTTTATTTCGTATTAAATTTTCTTGTAAATATTAAATATTATTTCTACACATCCAATTTTTCTGATTCGTGCTCAAAGGATTCGACTAAAATATATTTTGGTACCTACAATGTTCTTTAAATGTAATATTTAATATTATTGATTTGTTTACCGACATGTACCTCTGGACTCTGGAGTTAGAAAAGTATAGTATGCTCAAGGCCCTTTCAGGCCGAGGGCCCCTTTGGGCCGGGGGCCCGTTGCATTTTGCCTTATGCGCCCTATTGTTACACCACTGACTGTGGTGTATATAACTTATAACATTTTATATATTACGATAATGTTTTGCCCTAATTTGTTTATTCACTTAAACAAAATTGAGCATTTATAAAACTGTAAACCTTACAAAAAACACAATTGTATACACGAACGAATGTCGAAATGCACATTCAAGTCTTTTTAATTATAAAATCACTTATATTAAAGTTTGTACACAACCGATATACAGTGTTTAGTCTAAGTTATAAGATAACTTTGTTAGTTGTGTTGTTTTGGTGGTGTTGTTTTCATTCTGTGCTCATATTTCATGCATTTACTTTTATTAAGTGCTGATAAATCGGGATAAACGGTACTTAATAAGGAAATTTAACTAGTAAACTTAATTGAAACGAGGTATTTGCACCATTTAGAATATTGCAGGCTAAATAAGCTAGATTAACGAAACCGTGGTCCTTGTAGGTGCTTGGAAAATGAACGCATGAACGCTTATCATGGACAAACTAAAAGATAAGAGAAGGGAGGAGAGTCTTTAAATTTCTGGAGAGATCTTTAAATTCAAAGAGTATGGTTTAATATTGCACTGATTTACCTATACATTCAGGTACAAAAGATTTATCTTCAGATTAATGGAATCAGCTGACATTTCCAAAACATTAGAAAATAGAATTTTGAGAAATGGGAACGACCGTAAAAGAATAGGTCTTTTACACCACACGGATAGTTAAAACGGACAAAAATAAAGTAGTATAATAGTACGTTTTTGATATGCGAACGCAGGCCGAAGGTTGCCTATATAACGTTTGTATATTAAGTAAATCAAACAGGTATTTCATAACAAAACTCATACAATCAATGCATAAGACAAGTCCATATAAACCGTCTCAGAAACTTTTAAGCGTGAGTCCCCTAGCCGGCAACGAGTTGGCCTTAGCAGGTGCATCTCTCGCGTGTGAATGTGCGACCGCTATGCTGAGACACTGGACCCATTCCTCCGCGTTCTTACCGTCCTTAGGCTTCAGGATCAGGGTCTGGTCTCCAGTGAATATCTCGAAGGCTTTGGGAATGTTGCGCGCGCCGCGGGACACTTTCACTGAACGGATTTGATTTATGTCTATGCTTTCGCCGCCGCTCTGTTAACGGGAATTATGAGTGTTATGATATTTTAAGGATAAACTAATTAGTGTAGTTTTTCTTTATAATGGCTGTGGCAACCTGAATAATAAGAACTAGCCGCTGCCCCACGGTCTCACCCGCGTAAGTTTAGTAAAGTAGTTGCTTATGTTGCTCGCTGGGTTTCAATGTATCCTCATACCAAGTTCTAATAACATTTTAAATAAATAAAATCTTGTAAGAAAAAGACTAACTCACCGAGCCCTTGCACGAGAGATGAGCAGCGGAGAGAGTAAAGTATCTCGTCCTCCACCTCCTGAAGATCCTCCAGCGTCCCTTCTTCTCCTGCAAGGTCCCCTCAATGACGGGCGCGTGCGCGGACAGGAACCCGAGCGCCCGCTCGGGGTGAGTGCACAGGAAGCACCCCCACGTCGGGGCGTTGGCCTCCTGGCCCGGCTCGCAAGGTGCCACCTCGAACACATCGAAGAAGCCGGCTGCTCGGAGTTCGTTCACTACCATCTCTTGCTCCTGTAATGTATGTTGAAGCTATAACGATCGCCTAAACGACCCGACTGAGAGTCTAGTTGCGGAAATAGGCCATAGACAAGTACACCTTCAGCCTTCCTCGGAGAGGTTTCTTTTGAACTTGTATCATTTTACAGAAAATTCTATTACTTAAAGCATAGTTTTACAAGTTGGCTACGGCATTTTTATCTAAGCTAAGCTCCTTTAATCGGAAAAAAATAACAAAAATCTCATTGGTTTTTAGTGGAGTTGGAAGTGTTACAGGACTTACCTTACCCCATTCTTCAAACTAATGGTGGATCACAATAAAATCGTAGAGTGTTATTCAATACACTGGTGGATCCAGTCAGTAGATCTTAGTACACTGAGGGACTGTAAATATGATGTGTAAACGAACCTTGACGCCGGGGAAGGCGCTAGTGACGAGCGTGAGGAATGTCTTGTTCTCACATTTGAGAATGTCCCAACAATGTTTGAGTGAAGCGACGGTCGGGTCACGCGAGGATAGAGCCGCTGCGTGACGAGCTTGTAATGCTGGAAAGTTCAAGGCACAGTTTCAAGGCTAATGTTGCTTCATAAATTAATAAATGAAAAATATCCTATTTATTGCCAAAAAGTTGAAGATTACAAAATGGAACCTCTCTTTTTTTGTCTATATCATCTTCTGGAAGGAAATTGGTTGAGTAGGAAGAATGTTAGTTCTTCTTTGGCAACTGGTTGTGAATCTCAGTGGCCGGAGGGGTTTGTCTTTGTAATTGATAGTTTTGAGGTACCGTAAAGAGATGCAGAGAAATTAAAATAAATAAGCGGGGGAATAAGCAATCAGACTATCAAGCTTCATAATGAACGCAGTAAGAGCCTGTACCTAGAAACATGAGATGTATCCACACCCTCGGCAGCCGAGTCCGCAGCGAGAACAGCGCATCCCTAGCGTAGAGACAGTGCGGCCCGCGGCGACCGCAACCGAACAACAATCGAGCCTGTTTCTTTGAACGACGCTCTGTAACACAATATCATTACATTACTAAGGTTATTTCAAACACGATATTTAACATGTTTACTTTAATATCGAGCTACACATAATGAAACATAGTAAATAGCTCGTTTTAAGTAACTTTAGTAGTTAAAATAACAATTTCAGTTAGTTTAATTAATAATAATAAACATTGTAGAACATTTTACACAGCGCTATCTAGCTCCAAGCTAAGAACTAGGCTTGTGTTATGGGTGCTAGATAACGTATATAATACATTATATACTTTTTTCGTAAATATATTATATTTAACTAGCGACCCGCTTCGGCTTCGCACGGCTATATTATGCATGTATTATACATATAAACCTTCCTCTTGAATCACTCTATCCATTAATAAAAACCGCATCAAAATCCGTTGCGTAGTTTTAAAGATCTAAGCGTACAAAGGGAAATAGGGACGGCGAAAAGTGACTTTATTTTATACTATGTAGTGATAAACATAGACATCCAGACTAGAAACTAATATCTATAGCATAAATACTTGTTTGAGGCGGGAATCGAACCCGCAACCTTATGCGTCGCAAGCGGGTGTCCGCCCTTTGTATGGACAAGAAGTTGAGGAATTTGAAGGGTAGAGGGTTGGTAGAGGTTAGCTTCGTGTTAGATACCTTCGATAGTGCACTTGGCCGGCGGCGGCAACCTCAGCGACACGTTGTCCATATACGCCTTGATCTTGTCGAGATGTTTCTCACAGAAGTGCTGCACCGTGTCGCGCATCGGGTACGGCTCGAACACGCTCATACGCTGCGACCCGTCGACACCTCCACCACCGCCGCCTGCAGTGTTCAAACCACGTTGAATTTTACTTTAATTTATGATCGAAATGCTGAATATGCCATGCGAAAAAATCCACTAATATTCTAAATCAAAAACGTATCTATCAGTTGTTTTTTTGATCAGCAGGCTCATTCACAAGTCATCGGAAAGCTACCGTAATGAAAAAAAAAATTGCTGGTCTTTAACTACCGCTATTTTTGACGTGTTGCCATCCTTGTCTTTTCAGTTTTATTCGTTTTGGTAACCTTCCGATGGGTTTTGAATCAGTCTGCAGATCTTTCCTATTGCAAATCTATTAGTTACAAACAAAAAAATATTTTCCTCTGCACAATAATAGTGTAAATAAGTGTAGACGCAACATGAGTTACCTATAACAGTAACGCTAGTGTTGTTCCGTCGCGCCGTCACCGTCACGTTGGATGACGACTTGTTGTCTAGGGGCGGGCTCTTGGCCGCGGACGATGTCACTGCACTACTTGCTGTCATTGGCTGGGGGATTCGAATACTTAAGTCAACCAAGATGTAAGAATTTTATAGCTTCTAGAAAGGCAAAATACTTTGTGCAAATTATCATAGACAAATAATACAGTAGAGACGCACACCGCCAATGGAACATAACGTACGTGTATTTTAATATCGCCATCTGTTACAAATCCAACGAAATTACAAACTTTTAAAAATGATTCTAAATATAAAATTAGAGAACTGAAATTCTATTTTTCACAGTTTAAAATTAATATTTCACCTTTTTATACTTTTTAAACAGGGGCTGAATGAGTAATATGCAGCTCATAAAATAAAATTAAACTCATTCTAAATTATTATGTTCAAGGTAAAACATTGTTAAAATAACAGTGGTGCCATCCAGAATTGGCAGAATTTTTGTAAAACGTACTTTAGTTCATGATTGGCAGTCTATCTCTGGTAATTCTTCGTCAGTAAAAGAGAAACAACTTACTTGAATATTTTCAAGGAAAAATGCATCTCCAAAATTTAGCACCGCGGCGAAATTTGAACTCGCGACCTTCCGCTTATCGTGTAGGCGCGATAACCACTACACTACGCGGCCAACTAACGACGCAGGCGATATGGATTTAACTTGTTTAATGTGACACCTATTGATATCGAGTTACATAAATAATCCCAAGTGCTACAACTCACCTGTGTATTAGAAGGCAGTATGAGTATGTTATGATGGTTGCTCTTGGTGGTCCTCGGGGCTCTGTTCACTGCCGTTACTGTCACGTTGCTCGTCACGCTACTGCTTGGCTTGCCATTCGTTGCTGGAAGTTGCAAGTTTATATTGCTTCCTAAAGGCTCTGAAGTTAGTTGCGAAGTCATTTGCGGCAAACTTCAGAGCAGTCATTAAGTTTTTATGAGGAGATTTGTGAGAGTCGATGTCATGAAGAAGGACGTGACCACTGCCTTGTCTTCCCTGTTTATAGCACTTGCTTTCGTTTCAGTCTATGCTTGCCCTCACAGCTTAGGAGCTCAGAGGCGAGAGGGTTGGGGTGATTTGAAAGTTTTCTGGCGTGTAGGAGTCTGTATCGTTTAATCTCATCGTTAATTGTCGGCATGTCAAGATACTCGTGAATCTCGTTTCGGGTGTACCACGGAGCATTTACTATCGTTCGTAGGATGGTGTTTTGTACTCTTTGTAGGCATAGTATATTACTGTTGCTGGCCGTGCTCCACAGTTGGATTTCGTAGCACCATATGGGCTTTAGTACTGAGTTGTAGATCAAGAGCTTGTTATCCACAGATAGAACTGAATTTCTTCCCATAAGCCATAGAAGGTTTTTGTATTTAGCGAGTACAGCATTACGCTTCAGTTGGATGTGAGTCTTCCAAGTTAGTTTTCTGTCGATGTGAAACCCAAGATACTTGACGCAGTCAGAATGCGGCAGAGTTTCGTTTCCAAGGCATACAGAAGGACAATTCTCTTTTCGTAAAGTGAACGTTATGTGAGTTGACTTACTGGCGCTAGCCCGAGTTCGCCATTTTTTGAGCCAACGGCTTGTTTTGTCAAGAATGCGCTGAAGCTTTTGAGAAGCTTGAACAGGGTCTTTGTCCGTTGCTAAGTAAGCCACGTCGTCAGCGTATGTAGCGACAATTACGTCATCTTCTGTTGGTAGATCAGATGTAAATATGTTGTAGAGGACAGGACCAAGGATAGAACCTTGCGGTACTCCGTCAATGTTATACAGCTTCGACTCTCACAACATCAGCTCATGGTCTCTCGACCGATCGCAGATAGGAAGATTAAAGAAAAAAAAATGAGGAGATTTGGATAGATGGATGTTTCTTCGGGAAAACTTAACTGATTTTATTATTTCTTTCATTGAACATGTACTTGTACGCGGGCTAAATCCACAACTAAACCTCTTTAGGTATTTTTGCATAAGATTCCTAACTCTTTCACAAATTTTGCCACTAAATGTAGTTTTATGACAATTTGTGGGAGGCTTTTCACCAGAGTCTTAAGTCTGACTTCCGCCAGTACTACACAGTTCAGGAGTACGTGCGCGGCAGTTTTTTTTAAGGAAAAAAGCTTTTTATTTGTCCAGTGAGTTAACGTACAAACAAAGAATAAAGAAGAAAGTTTAGTCTTACTTGTGCTCGGTATTACGTTTGTATTCTGTTGTGAATTGTTTATTTGTTGAGAGGAGGATAATCTCGTCATGCTTTTGTGAAGGCCGCCCACTGATCCACCTGGAAATTTATGAATTTGTTGCTCAGTTTGGGACTAGATGGCGCTGTGTGAAATATTATAAAATAATACTAGTGTCTGAGCACCCCTAAATTATAAATATGAAATCTGAAATTTAAAAGACTGCAATAATGTACCTACACATTATTACGGAAATAAACTATCATTCTTCTTCTTCTTCGTATTGATAGCACAAATTATCATTTATATATTCAAAGTCAAAATGTCTTAATTAATTTAAAAATATTCGCATGAAATCACATTGAAACGACCTAATAACTAAGTTAGGATGTGTGCCTTCGGCACGCGCCCACTAATGAGAAGTAGGCACAAGTAACTCATAGAGTTATTACCTGGTACGTGCAATCTAGTACAACTACGATGGGAGTTAGGCGGCGGATGCAACCGGCCGGTAGACCGCGAGTCCCCCAACTTAGCTCGCCGTGTGTACCCTCCAGTGTTGCCAGCACCGACCACACCAGTTCCAGTACTAATGACGCCACTGCCCGCGCCACTCGTCACGTTGGTAAGGGGCGCGGGCGCGGGCGGGGCGCAGTGGGCGGTGCCGGCGCTCTGACCGCCCAGTTTTACTATAGTGACGCCGCTCGATGTTCGGTTCACTTCGCTCTGTGATATGGCCGATTTGGGACGATTGCTAAAAACATTATTAGGAATTAGTAAGTTAATGCGTTAAATGAGCACTTCGTTTAATGCTCACACAAGATTATATACAACTACACTACACAGCAGTCACTACTTCTTTTGAATATTTTTGTTGTGGTCTGTATTTTTTCCTAATGTTTTCTTTGTCTTGTTCCCAAGTTTGTCGCGTGTTTAAATCCAATAAATGTTTTTCTGCTTTTGAGCAGTTTTTATGGTACAATTCTGAAGTTAGTTGCGAGGCCTAGCGTAATTACAGCACATCACAGTACCTGCTCGCAGCTAACTTCAGAGCTAACTTCATCAATTAAGTTAGACTCACCCAGCATTAGCTCTAACAGCAGTCAACAGTTTGTCCGTAAAGAGAGCTGGGTACGCGCTACACAACGAGGTGGCATCGCGAAGCAGCGAGGCCTGCACGCCGCGCTCCGCCGACCCGAGTCGCTCTAGGATGAAGTTTAACGCTTCTTGGGCTGCTTCCTACAATAAAATACACAGATAAACGCAATCAAATAGTCATCTCAAAATGAGGTATTTCATATCTCAACTCAGTAAAACAATGTTTTTGGACTTTTAGGACGTTTACGTTTCATGAACTGTCAATAACTTCAGTAGAGGATAGGACGTAGCTACTTCTATTTTTAACCCCCGAAGCAAAAACGACGGGGTGTTATAAGTTTTTACGTGTCTGTCTGTGGTATCGTAGCTCCCGATCGGATGAATCGATTTTGATTTTGGTTCTTTTGTTTGAAAGGTGAATTAGTCGGGAGTGTTCTTAGCCATGTTTGATCGAAATCGGTTCAGCCGTCTTAAAGTGTTGGGGGATACATTTCGGGTTATTTTTTAATTCTAAATTTACGTTTTTTCGTAAGTTCATCTATAGCTACGAGTACGTCCCTTTTCTCCTATATGAAGTTTTATTGGCTGTCAATGAGACAATCACAGTAGTTATACCTTGCCCGTATATCCATAGTGTGTAAGTATATCAGCGACTAGTACATGCGTGGAGGGCGTGGCGTGGTGGACGGCGACACGCAGTAGCGCGGGTTGCGCCTCGCGGACCACGCTCGGTCGGCGGCGACTCACACCGCTTACTACCTGGAAAACGAGCTCTTATCAACACACAGCTCAAGCCAATGAATGGATCGGATGGATGGTACACAGAAGTAATTTCTCGTAAATAAAATTGATCATATTATATTGCAATATCATTCTCATAACATTTCGATTATAAAAAATATTCTTGATAATACCAAAAGCTTACTTTAAGGGTATTTTGGGCTACTTTGAGGGTATTTTTGTAATCGAAATAATATTGCAATGTAATTTATAATGTTATTTACAAGAATTGGCCTTCAAAAAGCTTTTATGACGTAGGCATCCCGCTAAGGATTTTGGATAAATTCCTACGCGGACGAAAGCTACTGGTAATATAAAATGATGTTTTACAATCAAAGAAATCTGTCTAACACAGTGACAAGGGTGTGTGAATAAGTATTGAAAGTACACACCTGCAGTATGTCCAAGCACATACAACCGGGATCGTTCTGGCTGGCGGTGTTAGGACACAAGTAGGACAGTAGCTGTGGGACGCAGTTCTTTAACGCCTCCGGTCTTCGCACAGCCATCATGTCGAGTAGAGCGAACAAAGAGTTTTTCTCTACTTGTTCCGCGTGTGGTAGGAGAGATACGAGCGCTGAGGTGTGGCTCTCGAGGGGTTCGGGCGATACTTCGTACAAGTTGGTCAGGATGCGGCAGAGAGGGTAGTTTCCTGATGGAAATTAGATGTTTTATTTAGTGTGAGATTTTTTTTTTAATGGGCAAATCTTATGGTAAAGCTATTGAAGTATTGTTGTATGGAACTTTTTTTGTATAACTTAACTACGATACCTATTTCCTCCCTGGAATATGTTACCAGAACGTTTTTGTTTTTTCAAATAACCAAAGTTTTTTTTCTTTACATCTGTATAACTTTGTGCAGGCTTTAAAAAAAAAAAAAAACTTTGTGATTTATGCCAAATATGCCTATCAGACAAATTTAATGATAGGTATGTTTACAGCAAACCTTAGTTTTTCTAAAAAAAATAATGATTGCTCTAGAAACATTATTCAGGAATAGGGGAATAGATTTGTTTAGAGAAAACGCTGCTAGGATACCTTAGAAATTTTTCAAGCCTAGATCCATTGATTAAATTAACACTAACCCGACATAATAGAGTCCATAATAGTCTGTACGTGAGGTTTGAGCAGCATCGCATGATGTATAGCAGCGAGTGAAAGATACCGCGCCATGTGCCGCGATATTTCACGGTTGCCTTTGTGCAGGAACTGCACAGCCACGGGCAAGAACAGTTCCATCACAGCCTTGTTGCCGTAGTTCTCTTTCTCAGATTGTAGGGGAAATGATACCTAAGGAAATATTAGGGAAAATAAATTAAAAATATCACGATTTTCAGACATTTTACGTAATAACATTTTAATTTTTAAGTGCGTAAGCCTGCACTTGGCGTTTCATTATTAGGGCTTATCCAAAAATTGCACATTGACGAGATTTGAAGCGAACTTCTGCTTACCGTGCAGATGGTTACCGGGCGAACACCCGCCTGCGACACAGATGAATGAGGTTCGAATCTCGCCTCAAAAAATACTTGTGAACTGGGTGTTTCTGTATGTAATAATATGTATGACAATGTATGTATATACATACATACATAAAAAAAGTAAATAAGTATTCTTGGGGCTAGATGGCGCTATGTACCGATATTTATATATATTTAATGAATAAATAAATAAATATATAAATATTTCAGGACATATTACACATCGCCATCCTGCCCCAAGCTAAGCAACTAAATGCTTGTGTTATGGGTGCCAGATAACGGATAAACTACTTATATACATTTTTTTTTTTTAAATATATACATATTATACATATAGGAAACACCCAGAACCAGAAACAAGAATTTATGGTCAGCATAAATACTTGTTCCCGGCGGGAATCGAACCCGCAACCTTCTGCGTCGCAGTCGGGTGTTCGCCCGACGCGCCACAGAGGTCGTCAATGAGGTCGTCAAATGAGTATCAGTAGAAGTTACCAAAGTTATTTAAAACAGGATATTTCCTATGTTTTCATTTATTAGTTTTAAATAACTTTTTTTTTTATCTAGCCTGTTGTGTCCCACCGCTAGGCAAAAGGCTCCACCTTTTTCCTCCATGTTTACCCATCTCCAACTATTTCAGGCCACTCTGCGTCGAATGCATCCAAATCATTACCCAAACCATGTTAGTTTTAAAATTCTACAGTAAAAGTAACCTACCAACACAATACAAGCTATGATATCTGATGCGATCTTCGCATGCGGCGGATCATCATCTCGCAGATGTCCCAACGGCATCAGGTTGTGATGGAGACAAGACTCCAGCAGCGCTACCAGTGAGCCGCAGTACTTGTCCAACGTGCCCGTCTCTTTGATACATGATGTGACACGCGTTACGCAGATCTCTATCAGGGCTTGGTCCCGATCGTTACGCGTGTAGTCTGGTCGTGATGATATTTCTGTTATTTGTTTTAGCTGAAAGTAAGAAATAGACATTCTTTAATACCTTTTAACGATCTCTGTGGCGCGGCGGCGAACAACCGCAACGCAGAAGGTTGCGGGTTCGGTTCCCGCCTTAAACAAATATTTATATACAGATTTTTTAAAATAAGTATTTACAAAACGAAAGTATATATAAAATTTCTATCCGTTGTCACCATGACACAAGCCTAGTTGTTTAGCTTAGGGCTAGATGGCGCTGTGTGTGAAGTTCTGAAATATTTATTTATTTATTTGAAAAGCGCTAGATTGTCAACTAGTCGCATCTAGAAGCGCCAGATTTTGCAGCAACAGTTTTTGTGAAGATCAGTATATTCTGCCTTTTTCCATATTTTAATAGAGAAAATTCATAACCTATTCTTATTTTTTAACCAAAATTGCATCATAAACAGAACTTGTTGCTATCTCTTCCACTCCTGTGGTTTTCAAGCCCTCCCTTTCCTTGTCTATTGGTTTTGGATAGCTTCCCACAAATTGAAAATCATTCTACTGATTAGTGTTGAAAAACATTAATGTTTTTCCTTTCAATGTAAATAAATAGGTAGTTATATAGATATGTACATTAATAGGTGGTAGATTTATGGGTAAAGTTCTTGTCACAAGTTGTGAGTTGTGTTGTGTTGTGATAATGTATAATAATGTTGTGATGAAAAGACAGATGTGAACCAGCTGCAGTAAGATGGTCACATAATATCAACATACTAAATCTGTACTACCATCTACATTCTACACACATCCTAAACTACCAATATTATGACTTTAATTTTGTGTTGTTGTGTTCTTTTGAGTTTAGTGTGAATCTATGAATGTGTTTCTATGGATAATAGATGGATTAATTACTTTGTCAGTCAATGTTTGTTGTTTATCAGCCCATTAAGACAACAAAAATTTGCTGATGATTTGATCATGTGAAGGCAAACTTTATTACTTTATTGAAGTTGGAGGTGCAGTGCTTTGGGCTTTATCCGAAGAGGATAGGGCACGTTCCTCCAATTTTAAACCTTGTGCAATTAAAATTGCAAAAATGTTAGAAATTATTTGTGATGTCCAATAGAACAACATTGTGGTTATATACTAAAAAGTTCTTAAGTTAGATTTAAAAAAAGGATGTTCAAGACTTGTGACAAGAACTGTAATTCCTACCTATATTATTGATACACAATCTAATCTTATGCATTTGTACCTGTCGCCAGATAAAGTCAATGCAAATCTTAATCATATGTCATGGAGGAGTGGCTTATCATTTGTACATTACAAAACATCACACATTTGAATTACAAATTGGGTAGGTAGATGTGTGCCGACATTTTATTGCCAAACTTGGGCCGTGGTCTGTTTACTGATGAGATGAGAGTAGCAGAGTAGGTATATTATACAAATGTATTTTTGTCCGACTTAAAAAAAAGGATGTTCTCAGTTCCACTGTTTTTTATCGTTATTCAGGCCTAACTTCTTTGTTTATGAACCGATTCTGGTGATTTCTTGCTTGTTGTTGAAATGATTAATTTAAGAAATGGATGAATTGCACAAAATAACTAAAAAAAATAAAGAAAAAATATTTGCAACAAATAAAAGGTGGTTTTGTTGTATTTACTTTACGTGTAGTCCCACTGCTGTGTCCAGGGTCTACAGTGAAAAAATTTAACTTTGAGTTGTGGGGCAAAGCAATTGGTTCCATAGTTAATACCTCCCCTCTTTTGAAGTTGGTTAATTAAAGTCTAGTTGGCCAAAAAGGGTGGATTATAGCTTGGAAGCAATAGGAGGGGAAAGGATGAAAGTGTATGTACCTACTGTTTGACGTGAAGCTTTTAAGGTCTTTGGTGTTAGACAGTAATGCGTGAGATGGATGTCAATATTGATATGACAAATATGAGAGATGAATGGAAGAAGAAATCATAGTGCGCGGGTTTAGAATCTACGGTGATGGTGTATCTCACGACGAATATTTTAATATTCATATTAAGTAGGTGCAATATTGACGTTAGAAACTAAATAAGTTTAGGTATTTCATAAACTTGTTTACTTCTAGGTACTTACCACTTCATTGAGGTCATCAACAATTTCAGAATCTGGTATCGCGAAGATATCACCAGCTCGGGTCAAATCTCTCTCGGCTAGGACGTGTTTCAGTAGTTCGTGCATCTTGAGAACTATCAGAGTTACGGAGTTTACCTACACTCATCAATTATTCCACAAACACCTCGCGAAACTGGTTGAATGGACACATCAACAATCCGCGACCACTATCGTCCCGTTACAGATTGGCTCGTAACTGGAACGGCTGCACAATTATTACGCAATTTATCGCAGAAAGCATACATTTCGCACTAGTGAATCACTTTTGTATCAGCCAGATAGAAATAAAATGAATAAAACAAAATAAAAAGGAGTTCACAGAAAATTCTTGAAGACAAATTAGAAAAAAAAATCACTGAATTTTTTTCTTCTTTGTGCTTCCCAATGATCAAGCTAAATACTCGTAACCCATACAGCCGTTTGACTTTAATCTTTCTTCTTTTTTTTGGTTTATCTTCTTTCTTCCATATAATTTAGTAAGGATCAAGAAAATTCTACCTACGATCGAAAATGTGAGTAGTTTTGAAGCCACGAGACAACTTGAAAGTGATTTACACGTTCCATGAAGAAAGAAGTCCATCCCCTTTCAATCGAATCATTGGAACCTCCTTGTGCCAAAATCAACGAAATTAGCTGTCTGTAGTTCTATAGTGTCAGTTGAGTTGTCACCTGACACTGACAGTGCTTGATTTGATTGATAACCTAAAAACTCCATGTTTTGGTTCTAATTTCGATTTCGTTATTTTATATATTGCATACCCTTTGCTCCTAGGTATTCTGTTTGTGAAATACTTAATACAAAATGCCTGTACCGTGTAGGACAGGATGTGGCAAAAATGCTGTTTTAAAGGTACGTTAGACGACTTCTACGTTCTCTTCTATTTACCCAGCTGCTTTCCATTCTCTCCACCCAAACCTGAATAAAACTATAATTACAGCGGCCTAAAACAGGCGACGCGTTGTGCAAAGAATGCTTTTACAATGCGTTCGAGATGGAAATCCACTACACTATCACGAAAGGAGAGTTGTTCAACCGAGGTGACTCTGTCGCCGTGGCAGCCTCTGGAGGGAAGGACTCTACAGTGCTCGCACACGTTATGAAGACACTCAATGAACGGTACGACTACGGTCTGAACCTTGTGCTACTATCTATTGATGAAGGTATTTATCAGAATTTTCCAATACTTACCTACTTTGTATTTTAAGTTACTATTCATTCTTGTAGTACTTTCTATGTCTTATACTTAGTACTTACTGTTCTGCCCATAATAACAGCAATACCATTAAGACTTGCATTGTGTCGCATTGCCTCCACTGTCACTCTAAGTAATAAAAGTACAATCATTACTAACATGTGTGCAAATACAGGACTCATCTAACTCAAATTTATAGTATAAACTCTTAGGGGGAGCTTAGAGACGGAAATGTTTTGTTTAAAGTAAATCTATAAATATAAAATTCAAAGTCTGAATGTCAAACTTTGGTTTAATTTCCAGGTATAACAGGCTACAGAGACGACAGCCTTGAAACTGTCAAACAAAACCGTGATGACTATGAAATGCCACTGAAGATCCTATCATATAAGGAGTTGTACGGGTGGACGATGGATGAAATTGTTGCACAAATCGGACGTAAAAACAACTGCACATTTTGCGGAGTGTTTCGAAGACAGGCATTAGATAGAGGTACTTAACCAAAGATTAACGGGACAGGCTTCACAAGCAAAAAACATGCTGCCTAATTTCTACTGAGCTGAGTGTTGCAAGCACATAAATATTAATTAAATTAAAATTTCTGAGATATTTAACTGCTCTTAGCAATTATTGCATTGGCTAAAAATCAATGAATTAGGTATGCAATCAATGGTCACATCCAACATAGCAGCCTGTCCCCTCTTGAGTATTCTAATGCTATGAAGTATTTTGGTTAATTAAAATATTTGTTTTTAGGTGCAGCTTTACTTGGCGTTAAATGTATAGCAACGGGACATAATGCTGATGACATTGCAGAGACTGTGCTTATGAATGTATTGAGAGGTGATGTTGCAAGGCTAAAGCGCTGCACAGCTATTGCTACTGTAAGAACATTTTCTTGTTTTTGTGACATAATTTCTTGTTATAGTGATATATTTTCTTGTTTTTGTGATATAATTTCTTGTTATAGTGAGATAATTTCTTGTTATTGTGACATACTTGTTTTTGGGACATAATTACTTGTTAATATAGTCACAATTTCTTGCTATAGTGACATAATTTCTTGTTATTGTGACGTAATATCTTGTTATTGTGACGAAATATCTTGTTATAGTGACATAATTCCTTTTAAATAAGGTAGTCCAAGTGGGGGCATAATTTTCTTGTTTTTGATATTGTTTCTTCATAATGTAACATAATTTTTTAAAGTTATTTAGAAACAATAATTAAGTTCATAATTGTTTTGTTATTTTATTTTTTATTTAAATATTATAAAACAATTTTTTAATATTTATTTTACCTTTGCAGGGTAGCGAAGGCACAATACCGCGAGTGAAACCTCTAAAATACACATACGAGAAGGAAATAGTAATGTACGCACATTACAAGAAGCTTATTTATTTCTCAACAGAATGTATATTTGCTCCAAACGCGTACAGGGGACATGCCAGGGCTCTGTTGAAGGACATGGAGAAGATCAGGCCATCTTGTATTATGGATATTATATATTCTGGTAAGTCATGTTGGCTACGTAGTTCTTTGTGTGCATAAGTCTGTAACTACGTTTTATGAATTAAGTTTACAAGAAAAACTGTAAATTTTCTAAGGAATAATGGTTAATTTTTTTTTTTCATACAAACGATTCGCCAGCTTATTCCATTTGAAAAAACTTAATATAGTCGTCATCTGAATACCATAAAGCTGTTTACAAACTTACGCACGCATAGAACTATTTTACTAGTTGTGTGTATAGTCTGTCTAACAGTATATTATTTTTGTAATGTCTCCAGGTGAAACGATGACAATAAAAGAAGAAATATCACTTCCCGTCCAAAGGACATGCACCAGATGTAAGTTCGTATCATCACAGGCAGTCTGCAAAGCTTGTGTCCTACTCGAAGGCCTAAACAAAGGTCTACCCAAACTTGGCATAGGGAAGAGTTCCAAAGTCAAACGAATACTTGACGAATACAATTCTAAACAACAACACATACTTAAACAAGCAGTTAATGAACTAAACGAAAACAACACTAATAATATAAGCATGAATGTTTTAAACCTGAATAGTGCTTTAGATAAAAAATGTAACGGTGAAAATTGTTGTTCAGGTAAATGTAGTAAAGAATTGAAAGTAGATAATTCAAAGATAAATAGTCTTTTAGAACAGTATAGTTTAGATGAGACACTGTATAATGAAAGAGTAAAGAAAGAGATAAACGAAATAAGCCAGAAAGAGAAAGACCAAATTGGCCAGAAAGAAACAGACCAAATAGACCAGTCTGACAATGAATTGATCAATGATGATGATGGATGTTCAAGTTCTTGTGGAAGATTGGGCTCTTTGCAAATAGGCTTCTGATGTTTAATGTGTGAATTATACAGAGACTATTAGTGACGGTACTAAGTACCTATTTAATAAGTATCAAAGTGCTACTAATTTATACATAAGCGATTTTTAACAAATTTCTTTATTATTATAAGTATATGATAGATAGATAATACTTTATTTGTACAACACCCAAGAAACATTAAAAAGCAAAGCTAACTAAAAATACCTTTGACATGGTAAAAAAACCAACCAAGTCGGACTCGCGCACGTATGGTTCCGTTTCATTATGATGTTTTTAGTATTTGTTGTTATAGCGGCAACAGAATGACATCTGTGAAAATTTCAACTGTCTAGTTATCACGGTTCATGATATACAGCCTGGTGACAGACATACTCGTACAGTGGAGTCTTACTAATAGCGTCTCGATTTTACCCTTTGGGTATAGAACCCTAAAAAGCAACAGCTTTTTTGTAATAAAATAATTTTTAGGTTAATTTTCTATTATGTATACTTAAATTAAAAAAACACATAGAATGACAATTTGTTTATTACTGGGAACTTGAACTTAGTAAGCGAGGTAGTACCTCCATGCCTCCATAGTATTACAATGATCCCTAACTTAGTTACACATTCTTAGTTTTCAATATGTTTCTATGTACAAACTGTACCTATGCATGCTAACATGACGTTTTTTGTTAACTACTGTTAGTACATATTTTACTACCTATCAAACTTTCTTACTTTTAATGAAATCGGTTCTGTAGAAGTAAACTCCAAAAAAAATATTGGAAAACGCCTTGGTAATTAATCAATTTTCACGAAACTTGGTATGAAAAGAGAAACTTACGCAGGTGGAACCGTGAGGTGCTGCTAATAGGTACTATAATATCTTACAAAGATTCCATAGCCGGAGCCAAACTCGGAACCTTCTACGTGACTGTTCTACAACCCGGTCACATTATCTCGAGACCTGGCTGGAATGCAAACTCCCGCCCCGTTCTCCTTTCACCTCCCCGCGCTCGCCACGGCGCGTCAGTACAGTTAGCACTTTCGTTGCCGATACGCGTCGACTTGTTTTCGTGGTATATTTTTAAACATTTCATTGTTAAAACTTTGAACTTTCATCGACGCCAGGTCTCGAGATAATGTACGTGACCGGGTTATACTTGTCAAATAACAAGATACAGTTCTTCTCACGAGTATTGAGCACAGATGGACAGTTAGACACGATGTATTGATTCCATAGCCGATGCTTTAGGTCGACGAGAACCAATCACATGAAATGTCCAGTTAACTGCCCAATAACAAGTAAAATAAATAATATTATAATTTTAAAGGATTTAATAACTGCAAGTCTGCAGGACATTCCAATTATGCATACATTTCAATAAAATAATATGTATGGGAGCTGTAAAGCTTTCGAAAATGCAGGTTTTAACAAAAACAAAATAAACGCGATAAAATCTGTTCAACTTCAACTTCTTTTGTATGGCTGACTGCTGACATTAGGACGCAATTCTGCCATTGTCAAATGAGCGAGGAAAAAAACTATAGCAATGAGAGGGGACGGTATGTTGTATTGGCCGGTACTTGGGGTTCCTAAAATCGTTTCTAATTAGAGTTCAGTTCTCGAAAACGCAAGAAAATATTAAATAAATAAATATTGCATTATGGCACATAGCGCCATCTATCCCTAAACTAACAAATATAAGTGCATAACAACAGATAAAATACTCAATGTAATTTTCTTTTGTAAGTATTTAATTTTGTTTCACGACAGGCTCGAATCGAACCCGCGACGTCCTGCGTCGCACGCTAATGACGTCAAAAGTGTGTTCACGATTCGCGAGAAGAACTGTAGGTATGTACATAAGTATTGCGCTACGTAATAAATGCAGGTGCTTTAGAGTTGATTGGTTCGCGACAGATCGGACACGAGTCTGTGATGTTGTCGGAGCAGTCCTCGCAGAGGCACACGTGCCCGCACGGGAGTAGGATCACCTGAAACGTACAGATAATATTTCATTCCTGTGATAAAATCGGCATAAATTTTAGCCTATCTATCTCTATACCAAAATGAAACCAAATTGTCACAACGCCATCTGTGTGACTCATTTTCAAAAGTAGCTTTCGTTAGATTTGTGACAGATGGCGTTACTAAAATGCACATACACTTTTTCGTATAGGCTAGGGCTTCCCAAACTGTGGTTGGGTCCTGAGGCGATCTATAATAGACCTTAAATCTATAGACAGATTCAAAATAAATTCTAGTAGGTAGGTAAGTAAATGTATGGCAACGAAGGCCAGGGGCGTCGTCGCAGTAAAAATAAGTTTGGGAAGCCAAGGGCCATTATTCACTAAGCTTCCAAGTCGTTGGGCGCGCGTGATTAGGGCGAGATTGCCATACAAAAACCTCTCCCCCTCCGCCCCTAATCACGCGCGCCCAACGACTTGAACCTTAGTGAATAATGGTACTGGTATAGGCAGTGCAGGCAGGTTGTCTATGTCTATTGTAAGTATATCGTTAGAGGAACGGTTAATCGTAAACCTATAATATAGGTAGGTACCTCTTTAGGGTTCTCAGTGCAGACGACACACAGCTGCACCTCGGTGAGGTTCTTCTCCCTCGCCCGCGCGCGTCGCTCGCGTCTCCCGACCGCCAGCTGCTTCTTGACGGAGTCCTCGAGCGCTCGCCGCCGTCGCCGCTTTATGTACTTGTACGCTATACGGCAGGATGCTGCCGCGGCCACTGATCCGAATATTATTAGCATGAACCTGAGGTACAAAAGCATCTTTTAAATATTAAAAACTATCTGTTGCCCGTGACTCCGTAAGCGTGGTAGTTGTTTTATACACTAAAACCTTCCTCTTGAATCACTATATTAAAAAAATCGGTTACATATCAAAATAACTAAGTTCAATATAACTATGTTCGAAATAACTACGGTCATAATGCCTACTGTTCAAAATACCTAATGGTTGTTTCACATATTTTTGAAATAACTAATGAACGAAATACCTAATGGACGAAATACCTACGGTTAATTTACCTACGTTCATTATAACTATGTTCGAAATAACTACGGTCATAATACCTACTGTTTAAAATACCTAATGGTTGTTTGGCATATTTTCGAAATACCTAATGGACGAAACACCTACGGTTAAATTAACCACAATTAATTCAACTACGGGTTTTCACCTGCGGTTAAAAAAAATCAATTTTATAAAATACACCTACGGTTAATTTAACTACAATTAATTCAACTACGGTTTTTCACCTGCGGTTTAAAAAAATCAATTCTATAAAATCCCTAACCAAGTAAAATGGGTAGAATTCGCTTCTAGCACTCGCCGGCCGCTGCCGCGGCACCGCTCGCTTCGCTCGCTCGGCTCGTGCGTTGTGGTCGCAGTTCTAACATAAACCTAACCTATCCATGTCGGTTCGGGGTAGGGGGTGTTCCGGATGGGTCTTTATATGCTTCCCTAATCAAGTCAAATAGGTAAAATTCGTCTCTAGTTGCGTGATAAAGGCAGCATATAAAGACCCACCCGGAAAACTCCCTACCCAGAACCGACATGGATAGGTTAGGTTTATGTTAGAACTGCGACCACAACGCACGAGCCGAGCGAGCGAAGCGAGCGGTGCCGCGGTAGCGGCCGGCGAGTGCTAGAAGCGAATTCTACCCATTTTACTTGGTTAGGGATTTTATAAAATTGATTTTTTTAAACCGCAGGTGAAAAACTGTAGTTGAATTAATTGTAGTTAAATTAACCGTAGGTGTTTCGTCCATTAGGTATTTCGACCATTAGGTATTTTAAACTGTAGGTATTATGACCGTTAGTTATTTCGAACATAGTTATATTGAACTTAGTTATTATAATGTGTAGCCCAATCGACCGTTAGGTATTATGAACTTATGTGAATCGACCGTAGTTATTTCGAACATAGTTATATTGAACTTAGTTATTATGATACGTAACCAAAAAATCGCATCAAAATACATTGCGTTGTTTTAAAGAATAGGGACAGACAGACAGCGGAAAGCGACTTTGTTTTTAGCAGACTACGGCGAAGCCAAAAGGGAGGGTTATGTTTTGTATTATGGATTAATTTCTATATTAGTTTAAGTTTAAGTGACTCCCGCTCCGGTTCGTTTCTAGCGCAGAGGTTAGCCATCGCTATTCAGCGTGGCAATGCTTTTAGCATTACGGGAACCTTTACGCCGGGAACGATAAGGGGCGGGTTATTTGACTAACTGGTGACTTCACGTATTTATAATGTAAATAATGTATTCTCTTTTACAATAAATCTATATGTTTAAGTTGGTACATAATATTATGTAAGTACCTAATATTACAAACTTTAATATTGTTATTAATCAATGGATCACCTCCTCTAATGTCCAGTGTGCCCCAACACCTGCACGTTGGACGACCAAAATAAGGCCAATGGTGTTGCCGCGCAATATTAGTCAGATATAATTTAAAGGATGTACCCTGACTGGGCGGTTAGGTGATATCGCAACCTACCCATGCAAAAAACGAGAAACACATATTCATACTTATTTCCAAAGTAGGTACCTAGGTAGTAGGTTATTCCTAAGTACTTATTAATAAAACTTACACAATAATTGTAAACATATCCGTGAACCGAATGACACTCAATAAAAACACGAATCGAACATTGTTGGGGCGCGCAGCTATTAATAATTAATTGTAACCAACATTACCTTACGTAGTAAAATTAATATCTATACTGTGTGAGGCTAAGAGTAAGTCATGAGGAAAACAGTGTTTTCATTGACGAATAATGATCTAAAATTGTGTAAAAACACAATGACAACGCGCTTCGGACTTCGCGACTGATTGTGGATTCGTGGATTTTTTTTTCGGAATCAATTATTAACATAAAAAATAGGTAAGCTGGATATTCAGATCGTAGGTATTTTTTATATTGAAATGTAGTAAAATTAAATTTAAAACATAATGTCATAGTCAATTATGTGTGCAAAATAAATGCCAAGGTAAATAATCTTAATTTATTTATACAAAACAACACAGTATAGAATGTGTTTTTCATACTTTACTTGGTAGGAAGGAATATTATTGATTTCCCTTCTAACTGACTACTGCAATAGTTACTTACTAACTGCGCCCTGTGGTTTTACTTGTGTATGGGCATTGGGAGTCGGGACCTATGTGTAGTCATAGGCCTAGCTTACTGAGTCTTATCACAGCCAGCCTGCCTAGCATGAAGACCAAAACACGATACGATAAAGCGATATAACTACATCAACTCTCAAAATATGATAGATAAAGCCGCCATGTTGAATTTTTATTATAAATTGCGATAAAAATTCAACATGGCTAGCAGGGATAGGTACTCAATTGGCTTATATTTTTCAAAGCTAGTTCCGAATTGCTAGATAGATGGAGGGTTTTATAGCCATTGTTGTCTCTGGTCAAGAGAATTATAGTTTTTTAATCGATTTAACCGGTTAAAAAACTGGAAGGGAAGGCTGAGAGAGTGTCAGTGCAAAATTAGTGACATTAATGATCGCTGTTTGTGGCGTCGTATGAGGGAGGCCTATGTCCAGCAGTGGATGTGTATGGGCTGATATGATGATGATGAATGATTGAAAGTGCAGCCAAGAGTAACTTTGATCACTTACCTAAGAAAATCCTTAGAACTATTAAGCCTCTTCAATAAACTAGACTTGGTAGCCGTAGTGAGATATAGCGGCAACCCATCTCTTGGTGGTTGTATCTTCAATGTCCCATGGTTCCTCGTGAGCTCGCCGACCGCCGTGATGTATGACCCGTCGCGTAGCATCTCCTCCATGGTCTGCAGCCCGCGTTGACGGACGCCGGAGAAGAAGCCCCATACATGGTCAATCACGCCCGGAGACATTGGCTCGAATTTATCCGATATTACATCCATGTCTATTGGAAAACAAATTCAGATGAATTATATACTGCTGTCTGTCCCTGAATTATCCTTTTATCCCAGGATTCAAATTCAAGGACAGAAAGGAATAAAATACAATGTTCTCATGTGAAGAATAGTAAAAACCTTACCAAGTAAATCAGCAGCCAGAGCATCAACTACCTCAATACTGTGTTTGCCATTAGTGAGCACAAAGGGAGTGGAGTTGCAGACTTCATGTATTGTTCTTGTCTGGTCCGACCAGAAGCCGGCCGATGTCCGTGCTATCACATGCTCTTTGATTGTTAGCCTAGAATTTTATTTATACATATTTCAATCAATTTACACAAAACATCAATGAATTAATTAAAGACAATTTTCATTCATGTATCACTCCATTCATTGATGAAAACAATATGAAGTCCCGTTCAGTGTTTTGTGAGCTTATCAGGCTCAGACTGACAGCGACAGGAGGCCTTCGTTTTATAATAAGAAGTATAGAAGATAGATTTACATTTATATCAAATATCTTTACTAATTTATAAAAAGAAGTAAAGTTTGTGATGTTGTAGGGGTAATCTCCAAACCAATGGAGAAATTTGGATGCAATTTTGCATAGTTTGGGTGTAGATGAGTGTCCTAAGCTATTTTTATCCCAAAATGGGGATTGGGACCAATGTAGCTGAAACCTCCGGATGCAGCTAGTAAATTATATATAATATGTACTGCAATTCTCACCTTTGTACCACTCCAGTGACTGTGTTATTGTAATTGCTGACGATGGGGTTTCCGAGTGGCTTCACCAGCCCTCTGATCACTACGTAGGGGATTGTGTCGTTGGAAAACTTGTTGATCTCATTCTGGAGGGACCCATCTATGTCTAGGACTGGTGCTGTCTATATTAAGAAGATAAAATACATATCAAAGCTAATAAATTATTTTTCCTATAAATACTAGCAATTTATTTATGTCCTAGACTCTAAAAAGGATCAGTCAGTCAGGTTTTTAATTAGGCGATACTTGACACTGGCTATAATGCCATACCATAAAGCCATTTACTATTAACTTCTTTACATAATTATGTAATGTTGAGTAAGCACAACACTGTAGCTGATAACCTACACAAACTAAATTATTTTTACATGATGAATGAAACATTACTTCAATCTTATTCTTTAGGTAATAAAGCATAATATACAAAAGGTAGGTAGGTATTAAGTTATAATGTTTTTAGGTGCAAATCAGTTTAATGACCTTCAAGCAAATAAGTCAACACTAGGTACTAAAAAGTTGGATGACTTTATTATAAAAAAACATACCTGTAACGCGTTGAGAATATGTTTACATTTGCTCAGCTGTCTCACACAGAAACCCAAAATAAAGGAATCTATTCCGAGCACCACCGCTTCGCCTACTATTTCCGAGAAAAAGTCCATGCCTAATGGTTTCAATTTACGTATGAATGGGTAGGATTATCCTTTGTCTACTTTACGACGAGTTATTCCTTCGATATCTCATTTTTAGGTTCAAATTGCTGTAAAAATTGGAAAAAATCGCAAGCTCACAATAATTTCAGGAAAATGAAAAATATTGCAATGACAGTGACAGCAGTAGATAAATAAATGACGTTGACAGACAAGTTATTACTGACATTTACGTTTTTTTAGTAAAAGGCTTCATAAGTTTCTATAGCCAATTCTGTGTGGGAAGAATCGCCACTTCATCGATCGAATCCTCTTAACATGATTTGTGTCTATGCCTCTTATATATTCCCAAGGGCGCGGGCGTTTCTTCTTCTTCTCGTATAGTGGTGTGGCTCACCTATTGTTAGAGTTTTCAGATCGCCTTATGGCCTCTAACGGAAGGTCTCACGAAAACATATTTTTGCCACACTACTAATTGGCCACCCATCGCAGTAATGACCGCGCCAGACGTCGCTTAACCCGCACGACCGTAAGCGATTAGCGAGCGTCGCTTAGCTGTGAGCCTCCTCAACAGACAATGGTTAAGCTAATAAATAGACTGAATAATGGATTATAAAAAAATACACATAATTATCATAACTTATTTAATTTTCTCTTATGAACACAATGCAATAAAATAAACATGATCCTAATTTCTCCTCCTGCGCACCCTGGATATTCTCCAAGCATTGGGTTCTTCATACTTATTGTACAACGGCTCAAGACGCTGGTTCTTCTTGAACTTGGATAGTTTGGTTGGGTCGGAGAATTTGAAGAAGGCTGGTGCAAATTCTACGAGCCATTTGGGGTCGATGGTGGTCACTTCGCGCATATATTCCTTTGTCGTTTGAACTAGTTCATGGTAGATTACCCTGCAAAGAGAAACAGATAAAATTATTTTAGTTTTGTTTAATTCATTTTCTCCTGAGTGTGCATTTTGTTGGTTATTGGTTTGTTGTCGTACCAAAAGAGTTAGATTAGCTACATCGAATGCTTCATAACCGTTTCAAATTATGGCGTTACATCGTTATAAAATATGATGATAAAATATATAAAATATGATAACAAATGACAGCTACCTACTTTTTCTGAGCGCCTCTTTCCCTGATTTTACATGAGAATTTCGTCTTTTTGTTAAGTCAGTTAAAAACTAGTGAAGTTTCTGGGAATGGTAGATCACAATAAGCTTCATAGTTTTCTTTACAAATGATAGGTCAACGTTTTAAACCTGCCTGATGGTGGTAGGTGACGATGCTGTCTTAGATGTAGCACGCGCCCCTAGAAGGTACCTATTCACTCATACTGCCATTCAAACAACTGGCGGATCCAGTCAGATGATGATAAAGGAAAATTCTAAACAAAATTAAATAAACAATTTAAAAAACCACATACCACTCCGGCTGCCTATTAAACAGTGCACTTGATGGATGAATGTACACCACTTGGCTATCGACGAGTGTGCGGTACCCTTCCTGAGGGTCCTTCTTTGCAGCGTTCCTGAAGAAACCGGAGCAGATCGTCTTCTGAATGCGAACCGTGTTCTTACCGGCCGAGACTACGTCCAGTTTATGCCTAAAAAATAATTATAAATCAATATAAACCTAGTTAGAAATGCATTCTGCCTGATGGATGAAAAGCCTTAAACAATGGTATTAAAAAACTAGCAGCGCTCCGCGATTTCACCCGCGTAACTCCTGTTCCCGTGGGATTATCGACAGTCTTCCTAGACAAATGGACTATCCAACACAAAAATATTTTTTCAATTCGAACCATTAGTTCCTGAGATTAGCGCGTACAAACCAACAAACTCTTCAGCTTTATAATATTAGTATAGATAAAGCACTTTTGGTTCTTCGAGTCGGATCGAATCCCTAACTATAACGTTATCTACTTATAAAACAAAAATAATATTGAAACCTCACTGACGACAAGCCTAAATATACTCCTGTATTTATTCCTGTATTATTTATTTATGTATGTATTTATGTATGTATGTATTTATTTGTATGTATCTGTGTATATATATAAATATTGGTATGTATTAGTTATGAGTATATTTTGATATTTTTAAGTAATAATTATGTAAGTACTTTGTACTACTTATCACTTATTATAAGATTATGTTTGGTATCTTGCTTGTGTAAATTCACAACCTACCATCAAAGCTAAATCAGTTCTTTTCCATCCAAAGGTTGCCTGGAAGAAATCGCTTTCAGCGATAAGGCCGCCCATTTGTGCAACTTATACTTTCTAGCTATTACTTTACTTTGTGTATATCGTGTTCTGTTTACTCTTGTGTTGTACAAATAAAGTTATCTATATATCTAAATAAAGAGTTTAGAATTTCAAAACATTATGGTCCTTCGAGTCGGATCTAAAATCTACATAAAACGCTAAGCGACTCCTTAGCGCATTTGTAACTACTTAAATAATATAATATACCTGTCCATAATCCCAAGCAACTGTTTCCTAACATCCTGAGCCCGCTTCAACGTTCTAATCTGCACAAAGTTTTCATAGCACCATGCATTTGAAAACTTATTGTTTCTCCAACTGTTGTACACCGCTAACAGAGTAAGATGGTCGCCTTCCGGTTGATTGAACTTTGCCTTTTTTTGATCGGCGAGAGCTTGTTTATCCTAAAACAAAAAAAAACGTATTTAGATGTTTTTGTAACATTTTATTGGATAGAAAACCAAGGTCAAGGTTCTCGATAGTTCTCCAAGGATAACCCAGGATCGAAAGACCTGGCGCAAACAAACAAAGGAGGCCTGATGAACCCAACTGAATTGGGAAGTGGGCAGGACAAAGAAGAAGGGATAGACAAACAGAGATACATTGGGATCTAACTTTTAACACCCGTCTTTCGATATTTGGTGAAAACATATCTAGAAATATTTTAAATTTTTTTGTTAATTTGGATGCACAGATCACATAGAAACGTCTTAAAAACTATGTGTGCCTTCGGAACGCGCCCACCAATGAGAAGAAGGCACAAGAAACTCATGGGGTTTTTTTTTCATGTGATCACGCTCACAAAGATATTACAAATATTTGAAAATATTATTTGAAATAGAGCAACTAAAGTCCTTCTAAAGTCACGTCCATGGGTTCTTATCATTAAGGTATCACGTAGAACTGTTCAGATGTGTTTTTATAAACAAACATAGTACTACATTGCACACAGTGCCATCTAGCCTGTAACTAAGCAACTAGGTTTGTGTTATGGTGGCCAGATATCTGATAGTTTGTAAATACTTCCAGAAACACACAGAAACAATTAAATCATACGAATATTTACTTCAGCAGCGTGAATTGAATCAGAAACTGCATCGCATCTCACCACACAGAGGTCATCATAATGTAGTTGTAATTGTTACCTTAGGACGGTAGAAGACATTCTGAACGCTGAGCATCGATACAATAGTTAGTATCTCGTCTGAACACTGCAGAGCTACCGACATTATCAGTATCTTGGACAGGTTCGGTTCCAGGGGGAACTCCGCCATCTACAACATACAACAATTATACACTTTATTTATATCCAACTAAGTCAGCTTATACAGGGTTATTGGAAATTATACTAGCAAGCAGTTGAGGGCTACTTCTGTGCTCCTAAACAAACAACTTTTGTTCTACGACTTTTGGAAATTCGAACATTTTTTCGAAAATTTTGAGGTTAGGTTTACCTGAAAATCAGCATTGCTCACACGGAGAGGTCAGTAACCTTAAAATATTACTTATTTTTAAAGTTTTTTCTACTGTTCTTGGTCTAAATGACCTTTGTTTTAAAAATCAGCTGTTTTTCGAATTTACATAACTAGTATAATTTCCAATAACCCTGTATTTAAAAAGTGTTAAATACATTAAATTTAAATATTGCAGGACAATGCACACCATTTAGTAATAAGTTATCGGAGCTACATAGTAGGGGCAGGTATAGAACCCACAACCTTCTGCGTCGCAGTCGAGTTTTTATGCCAACATGACTGCGCTCCACTGATCACGAGGGAGATCAGTGGAGCGCAGTCATTGATATAACATGAGTGTGTTTGAAGACCAAATAAATGTTTAATTTATAAATAGAACTCACCCTTCGTCCGAGCCTAGTGAGCAGCCCTTCAGCATCTAATGCCGACAGCGAGTGCAGCTGCTCCAGCGCCATGATGAGAGACTCCACGGGCGGCGCGTCCATGAAGTCGAAGTGAAGCAGGTCGTTTATACCCATCGTTTTCAGTTGCAGGACCTGGATACATATTGACGTTATTATAAACTATAATGAGAGTCAGTAGTCAGAATAAAACCAGCGAGAGATAGATTCTGTGAGTGTTCGCACGGATCAATACAATCTAATTAATGCAAGCGCGCAATATTATTTCCTGATTGCATGTCTTATTGCCCCAATCAAAGCGAAATTCATTTTGTTTCTCAAATATTATTTTATTAATGCTATAATTCTATTAAACTTGAGATTTTATTCAATTTAAAGATCTCGCTGGTTACTTCACTCCTACCCCTGAATGAATACTCAAACGTTTAGGAGTCCCCTTTTAATATGATCGCAACTTAAGGGGGGTCAAAATTACCCGAAAATGTCGGTAAAAATTTCACCTACAATTCTATCTCAGCACTTTTGAGAAAAACAAAACACATTGGTTACAATCAACAATATTAGCTGTAAGCGACGGGTATTTCTGGCGCGTTGCGTTTGGCAGCATAAGCAGCCTTAAGATGAGTAGCTTTTCAATATTCGTAAGCTAGTGTTTTTGCAAATCTAGAGGCGCGGAAGAGCACCTCCCGCCCGCTGCGCTGTTACAAAACGCAAGCACCAAGCTAGCTATTGGTTGAGGTTGGTAGCCAAAGCAAGGGCAGAAGGGCTCTTTATCTATTTATCTTTACTATATAAATTCTTTATTGTACCATATTAAACCTTAATTCTAACATAAATCCATAGCAGTGTGATTAGAAAGTTGCTAATGTTGTAGTTACCGTAGTAGCAAGATTAGTCCGCTGTATCTCCGGGACGGGTGTAGGCAGCATCTCGTCGCGGTAGGCGCGCTCCGTGTACAGCCGGTAACATTTGCCGGGGCCGGTTCGACCCGCGCGGCCTGCGCGTTGTTTTGCTGCCGCCTTTAACAAATAAACAAGTTTATATTATCATCTTTATCATGATTATTAACATCTTAAACTGTCCGAGGACAGGAATCGGAACTTACCTGCGAAATAGGCGTAACAACAAGTGAGTCCATTCCAGTCTTCGAATTATAAACCTTCTGCTTAACAAACCCTGGATCAACCACGTAATAAATCCCGTCAATTGTGAGCGAAGTCTCAGCTATATTGGTAGCTATGACAACCTTTCTCGAACCAGGCGGAGCTGGCTCAAATATCCTGGTTTGCATCTCGGATGGTAGCGCTGAATATACAGGCAATATGATAAGCTCGGGCACATCCGGACCGAGTGACTTCATCCGTTCGTACAGTATCTCACAGGCTGTATCAATTTCCTCCTGACCCGTTAAAAAGAGCAGAATATCGCCCGGTGGCTCTCGCAAATGTATCTGCATGACCGTTATCAGAGACGCGTCGAGATAATCCGTCTCTGGTTCTTTAGTATACAACACTTCAACTGGGAACGTCCTTCCTGGTATCGTAAATATCGGTGCTTCGAAGAAATATTGAGAGAATTTGACAGCGTCTAACGTAGCGGAAGTGACTATGAGTTTAAGTTCGGGTCGTTTTTGCACAGCTTGTTTTAGAAGCCCGAAAAGGACGTCCGTGTGTATGGTACGCTCGTGGGCCTCGTCTAACATTATAACTGAGTAGGACTTCAGGTCTAGATCCATGAGGCATTCTCGGAGTAACATACCGTCTGTCATGTACCTGGGAAAAAGAGCAAAAGTTATAAAACATTGATCAAATATTACAAATGAAAGTGAATGTTTTGGCGCATGTTAGCCTTTGCACTAAAACGGCTGATTGTACTTAGATGAAAATCTCATCTATATTTTTTTATCCTGCGCGGGCATTATGTGCGCGGGTATTACGCGGGTAAACCAAATGGCGGAGCTAATAAGTAAATAAATATTGTACATTGCATACAGCATCATCTACCCCCAAACTAAGCAAAGAGGCTAGTAATATGAATTTGAATTTATATTATAATAGGTTATAGGGGGCTCCGATTTCCGCACGTACGCAATCATAATGCCCATTGTGAGAAATAATAAGTACTACTTATAGAAACACCAAGGTCAGAAATAAACCCGCAATTTCTGTGTTGCAAGCTCGCTTATATTCGCACACTACCCACAAAGATCGTCAAGGACTTACGCGGGTGAAACTGCAGGGCGCAGCTTTACTTACTTGATAACAGTCTCAGGGCTGGTACAGTCTTCAAACCGGATGGTGTAGCCGACCTCTTGGCCCAGCCGACACCCGAACTCCTCAGCCACTCGCTTGGCGACCGACATGGCGGCCACACGTCGCGGCTGCGTGCACGCGATCTTACCCCGCGCCGTCAGACCGCACTCGGCTAGGTACTGCGTTATTTGAGTCGTCTTACCTGAACCCGTTTCACCGATTACTATCAGTATTTGGTTATCTGCTACGGCCTGTGAGAAGATAAAGTTACAATATTAGTTTTAGTGGAAAGAAACTAACGTTTGTTTATGACAAAAACTAAAACTAACTAGCATTCATAGGAAATAATCTACCTTTTGCAATACAATTTTAAACTAACGCAAAAGGTAGTATGTAGCATGCAAATACTCATCCAGTGACGAGTCCATGTGGTGACTCATTGTTTTACAAGGATGTTCACAACAAACAAGCATTCTAGCTATGTCTTGCTTTATTATGTCATGCATTTAGTAGGTACCTAACTACTTATAGACTTTTACTTATTTTACACTTTCATTAAAATTAAAAGTTTCACATTATAATTTGCCAGCATTTGGCATGCATTATTATGTGCAGCTCTTTATCAGAAAAAAAATAGGTCCTTTGCGTTGACCAGAGCAAAGAACCTACACTGTAGGCTCGCCTGTTAAAGCGAAATTGAGGTTTGGATCCTTGACTGTCTTCATCAATTTGCATCCTTTTGTGGTCGAACCTATGGAACCCCAGCTGGTTTGCCTAAATGCCGAATGTATGCCCAAGTATAGTCAGGAAAGCAGTGACTGGTCCGTACTTTATTGTGGACGTTCGTTCTTTATATGTATGTTTGCGTAGCCGTTGGATTGTGGGGTTTTGGCTTGGTTTGACTCTGGAGTGCTGATGTATCATGCACTACAGAGCCAAACCAAGCCAAAACCGAACCACAGATGTTGCATGTTTCGATGATCTTGCTAATTTGTCTCTAAGAGGCGGGAATTTTACTTTTGTAGCTCTTTGCCTGTAGCTTTGGTAATTTGCAGGATGAATTCCGTTGCACAAACTCACTTTACCGACTCAGATCTACTTTTGCGGCTGGATATGGTAGATTCGCGGTCTCCAGCGCACTTGATGCATTTTGGCTTTCTTCGACGTTAAGCCTTTGTGTGGCAATATTACTGGCAGTCTGCAATTCAACTCCTATGCAAAAACTCTACTTACAAAAAAAATATTCTACTGGTATGTAGATAGTTGGAGTCCACTAATAACACAAGGCCTACTTTTTAGCCTGATATTCTCATGGGTTCGGAACTTTCCAATTTTAAATAACTTTAGTAGTAACTAAAAACTTACCTTAGTCAATTCATCTCTCAGCTTATAAATAGGCAACGACTGTCTCTGTTCCAACAGCGATAAATTAGTCTTCTTTCCGAACGATGACTTTTTCCCACCAATCACATGTTTCTTCCACTCTGGCAGGTCCTGAGGCGCTATACCCGTCCCTCTCATATTCGCAGCGAGGGCTCTACCATCACTTTCAGGCAATGGATCTATCCAGTTTTTATTTAAGCCCGTAGGTAGAGATTCCATTTCTGCTTCCCGCTGTATCATCTTTTGTTCCCGACGTTCTTTAGCCAATGCAGACTGCATCATAGCAGCTTGTGCAAGCGATCCATCGGGGTTTTTCACTATTCTTACAGGTGAGAGATCGTGTAACGCACGCCCGTGACCCTGGAGGAATGGTGGTTCCTCTTCAACTAATTCAATTTCAATATCCGCTTCTCCATCTTCATCTTTTGGTAGAAGACCGGTTTCTTCGTCGAAATCTGGTAGCTCGCTCTTGTCTATTACGCCTGATGATATCATCTGTAACACATCGAATTTTGAACTTTCAATTCTATAATTTACTATCATAATCTGCTTATTACTACTGGACTGAATGAAAAAAATTCACTGGAAAGCTAATTATTTCTAGAAAGAATATCAGGCAACTTAAAAGTGTTAAGTGCTAAATGATACCTGTTTGATTTCCCATCTCTCCGGGCTAGATATCCTAGTGACACGTTTCCGGCTGGAGTCTTCGTCGGGATCGATGCCGGCCTGGAGCCCCGCTAGTACTGTAGCCGCGGGCGCGGGCCGGTCTGGATTACGGCCTTCACGTTCCGCCTTAACACAAGGTAAGTTTAGATAAGAAATGCTTTAAAAAAAAAAAGGTAAAATTAGATGTTAAATAATATTAAATGTTTTATCTTTACAGGTGTATTAAGTTCTATATTATATTATTATTAAGAGCCTGTAATGTCCCACTGCAGGGCAAAGGCCTCTCTACTCCCCCTCCACTGATCGCGATCTTGTGCGACGGATTGCCAATCTGTCATAAATTCGTCGATATCATCTCGCCACCTTCGACGGGGTCTTCCGGGTAAACTTTTTCTGTTGGTGGGTGTCCAAAAAGTTCTTCCGGCATACGGCAGACATGGCCGGCCCAATTCTACTTCAGTGCGGCAGCTTTTAGAAATGTAGCGAATAAGAGGCGCATGCACATGTCAAAAGATGCATCAGTGCGAAACATCGATGACGTTCATTAATGTGTTCTGGCTCATGATTGATCAAATCAAGGTCACCATGCCCCATCTCACTCGTGTCGATGTACAATACATCTTTGACATAGTCATACGCTAAGTTAATTAATGATATTTTCACAGGGTACCAAGAACAAGAATTAAATACAAACTTACTTCCAAATGAGCATGCGATGTTGGATTCAGATCTTTTCCAGTATCTTGACACACATCCTTCATTGTCAGAGATACTTTCTGCCCAGTAATTGACAGTACTTTAATCTGTAATAAAAAAAAAACAATTTGTACTTCTATTTATTCTGAAACCGCAGAGCGCTGCTAGTTACTACATAGTATAAAATAAAGTCACTTTTCGCCGTCCCTATGTCCCTTTGTATGCTTAGATCTTTAAAACTACGCAACGGATTTTGGTGCATTTTTTTTAAATAGATAGAGTGATTAAAGAGGAAGGTTTTAGATATAATACATGCATAATACAGCCGTGCGAAGCCGGGGCGGGTCGCTAGGTATATATAATTCATCAACTGGCGGATAGATGGCGCCATATTAAAAATGTATGAAGAAACCCCCGAGCGGTTTTTCCGCCAGTTGACAGGACAGTTATCCTAGAAAATGAAATGGTGTTTTACCTTAACTTTGTCCCCTCTATTGACAACCTCAGACACGTTAGTGACTCTGCCCTCCGACCTCAGTTGTGAAATGTGCACCAGACCCTCCCATTTCTTTTTCAACCCTTCAATGAGGACGAAACATCCAAATGGTACTATATTTGCTACTCGACCATTGTATATCTGTTAAAAAAAACCAAATGACATTTAAGTTTCAAAAACAATATTACAAATAAGAAAGTTTGTGTTTGTTGGTTTGTAACTCCTTTACAGAAAAAACTACTTAACCAATTGCCATGACATTTGGTATGTAAATAGCTGGAGTCAGGAATAACACATAATCAATTTTTACCTTAATTTAAACCTGCATAAGTTGGTGAAAAATGTAATTTACCTAAACTGGGGAGCACTACTAATAATATAAAAAGTTGAAGTTTTAAGTACTACTACATTAAATTGAATAGTGACTGCCCCATTCATTTCTTATTGTAGGATCTTAAGCATCTTTCTAGTGTCCTGATAAGTGTGGCATCTTCATAGGTATTTCATAATATTGTGTTATATATTATTAAAATATGGGTGCTGCTGAAAATCAGTGTTTTTCATTTAAAATACATCACTCACTACTAGTAGTGCTCAGTACTCGATAGTATCCCATCTGCATCATTTCAGCACACAACTCATCTCACAATTTATATTATCTGTGTGTTTGTAATTATAATATGTTGCTTCTTGTGGTGCAATAAACCAATATCTATCAATGTAACATAAGGAAAAATTTCTTACCTTTCCTGGCTCAGGATCCTCACTCATTTCCATCTCTGGGCTTTTCTTCCTAGGCTTCTTGCTGTAATCACCATATTTCCTGTCCTCTCTCTCCCTAGATCTGGACCTATGCCTAGATCTCGACCTGTGCCTAGATCGGGACCGCCTGCGTCTGTCCCTCGACCTGGACCTATACCTGTCCCTTGATCTATGTCTTTCCTTAGACCTGTGTCTCTCTCTAGACTTGGATCTATGTCTATGGTTACTTCTGGATCCCTTTGTCTTATCTCTACTGCGGCTTCGATGTCTACTTCGACTTCTTCTTCCTCTTTTATCCCTTGAGCTCTCTCCCCTTATAGTCCTGCTGTCTTTTCTGTCTCTACTGTGACTCCGTTCTATTTTCTTCACATCTTCTCTTTTCGGTGACTCTTTTTTTGCAATGTTAGATGGAGCCAGCGCTTCGAGTTCTGCCATTGCCTGGTCCACATCATCATCATTTGATTTTACCTTCTCTTCCTTGAATAAATCTTTGGACGTTACTCTTTTAGGTTTCTTTTTCTCCTCTTCGTCGCTACTGGCCTCGTCTGACGAGAATTTTGGCGGTTTCTCGTTAGGTATGGCGAGACCTGGAAATTTATTAGCCAATGGATTCTTCGTATCATTGTCTTCGTCAGCTTTCTGTGAAGTCGAACCAATAGGCTTCATATGCTGTATGATACGCAGCAAATTCGACATAAACGAATCAGAGAACTCCGCTCCATTTTCTAACAAAGCTTTTTTGAAGCCTTCGAAATCGGGATTTTTGTCGGCTAAATCGATGATGAATTCAGCTGAAAACAATTTTTCATTATAAATGATGCATTGTTGCAATGATACAGTGATGCAATGATGCATTGTAAACTATGTAAGATCATGAAATTAAGGTAAAATCTAAAGAAAATAAAGATTTATGAAAGTGTTAGGAACTTACCCAAATCTTTGTCATTTAATCCTAGATGATTATCTAGCTCGGTGCACACTTTAGAAACTAACGAAAGATGCTCCAATTTAGCAACTTCATCCATTTTCTCTTTTATTTTATTCACTTATTCCAAGAAACATTGTGAAAATTGAAAAATAGGTAATCCTAAAAAATATTCACAAAACACGACATTCCACAGAGTACCACTCACTTTTGACGTTGACGTTACTTCATTCAAGTAGGGTAAGAACTCGGCACAAAGGTTTTCCCACACTATCAATATTTTGAAGTTTACATCCCTGTGTCGCCAATGTGTCGCTTTTTCGGCACGTTGGTAAAAAGAGGTAAAAACTTCCAGAGTGAAGTTTGTTGCGGAAGCTCTCGAGTTGTTATCGAGTTGTCAAAATGTGTCAAAAGTTGGCACAAATTCCATCTGTTGTGTGCCTTTTGCAGCAGAAATCTATTTGTGGATTTTCGTTTATTTACTGTAAATAACCTGGTAATTGAAGTCTTCTATGATTCCTGTAGTCTTTCAGTCATCATTTTCCATTTTTGCTAGTGTATTGATAAAAAATTCATTTGTAAAACGTATAAAAACGAATCCATATCGAACAGTAGAATTTGGCGAATGCCCTTTTGTTTTCTATTTTCGTGTTATTAGAGTTCCGTGCTGAGTGCAAGTGACGAGTAGTTAAAGAATGTCGTAATTTTGCAGGTATTGAGGGTCAGAAGCAGCAAAACCGCGAGACAGTTGTGTGTGCTCTGTGTGACATAATGGTGTATTAGCCGTGACCGCTGCTGGTGGTAGTCTCTCGGTTTCGTTTAGCAAGTGATAAAGATGGAGAGTGTACCGGAGTCTCCGGTGAAGTCGTGCTTCGGGGTGGAGCCCGAGCTCAACTTCGAGAGTGAAACTGATTACTCCAGCATCAGAGGAAAGGTAACCAATCAATAAATCCGAGTACACATTTGTTTACACAGTTGGGTTCCCGCTAAACGATATTACGACATAAACATTAATTTCAATATAAACACAATTTGCTATGCCTCTGTCTCTGTAATCTCTTTTAGGTATTAGCACGAACCATTGAAAATTACTAAAAATATATTATTTTTCATGATACAAAATTTAATATACATTTTGTTTTAATAATTAAATAGTTTAGTAAACAATTAATAATTTAGTATAATAGCAGAAGTATAGCGAAGATCTAACAGTAATAAATACAAATTATTTATTTACTAAAAAAGTAAAAGTTACGAAACATTTAAAAAAAACTTGTTATAAGTAACTGGTTGTAAATTCTAGTACTTTACATCTGGGGTTTTTGACCCCCCTCCTGTTCTTAACTAATTTGGAAAGTCATTGTAAATAAACAAATAAATTAATCATTAATTTAAAAAAATAGGCATAGGTACACAAATAAACTTTAAAGAATTAATAAATGAAGAAAAGAGTAAAAATTCAAAGAAAAGCAAATTTAAAAAAGGGGTCTTTGCAGTAGAACAAAAATACATTTTTTAAAAATTAATATCTTTCTGTCTCTCTATGCAATTAAACACTACTGAACTTTGTGAAATCTGTACACCATTAGATAGCTGGTATGGTACTGGGAAGGTTGATCAAAAACCATGTTGTTTCAGATGATATTAGTGAGTCCAACAGCTGACGAGTATGAACTACTAAGGAAGCAGCTGCTTGAAAGGCTAGAGTCAGGGAATGGGGAAATTATCTATGATATAGGACAAGGAGAAGGTAAAACACATTATGAACAGTTAGCTTACAGTTATATCATGTAACCAGGCCGACTAGATAATCTTTTTTTTTTGACCAGATTCAGCCACAAACAAGGGGTGCTTTTGAGACTTTAATAAATAAATATTGCAGGACATTTCACATTGCACCATCTTGCCCCAAGCTAAGCAACTAGGCTTGTGTTATGTTGTTCAGAGAATGGATAGAATACATACATATTATAAATACAGCAACACCCAGACCAGAAACACATATTTGTGAATTTGTATAATATGGCTTTTGCCTGAAATAAAAATCAATTTTATTTTATTTATATATATATTTCAGATGGGAATGAAACCCTCTCCCTCTTATTCCAAAACGAGGTTTAAGGATAGTCCGAGATGTAGATTTAAACCCTAAATTATAATAAATTTAGACACAGATTTACTCGTGAACTGTAGTCTAAACACTATCCTTTTAAAATCTTTATGGATAGTGTTAAGACTATAGTTCCCTTTATAATCTATAGGGATAGTGTTTAGACTATAGTTCACGAGTCAATCTGTGTCTAAATCTAAGGTTTAAATACACAACTCGGACTATCCTTAAACCTCGTTTTGGAATAAGGGGGTCTATGTTCACACACTGAGCCACAGAGGTGACCAATTTTGAGAAAACTTGGTATGAGGATACTGTTATTCCTTAGTAATAAGTAATAACAAAGGCTCCTTATCCTGAAATTCCCTTGGGATTCTAACTTAAGTGGGGAAAACTGCGAAGGTAGTGTTAAAAAATCTCTTCTTCAAAGGAATATTGTAAAGTTCATACATTATTGTGCAATAAAGTGATTGCAAGTTGCAACACAGCACATACTGTAGTCGTTATGTAATTATAATTATAGCACTTATCTGATCTGAGATGTAGATTGCTCATGATTTGTTGATTAAAGTATGTAACTATCTAAGCCATTTTTAATTTTGAATTTTTTTGTGATTCTTAATAGTAGTTTACCACACAAGGTATGTAAGTGAGCTATTACAGAACGAGATCCAATATGGCGAATATAGTTCGAGGGTGTAATAGCTACTTACAACCGAGGTAGGTATACTACTTTACATTTTTTTTTCAGTAAAAAGTTTCGTCATTTTATAAGAAAAGAGATTGGTTAACCAAGGAGTTTGACATAGCTTGAATGGTAAAGTGAACTTTACAACGCTTTACAACGCGACACGCTTGGAGAGATGTTAGGGAGGCCTTTGCCCAGCAGTGGGACGATGTAGGCTAACAAAAAAACAAAAAAAAAAAAAAATATATATACATATTATACATATAGGAAACACCCAGAACCAGAAACAAGAATTTATGGTCAGCATAAATACTTGTTCCCGGCGGGAATCGAACCCGCAACCTTCTGCGTCGCAGTCGGGTGTTCGCCCGACGCGCCACAGAGGTCGTCGAAGTATTGAAGTGAAACTTCTTTAGCGGCGTTGAGCACTTTTTCTGTAATGGGTATAAAATCTCAAACTCGCGTCAGGACACGTGACCTGATCGAAAAAGCGTAAGACGGATGGAGAGTAGACAGCTATCCCCTCTCTACGGCGCGGCGAAAATGTATGCCTGGGCCTACTGTTTTTAATTTGGCTGTGAGTGTATTAAGACGTACATATGGTATTTTTTAACGGACGACTATTGACGGACGACAAATGTCGGACGACTATTTGTCGGACGACTATTGACGGACGACAATTTGTTGGACGACAAATGTCGGACGACTATTTGTTGGAGGACAAATGTCGGACTATTTGTCGTCCGACTATTTTTTTTTTTTCATCTAAAACTCTTTTTGCGTATGTTCTCGCGACATATGAGATTTTACACAGATATACAGTTTTCACTTCTGCCTGCACTCCCGGAGTGCGCTGTTTTTTTTTTTTTAAAGTTAGATATTTTTGAGAGTAGGACATGTACTCATATTTTCGTTTGGTCAATGACAAAGCAATGCAAAATACCATTGAGGATATTCAAAAAACTTCTTACGAACTCTGGTACAGTGAACGTACAGTCGTACACCCACCTTAGTCTCATCGTCGTGTATGTATTTACAATATAAAAGTATATAAGCATTCTATATGTTGTCTGGCACCCATATTACAAGCCTTTTTCCTAAGGGGCTCGATGGCGTCGTGTGTAAAGTCTCACAATATTTATTTTTTAAACAACAGTTCATACTTTAATGATTTCTGATAAACAATTCCTGGTAATGGCCATCGCCATAAAAGTTGTAATTTGATTTTAAAATCAAGTGATTTTATGCAATATAGAATTTTTAACTTGATCTTGCTGTCTCTACGGCATGGTCGTGGTGAGGACCATTTAATTGAATTTTAGCCCAGTGTTCATCTGGTTTTTATAAACTCCTTTAATTAGATGGACGAGGGCTATCTGAAGATGAGTTCAGTGCATCAGTGGCCACACTGCAGTCCCTAGTGAGCAGCGAGCGAGTGTCATGCGTGGAGCTGCGCCGCTGGGAGTGCGGCACCGGTCTCGTCGGACAGTACCTGCTGCGGACAGAGCTCGATCACACTGACTTTATGGAGATCAGGTAACCAAAGGCTAAGGCTATTTGAAGACGAATTCAAGTCATCAGTGGCCACTGTAATATCGTAAATATATTAAATGAAAGGTTACGACGTGTGTTCGGTTCGATGTCTGTTTAATGTCTCTTTTGGTTACTAGTTACAATACTGAGGAATGTGTAAGATGATACTACACTACACCTTCCCCCTTTCCTTAAAAAAATAAAAAAATACAATATATTATTTTTGTTTTTTACAATGAGGAAAACATATTTTGTCCTATTAATTTAAACAAACATAAGTAGGGTGTAACGAGAACATGAATCCATTTTTTTTTGTATTATTATGTATAAAATATAAAAGAAATATTTATTATCTAGCTGATTACTATGAGTGATATATCGATGCATATTTAATATTTCAATCGCAATTGCTTTAATTCTCTATGCTTTAATACAATTTTAGTTGCTTACATAAATTATTATAAAGTCACTTTTTTTTTTGTCATATCATGATCTTATACTTAATTTTTCTCCTACCTCATTCTGATTATACTATAGTCATATCACGACTATTTTGTCATAGATAGTTAACATTTTATATTTGAATAACATCAATTTATTTATTTGTTATTTTTTATTTCAATATTCTTCTGTTTTCTACTCCTCCTACTTCATTTTATCTTTTTTTTTATATATCTATTCATTCCTACTATTCCCACAGGGAAAATCTCGTTTCGTCTATGGTCGAATAAAGGAAGATTATTATACTCTTCACTCACTTTATTTAATCTTTATTTTAATTCATCGATTGTCTTTTACTCTTATTGTCAATACTAATTATTCTTTCCAACTATTCCCACGGGGAAAATCTCGTTTCGTCCATGGTCAAATAAAGGAAGATTATTCATATCAACATTTATTTACTCTTAGCGATATTCCTAATACTTGAATAGAAACTCTTGCATATTCTGTCTCTGGTAATAAAGTAATCCGAATACCTGGGTGATCAATCCAGTTATTTTGGAAAACAATACAATACAACGTATCTCTCTCAACAATTCCTTTTTGTCTACATAGAACTAAAATTCTCAGTCCATAAGTCAAGTCCGTGATTATTATAACTATGTCAAATCCGAGTTAAAATTACATTTATAACTAGATGAACTTATTTCATTTAGGTACATCATTTTAAAGTTTAAAACATAACAATGTAATTTTGATTTAAAACAAAATTTTACCTACATTAGTACCAAACATTATCTCAGTAGTCGCATGAGACTGCTAACACTGCAAATAGTTTTCATAAAGGTACTTCGTGTGGTGTCAAGTTCGATGAGTCAAGGTGCTATAAGTTATGAATCTTTGTAAAACAAACGAATGAAATATGATATCGCGTCTAATTTGTTTAAAAAAAATATAATTTCTTTCTAATGTAAAAACGGAAAATTTCTTTCTAATGTACCTACTATGTATATGAAAATTTCTTTATAATGTAGGTACCTACTATGCATCGATATTCACTTACCTAATTACTAAATGTACAAAAAAAACTATAATTATAAATCTGGCACACTGTCACACTTCCACTGTCACTGGCTGCCTGCTCCATCCTCCTGGTCCTGGTGTCGTCGGTCATCGAGCCGGGTCTATCCCTGACTCCTCCGTCAAATACAATTCTTCTTTCTTCAAATATAGGTTCTTCTAAAGTTTTCAATTTTATTTTCTTCTTAATGTGTCTTCTTCTTTCTTTACTTTAATTTCGTAAGATCTTCTTTTTTGTAATCTTCTATAATAAAACTTCTTTTTCTTCCATGTGTTTTTCTTCAGTTTCTTAATGACTTGCCAATTTTCGTTCTTCATTTTAATGTGTGCCAAATCTTCTTAAAATTATTTTAACTATCTTCTAAAAGCTTCGTCTTCATTTTTCCTTTCTTCTTACATTATTGTTTCGGTGCAGCCAGCACCACCCAGCATGCTGCTGGACAGCACTGGCAGGGTCGCCATGTAATATTGTAAATATATTAAATGAAAAGGTTATTACGTGTGTTCGGTTCGATGTCTGTTTAATGTCTCTTTTGGTTACTAGTTACAATACTGAGGAATGTGTAAGATGATACTACACTACACCACACTGCAATCGGCGTAATTTAATCATACCTGAATTACAAATACAGAAATTAACTACTTAACTGGAGGAATATAGGTTTCTTCCTCTTAGTGGGATCACCGCGGTAATCGACCACGTCTTCAAAGAGTATGAAACAGTAAGATAAACACAAAAGATCCCACTGGGTCGAAGTGTTGCTGGCTATGTCAGCGCCCGATGTAAGATACGAACTAAGTTCAGCAATCTACAAGATGGAAGTTCCTTGGAAATAATTTCTTTAAACTCTATGAAATCTGTCAAGTAACTGTCTTGTCTGCACTGTACCTCCAGGGTAGCAGTAGTGGGTAACGTGGACGCGGGCAAGTCGACCCTGCTCGGTGTGTTGACGCACGGCGAGTTGGACAACGGTCGTGGGTACGCACGGCAGCGGCTGTTCCGGCACAAGCACGAGATGGAGAGCGGCAGGACCAGCTCCGTGGGGAACGATATACTCGGATTTGATAATATGGGTGAGGATATCCTACTTCCTTTTCATCGACCACTACCAATAGACTCCTAATAAAGGGTCTATAATGTTCACCACGCATAGTAGATTTGGACTCTATATCAAAGGGTCCTTTCGAATACAACTTTAGTGTAAACCAAGGAGTGGTGAAGTTCGTTACTCGCAGTTTTTTATTATTTTTTGCTGTTGTCGTCGCGAGAATCGGTTTAGAAATGGTGTCATGTTCAATAAAATGGTGTGGGGAAAATAAAAAAACATCCAGCTACTAGAAAGATGGGATAACTTTCCATCAGTAAGTGATTTAAACTTTCATTTTGACTGTCCCAACTGCAAAAGATATCTTGGTAGAAAAAAACAGGCTCGCGTCAAGTCAAGCACAAGTCAAACAGGCAAGCACAAGTCTTTTTGCAGTAAAACCAAGAATTTTTTGCGTGTAACAAAACAAAAACTAACCAAACGGTGCGAAAATTCTATTCTATTCTATTTTATCAAAAATATTAAGCACGTGTAAGTAGTGGTGGGGTATAAACAGGGTATAAATAAAAAAATAATATCGATTCGATAAAACTTAGAACTGACATGTTTTGTATTTTACATTAATGAATTTATTTGTCAAAAAGTAAAAAAGTATTTTTACTGACTTTAAAAAGAAAGAGTTTACGACTTGCGTATATTTATTCGTCGATTACTCGAAGACAGCTTGAGGATAAGGTGGGTCCATAAATAAAATATGTAAGTCGGCTCAGTGGTTATTTATTTATATTTATTTGAAAATAATACATTCGTTGCAGTTTTTTTTTCAATAATTTTATTATACAAACATCGATAAAATCTATAGTATCGATATTTAATAATTACTTATTACCAACACTAGACGTCGGCAGTTACGCCCCCCGCTACCTCATGGTTTGGTGAACTACGTCCTAAGCGAAAACGAAGCGATGTTGTATCTATTCGGTTAAATGATCGATGTTCCTATCCTATCCTACTAATATTATAATGTGAAAGTTTGTGTGTATGTTTGTTACTCCTTCACGCAAAAACTACTAAACCGATTGCAATAAAACTCGTTAAGTTAAGCTAGACACCTGGATTAACAAGGCTACTTTTTATTTCGATATTACCCCGGGTTTGGGACTTACACTTTAAAACTGGCTTGTTTTACACGCTAAATAAAACAGTCTGAATTGACATTTAGGTCTGTGACGTCATATTTTATACTTTGCCAGCTTAACCCATGGGATGAATCGGGCTCAAAAACGGCTACAGATAGCTGTTATACATAAGCATACTCTAAGAAAAGATTTTGGAAAATTCAAAACTTACGCAGACGAACGCTATGGTAGGTAATAGGTTAAGCACGGGCGTCGGCAATATCTAGCTCACTCACCGAGATATACGCCCATTATATTCACATACAGTTCTTAAGCTTTATTTTATTTATTTATTATTTAAACTCTGTCCAGGTAACGTAGTAAACAAACCTGACCACGGCACGCTGGACTGGGTGAAGATATGCGAGAAGTCCTCGAAGGTGATCACATTCATAGACCTCGCGGGCCACGAGCGGTACCTCAAGACCACAGTGTTCGGTATGACGGGACACGCTCCGGACTTTGGTATGCTTATGGTGAGTGACCATCAAATAAATTAACTTTTTACGAATTCAACATTTTGCTAAGTCAACATGATAGGAATTGAACATTTTGCTAATTCAACATAGTGGTCCTGAAGGAATGACGGCACTAAAGTAAGCTGCGAGGGTGGGTGAAACAGCAGACGCAACTAACAGCCAAATATACCTAATATGATTTCTGATCGACGACCCAGTTGCCACAATGGTCACCATGCCGGACTGCCAAACACAAGGTTGCGGGTTCCATTCGCGCCTCAGACAAGTATTAATGCTTAGATATTTGTCTGTGGTCTGGTTGTTCCTAAGTATTATATGTATATATTTACAAAACCAAAAGTATATAAGTAGTAGGTATATCTGTTGTCTAGAACCCATAACACAAGTCAAGTTACTTAGCTTGGGGTTAGATGGCAATGTGTGGAATGTCCTGCAACATTTATTATTATTGTTTAATATATGTCCTATATCACGGGACTATGGAGCCACGGATCTTTGGAAGGCGTACGTGGAGCCGAAGCCAACATGTAGAAGCATAACAAGTTTAATGGCAAATTATGATGTGGACATCAAACCGGCGATTATCCCTGTCTGCACTATAAAATGCAGCCAAGGACAACCTCCGGTTTGAATAGAACTATTGATAATTCTTCTTCAGGAGGAAACTACTACTTGGGGTATTGTTATTATTTCTTCCACCCAGATCGGTGCGAACGCCGGCATAGTAGGCATGACGAAGGAACACCTCGGCCTGGCGCTCGCACTCTCCGTGCCAGTGTTCGTGGTCGTCACCAAGATAGACATGTGTCCCCCGAACATTCTCCAGGACAATCTGAAGCTTCTCATCAGGATCCTCAAGTCTTCGGGCTGCCGGAAGGTCCCCGTTATGGTGAAGAGTAAAGATGATGTTATAGTTAGCGCTACTAATTTCGTCTCACAAAGGTGAATATTTGTCTTGTATAATATTCATTTATCTAGTACTTGTATACGGACTTATTTCCGCAACTCGACCTCTTTACTTGGGTCGGTTTTGCGTGTGGATTTAGACTTGCCCAGCTCATAATCTACCCTATCAGCTTAATCAACCATGCCCAGAGAAAAGAACTTGTCAATATGTCAGGAGTCCACTAAACCGCGGGTTTTATCACGTTGTACACATATGTTTTTCATTAGACCGCGTCCACGCCCTTAGGAATGAAAATCGAGATATCTATCACTAGGCCAACACCGACCCTTAGAGCCTAATTACGTGGGCCCCGCGGCGGGTTCATACAAAATGATTAACCCGTCTCGGGGCCCGCCGCGTGAGATTTTGCATATATTATTTTATTATGTATTATTTATTTTTGTTTATAGTCGTGTAGGTTTGTGTATTAGTATTTTTGTAACCGTACCCGTATTAGAACATCTAAAATTAAAAATATCTACAAACCTCTTCAAGCATATGCAAATCTAGTATCAGGACTTACTAGGTAAAACAGCATGTTGCATCAAATATCTAATTAATATACAACTTTCCCAGGCTATGTCCGATATTTCAAGTATCGAACGTGACCGGCGAGAACCTGGACCTCCTCACGATGTTCCTCAACCTGCTGAAGACACGTATGCCCTCGCAGGACGACAAGCCAGCTGAGTTCCAGATAGATGATACATATTCTGTGCCCGTAAGTCTTATCAAGCTTATCAGCTTGAGTTCTGATATAACATATGACTACTTTTTAAATGTTTTCCCGACCGCACACTTACGCGAGAAAAACTAGTAGTACTTACACAGTTATATTATGTTGAAGCTCATAAAAACCAAATAATTACAGTTAAAAGTCAAATATTTTTAATTCAGTCGAAATCATTTGTTTATGATCACATTGAATCGTTTTAAAACTAAGTTAGGATCTTCGGAACACGAGAAACTTCTTGTATCACAAATCTATTCTTATAATAAAGGAAAGAACTGTATTGTACTTGGAAGCAGATTAAGAGGCGAGTCCCTAAAAACGTCATTTACTATTTTAAAAATATTGAAGAACTCCCTGCATTGTAAGACACTAAAAAGAATTCTCGATAGCTTATTATATGAGTCTACAGTTTCACTGTCAGATATTTTGAAAATAATCCATAGTTTTTGAAAAAACAATTATTAACTTTGATGAAAAACATCGAAATCGACCTTTTCTATTTTAAGTATCTGTGCTACTTCGTTGTTATATTTGAAAATATTTTTGGTTAAATTGTGAGACAAAAGTATAGAGAATGCATTCATCATTGCAGTTTTTTACTTATTGAAACCAAATAATAATAATCAATGCCGAAACATAGATATTTTTTTTGGTTAAAATCATTCCTCGCTGCCCATACATTTTAGTATGAAGCAGTAGCTCGTGACATTTCGCTTTATATTAGATGTCGCGGCGCGCAAAAGTGACAGTGTCATCTCAGTATTCAAGGTGAGAGCACGTCCATTTGTTTCCCGACATTTATTGTTTGACCTGGCATAAGGGTGGGGTGCGAGTGTTGCACACGACAACTAATTTGTAATTGTACCTATTCTTCGAGCAAGGAGTCGAAACTAGGTATAATCCGCGCACAATGAGAATAGGATGGAACCTTGTCAAAGTAAATCGAAAATGACAGTTTATAAATACATATATAAATAAATATTGCAGGACATTCCACACATCGCCATCTAGCCCCAAGCTAAGTAACTAGACTTGTGTTATGCGTGCTAGCCAACGGATATACTACATATACTGGGTTATTGGAAATTATACTAGCAAGCCGTTGAGGGCTACTTCTGTGCACCCAAACCAACAACTTTTGTTCTACGACTTTTAGAAATTCGAACTTTTTTTCGAAAATTTTGAGGTTAGGTTTACCTGAAAATCAGCTGTTCCTTACACGGAGAGGTCAGTAACCTTAAAATTTGACTTATTTTTTAAGTTTCATGTACTGTTTTTGGTCTGAATGACCTTTGTTTTATAAAATCAGCAAATACCTACCTACTTATAAAAATTTGTAAATATATACTTATAATACATAGAAATAACCAGACCACAGACAAATATTTAAGCATAAATACTTGTCTGAGGCGGGAATCGTACCTGTGTGGCAGTCCGGCATGGTGACCATTGTGCCAACTGGGTCGTCTTCAAGTAGCGTTAGCATAAAAGTTCTGAATAATGGGTAATTCGTTTTGTTGTAATTAGTTATTTTTTATTTATTCATATTTAGTGTAGCTACATATATAGTATTAGGCATTTCTACTGTATGTGAAGACTTCACGGACAAACATACATACTGACACATATACGGGTCAAACTGAGAACCGCCTTTTTTTGAAGTCTGTTAAAAATACACAAAAATGTTTCATGGTTGTAATCCTTTCAATAATAATGTTTAGGAATATTTTTTTTAGTTATTCCAATTATTATTCCCCAATGCCACTCATATGTGCTTCATGGGAATCATCATCAGAGCTTTGACTTTCTTCAGAAGTATCGCTTTCTGAAAAAAATGAAGTTGATGCAGCCAAAGTTCCCTCACCTCGGATGCGTGACACCGTGTTTTAGATATGCTTGTTGCTCGTTCGGTTATTGAAGTGAAAACTTCTTATGGCGCGTTGGGCACTTTTGTGGGTGAGCATTTTCAGCCGTTCTCGCGACAGATGAGATTTTACACAGATATACAGTTTTCACTTCTGCCTGCACTCCCGGAGTGCGCTGTTTTTTTTTGTATTTTTGAACAAACCCATAGGTTCGTCAAAAAGATCTCTTGACAATGTAATTCCCGAATTACTAGATTCGTGATCCACAGCCAACTATGTCATCATTTTCAATGCGTTAGAACAACCGACTTCGTTCCTGATCGAAATATCTATCGACTGCCAGAACTATTTGAGGTGGTTGACTATTCAAAGTTTTACCCCATTTTCCACTCATTATCACTAAATCACTAAAATAATCACACAATAATTAATTACATAAGCATTTATAATAAAACAAACCACAATTTATAACAACACAAACCACGGTCGGAATTTATTATTTGTTTATTTAATCACTTTAATAAGCACAGTCCTTATGTGCTCGTTTTATTTATAATTTTGGAGAAAACATTTTTTTAAATGAAATCGCCATTGCTCTATAGACAATCTACCACAGACAATAATATTTTTTCTTTAAATCAATGGGTCTGTTTCAAATCCGCGACACTATGACCGTGCAAATAACTAATTTATACCTAATTATTATTCAGAACTTTTTTTCTAACGCTACTTTTCTGTCATTTTCGATTTACTTTGACAAGGTTCCATCCCATTCTCATTGCGCGCGGGTTATAATGTGATATTGATTATTTATTTTAACCTAAGAAATAACTGTTTCTATATTTCATTTTAATTTTTGACATAATTATGACAGGCAAACATAGACAAAAAATTAAATACTTCATGGACTGTGGTTTTTTACCTTTCGATATAGGGCATTACAACAAACAAATAATGCCTTCACACCAAACCTCTAAAGCGTCTCGGAAATGGGATATTTGAAGAAACGTTTATCCTACGATTTTATAAAAGTTCGCGGTGCACTTTGAGACCCATACCCTTCGATAGAGGGCATTACAGCGAAAAAATTATGCCTACACAACAAACCTCAAAAGTGTCACGGAAAAGGACGCGGTGATACGTCTTGTAGAAATACTTGGTCACAATGCTTTTATTTGAATATCCCGTTTCTGAGCTGTTTTAGAGGTTTGGTGTAAAGACATTATTTTTTTATTGTAATGCCTTTTATCAATAGGTATGGGTGTCAAACTGCACAGCGGCATTTTAAATTACTATGCCGGTTGTGTCCAAAGATCTTTACATTTCGATCTCTAATTGGATATGTTTTACAAACAATTTCCGGGAAAGAAAAACTCAACTAGTATTTGACGTTCCTGCCTTTTGCAGGACTTTTTTTTTAATATTTTTTTTTGTTTTCTCTAAAGAAATTTAAATAGGAATTTATTGAGCTGTCAAAAATTAAATAAAAATATGGAAAAGGTATGATTTAGGTAGGCAGGATGTATTAAAATTGTAGCTTATTTTTATATTTTAATCCTATATATCGTAACTTATTTTTATTCAAGTTTAATAATAATGGGAAAAGTAAAAGGAAATTACTATAAATCCCAAAAAAATAAAGGAAGATTTAAGACAAACCAGTAACTATAATGTACTCATCTTTTTACCCAACTATATTGAATATTATAAAGATTGGTAGGTGTTTTGCCTGAATATTTATATAATAATATATGATGCCGATACCGACACGTTTTAACCTGTTTCTTAGTAGGGCACATAGGTACATACGAACGTTTATGTGTGAATTTTCAATATATAGAGACGGATGTAATAATTATTTCGCATAATTATTATTATAAAAATATATAAATATAAAAATTATTATAGTACAGAACATTTACTTATTGACAATTTCGTTATCAAACAAAATACCCAAAAAACGTACACTCTGACCCCACCCTTTCCCGCCAGCTACTTACTACCGGACTGCAGTTTTGCGATGTGACAAGTTAAATACTACATACATTGCGTGTTTTCTATGATATTCATAAACATCCTACAAAGACGAACGCTTGATGAATATGTAACTTGTACAAAATGTACGATGCATCGAAAGTAGATTTATTTGTTTCCAGGGTGCGTAATTTTAATACTGCGTTGCACCTGTGTGGCTAGAAAATATCAATGTGTGTGTTCTATCAGAAGTTCCCACGGTCAAGGATTACAGGCTTAAGAACAAAAAGAGTCAAGGGGGGGGACTTAGAAAAAGTAGTAGAACAAAAATGAATAGGTTTTCAAAGAATAATGACAAAACTTCAAACAAAAAATACTTTTTTGCAAAGAGGTTGAGTTCTTGAAGTTCCTAATGTGTAAGGTGTCAGATGCTGATGAAGAAATAAAAAACACGTGACCTTTATTTCTCTGTTACATATACAATTAAAAACTGCTAAACCGATTGTAATCTAGTTTTCACTATTGGCTCTATTTAGCTCTATTTTCGAGGATGGTATACTTTACGTCGTATATAATATGTAGTTCAAGGCTCTACCTACAATGAAATATATGCCCGCGACCAGAGAGAATGTAACAGTTATAGAGTGGTTATGTTCGAACTTCGCAGTACTTTAATGTGACACAAACTATGACATATACAAATCTACATTTATGCTAGAAAAAATTGAACGAAAAGAAGGTTATCTCTTTCTATAATGTCCACGACAATGGGACTTGAGCAATGTTAGAAAGAGATGTCACTATAATTAGAATGCGCGTCATCGTGCATGTCAGAAAGTACCTGAGGGGATATGGGGCAATCAGTGGACCGGTGGTTTATTTTTTCAATTAATCTGAACATTTTTCAGATTTGGGGAGGCAGAAGTTCGACATAAACCAAATTGATTGTGTAAATTAATTGTATTAGGAATAATAAAAATAATAAATAATTAGTTAAATGAAATTCAAAAGTCAAAACTTTTTTATTCTTAGCATTTATTTTTAATAAAATAATATAACAAATAAATTTTTACTCATTTAGGTACCTTATTTTAAAATAAAACTAATTGATTTTTAATTACATCGAGCACGTTTTTGAATATCTATTCGGCATCCAATCATCCTCGTATCTTTGAGTCCTAATTATTTTAACCCATTTTTGTTTCATTAAACCGTCACTAGGTAAAATGTAATCGAATATGAACAATATTAATCCCTAGGTGTACCTACCCCATTTTATCCGCGTAGTCATGCCCTATTCCGCGAGTATATCGGGATGAATAGTAGCTTATCTACTTCAACCAACATCTACAACCAATAAGTACTTACATACCAACTTTCATCGCAATCGGTTTAGTAGTTTATGCGTGTAGGAATAATATACGTACTTAGATACACACACATTTACATACCTACTCACATACGAATCTTTGCATTAATAAATAATAATAATAATGAAACAAATAATTACCAACAAATAACGACCCAGTTGGCTCATTGGTCACCCGGACTACCGGACTGCCAAACACAGGGTTGCGGGTTCGATTCCCGCTTCAAACAAGTATTTATGCTTAGATATTTGTCTGTGGTCTGGTTGTTTCTATGTTTTTTATGTATGTATTTACAAAAGAAAAGTATTTAAGCAGTATATCCGTTGTCTAAGTACCCATAACACAAGTCTAGTTACTTAGCTTGGGGCTAAATGGCGATGTGTGGATTGTCCTGCAATTTTTTTTATAAATAAATTTTGTAGATTTTTTTACCCCATTCTCCCCTAGCAAACAACTAAAATACATGTTGAAATTTTTTTTGTTGAAAAATAATTTTAAATAAATTACACTGTTAATTACGAATGAAATGATTATGTTTTTGCCTCATGTGTTTCCAGTATAATTTGTACATCTCCTGAATACGCACAAAGGCATGTTATCTCGCGAAAAACTGTGAAAATTATTAAAATGACGTCTTGTGGGTGATCATAAAGGAGTCGGGAACCCGACTGAATCAACGGTTGTCAATTACCTTCCGTTCATGTAGCCAACTTTATTTTGCAAAGACGTATCTACCTCTGGTTGACATATCTCTGCCCGCGACGCCCATATTTACACAGTTGTGTTACGTGGTACGTTATGCGTGTTACATATTGCTTGATTATCACTTTTATATTTATTTCTAATCTTGACTTTTGTAAGCATGATCACCAAACTTAGAACCCCATGAGTTTCTTGCGTCTTCTCATTGGTGGGTGCGTTCCGAGAACACATATCCTAACTTAGATTTTAAGATTCAATGTCATTTCATGCAAATGATTCCAACTGAAACAACGAATGGTCCGCGGTTTCCTCGTCATAATAAAAAGTAGCCCGTTTTACTACTTTACATCTCACTGGTTTTACTCCCAAAGATTCAATGTATCTCCAAACCAAGTTTCATTGAAATTAATCCAGTAGTTTCGGAGCCTTTTCGTCACCACCAAATAAGTCAATATAATATTTGTATAGACCAACTAACAATGTTTTCTTTTGTCGATAATATAGCTATAACATAACAATATAACATTACAGGGTGTAGGTACAGTAGTATCGGGGACTACACTGGCCGGAGTGATCCGTCTGAACGACACGTTGCTGCTCGGGCCTGACCCGATCGGTCACTTCCATCCCATCACAGTGAAGAGCATCCATCGCAAGCGCATGCCCGTGCCCGAAGTCAGGGGCGGACAGACTGCTAGCTTCGCACTCAAGAAGGTAAGAAATAAGTAGCTAAAAAACTTAGGCCGAAAAAGAAAACGTCCAAAAGCATTTTGATCAAATTTAACAAGTTCGAAGGTAGCTATTGCTTAGATAAGTTCCGAGAAGCAGCGAGGCGCCGTCGTTTGAAAAAGTAAGTTTCACAAACAAAGGTCTCACAACCTAAGTACCTACTATGTGCGCAGCGGGTCAACTTAATTCAACAAGTTCGATGGCATCTAAGCCCCAAGTAGTGGAATTCTCTAAGTTTATTAGTCTCACATACATAAGGGGTTTTCGAATAGGGACAGATCGAATATGGTAAAATGTACTAAAACAAAATGTCAATAAAATTGTTAATTTAATGGTCCATTAATGCCATTTTGTATGGAATATGACATCATCGGATTCTCCGCCGCGGCTCATGACGGTGGCATGGACACAAGAGGTCTCCGATATCTAGGCGTATTGGAAAACCCTATTAGTATGGAGTTGTTGAAGACTAATCCTAACTCTTATTCGTTCACGTTGTAGATAAAACGGTCTCAGATCCGCAAAGGCATGGTGATGGTTTCTCCATCACTGAACCCTCAAGCGTGCTGGCAGTTCGAGGGAGAGATACTTGTCTTACATCATCCTACTACTATATCCTCGAGATATCAGGCTATGGGTAAGGATATATGTTATTTTTCACTTGAAACGTCTTTAAACATTACTAATGCTTAGTAATGATATCCTACGCATACTAATGTATATGTGTGCGCAAATATACATACTAAGGTATGCGTACGCGCATAGATCGGTCAGAAGAGCCATCTGGCGCTTACTAGAGTTGCAAGGACTAAGGTACTAAGGTTTTTAAAATCAGCTTTGTTTTTTTCCCTTTAATGCCTTTTAGGGAATAAATAAAAGCTACGCATACGACGCACATTTTGAAGCAGATATAATAATTGTTCTCGTTACAGTGCACTGTGGCAGCATCCGTCAGACGGCATCTATCCTCTCAATGTCGTGCGACTGTCTGCGGACGGGAGACAAGGCACTCGTCCGGTTCCGGTTCATCAAGCATCCCGAGTACTTGAAGCGGGGACAGAGGATGGTATGATCACAACCATCTATCTATCTTCTCTTTAAATAAAAATGAATCGCCGAAATGTATGTACGCGCTTAAGTTCCGAACGACTGCTCCAAATTGGATAATTCTTTTTTGTGTCTGTTATTGACAGGACAACGTTTGTAGAAAAGACAATTTAAAACAAAACGAACGCGGGTGTAACCGCCGGGTGCAATTATAAAGTTTGTGTGTTTGTTACTCCTTCACACAAAAACTACTGGAACTGATTGCAAAGAAACTTAGTATGTACAGTCGGCTGCATAATTGCAGCCCCCGGTTGAGTTCTAATATTACTATTATTGGAATGTTTCTAATATTTTTGGTTAATAAATTGACGAGTTAGAAGACTTTAAACTTCAACTAAAGCAGGTGACTAGAATCTTGCTTGTGTTTAAAACATTCTTATAACAGCCGTTTTGGAGCTCTACGGTGGGTCTGCAATTATGCTGCCGATTGTACATAGCTGGAGTACTCAAATAACACAAGCTAGTTTTTATCCCGATATTGCTAATTGACAGAGCTGTTTGTTAATTGATAACATTTAATTTTGGAGTAGTAATGTATGTAAAAAAAATGGTTGTCTGTAAAGTCTGTTTCCGGACGATAATTTTACGTGATAACGTCATAAGAAAACATTGATGGTAACCATGGCAACGATAAAACGTTGCTATAGTTACCTTGTCAATAACATGAGGCGTTCCAGTAACGACGCGTGACGTCACACTTTTTTGAGATTGCAGGTTTTATAAAACGTTATCACGTCAAAAATGGTATTGCAATATTTTTTATGACTACCTATGATAACGTTATTTTTAATTAGTCATATTATGATGTCATCTTTTGATTGTATTATCTTTATTATTACTGCATGTATTGTTTCAGAATAAATGATACAAATAAATAGCGATAGATATTGACACTGGCCTGGCTTTGATGTAATAATATTTAGCATTCCTGTTCTAAAGCTAGTTATATATAACACAGGATTTTCCTAGTTTAGGCAAATGTATTATTTATTGTTTCATAATGTGATTTAGCTCTGTAGTATATTTTGTGAAACTTTTTTATCAATAAATTATTCTTGTAACTGTAACTAGGTGTTCCGTGAAGGTAGAACGAAGGCGGTAGGCAACGTGCTGCGGCCGGAGTTCACGGCCGCGAAGCCACCGCCGCGCGCACCTCATCCACACCACGCCAACAACACGAGGCACAACTCGCGTAACCATCATCATCAGAACAACCAGGATAATGATAAACTTGTGGTATGTATTGCTCTCAAATTAGGCGTAGGGTGCTGCATAACAGACTTTTAGAAGCGTGTCTGGTGTGTAAGCGCAAAACGGCATAACCAGCCGTATTTCTTTTCTCTGGTCAGTCAGCAAACAAAACCTTTGAGTTAGAAAGAAAATCTATAAGAAAACTGCGAATTTGGAAGACTTGATTCTCTATGCTTTGAAGAAAACTTGTTTTATTTACTGTTGCCTATATTACAGACAGAGGATGACGTGACGGCAGTGGACTCTCCGTTCGAGGTGTCAGGCGACAAGCGCGGCGCGGCAGCAGGCGGCGGAGGCGGTGGCTCGGCAGGCGGAGGCGCGCGGCGCCCGCGCCGGCGACATGCCAAGCCACCCGACCAGCCTCTACAGGCTAACTAAACACAATCACAATTTCGGGAGCTTCGCGACATCTACAACTACATTTGATTCACATATGCCTGAACATGGGACCGGGTACTAAATGTTTTGAGGTCAAGATTTTATCAGTGTTAAAATGTTTCAATGATGATGTCAGTGCAAGAATTAATGAAATGTAGTTGTAGCTGTAACACAAGTCGCGAAGTTCCCCCTCTCTCCCGCAGCTAGGGATCTAGAAATTCTAGGAAAAGTACAATTGAATTGTCACGCCTATTACAATAGTAAGTAGATTTATAATACCTCATATTTGTAACATGTACTCTACATAGTACCACTCAGAGGTTACATATTTTTGACTCTTTAAATGTTAGTCGCAGCTGTACATTAGCTGTTTTGAACTTAATGTTTATCATTCACACTTGTAAGGTCATATTTACCTTGTATGTATTGGAATTTGTAGAGGATGTTGTCCATTCTATGTGCAAGGACTGTGTCTATTGGGATATAATGTCTAAGCAGTGTATTATTCAAATTCCTAGTATTTTCATACTAATAAATGACAAAATATGTTTGTATTGAGCACACATTTGGATGTCTTATAGCAATAATGTTAGTGAGGCTAGCTGCAGAGGCCTTACCATGAGTTGTCTACACATTCAATCAAACATACCATACAGTATTTTGCCTAAAACTTAATGACTATATATGCGAGTATAGCGAGAGATAGATAGCTTAGAAACCAGTATCTGTCTGACACTTTGATAGATTTAGAACACATCTATCCTGATTCTGCTTTTATCTGTGTAAGTTTTATAAAGACTATTTGGTTCAGTTTCATCAGGAATTGATTAAAGTGGAAAACTGAACAGATCAGTTACATGAATAGATGGTGTTTGATTGTATGTGTGTGTAAATAAGTCACTGTAAGGCCTCAGTTCTCCATATCAATATTTTCAGTATTTGATATTTACCATGATTGTGATCTAAATACTAGTTTAAGTAAAGGAATATTTTTATTGATTTGATTTTTTCAAAATAAAAAAAACTAGCTCAACATTTGACTATTTTTATTTAAAACTAAGCTATGTTAGATAGTTGTGACCTATTTCTTTATTTGTTTTTTGGCTTCTTGGATTTCTTGTCTCATGTTTTGTTGGAATTTTCTTAGGAATGATATCAGTCTGTTGACCTTTTGGGGGTCGACATCTTGTAGCTTTTCCTTTCCTCTGTAGAACATGGATACAGCAAGTTGAGCAGCTCGCCGGACTGGATACGACTCTGCAATCCTCTGTACGAGATGCTCATTGCTTGCTAAATATTTGAATAAGGCGCGGAGAGGCATAATGTGAGGTTGATTATCACTTGAAGGAGGTCTCAAATGAGCACATGTTACGATACTTCTGCAGTAATTCACGTTTCAGTCTCAACTGTGTTCTAAGAATTTCAAATTGCTTCAGTTGATCTTGTTTGTTGTAGTCGATGCCGGGCAATCGCTTTATCTGAAATGTAACCGCACAAATGAGAAAATAAAATCGAATTATGTAATAAATCTCTCATATAATTGAGAAACTTAGTTTAACTACCTGTGCACGAGCGATTTCAAGCTTCTTTTGCAATTCCAACACTTTCAAACTGCACTCTTGTGACTCCCGCGCCTTAGCAGACGTATCATGATAGTCCCTCTCAACACTACAACAATATTTAAACATACGTGTTAGAGATAATGATTGTGATATGACAACGATACAAAGCAATGTCATAAATAAGTACATCTAAAAATACCTCCGTATTATTTCGTAAACAATTGGCAAAAAATCTACGTCTACGTCTTGAACTGTTAGAGGGCTATAGCTGTTTTGATCGGAATGTTCTGTGTTATTTTCCATGGGAATGGCTAATTTACTGAACTTAGCACAACACAACGTTTAAAATATCACTTGCCTAAGGTTTATTTCTGTTAAAATTGTAAATAAAAAATCTAATTCGTCCACCAAGTCCAAGAGTGATTTTTCGGAAATAGGACGGAAATAAATGAATGAACTTTGACAATGGCATAGAATAAAAAAATGACACACCGAATGAAACTTTTAAAATAAGTCCTTACCCTATTTTTGTTCTGTCATTTACGTAATCTATCGAGTATTGATCGAGTGCAAAAAAACTGACGATGAGCAAACACCTTAGAAGTATTGCTGTCAATGTCAGTCAACCAACTGTCAAAAATTAATTTTGGATTGTGGTATCGGTCGGTGTTTTTCTAAAAAACTGGATTTTTTTTCCAAAATCGTGATAATTTATACATGCAAACAAAAATAACTAGTGAATATACCTTCAGATTAAAGAAATAATATGATCTTATTGATAACCCTGTCGCTGAATAACCAGTATGGGTGAACCAAGTTCATCTGACTCTTCATTGAGAAAACTGGTACTAGCGAAAGCGAATGACCAGTGGATTTCTAGTTTACAATCCGAAAAAACTGCTAATAAAGCAACGGGGTCTACTGATTTTTCTCTGCATTATCAACAGACAGGGTCCGTGAAAACAGAAGCGTACGACGACGATGACAACGAAACCTTACAAAACAATGAACTTTTGATTGAAATCGATCCGCTCGAAGAAGACACGACTAAGAAACAGGAGACGTCCGAGGGAAGAGCTGCGCGACTGGCTAAGATGTCGGCGTACGCGGCGCAGAGGTTGGCCAACGAGAGTGCGGATCAACGCGCGCAGCGACTGAAGCGCATGTCAGAGTATGCAGCACGGAGGCTGGCGAGTGAGACCGGCGAGCAGCGCGCGCGGCGCCTAGCGCGCATGTCGGCCTACGCCGCGCGCCGCCTCGCACAGGAGTCCCCCGACAAGAGGAGGGAGCGCCTCGCTCGCATGTCGGCATATGCAGCTAAACGACACGCTATGAAGAAAAAAACGAATCGTGGAAGCAACTCTACCTCAGATTCATCCGATGATACTGTCTACTTATCTCAATTATCTAAAAACCAATAAATATTCAATGTTGGTGTAGTTTAATTGAATTGTATATTGTTGTATAATTTTCTTATGAATTTGTCTGACAGTTTTATATTTATAATAGTACATAATAAGTGTATAAATCATGCCATATCACAATAAATATTTTATTAAGAACCTTTAGTTATTTCTTTCAAGCAATTACAGGAAAATAACTCACACATTTTGAATACTTTTAATTTAATTTTTCTTAGTAATTAATACTTACTTGATACTTCTTTAAAATATAACAAGTCAAAGTTCACAATAACATAGGTACTAGGGGAGAGATTCCATGAGAAATAACTAAATAAAATGGAATGTTACATTTAATTCCGCCCTCTAGATATTTATAATAATTTACTGTGTTTGTACAAAAATTATACATTAATTTGGAAACTTATTTAAAGTGATGTAATTTTTTTTTAAATTTTATTTCTTTATAAACTTATAAGTAGGTACCTACTAAAGTTATTACAATAAACAAGTGATAATTTCTTATTATACCATACACCTAATATATATTTTTATATACATATTCCATACAACAGGAAAACACAATATACAAAGCCTACAAAAAAAAATTACACTTACATGTAAGATAAATTAGATCTCTAAAATCATTTGTTATCAGTTTTAAAATATGATTCAAAATCAATTTGATTTCAGACAAAAATCGGCGTGCCGGTTGTCCAAATCATCTTAAATCAAAATTTGATCTAACAGCTTCCAACAAAAGAATCTTAAAGGCAAAATTTATTTATGAGAACAACTTATAGATTCATGTTTAGCAACATCACTACATGGTATAAAACAAAGTCGCTTCCCGCTGTCTGTCTGTCATATAAATGCTTTGATCTTTAAAACTACGCAAAGGATTTTGATGCGGTTTTTTTAATAGATAGTGATTAAAGAGGTAGATTTTAGTATGTAAAACAAAACACGCGTACGAAGCTGCGGACAACAGCTAGTTATAAATAAAAAGATTCATTTTTGTTTTGTAATGAACCGATTTTGGTAAAACTTGGTATGAGAATACAGGATTTTATCCTTTCAGCTTATTCTCGTAGCTTAGTGAGTTACAAATATGTTACTTATTATAAATATATTATTGTTTACTACAAAAGAGTCAAATGTAGGAATATTTAAAAGGCAAATAAGGTTCCATCCATTCTGATGTATCTTTCTCAATAACAATTACAATCGTGTTTAAAATAGTGACCAAAATATTTTATAAGCCAACTTTTTTACCCTAACCATAGAGAACAAAGGTGAAGACGTTTGTCTATGACTCAACTTACAAAACTCCTAACACAAGTTTTGATAATAGTTATAGTACGTTAGCGTTTAACTAAAGACCCTGTGCATGATGATGCATTAAAATAATTTTAAATGATCTTCTCCGATATTAAAAAGAGAAAAGTGTTTTTTTAACATGATGGTAGAAAAAAATATCCTTATACTAGCTGCGCCCCGCGGTTTCACCCGCGTAAGTCCGATCTTTAAATTCTCACCGTTGAAACCTTCCCTGGACTACAACAAACATTTCAAAACCGAAATCATCTAAATCGGTTCAGCCGTTCTCGAGTTTTAGCGAGACTAAGGAACAGCAATTGATTTTTATATATAGAGATGTATATAGATTACATGGGACTTACGCGGGTGAAACCACGGGACGCTGCTAGTTTCAATATAAAATTATCTTTTATGGAAATATAGTTATTTAAACACTTAAAACAGTTATCTTATAAAATAGTTGTCTTAAACTTGCTGATTTGTCATTGAAAAATTGACAGCAGAATGTTAGTGATTTAGATGTTAACGAATAAATTGGAGATAAATATAAAGTAGGCACGCAGCCTAGGTATTTAGCAAGCGGGACGGGGCGCGCGCGCTAGTAGCTGCCTCGTGGAAGATCCGGAGCTGTACGACTCACCGGAGGAACGGACGGACGCTGTCGACAGCGGTGTACCTATAGATACATACAAATTACATTAATCAATAATAATAACTGGGTCTAATATTGAAAATAACTTGCAGCAATCTATCTTTTTATTCTTAGTATTAGTGTGTATTACTGTTGGTTTACCTAATAAATAAGTAAGCTACACTTAGTGGCCGCCAAAAAAATTGACCCACCCTTTCGTATTAATATAGAATTTATAATATTTTAGTATTAGAGAAAAGAAGAGCACACGGACAAGGAAATTAATAAAATAGGCACCTCAGATTGTTGATGATGATTAGTTTCAGAGTTAGGCTCCTTTTGACCAACTGGAGGGTGATTTTCTTGGAGGCTAGTGTATTTTAGCAAATGGTATTTATAGGTACAATTAACTGTACGATTGCTTATATCTTGTTCGAAGGACCATTGCAGTTGTGCTACGGTGCCATACGGAATAATACAACATATATAAATTGGACACAAATAAACTGGAAGGAGGAAGAAGAGTGACATAGTTAAAGCAGAGAGAGAGTGGTAAGTTCAAGTCGCGAAAACCTTATAAAATACTACGACATAGATAAAGTAAAAACTGAGCACACTACCGGGCGCCATACCGGGGAGCGAGGTGACATGATGCGGTAACGCCCAGCGACCCGGCGCAGGCGCACCCCCGGACGCGCACTCGCCGTTCGCCGTCGCCTCCTGTAACACACGGACATCACACGCTGGGATCCTTCAACTAGACAATAACATGGCAAGTCGGCCACACTCCACAACAAAAGAGATAATAGATATTTCAACTGATGTCGCCGCCCGGCTCTATTAATGCATGAGTCTGTAAATATGCCGCTTTGATTATTTTGTTCATGCACGTTTGTAATTGAACTTTCATAACCAGCTGTCTTATTTTTTGTCCTAAACGAGAAACGCGATCAGCGTAGCACAGTGCTCATTACTCTAAGTTCCGCTACGCAACGCGCTGCGATTGGCTGACCCAGTATCTCGCTAGAAGAAATAATAAGCCCCACCCACATTTGTTGTGTTTGGAGGACAGCTGCCGCGTCATTGCCACATAAACCAAAGCTGCATATTTACAGACTCACCCACACAAAGAAGCGCGGCTAGCATGAATAGCATTATCTATATTGTTGTTCCCACCTGTGCTCGACTTGCCTATGTTCTAGTGTAAGTACTTATATGCGTTCTACTATGGAATATCTTAAATGCGTGTACTTCTAAGTATCTACCTAGATAAGCGTGTGGATAAAATAGATATCTTTCTGTGAAATAAGCTACCCTATTCTTTGAGCTTACAGCGACAATGTCTACACACGAAGCAAAGCTATGTTCTAACTAAATCACTAAAACTGAATGATATAACGAGTTACAATGATGATGGTGGTGCAAATTAAACACACAACGCTGAACATAAACAACCAAAACCAACACAAAGACTGGACGAACACTAGTATTGGAACAGAGAGCCTGCTGTTAATATATTACTATATACGTTAATCAGGTGATCAATCTACAACGATAAACACACAACTTAAGGCTATTGATATGCCCGGCCTAGCTAAGTTGAAAAATTGAGACATTTAGCACGACACGATGTCTCGCGCGATTATTGTACCTAAATTCAGTATAATTATATACTCGCTGCAAACTGGGTATACATTTTTAGGGTATCGCGGCTAACTTCATAACTATAAAACAAATAAGACACTAAACGTCGCATGGTCGGAATGATATTACAGGTGTTTACCGACTATAGTTATGCGGATCCCTGCGCTTACACAAAATTCCTATTCCATGTTGTTAAGCGGGAGGGAGAGCTCAGTCTCGTTCCGTTCCTAGGCAACTGGAACTATAAGCATATCTAATTTTAAAAGCTCTCTCATTGCAACACAGTTTATAACTTTCGCAGTTGAGGACGATTCTTACATGTTTTTATTACACCTGAGAGCTCATCATTCACACGAAGACGATTCGTGTTTATTTGACGGCAGCATTGGTATTTAGTGTTGATCACGGGGCGTGTTCACGAATTGCCAATAACGGATCCCGTGTGAAATATCCGTAACTTCATTGTTGCAAAGAAATATGTTTATGAGTTATTTCATGTTTATGGTCCGGTAGTTTTCGCGCCTATTCAATGCAAAAAAAAACAAACAATTAAATCTTACCTCTTTATAATATCGTAGAAGATGACTACTTATGATCTAGTTTGCAGCAAGTCAATAATTCTACTGTAATCAAATAGTTATATTCTATGTGAATCGCGGGCTCTCTGTTACGCGTGACCTGACTTACGGTGTGTTTCTGTTTGTTCGGCAACGTGAGTATGGTGGTGTGCGTGTCCTCGGGCGTGAAATAGTCCGAGTCGGAACCGGCGCGCGACGCAGCGCCTGCTGCGATACCAAGGGGGATGTCACTATCTATATGCTTCCTGATATGTACAACCTGACCTGAGTGTCGCCAAGTCTCGAGTGAATAGGTATATACTGGGTGCTTTAAAATTATACTTTAAAACGTATCATTTCCTGATAAATATGGATGTAATAGTAATTTACACATTCTCCAAATATTAGATTACCTAATTTTGTTTGAAATTGAAGAAATTGATACTTGGAAAGAGGCCGTTTGCGAAATGGATGTTTTACCATACAATATAAATGTTTCTAGCTCCTTGAATGAAAGTCAAAGTAAAGTGGCAAAGTCATCGCAGATTTCTTGTGGACGGAAAACGGTCTCCTTGCCGTCCATAAAATCTGCCGCCCAAAGCCACCCTGATGAATCCGCCACTGGTACTACCTAACCTTTGTTCCTACATTTTAAGATTTACATATTATGATTTCGTTATGTGTATATGTAGAAGTTTAAACTAAAACAAATGTCAAATATAAAAAAATCCATTGATGATCTTTAGTCATCAGTCAGTAAAATACTTCGATTTATACGCCCGCAATTTAATTGTGTATAAAACCACATACATGCATGTATTTATGTACATGCATACTTTCTGCTGGCTTATTATTTATTCGAGCGCGGGCTTAGTCGAAACTCAAGTAACCCAATCGCGCTACGCAACGCGCCGCGATTGACTGACCGGGTTTCGCTTGAGCTCCCGCTAAAAGCAATAATAAGCCCCCATGTTCCACTTAGAATGACACAATAATGCTATAACTACATATAATTTATTACAAGAAGCATGGTCGCAGCAAATAATTTGAGCGATGAAGAGATAACTGCTGTACTACTGAAGATAAAGACTGAAACACCTAGTAAGTGAAAAAATAATAAAAACCCTGTAATAAATATGAAGTAACTGTTAAATTGGCAGGAATGTGAAGTTGCAGCGCAGACAACCGTGTTCCATTGGCCCTATAGTTTCGTAACTGCGACGCCATTCGCTGCAACTTCAACTCGTTGTTATCTTCATTGAGTTATGGACTATATTACAACAGTAATAAGGTAGTATATATAAACTCACAGCGCCTCTGGTCCGGCTCGTCGGTGTCCGTGTCGTCGATGTGTGCGAGATGCGGCGCGGCGAGGCGGAGCGCGTCGCCGCCGCTTTCCGCTTCCGCGTCCTCTTCCGGTTCCACTTCCACTCCGCTTATGGCTTCGCAGGATGCTGCGTTTTTCACTACCTACGAATAATGCCAAAAGTAAAAAATATAGGCAGTTCCAAACAAACCCAGGAACCTAATTTTGAGAATTTCCACAGTTTTAAGATCTACCTACACGATACAAAAGGCAGGCAGCGGCTAGTTAATTAACCACTATGAAATGAAGAGAAGAAATCAACCTATGAACTGATCCTATGAAAACACAGGAGCTTTGTCAATTTAAAGTAGCCTAAACAAGTCATATTTAAACATCAGTTGTTATTTCAAGGAACAATGGTCTTCTCCTTTTACTTTATGTCGGTGGCACAAGTTATATTACATTCAGGTCAGATCTTGACACTCTAGTGTTCTACCAGGTCTTTGTTATTATTGCCTGACATCAGTAGGCCTATTCTCTATCCAGTGGCTAACTCGTTGAACATCAATTTGATATGCACTTTGCAGTACATTGCTGTTTTCCTAAAATGATGGTGATTACCACGTTACGTCATAGCAGCAATGTACTGCAAAGTGCATATCAAATTGATGTCCACCGAGTTTGCAACTGGATAGAGAATAGGCCTACAGGTCATCCAACAGCTACTATAAAATAAATAAATAAATATTGCAGAACATTCCACACATCTCCATTTAGAACCAAGCTAAGCTCCACAACAGATATACTACTAATATACTTTTTTTTTCTAAATATCATTACATAGTATAAAACAAAGTTACTTCCCGCTGTCTGTCCCTATGTATGCTTAGATCTTTAAAACTATGAAACGGATTTTGATACGTATCAAAATCCGTAATTCAAGAGGAAGGTTTATATGTATAATACATGTATAATATAGCCGTGCGAAGCCGGAGCTAGTCGCTAGTATACTTATAATACATGAAACAACCAGAGCACAGACAAATATCTATGCATAAATACTTGTCTGTGGCGGGAATCGAACCCGCAACCCAGTGTTTGGCAGTCCGGCATTGTGACCATTGTGCCAACTGGGTCGTCGCGTTTTGCCTATAGGTATCTTTTTGACCGTTGTGTATAGTTTACCCCATTGTGATGAGTGAGTAGTGGCGAGAGTCTCTCAGCGTCGCTGTCGTGGTCTCCGGGCGCGCACTCCGGACTCTCGCCCTCCGCGGTCTCCAGCGGCGCCTCCTCGCATGGACATACCTCGTCGATTGGGTACTGTAGGCTCAGCGACGACTGCCAACAACAACAAACTTATTTAACTGCGCGGTTTAATTAACCTTAAAACTGGTTCCCTATTCCTTAGTCTAATGCTGCTCGGAGATTACATTCGTTTTAAAACTAAGTTAGGATGAGATGAAAGATACTCGTGAAACTTAAGAAATATCTGTAACAATATTTGTTTGAAGTTGTTTGTTATAGATTCACTAAAGTTCAAAACATAATTGTTATAGTGGTCAATTTAAGCTATTTTGGAGAGTTGGACAATGTAGAACCAGGAACTTCTACATAGGTAAATGTGAATGGCGCCATCTATGGAGCAATTCCGAACTAATTTAGAAATGAGAGCTTTCAGACACAATTTAATCTACAGATATTTGTTAAGTAGGTACCTTAGTAATGTTCTCCCCATTGATAAGCTTATGATTGGAGAGTAGTGGACTGTTGACGGCTGCCTTCTCTTCAGCTCGCTTGGCATTCTGTTCCTCGCGAGCCAGTAGCACTGACATGCGGAACTATAACACAATAAAGATTAATCAATATTTTACTAACAGTTAACAACTTATCAAACCATTTTATTTAGCCATTGGATACATTAAAAGCTTGCTGCGCCCTGCGGTTTCACTTGTGTAAGTCCCGATCCCGTAGGAATATCGGGATAAAAAGTAGCCTATATGTTAATCCAGGCCTCCAAATATCTACATCTAGTTTTATCTCAATCAGTCCAGTTGTTTTTGCGTGTAGAAGTAACAAACATAGGTACACACAAACTTTCACATTTATAAAATATTATAGTAGGGTAGTAGGATTCCCCATTGTAAGTTATTGAAAAAATCAGTACAAGTGTAAGTACATTATTATTTGACGAGTCCTTACCTCAGGCGTAATCGTAGTGTTTTTATCATCATTCCGTTTCCTGCTAGCTGTGCTGCCGATGCTGGTCGATGAGCTACGTTCCAGGTTACAGCGGTTCAGGATTTCAGCAGCCTTTATACAATACATTTTAAAAAGTTTTTAAACACATTTATACTTAAAATCAAAATCAGCTTAACTGGCCGCCCAAAGAATCGTCCCATCCCTTCGTGTTTATATATTTTACTAGCTACCCGGAAAAAGTTGTCTTGTGATATAAAAAAAATTAAGAAAAAAAATTATGTTGTCTGGTCTGAGAATCGAGACCTAACGAATATACACAAAAAAATTAATACAAATCGGTTCAGCCGTTTAAGTGGAGTTTGGCAACTAACACCGCGACACGAGAATTTTATAAATATAGAGATATTTTTTTTAACCTTGAGGACGTTTTATAGAGTATCTGCGTAGATCTGGAAGAGGATGGTTACTGTGAAGTGAGTCTCTTCTCCACCATAACCTTGCGTGGGTCTTTTTTACACATTAGTTTCTGTGTAAAATTAACTAGTTATTTACCTGCGAAGCTGTGTCGGTGTCCGGGCTGGCGATGGTTGGATGTGGGCGGGGAGCAGGCGGCGGCGCCAGCGCGGGGCCGTTCAGGGCTTCGATCAGGGACACGGGTTCGTACCCCGCCGGGATGTTCTCCATGCTACCCTGTTATGGTACAACTAAAACTTAAGTCAACCAAACTTAATGGAATTCGGCCAAGAACGCGATCAAGAAATCTATCAATCAGTGGCTGCATGCTATGCATTTGTGAATTTCGTAGTCATTTGTCGGTATTATCCGTTTTCTTAATACGCCAGCAGAGAAATAATACGTAACACAACAGCCAAATTCGATTTATACATAAGCTAAGTCCCAGCCTACGTCTTTTAAGATGTTTTTCCCTAGAGTCGTCAAAAAACACGAAGGTACTGATTTGATTGGTAAATCGAAATTGGCTTCTGAGTGGACCACCCAAAAAATGGCACATTTGAAATTAAATATAATTTTGAAACGACCACGAGAGGGCAACACAATGGACTTATGATACAAGGAAATCGTGCTGCAAGGTGAACAATTAGTAATTAGACAGGACAATAAGTAGACACACGACACACAATAAGCGAGGACGACGAAGAAAAAACCTTGGAGTAAAGAACATTCAGAAAATAATGTAAACAAAACTTCTACAAAAAATAATACCTATGTTTACAATCTATGTTTTGCCGAAAACCGATGCCAATTGAGCTGCAGTGCCAGTGATTGGTTCGATAACTCCCCCGAGCAACGCAAAAACAATCGCATCAAACAAAATGTAAGAAGCAAAACGACATCTAGAAAGAAACCCTTATTTTCTCTTTTCCCACTCTTTTTTTAGAAGTCGATCGAGATTCGTCAATCTAATGCACGCTGATTGATTGGATAGTTTAGACGCTATTTGCTGATAGGTAGATAATTTACACTGTGTGCGTTGATTGGTAAAAAATAAGACGCTGTTAGCTGATTGGTGGATAATTTAGACGCTGTTCGCTGATTGTTGGATATTATGGTCGTTTTCCTCACCTCTGGGAAGCTGTAGATAGTCCTGGACTGAGCGTTCCCTCGGCGCCTGATATACCCCGTCACCTCGGTTAACACATTTTTGTGACATTGACAGACCTTATGACAAAAGACGATATGATTCTACATAGTATCGTCTTTGACATGAACTATATAGGCTGGGGGCTCCTGAATAGATCCCTGTGGGACTACAATATGTATAAACTATTCGGCAACAACATTAAGTACTATGGAAACAAGCTTAAAGCCAAGTTAAATCCACCTATTGATAATGTCATCCTAGTTTACTTCATCTGGACTATTCATTTTTATAAAACTATTGCATTGAATTCGTGTAGCAGCTATGATTGCAATATTTTTAGAGAAAATCTGAAACTTTTTAGATTTAAATGAGCCAAGGGTGGTCCAGCCTGATTTCAAAATTTGTATGAATTCGCAGGTGTTAATAGATGAGTCATCTATTCCTGTTTTTAGTGACTGTCATATACTCACATTTAATTAGGTAAATACTTACATCAGTGGGTGTGTGCGGTGGATGCGGCGGTAACGGCGCGCCGGCAACCGGCGCGGTGCGGCGCTGCAGCGCGCGAAGTTGCAGTAGCGCGCGGAACGGGGCGCGGCATATTGGGCAGTTGTTTGCCTGGATTATATATTGATTGCTTCTTTAACCAACTTAAAAAGGGAGGATGTTCTTTATCAAGATATTTTTACTACTTTAATGTAAATGCAGCAGAGAGGCCTGCTTTGAATCTGAAGCTGGGCTCATTTAAATAACATAATAAAAGGATAACTTTTGTAACGTGATTCTAGTCATATTGAAATAAGGGACGATTTATTTAATTTAATTAAGTACAGTCCATATAAACAGTTACATAACTTTAAGTTTACTTAATTGATGCTATTATTAATTACAAGAACACCTTTGTACACAGGTTTTTTACGCAATAAATGTTTATTTATTTGTATGTGTTTGTATATCTAGTTGGTACCTGGTATCTAAGCGAGTCAGCGCAGGAGTTGCAGAGACAGAGATGTCTGCAGGGCAGTATGAGCGTGTCGCGGACGTCACACATACATATCACGCACTCCGACCCGCCATCCTCCGTCTCCGAGTCCGATGTCACCTGGAAATATACAGATATTACATTTCATAACACAAGCTTAGTTGCTTAGCTTGGGGCTAGATGGCACTGTGTTTAAATGTTCTACAATATTTATTGATAACACAGAGTCAGCTTTTGAACACCATCACAACTGCCTGATGGTAAGTGACGATACGGTCTAAGATGTAGCTCGCGTCTCTAGCAGATACCTGTTTAATCGTGACTTTAAAACAGCCTAAATTGTACACGTTAGGTAACTGATTCATTACCTCGTAGTGTAATAAAGAATGACGCAGTAAAACGCCAAGTGCGGGTGTTAGAGATTTCCACCATGAATCGGTGACGCATAACAGTTTGCCTGGTTGCCCGATCCCATTTCACATCAAAGTAAATAGGTATCTAGAAAAGCGTGCTATAACTTAGACCGCATTGCCACCTACTATATAACTTCCAGTCGCCTGCCATCCTGAGGTCCCGAAGCCGAAGAAAGCCCTACACGCTTTAGGATTGGAAAACGCAGTATTGCATTTTTAAGAAACGATAAGGGTTCTTTAAGAGGAAAGGGTACTGGGGGCTCTCTCCATAAAAACTATTACAAACATAGTCGACTGTTTTCTCCCTGGATAATGACACTAGAGCAAATATTTTTGCATAAAACTTATAACTGCCATGACCATGCCCGTATTTTTTTATTTTTTTAATCTTAATTTCTATGATAATTACTTAAATATCTGTGCTAGTGTCATTATACAGGGAGGAAACAGTCGACTACGTTTGTATGGAGAGAGCGCAGGTACCCTTTTACTTTAATCACAGTGGAACTCTAAAAAGATGATCAATGTTGTCTTTTGTCTTGTCTACTTAACTGAACAGTTTCAATTCTTTAAGATTTAGATAGAAAAACATATAGTAATAGTCTAGTTTACCTTAGTATCTAAATTCTTGTTCTCAATCCCGTAAATCTCCTGTAGCAAGTAGCAGAGTCCGTCAACGAAGAGCTTCTGTTTGAGCGCCTTCAGTACGTACGTCCCGTCCGAGTGTCGCTCTACTACAGCTATTGTCGTGTGAGATTGACGGATTTCTATTTACAAGAAAAAATATATATTTTCAGAAGTATTATTATAGTGTTACTAAATCTAGAATAGATAAAAAGCCTATATTATACTAGCAGCTCCCGTGGGAATATCAGGATAAAAAGTAGCCTGTTATTCCAAGTTAATCAATGTATCCTCATGCCAAGTTTCATCAAAATCGGTCCAGTAGTTTCAGAGCCTATTCGGTACAAACATAAAAACAAACAAAAAAATGGGGGCGTGTACTTATGTACGCGCGTGAGAACTAGTGAGAAGTTATACTTCTAGAAATTATACGTACGTCCGTCTGTCTGTCTGTCCGTCCGGCCGTCCGTTCGTCCATCTGATATTTATTTTGCGGTCTGCTTCAACCTGTTACTTTAGTATCACAGTGAGATTGAAATTTTCAGATGCGCGCGCACATCTGAAAATTTCAATCTCGCAGCTTCGACCTGTTTTACTTTTTGGGGTACAAAGCTGCAACATGTGACTTTTATGTTACAGATCTCGCAGCTTCGACCTGTTTTACTTTTTGGGGTACAAAGCTGCAACATGTGACTTTTATGTTACAGATGCGCGAGCATCTTAAAATTTATCTCTGATCATTTGTTCATAACGCGCCTAAAGAAGTATAACTTCAAATATCTTTCCTCTTTATAATATTATTGTAGATATAAGTTAGACATACCTTCTTGTCCCTCATCAACGAGACAGTAAATGGCAATAGGTATGATCTCCCTATCAGCGTTGTAGAGTAGATCCTCTTCAGGATGCTTGGAGGGGTCGAAGACGTGAGAGATCTGACAGAACTGCTGGTTAGCGCCCTTCTTGTAGTGGTACGTTTGGGAGCTCATGGCCGGGTCGCGAGGGTAGTACCTGGTGGGAAGGGAGGGGAGGTTCGGTATGATATTTTGACACAACTTAATTTAAACTTTTTAAACTCACACAATTTGTTTTCATAGTAATTTTCGCGTTATTTTCCCGGGACGCAAATAAAACCCGGGAAAATAATTACTACAGTTTAATTTGATAGCAAACAAGAAGGGTATTTAACAATTTCTGTATCCTTACTGGTTTTGTAAATACTGAATTGCAAAGACTTATTAAGGAAGAGAGGGGCAAAGCTTTGTACAGAATTTAAACATGTTACATTTTTGTCTGTCATCAATTTTTACTGAAGAATTTTACTAGAAAATATTGAAACAAAAATCATCATGTCTTTCTCAGCTTGCGTTGTGAATGACGGCATTTGTGTGGCTCACAAGCGGCTATCTTATCTTACACTGGGCGGAGGCTGACATAGCCCAGCAACACTTCGACACAGTGGGATTTTTTGTATTTACTTCTACGATAATATTTCTTACTCTTTGAAGAAGTGGTAGATTAACGAAGTTATCCCACTAAGAGGAAGTAACCTATATTCCTCCGGTTCAAAATACGCATTTCAAGGAGGCTCATACACTTAGCTGCTAAGACGTCGCACAAGAGGCTAAGTTGAGATGTCTGCACAGTTGGCAAATATAAGAACCATTAGAAGGTGCGGGAATCTACAGAAATACGTATTTTCAGAGGTATTATTACTTGTAAGGCGGTAATGCCAGATACACAAGTGCACAAATAACAAAAATATACTCACACAATCCCCGTAGGCGTAACTTCCTCCGTACAGAAGTAATGTATTGTAATAGCGCATCTCACGTCACAGTCAAACGTAAACTCAATATTATAATACGTTCCTTTGCCATTTTCAACTGTTTTCAACACACCGTCACCTATTTTATTGGAGTCTGCAAGCTTGCCGATAGGTTCGGGGCATCGGACGAAGCGTAACGATTCCTTGCGAATGTTTACAAGGCTTCTTAGTGTTTTGGTTGGCTCGTTTGACTGTGGCGGAGGGTATGGGAACTGAAAATAAAAAATATAAATAATAAATAAATAGTCCCAAGCAACTAAGCTTGGGTTATGGGGGCCAAGCAATGGATAGAATACCAATATAATTTTACTTTTGTAAATACTAAATAAACATACAGAATCATCCAGACCAAAGTCAAATATCTGTATATAAATATTTCTTTGAGGCGGGAATCGAACCCGGAACCTTCTGCGTCGCAGGGCGGGTGTTCGCTCACCGCGCCATAGAAGTCGGTAAAGTTATAAAAGATTATAATTTGATATAGAATTTTAAACTAACATGGTTATTTTGACTACTAAAGTTATTTAAAGCAATATATTTACCATGTTTTTTGTTTTTAATTTGTGGATCTCGACATTTCGGCACTGTTGCAAGCGCCATGTTCACGAGACCAAAAAAAAATTACTTTAAGTTAATAAAAAATCCGGAAACCATTGCTCAATGAAATATGTGAAGCACTATGTGAACTAGACTAAGGAAGGTTATCCTTTTTTGGTATATAAGCTACTAGCAACGCCCCACGATTTCCCCCGCGTACGTCGCGATCCCGTGGGAATATCGGGATAAAAGAACCCAATGTTGATCCTAAAGGTTCAATGCATCTTCATACCAAGTGTTATCAAAATCAGTCCAGCAATAGGTCTAAAGCTAAATAAAAATAAGTAAAAACCAAGTAGGTTGAGGGGATGCTGTTGCAGTGTTCATGAAACATGTTATCTTACATAGCTAGTGCTGAGCTCCTTGCCTTAATATTCTAACAAAGAGTTTAGATAAGCTACATTCCCTTTTATCACATCTGTTACCTGATATGGCATCTGTTACATTTGCTTTTTGCAAATAACTTCCAACTCTTCAGACCGATTTTTTCGACAATTTATATTGTCAAAAAGCTTGTTGTTATTGATGTTAGTACTTGTTCACTGGCTTATTTTCCACAAATAGACCTTTTTAGTTTGGCCCCTTTTGTGTGAGGTTTTAACTCTTCCACAAATCTTGCAGCAGAATGTGAAGGTCTCTTCCCGAGGTAACAAAGAAGAGTCTTTTGGTTTTCCTTGGGGAGTTCGGATGGCTCGAGGAGGCCTGGACGCAAATTGGCGCTCAGACGTCGAGTTGCGGAAAACAGCCAGACAACAAATACAATACAGTGTTTTTGAAGTTAATAACAATGACTTACAGGTGTCGGGCGACTGCCGAGGAAATTGAGGTCAGCGTTCTCACCAAACAGATATGCTTCAGGTTGAGGTGTATCAAATCTTTCGCCGCCCATTATGAAATGGCTTCCGAAGTAATTTCCTAGAGTAACAAATACTGATTCAATATTGCAGGACATTGCACTCAGCTCCAAGCTAAGCAACTATGCTTGTTTTATGGTGGTCAGATAACATATAGAATACCTATATATTTTTCTTTTGTGAATACATACTTAACATCCAGAACAGAAACAATTATCTGTACATAAATATTTGTCAAATAGCCAAGCAACTAGGCTTGTTTTATGGTTGCTAGCTAATGGATAGAATATTTTTTATATTTTACTTTTTTAAATAATATATAGAAACATCCAGAGCAGAAAAAGATATCTATACATAAATATTTGTGAAGTAAAAGCTTCAAAATAACTTGAACGATTTTGATAAAAGTTTTTATGTAATAATGATAAGTATTCTAACTATTTGCTTTACTTTCTCCACATTAACATAGAGTAGAATGTAAATAGTAATGTGTTTGTGTCAATTGTTTAGATTCACTATTTATAGCGGTAGAGGTAGCGTTTTATGACAAAATCTGCTAGTCGACTATTATGAATAATATTAATAAAACTATGAATTATGGCCCAAGTGTGTTTCAGGCTTGGCTGGTTTGATTATTGATATTTTGCCGTCGGTCTGACCTGTACATACAAAGTGATTTTTAGGTATTTAATGTTCAAGGCTTTATTTAAGTATCTGGTTTAATATTGATGAGGAAAATGTGTCACTTGTTTGTTTTATGCCAATAAAAAATAAGATTGTAAAAGTCTTAATAACTTCTATATGACCTTAGTTAACTGCAGAAAGTATCGTAAAGACTATAAAAACATACGTACCAGATCTAGGTGGATATTTATAAGCATGGTTCGAGACTACATCGGCCTCTTCGACTCCAGCGTTTTGGCGACTGGTTAGTGCACCCATTTTGTCTGTTTTCTTCGAACGACAGTTACTGTAAAGGAAGAACTGTAGTTCTTCAAGATGTAAACGATGAGGGACTCAACGAACAACGACTCGATTTGTTTGCTTAAAACTAATAAAATGTTTACGACGAAAATGAACGATGAGATGACAGACAGACGATGAATCTGATGACAGTGACAGTGACTATAAATAAGAATTGACAAAAAAAAAAAAGAACGCGTAGGGTTAAAGGTCGTCACAGACGTAGCTATATTTTATATTAATATACTAAAATATATCGACGGTGGAAATTTTAAATGTAGTAAGGGACATTTCGTTAAATTTCAAAGTTTATGTCGTATGATTTTAAAATGTTTCGGGTGTAAGTACTTAAACCATTCGATTAATATAGTAAATATTACAAAGAATTTTAAACTGTGAACCACTGTGACGTCATTTCCATGAAATTATATTTCAATAAAACATATTAATTTTGTTAACTAACTACATAGTAACTACATAGAATAAAACAAAGTATCTTAGATCTTTAAAACTACGCAACATTTTTTAGGGTTCCGTAGCCAAATGGCAAAAAATGGAACCCTTATAGATTCGTCATGTCTGTCTATCTGCCGTATGTCACAGGCACTTGTTTCCGAAACTATAAGAACTATACTGTTGAAACTTGGTAAGTAGATGTATTCTGTAAACCGCATTAAGATTTTTACACAAAAATAGAAAAAAAAAACAGTAAATTTTAGGGTTCCATACTTAGAACTGAAACTCAATTTTTTTTATCAAACCCATACGTAAGTGTTATCTATGGATAGGTCTTCAAAAATGATATTAAGGTTTCTCATTTCAAAATATATTTTTTCTAAACTGGATAGTTTACGCGAGAGACACTTTCAAAGTGGTAAAAAATGAGTCTGTAACTTCTAAAATAAGAGAATGATGAAACTTAAATATATGATAATTATGCATTATTACCATGCAAACTTCCACCCAAAATTGGTTTGAACGAGATTTGGTAAGTAGTTTTTTAATACGTCATAAACCGTAAACCACCATTTACCCTTCATTCATGTATTTTTATCACTAGCGCCATCTATTTTTTGCATTTGTTTTTGCGTCGAGGTTAAAAAATAATAAAAACAGAATACAGTGGTACGGAACCCAATACTACTTACGCCAATTCTTATTCAATATGAAAAAAAATATATATTTTATGTCAAATTGAACTTTTTTATTTTTGTAAGGGCCTTACAACACATAAATATACCAGATAGAAAGACTTACGACGTCTCAGAATTAAAAATGAAAAAAAAAAACCAGTCAAAATAATAACCCATAATATTATTATGGGTTATTATTTTGACTGGTTTTTTTTAGTGATATAATATATCCCATATTATGGGATGTATTATATCACTAGCGACGCTATATTGTACTTATTATACATATAAACCTTCTTCATGAATCATTCTATCTAATAAAAAAAAATGATTGTCTGTAAAGTCTGTTTCCGGACGATAATTTTACGTGATAACGTCATAAGAAAACATTGATGGTAACCATGGCAACGATAAAACGTTGCTATAGTTACCTTGTCAATAACATGAGACGTTCCAGTAACGACGCGTGACGTCACACTTTTTTGAGATTGCAGGTGTTCACCAATTTATAAAACGTTATCATGTCAAAACTGCATCAAAATCCGTTGCGTAGTTTTAAAGATCTAAGCATACATAAGGACAGACAGCGAAAAGTGACTTTGTTTTATACTATACTAGCGACCCGCCCCGCCCCGGTAGTTTTAAAGATTTAAGCAGTCAAAGGGAAATAGGGACAGAAAAAGCGACTTTGTTTTATACTATGTAGTGATAATGATAAAGTTTTTTATGTCATAATCAGATTTTTAAAACTACGCAACGGATTTTATTGCTGTTTTTTATTAAATAGAATGATCCTAGAGGAAGGTTTATATGTACAAAACATCCTTAATATAGCCGTGCGAAGCCGGGGCGGGTCGCTAGTATCCATATATTTGAAGAGATATCAAAATTTTAATAACACAGATCGATAGGGCATGAAATGTGCTATACTACGCAATATGAAGTGTACTTTCGAGAAAATGTCCCTTACGACATTTTAAAGTTCCACCGTCGATATAAAATATGTCGAGCTACATCGGTCGACATATTTTAGTGACGTCATCAAATACCTAAAATATATCAAAATATATCTTTTGATACCGTAAAATGGGGTGATACAGTTAGAACAATGGCTACCATGCCGGACTGCCAAACACAGGGTTCGATTCCCGCCTCAGACAAGTATTTCTAAATAAATAAATAAATATTGCAGGACATTCCACACATCGCCATCTAGCCCCAAGCTAAGTAACTAGACTTGTGTTATGGGTGCTAGACAACGGATATACTACTTATATACTTTTCTTTTGTAAATATATACTTAATATACATACAGACACCCAGACCACAGACAAATATCTAAGCATAAATAATTGTCTGAGGCGGGAATCGAACCCGCGACCCTGTGTTTGGCAGTCCGGCATGGTGACCATTGTGCCAACTGGGTCGTCAAATGCTTAGATATTTGTCTATGGTCTGGTTGTTTCTATGTATTATACGTATATATTTACAAAAAGAAAAGTATATTAGTAGTATTATCCGTTGTCTAGCACCCATAATACAAGTTGCTTCTTTTGCTGCTTAGCTTGGGGCTAGATGACGATGTGTGGAATGTTCGCAATATTTATTTATTTATTGGATACAAAACTAAAAATGTTTTTATACAGACCATTTTGCATTTTTAACAGACTTAAAAAAAGGAGGAGGTTCTCAGAACAGAATTACACCTCGAGAGTGCAGGAAATTGCTCAGTTTTTGCTTTCCACCAGTAGAATTGGGCTATAAAGTCCATAAACTAATAGTTACCGATAAATGGAATATCTGAAACCACCTTCTCTTTAGAAAACTCTTCCAGCGGTTACGATTACAGGTTACAATTTAAATAAAATAGTCGCTTTCGTCTCGTCGGACTGGGTTTGAATGAATGTTGATAGGAAACCCTATCCTAAATGAAGATCTGATGAGGATCTTCGGAGTGATGAACAGATCTGTACAGCGAGATTAAGCAAATTGCTTAGTTTTCCATTTTCACTAGTAGAATGGGCACATACACTAATAGGTATCGATGAATGAAGCATCTGAAAGCACCTTCTCATCACCTAACTCCTTAATGGGTTACGATTATGTACACGTTGCAATTTGAAGAAATAGTCGCTTTCGCCTCATGGAGTAGAATTTTCGGTGACAGCGGCACTAAAAATGGTTAAACCTGAACGACAGTGGCAGTAAAAATGGTTAAACCTGATCCAAAAACTAAAAAAACCTGAAAACAAAAACTAAAAAAAACCGAAAACAAAAACAAAAACGTGAAAGTGAAGTTTTTAGGTTTTATTAATGTATTTAAAATTTACTGTTATCATTGTGAAAGGAAGTGTTTTGTGCCATAACTACTTGTTAAATATTCGTTGGTTCCTTGTGACCCTGATTAATTAATAAAAATAGTAGTTTTAGTTTTTTTTTTACTTTTGGTTTTATTTGTATTTAATTGTGTAATAATGGATCTATGTGTAATCTGAATGTTATAAAAAATAGTAAATTCAGTTATTTTTTTATTTTATTGACAATAACTCCTATCTCTCTCGTCTTATAAAAATTAATAGTGATAAAACAAGAAAAAATTTTGTTCCGGAAATATCTCGTAACTAATAATAGTCGAAACTTGTAACGAAGATTTTAACACTTACATTTAAATTTAACAACCAATACTAATAATAATAAGAAAATAATGATTAATTTATTACATTTACATTGAACTTAACACATTTAATGCAGAAACTTACTTTTAGCCAAGACGAACAGGTCCCAGCACGTTCTCAGTTCAAACTGCGCGTCAAAATTTGAGAAAGGAGATATTTCTGAAAAAAGTATTTTCTAAATAAGATGGGTCGAATTTCATAAGCGTATTTTTAATACTTTTAAACGTCAGATAGTTACGAATTTTCGTCACAGGAAAGTTGCTTACATTTTTATAACAGATGGCATTAAAATCACCTTTGAGTAAAACTGGCAGTTAGGAGTTGTTGCTCGGAAGCGGTCGATATATAATCTGTGGTCAAAGTCCAAAATTACTGGTCAATTCACCCCGTTTCACGGTATTTTTATATTAATATAAAATATAGCTACGTCTGTGACGACCTTAAGGCTTCGATTAAGTGAAGTGGAAATCAGACTTTTCTTGTAAAATATAAAAAAACTCAATGTTTTAAGTAATAAGTTTAGAAGAAAGAAAGAAGATCAAGGATGAACATAAAATTTAAGAGAATTTCACGTTCGTAAACATTTCTCTGAGAATGAAGATAACATCAATAACAATTCCTTTGAATAAAAAATACTAACTTTATGTGTAGACCGTGCGAAGCCACAAGTTGCTAAAAAAGTTTGTAGACTTTGTTGTCAATTTCAAAAAGCTGTCATTTCTCTTGAAACGTCACTGTCTTTAAAACGATTCTTTTCGTTGTGGTGTCGCTTGTGAAGGTGATTACAATTTTAGAACTTGCATAAATCCGTAAAAATCTACTGTATTTTATCAGATTACATCGTGATATTGTACGGTTCTGTTCTAAAAGTGTTATTAATATAAAAATTTGGTGTATTTCAGATCACAATGGGGCGCCGGCCAGCGAGATGGTAAATATTACTTTTACACTTTACACGGCGGGTTTCCGCGTTTATTGTTCATTTTTATTCATGTAATATTGTCGTGTTTCAGTTACCGGTATTGTAAAAACAAACCGTACCCAAAATCGCGGTTCTGTCGTGGTGTGCCTGACCCGAAGATCCGTATCTTCGACTTGGGTAAGAAGAAGGCAGCAGTGGACGACTTCCCGCTATGCGTTCACCTCGTGTCCGATGAGTACGAGCAGCTGAGCTCGGAGGCGCTCGAGGCGGGCCGGATCTGCTGCAACAAGTACTTGGTCAAGAACTGCGGAAAGGATCAGTTCCACATCCGCATCAGACTGCACCCATTCCATGTCATCCGCATCAACAAAATGTTGTCGTGCGCTGGAGCTGATAGGTGAGTCAAGTCAAAGTTGTTGGTTTTGTAAAGATTCATAAAAGTAAAACTGAAGAGTCTTATCAGAATATAGGTACTCCAATTTCGAAATGCCCATGTTCCTCTAGTAATACTGACTGCAACACGATTTTACCTGTGAAATTGCAACACCATAGCCATATATTTTAATTGCAGTTTGTTTAGTATAAAATGTGTAGAGCGGTAATAAACACACTATTGATGGAACTTGGTATGAGGATACATTGAACATAGGCTATTTCTAATCAGGATATTTCCATGGGATCTCAGCTTACACAGGTAAAACTGCACGGCTCTGTGCTAGTTCTGAAATAAGTGAAGAGCCATAATACCTACAGAAGTTGATCTGAAAGCGAGTTCTATTACTGACACTTTGGTATCATTTTATGATGAAAATTCTTTGTAGTATTCATGCCTTACTAAAAAATCTATATTTTTTATAATCCATCATGAAATGTCTATAATTGATAACATTTACAAAAAAAATGCAGTATCAACATGCAAAAAGAAGATAATTTTTAATTATTTCTGTGTATTTCACAATATTTTGTAATTTCATTTTGTAATGTTATTACTTTGATAAGGAATGCAAATGACTTGTAAATGAATTACTTACATTATAATGATTTTATCCAATCATTTATTGTGATGTTATTGATTTGATAAGGATAGCTGCTGGATGACTTGACTGACTCATGAATACATGACTGACATGATAATACCACAATCAAAGATGACTTGTGTAAAAAGTTATTGGTAGATAATTGATGTTCATCTTTCCATGACTTGCTAGTTTTCAAATGAATAGCACTACATTTTAAATAACCACTTGTGGACTAATAATTGATAATATGTACATAGTTGGAAAATAGTGAGACATTAACTTGTTTACAGCCCATAAAGAAAGCCAACTAAAGATAGTTGTTTTCTTATTGCATGACAATGTTCCATCTATTAAAGATTACACTTTGATAACTTAGTTGCGGCGGCGCGGCGGCGTACTATGAGACTTCACCATACCTTATGATAAGAATCCATGGACGTGACTTTAATTGCTATATTTCAAATAATACATTGATCACATGTCACATGAATAAATCTTATTTTGTGGCATATTATTTTCTTAAAACCACTGTAACCTTATCTAGGTGAAGGATAATTTTTACACATTTGTGAATAGGCATTGAATAGGGTTTATAATATTTATGAGTAGGTAGGATAGGATAAGTAACGATTTTATGTTTTATTATCTTAATATCATGATTGATCAATAGAATTTCAAATCTAACTCAACCTTAGAAACATGATTTAATATAAAAAGAGTCCAGATAGTTAAATGATGAACTTAGAAATTAACCAACTATTTTAATGTAATTTGCAGGCTCCAGACCGGGATGCGTGGTGCCTTTGGCAAGCCCCAGGGTACAGTAGCGCGTGTGCGCATCGGACAGCCCATCGTGTCGGTGCGCTCCAGTGACCGCTGGAAGCCTCAGGTGATTGAGGCTCTCCGTCGTGCCAAGTTCAAGTTCCCCGGTCGCCAGAAGGTATGTTAAATAATATATCGACTTACTAGCTGGTCTCTATCTATATATAGGTACCAAGTTTCATTAAAATTGGATCAGTTATTGCATACAGTTAACCCATACTCGTAAACTTTTACAATTTTCTAATAGTAGTCGTAGGATATAATGTGGAGACTACCTAGTGTATGATGATTTTACCTGTGTAAATCAGGATTGATTGAGCAGTAAATAAACAAGACAAGTTCCTAAATAAAGATCAAAACTACACAAGTACAAGTTTCTGAATAAAGATAGAAAAACTTTCTCTTTAGTAGGGTTTTTCTCTCAATTTATACAAATCTCTCAGAAGGCCATCATTTTGGTGCTATAAGGACAGCACACCGAACAGGCAATGATCTTACTATTGCTTTACCTATAAATAGTATGCACCAATTTGTTCTGGTCTGAACATTGGTACATACTGTTTGTTGAGAACTGCATTTCCATTCCAAACCAAACAAACATCCAAAAATTTGTCCTTATTTTCAGATTTACGTTTCGAAGAGGTGGGGATTCACGAAGTACGACCGCGATGAGTTCGAGAAGCTCCGCGACGACGGCCGCCTCGCCAACGACGGCTGCAACGTCAAGTACAGGCCTGAGCATGGACCCCTTGACGCCTGGAGGAAGATCCAAGCTGAGGTCGCCAACTTGTAACTTTATTAAGATCAATACATTTTAAAAACATAACACCTTGTCTTTTTTTACGTATTTAATGTCAATCCATTCTTATTATAATTTTACATAATTCTTATAAATCTATTCTCATAAATGCCTGCTCTGCAGCCTTATAGTTTTCAATCCCAATTACTTACTTGTCAACAAAAGATCTAGGATCTCATGCTCTAAAACACCTATAAAATTTAAATAATCAAATTCGATTCTAATTCCCCTAGAATTACATAAAATCAAGAAACAGATAAAGCCTGCCCTGGAGGCTTTATTATGGTTATATGATTGCTACTCTGTTAACCAAAAGTTGTTGCTTCTCATATTTATTTTCGATATGAAAAAACGGCTAATTCGTGCGGGTATTATCTTTTGTTGACAAGAGTAGCAATAGCCTATCGCATTGTAATAAAAACAAGCTCTTCAAGTAACTTTAAAAAATGAATCTATAGATTTACATTTGGGCATTTTCTGTTTCTTCGTAGGTGAAGTTGATGTCCTTTTTCTTTTAGTGGTACTATTTGACTGGAATATTGAAGGTTTATGATGATGGTTGAGTTCCCTGCTCAGTTTCTGAGCTTCATGGAAATCTAAATGTTCAACCATTTTATCAACTGCAACTTTTTTCCCACACTCTGTGCATGATTGAGTCACAGTTCTATCACATATTTTTACAAGAAAACTGGTTATACTTTGAGTATTATCAGTTTTACTTGATTCGTCTGGAACCTTTTTCTTTTTACCCAATGATGGGGGAGGGTTATAATTTTCTTTTTTAGTTGTCCTCTTTACTCTGGTCTCTTTTCTAACTTTCTCTCTTTCTTCTTCTCGCAATTTCAAAGCCATATGATAATCTGAATGCATCTCAACCATATCTATTGAAATATGTTTACCACATTCAGGACATCTAAATGTATCCACTTCTACTACTGAAGGGACTGGGCCTTGTTGATCTTGTATTTTTTTATTAGGTTCAGTTGGATCTGAGTTTCGTCCTAATGAAGCTTCAGTTTTCTCTAGATTTCGTTCTAGTGTCGATTTTTTCAGTAACTGTCTAATATTAGTTATTCTGTCAAAATCTGTTGGTTCGTCTTCAAATAAAGCTATGCTTTTGTTGATCTCATTGTTAATCGTAGAGCCGGAGTATTCAGTGTCATTGCTGTCTTCTCCATGGTTAACCACTTCGCAAGTAGGCGTGGCAGGCTTGATAGCTTTGTTTGTATAAGATGAATTGGACTCAATACTCTTGTTATCAATTTCTATCTTTTTGTTGTTCAACAGTTTAGCAAAGAAAGACTCTTGCTGGTCTAAAGTAGATTCTAGTACGGCAGTAGTATTAGCTTCTTTGACAGTATTCTTATCAACTGAACTTTTCTCAGATATTTGGAAAAACTTTTGCAGAATATAGTCCTTTCCAGCGTCTTTCTTAGTATTTCTATCTTTTTTCACACAAGAAGTTTTCGACGATCCGGCGGCGAAATAGTCTTTTATATTCTTGGTTTTCTTAGCGTCTGAGTGGTCTTCGAATTTGCCAACGCTAATACCTAAAAACTTGATCGGAGCTTTAAGTTTTCTGTTAGCTTCGCCATCTGTAAAATAAAATATAGCATTTATTCGTCACGTTTCGCTGCGCTTCAGCAACCTATAACTATAATACCACAAGATTTCATATAAAGAAGTATAAACCACATCACAATAAGGCCACTAATGTTTCCAAGTATAAGAAAAACCTAAATTTAGAATTTAAAAAACCCCAGACCTTTATCCCTGGACCGATTTTGAAAGCTAAGAACACTCCCGACTAAATCACCTTTCAGACAAAATAAAAATCGGTTCACCCGTTCGGGAGCTACGATGCCACAGACACGTCAAACTTATATAACACACCGTCGTTTTTGCGTCGGGGATTTAAAATAGGACTAGGAGTTACCTTTAACTTTGACTCCTTCAGCACTTTCCATCAACAATTCCAATGCTTTACTAGAAAAGAAATCTCCACACAAGTCATCATCCATAGTAAAGTTGTAAGACCTCGAGCTACTCGTATCGCTGCCATCTTGTATTTGAACAGCGTAACTGACTACCATTTGTTTCGGTGTTCTGTTAGTTTCAAGCGCGTCTTGCTCCAACCTATCGTCGATTTCATCGCCTAGGTCTTTGAGCCATTTCCTCAAACAGTCCAAGGTTAACAGAGCAGCTTTCCCTCTAAATTGCTTGCAGCAACCAATGCTTTTTGGATTGAACCTTGCTTGTACTGGTTCTAGGTCGATACCGCGCGCTATATTATACAGCCAAGTCCTGTAAATCAAATTATTGACTATATAGCTGCGGTCGGTTTTACCCGATCCCGTGGAAACTATTTACATACTTAGTTTCATCACAATCAATTCAGTCATTTACGCGTGAAGGCGGTAAATACAAACACATAGAAACAGTCACTACTTTTGCATTTATTTTTTATGCGATGGTATTTTTTAAACGAACGAGGAAGAATGTTATAAGTTAGACTACGCGCCATCATAACTTTAAAACGAATTAAATGCAGTATTTTTAGTTTAATAAATCTAAATACGAACCCATTTTTCTCATCAAACTTATTCTGTAGTTCCTTTTCTGTGAACTTCTGTAAGTCAGCCATAGTACTGATCTTCAAACCTTCGCAAACAGTGTATCCAAACTTGCCACCCAAATGTTTCACCTTTTTCAGTGGCAGAGTTCTGTAATTGATAAAAGACAGTGAAGTAAAAAACTTCGATAAAAGAACTAAGTACTTACTTACTTAAATATAAAGTTTATAAACCATTACTCGGCAATATTACATACTTAAACACGGGTTGCAATCGTTTGATATCTTCATTACCTATTATTATCGACTAGGTACGCCTCGCGGTTATACCCGGGTTAGTATCTTTTTAAAAGTGGTATTGTTTTCCTACAAACACAGAATGCATATTACTTAGGTACTGCGAACTATAAACTTTAATTTTTTACCCCTAAAGAGTCAAATTCCCAAAAATCCTTTAGCTCTAAAACTCTAAAAAATCCCCCTTGTGAAGTTCCAGACTCGTAGCTCTTGTAATTTCAGAGATTTCTTGAGTCTTTTTCTTTTTTATATAGACTAGCTTTTGTCCGCGACTTCGTTCGCGTAAGTCGAAATTGGACCAAAGAATCACGTCGTTCCATACAAACTTTATCCCCCTTTTTCACCCCCTCAGGGGTAGAATTTCGGAAAACCGGATTGTTATCGGATGCCTACGTCATACAAAGAACACACCCTTCAAGTTTCAGGTGCGTTTTAGGCTGTGCGTTGATCCGTCAGTCAGTCAGTCAGGACAAAGCATTTTATATGTTTAAGTTAGAGAAGATAGATAATAATATTACTTGTATAGAATGTTGATGGAATGTGTAGGTAAGATCGTCTGTTTGTTCGGTTTATTCATGCCGCATACTAGCTTTGCTAAGATTTTGTTATGTGCTATACCAGCCGAACATCTGTAACCTGAAACAAATGCGATTGCAAATATAGTTGACGAATCTTCAGTTCAGTCATCAGGCTGATTGCGGGTTCGATTCCCACTATGGTGGAACATATATTTATAGAACGTTAGTACTTGAGCTACCCCCGTTTAACTTCAACTCTAGATGATGAACTCTAGATGGAACTCTCCAAACCCAAGGGTTTGGAGAGTTCCATCTAGCCCTTGGGCTAGATGGCTCTGTGTGCAATGTTTTGCAATATGTAAGATTGTCTAGCAACGCCCCGCGGTTTAATTCCGTGTCAGTAGCCTAGTTCTATAGGTTTCATCTAAATCGGTCCAGTTCTTTCAATTCAGAGTCAAACAAAAGAATAACATCTTTTCTCTATTCCCTACTAATATTATAAATACGAAAGTAACTGTCTGCCTGTAATGTTTTTACGCCTAAACTGCTGAACCCTGAGTATTATCCTGATCTCAATCTCGAACTTACACGGCATTAGCGGCGCTCCGCAGTTGCACCCGCGTACCTCGAAAGTTTGTTATTATTTTATTTATTTATTTATTTATATACTTACTATTTCTTTTATTAATTTACTTTAATAGGATTTAATTTATTATATTATCCTGTACTAATGTGTATGTGTTTATGTATATGTATCTATAAAAAATCATAAATTAATATATGTCTTACTTTATCTATAATCTGTGTATATTTATGATGCGTGAGGTTGGACGGACGGGGATATGCAGCGGTGCCTTCTGCATCGTTGCCCTGGGCCTGGCCGGAAGACCAGCGCTGTAGCCTGGCGTTATGCTTGCTGCAGCATTTCAGCTGAGGTCGGTCCATTTAGGACAGCACACGGCATCCCAGACTTTTCATTATTGTGTGCCTATTATTAAAATATATCGATTGTTTTCTAATTCTGTCTGTTCTATTTTAATTTGTTTTATTTTATTTTTTGTTTTGTTATTATGTATATGTCGGCGAATAGTCAGACATCAGAAGTAAAAGCCGAGTTTGATCAAATATTATTAATAAGACAATTTTAGAATCAGAAGCCAAACCTACTAAATGAAGGAAGCGGGTAACGGGTAACAAATAACGGGTAGCCAGATAAAACGGTTCCCACATGAACCACAGACGTGGACGGTGAAGCGAACCACATTTCACCTTTTATTATTAACAAATAAATAATTTAGAAATCAATTAATAATTAATCAGAATAACACTTGAATAAAGGAAGTGACGAGAGCAGCGACAGTCAGTCACAACAGGCAACGATCCGTAAAGGTCCGTTCGCCAGGACGCAATCATGAGAAATGCGTGCCGGTCCAACGTTGCAGCTCGTTTTATAGCAATTCCGAAGTGGGGAGACTCGCCACGCCCTTGCCCCTCCTTTAGGCGTTAACGCTTGAAAAACGTACTAGTAACGCCATCTGTTGGTTGCCTGTCGTAACTGTCTACCGCAAACTCATATTGGTGCTGCCGCCGTCACGGCCATTCTGACAAGTCGCTCGTCCTCGAGCGTCTAATTTCTCTTATCTGAAATAAGCAAACACAATTGAATTACTTGATCTAGACTAGATCGTAGTTCATAAAAGCTAGATCTCTATAGCTTATGACAACACAAAATGATTATTATTATTACTGAGTTCTGGTCTCAATCACATCCTTTCTAATAGGAAGTATCCCTTCAGTTAGACTATTGATAGTCTAGCTCATTACTAAACGGTGATCCCTTCATCCTAACTACTGCTGGTCTAGATCATCGCTGAACAATGACCCCTACAGCCTAACTACTGCTGGTCTAGATCGTCTCCCACTTTAAGGGAAAGATCCCTACAGCACAACCACTGCTGGTCTAGATCGTCTCCCACTTTAAGGGAAAGATCCTTACAGCACAACCACTGCTTCTTTTTTTTTTTCATTAAATAATTCGCTGGTCCGGTAGTAAAAACCCTTCAGCTGACTACTACTTCATCCCTTCAGTCTGAACACTGGACCGGATTGTGCTAGACCGGAATGACATCCCTTTAGCTGACTGTGCTAGACCGGATTGACATCCCTTTAGCTGACTGTGCTAGACCGGATTGACATCCCTTTAGCTGACTGCTAGACCGGATTGACATCCCTTTAGCTGACTAGACCGGACATTAATGTCCCTGTAGCCAAACATGCTAGACCGGATAATAATCCCTTTAGCTGAGTCATTGGACCGGATTTTCCCTTCAATGACTCTCTCATTTTACTTTTTTTTTCCTCTTTTTTTTTTACACTCTTTTTTTTTACCTTTTTTTTTTTTACTTATTCTTTTTCCTTTTTTTTTTCTTTACTTTTTTTTTACTTATTCTCTTTTTTTTTACTCTTAATTTTTTTTTTCTTTACACTTTTTTTTACACTTTTTTTTTACTGTTTTTTTTATTAATTTGGTCAGCTTGGTGTACAACAACACCGGTTACGACATTAAAGGAAAGTTCAGCTTCAGTATCACCGACCCTGTCTGCACTAACATTATTACGACCAGTATGTTACTGAGGTTTGCATCCGCCGTCACGGTCCCATCGTCCTCGTCACCTTCATCGCTACAATTTTTTTTTGGGAAATCTTAAGATAAGTCTCACCAGATACTTTTCGCAGATTTTCGTGCTCGTATTTACAGATTCCATAGCGCTACTTGTTTGTTCCATTCATACCAATGACTATCCAAAACGGTGACATTTCCAAAATGTCCTTTTATTCCAAACACCCGTAGACCCCGCAGCTCTAGTTTGTAGCCATGATGAGGCACCCGTGGGCCCCACAACGACCGTCCGTAGCGGTAAACACCCGCAGCACGCGTGCACCATAGCAAAAACTGAGAACATAATTGAAAAGCATTAGTAATATCACTGGCTGTTACGCATTTAGAGAACATGTAAACCGGGGAAATAGCCACCACGCGTACAGAGTACACGTGATATCCGCCGCTATACGTACTGTGTACGCTAAGCGTACCCCCTCAAGGTAATGGCTAAAATACTGAAGGGCTCTGACGACAGCAAGAATCGAACCTGCTTGACAAAACTCAATTTTTCACGACTCGGCCTAACCTGATTTTCACTAGTCCCCTATTCAATCTCAGTCACTAAGAATGAACACTTTTTCAAGTTGAGTTAAGTAGTATAAGGCCCTGATACCTTCAACATTCTTATATCTGGTTTGTACGTACAGCTACAATGTGCTAAAGATAACGAGATGAGGGATATAGTTGAACCGCTATCGATCAAAGTAGTTATATCCTGAACAATGGCTACTCACTATTGGTGGAAGTTACTAAAACGTAATAAAAATTAACAGTTTTTTTTTTGTTCACCGCTTCATATCTTTCCTCGGCAAAAGAAGTTTCGTCTTTATGGCCCAGCCTGTCACAGAACGAACAAGGTTCAGACCTCGTCGGCACAAAAACAAGCTTGGAAGTCGTGGCACTCCACGCATCCATGAACTACTCGATCCCTGATCGATTCAAGGTCCCTTAGTCCACGAAGTCTGCCCATGTCCCAACTTACCACACGAAAAACTCTTGACGCCACTATCACACGAAAAACACTTGACATACGAAAAACATTTGACGTCACTACCACCACGCTTTCGCGATACATCCGCAACTTGTTCACCCGATGCAATATTCCTCAAAGCACTAACCGGTTTAACATAGATCGAGATACATTTGACCAAACTGATTGGCAAAAGTCCCTACACTCTACGTAGACAAAGAAATGAACGACGCGCGCAATCCGCATACGTAGGGCATCTATCGGAATTCGCACTAATAACAACAGCGAAAACACACACGATATCTTACTCCAGGTACGATCACTCGATACCTACTCATTAAACCACCCTTTTAGCGATCACCGATACGCGAAAAACACTCTTAATTGCTCCAACTATTGAACACCTTTGCACGATCTACCTCCGTACACCAATCGTTAATATTGTGTAGATCGGGATTGAAATTCAAAATATAAAAGTGTTGGTTCGACCTACCCGCATAATTTAATCGAACGAATATCGTCAACAATACAGTCGGTGACCGGGGAATATTCCAGAGTCGATGGGGCGTTTCCCTACGCGTTCTGAATCTCGTGGTAGACAATTTCTATCAATCTAGACGGAGACCGCAACTGCTGACTACAATCACAAGTCGACGACCGGTTTCACGACCGCGACGCTGTACGCTTACCGGGACACTAACCCATACGTTCGCTTCGACGGCGATTAACGATGCACGCTACGCGATTCGTTGATCGCAACGCACTGCGGCTTAGCTACGACGTTGTTCGCTGATGCTTCGATGACGACTTATTACAACTGACATCTTCCGGCAATAATACTGCACGATAACTTAAACACACTGAAACGGATGAAGCCTTAGATTCTTCCTCCAACGTCCTCTTGCGAACCATCGCTGCCTTAATCTCAAGCTTGTAATTTAATGAGTTTCGATTGTTCGCGATATCCACTGTCAGGCCGGTCGCGGCTATTCACCACAACACAATTTACCAAAATCAACGTAAGTATTGCTGTACACACTCCTGAACACAAATTCACCACACCACACGGAACAATCACTAAAACTTACTGAAAACAGAATCTCTAGCCAAATTTAAGGAGTAGTAGTAGACTAGAGCTGTTGTATAAAGAACTAGCAAGTTCGCATGATCCTTTCCACTTGTTCATCAGTTCTGCCAGCACCTGCATCTATTAGGTGAAGCTGAATGCTATCTCTACTAAAATCCTCTATTTCACTTCAACACGTTTAGGTTTACGTATCTCCTGCAGACCATAAAACTACACTTCCTAATATTGAAAGAAAATCCATGGCAGATAAAATTCTCGACAATTTGTCCAAACGCTCGAGTCTCACCTCCACGGTATCTGACTACGAAATCGAAAGCACGTCGGCTAAAAACGGAAGTAACCGATCCTTATTGATTCCTACGAAACGTTATTTCGACCCAGTAAGACACTGTATTCAAGGCAATCATCCGGAAGGACGTAAAAAGTCATTAAAAGCGAAATCTTCTAGACCCTGGTATCACAAGTTATCTGCTCCGCGCCATTAACTGTTCCAGTCATATTCACCAGGTCAAACGATCCTTCACTACTAAACAGATTGGAAATACCTTTTCCAATTAGGCTACATTCAGAACCTGAAAAAAAGTCAAAAGCAAAAGAAAAGGTCCACCATCACACAGATATTGACAGCCCTGCAGCACACGTTGACCCCTCTCTTAACCAACGCTGCTGATTCATGACAACAATTCCCGCCGGGCTGGCGGAGACCACGTGACCAGACGCACTGCAGATTCAGCAGGCACCTTGAACCAGTGCCTCTCTAGTATCAACCTGGAACTGGAGAATCTGATTGAAAATGATCCTGCACCAGCATCGGTCGAGAAAACCGCGCCTTCAAAAGTTCTCCCATTTGTAGGCCATCCAAACTGCTCCGAGTGAACCTGCAAGTAAAGTAACTGCACGTCCCTTAAGACTGTGGGTCAAGGTCACGACCAAGTCAATTTCTTTCAGCTGCTGCCTCGCTACAACTGTTCCAGACAGGCGACACCAGCCTTCCATGGCCGAATCCGGGTTATCAGGGTCAAAAGAAACCAAGAACATGGAACTTGGCGTACCAAGTCAGGCCACCAATCTTTCGACCAATTTAGAGAACACAAACCCTTAACATTGAAATTTTAATTTACATGATCACTGCAGCTGAATCTCCAGAAGTGGGCTGATGATCAGATCCCACTTCTGATGTCGGCGAATAGTCAGACATCAGAAGTAAAAGCCGAGTTTGATCAAATATTATTAATAAGACAATTTTAGAATCAGAAGCCAAACCTACTAAATGAAGGAAGCGGGTAACGGGTAACAAATAACGGGTAGCCAGATAAAACGGTTCCCACATGAACCACAGACGTGGACGGTGAAGCGAACCACATTTCACCTTTTATTATTAACAAATAAATAATTTAGAAATCAATTAATAATTAATCAGAATAACACTTGAATAAAGGAAGTGACGAGAGCAGCGACAGTCAGTCACAACAGGCAACGATCCGTAAAGGTCCGTTCGCCAGGACGCAATCATGAGAAATGCGTGCCGGTCCAACGTTGCAGCTCGTTTTATAGCAATTCCGAAGTGGGGAGACTCGCCACGCCCTTGCCCCTCCTTTAGGCGTTAACGCTTGAAAAACGTACTAGTAACGCCATCTGTTGGTTGCCTGTCGTAACTGTCTACCGCAAACTCATATTGGTGCTGCCGCCGTCATATACCTATTTTATATTTGTTTTTTTGTCCGTGTGCTTTTCTAATAAATGTCTATTCTATTCTACCTCCGATCTCGTGGCAATATCGGGATAAAAAGTAGCCTATGTTATTCCCAATGAATCAATGTATCCTCATACCAAGTTTCATCAAAATCGGTCCAGTAGTTTCAGCCCCTATTCGTTACAAACATAATATAAATATAATTTTAGTATAGATATAGCTATAGATAGCTATAGATATAGCTCCTGTAAGCGCGCGGGGATCCCCCCGCGCGCTTACAGGAGTCAATACGCTCTCGTGAACTTAATTCGCAAAACAGTGGAAAAATTGTGTTTTTCGTACTTGTGACGTTCTAAAAGTGTGAATTAGTGCACAATGTGACTGTGAAGATGTTATCTCGATCCAGTTTTACGGTTTTCAGCCGTAAAATTACATTGAAAACTTAGAAATCAAACCCAGTGAAAATTTAACTACCCTCACTTTTTTTTTTTTTTTTTTTTTATATATTTGACTATCAAACAGTGACGTGACGCTTGACAGTTATCAGTGTTGCCAGTGTTTTAAACCCAAAAACTACAAAAAAAATATATTACCAGTTCACAAAATTGTCCCCAAATTTAGGGAAAATGACGGGGGAGTCCTCCTCAGCACCCGCAACCCAATCTACATCAAATGAAACGACCCAAAAAAAGACCCAAACAAAACTAACTCAACAAATATTTCACCCCAGCCTATTCAATATGGCTAATAATAGTCAGAAAACAACAAATTCAGATACTGAATCAACAGAACCCCAACACCAGCCGTGGCAAAAAGTGCCGACGCCTTCTGCAAAAAAACGCAAGAGAAACCAAGAATCTGTTTCACCCCAACACACTCCAACAAGAAATTCATTTGACGTATTATCTACGGATATCACCGGAGATGAAAATACTGAAAAGAAAACTAATAGACCTCCGCCCCTGGTTCTTTATGGTATTCAAGATATTACAAAATTACAGGAGACAATAGGTGCTGCCCTCACACCAAAAGAGTTCACGATTAAAATAGTCACCAAAGATCAACTGAGAGTGAGTTGTGCGGCAGTGGATTCATATAGAAAACTTATGACATTGGTCCGAGAAAAAAACCTAATTGGTCACACCTTTACCATAAAAGAGGAAAGATGCATGCGAATTGTTATCAAAAACCTACACCACACCACCCCACTAAGTGCCATTGTTGAGGAAATTGAAAAATCTGGCAACAAAGTCAGAGGACAGATAATTAACGCCAAAATAGGACCAGAGAAGAGACCCTCGTCCACATTTTTTGTTAATATTGAACCCGGTCCTAACAACAGGGAAGCAAAGAATATTCGATATATTTACAACACATCTGTCACTATCGAGGATCCTAGAAAACGGACCCATATCGTACAATGTACACGTTGCCAACAATATGGTCACACAAAAAACAACTGCTTAAGACCTTACAGGTGTGTGAAGTGCGCTGAATCCCACAGGACCTCAGAGTGCACCAAAATAGACCGCAGCACCCCAGCTAAATGCGCGCTCTGTCAGGGCAGCCACCCCGCTAACTTCAAAGGATGTGAGGTATATCAAGAAATTCTAAACCGAAAAAAAAACAATATTAAGTATCCGTCCTACAATAATCACACGCAACAACAGCGCCATCAAAGTCAAGAATTGACTAAACAGTACCGACGTGATCAAGGGTCTCACGAGTCAAATCAAGAAGCAATAGTACAACCATTGCATGACTGTCAAACCCAAGGAGTGACTCAAACTCTGGAGGCAGTACCTGCTGCACAAGAAAAGATAGCACCCCCCCAACAGCAAATGCTGAACATCACTCAGCAGGAATCACAACACCCAAGACATGTGGTACTACAAACATCGTGGCCACCACTAAAAACAAAAGGCCGAAGACAACAGCAGTCAACTAGTATGGAGAACCCTGCACCTCATAATCAACAAACAAAGCATGTGTCTTATGCTTCTGCCACCAAACCACTAACACAACAATCAACAGATACTGTACCAGCACAGACTCTACATAATCTACTAACAAAACAAACAGAAAAAATTGATTTTCTACTACAACAAATAAGCTCATTAATGAGACTTATAGAAATTCTGGTACAAAAGTCTTTCAACTAAATTGCCTTAGGATAGTCAGCTGGAACATCGATGGCTTGTCTTCAAAAAAACATGAACTAGAGACATTAATAAGACTACACGAGTGGGACATCATACTGATATCTGAAACACACCTGTCTGATAGAGATAATATTAAGATACGTAATTTTAATATTTACAATTCCAACCATCCCGATGGAACATCACATGCTGGCGCGGCTGTCATTGTTAGGTCTTCAATAAAACATCATCTACACAGCATCTACCGGACCAAAGATATACAAGCTGCAACCATTACCGTTGAAGACAGAAATGGATCATTTAATGTCTCCGCCGTCTACTGCCCACCCAGGGGTAAAATTAAAGCTAATCAGTTTAATGATTTCCTCCTAACCTTAGAAAATCGCTTCATAGCTGGAGGCGATTGGAATGCTAAGCATGTGCACTGGGGCTCCAGAATAATCACCACTAGAGGTAGAGAACTAAAAGTAAGCGTAGATCAACTTCGTTTAAACTATTTCTCGCCAAAAGAACCCACCCATTGGCCAAGAGATAAAAAAAAGAAACCAGACATCATAGACTTCTTTGTGCACAAGGGGTTAGCTAAATTCTCCTTCACTATCAACATCTGTCTGGATGGTTCATCAGACCACGATCCAGTTATCCTTGAAATGAGTAATAACATTCGGATAAAAGACAAATCAATTCCGTTGTATAACAGGCACACTGACTGGGACTGCTTTCAAGATCTAGTTGAAGAAACTCTTAATTTGAAAATCCCGCTCAAGAACCCAGACGATGTAGATAATGCCACATTATATTTTACCAATACAATCCAAGAAGCCTGCTGGAAATGTACTCCTGTAAGGTCAGACGGTCTGCTAAGACACAAAAACGTGCCCTGGGAGATACGTAGAAAAATAAAAGAGAAACGCAGACTTCGGCGTGTGTGGCATACGAGCAGATGTGCCAGTGACAAAACTGCCTTGAATAAGGCTATCTCTGAACTAAAAGGCATGCTGCAGCAAGCTAAAGACGCAGAAATTCAAAGCCATATTGAGTCACTGACTGCTACAAAAGAAACTAATTACTCACTTTGGAAAGCTATAAAAAAGGACTACAAACCAAATAGAATGAAGCCGCCTCTAAAGTTACCTAATAATAATTGGGCAAAATCAGCTAGAGAAAAAAATCAAACATTTGCACTACATCTCGAAAAAGTATTCCAGCCAAATGACTCCTATACTGATAGTGACGATATCGTGGAAACATTAAACCAAGACCTTCAGTTGGACTTTCCTCTCAAGCTGGTAACTCCACGGGAGATACAAAATGAAATAAAACAACTCGGAACCAAGAAGACACCGGGCTTCGACCTAATAACAAAAGAAGTGCTTCAAAATCTTCCCAGAAAGGGTCTCGTTTACCTTACAATACTGTTCAATAGTATACTCAGGGTTCAACACTATCCAGCACTATGGAAGGTTTCACAAATTATAATGATACACAAGGAGGGAAAACCAGATCATGAAGTTACATCCTACCGACCTATCAGCCTACTTCCAGTAGTATCGAAATTGTTTGAGAGAGTGTTGTTAAAGAGAATGATTCCTGTGCTGGCAAAACGAAACATTGTCCCTAACCACCAATTCGGTTTTCGACGGAAACATGGTACAACTGAACAGATACATAGAGTGTACAACACAATAAGAAATGCTCTCGAAAACAGGGAATACTGCGCAGCTGCATTCCTGGATATACAGCAAGCGTTTGATAAAGTGTGGCATGATGGCCTACTCTACAAAATAAAAAAGCTTCTCCCGCATCCATTCTATCTCATCTTGGAATCATACCTCAAGGGAAGGATATTTCAAATCAAAGATGACGAAGAAACTTCTGAATTCCATCCTATATCAGCTGGAGTGCCCCAGGGATCTGTTTTGGGACCTGTTCTCTATACAATATTTACTGCTGACCTTCCCACACGCCAGGATACAACAATAGCGACGTACGCTGATGATACAGCAATATTAGCAACAAACAAGGACCACAACAGAGCATCAGAGATTCTACAAGCCACTTTAAACGAAGTCTATGATTGGCTAAAACAGTGGCGCATAATAGCCAGTGTCTCGAAATCGGTGCAGGTTACATTTACCCTTAAAAAAGGTGACTGTCCTACTGTAAAACTAGGTGACCACCCGTTACCTCATAGTGAGTCTGTTAAATATCTAGGCATGCATCTGGATCGCGGCTTGACATGGAGAAAGCATCTCGAAGCTAAAAGAGATCAGTTAAATTTAAAATTCAGAGGGCTCTACTGGCTGCTAGACAGAAACTCCAAATTATCAATAGATAACAAGCTGCTTGTATACAAGAGTATGTTGAAACCGATTTGGACCTACGGTATTGAACTATGGGGATCGGCTTGCACATCTAATATAAACATCATACAACGCTGCCAGAGCGGTATCTTAAAAACTATCAGCAATGCCCCATGGTTTATACGAAACACAGAACTCTACAGTATTCTCAAACTTCATACTGTACAAGAAGAAATAAAAAAATATGCTAAACTGTACAGAGAGAGACTAAATAGTCACCCAAACTTACTGGCAAGCCAACTAGTCGAGCCTAAGATTAAAAAAAGGCTTAAGAGAAAGCACATCATGCAACTGGCTGACATTTAAATGAAGAGGGTCTTCTTTAGTGAAGGGAGAACACTCTGCCCGTCATTTCCCTACACAACATCTGATCATAGTCGAAAGACTGATAGCAGATATTATTTAAAAAAAAAAAAAAAAAAAAAAAAGTATAGATATAGTAGCTTACCAGTTTCATCGTAAACCGCAGCCCTAACTTCGCTAACAATAAGAGCTCCGACCAGCAGCCTCTGAGCGTGTTCGTAGTCAAAGTCTATGGAATCGGAGCCACATGAATGTACATCAGCTACGAACTGTTCCACGTTGTCGTAACCGAGGGCGTACGTGTTCGGGATCATGGGAGACGTTATTGAGTTTACGGCTAGCGTTTTTAGTCTTTCTTGGACCTGTAATGAAGAAACATTGGGTTATTCTACAAATCCCCATTGAAAATGCCCATTAATGAGAATTTGTGAACTTTTGTATTTTTAGAAGACTTTTATGTAGTAAGCAAGTTTTTAACAAATAGGCTCTGAAACTGCTGGAGTAATTGATGTATCTTGGTATGAATATTGAATCATTGGGAGTAACAAAGGCTACTTTTTAACCGACTTCAAAAAAAGGGGGAGGTTCTCAATTCGGTTGTATGTATGTTTTTTTTATGGTGGTTCCCGCATATCTTCTTTGTTTATCAACCGATTTTGATGAATCTTTTTTTTTATTTTAATATTTTCACGGGTTCGGGACTTAAGCAGGCGAAACTGAATACCAATGGACTTTAGTGCGTAAATTTCGTGTGCACTTATTGCCATTGCTGTTCTGGTGAAGAAAAACATCGTGATAAAACCCGCGGCTAAGTTGTCTCCAGACATATGACAAGTTCTTTTCTCTGGACAGGTTGACTAAGCTGAGAAGGCAGTAGGTACAGGAGCTGGCCAGGCCTACTGCCATCCCCACGCAAAAAGGACCTCAATAAAGAGGTCTAGTGGCGAAAAACAGCCCATTTACAAGTACAAGTAGTACTTGATAACTAGATTAAGTTAGGAGCCTTAGAACTTAGCCGTAGTTGTTAGTGAAGTTGAACTCCTTAGGCCACGCCAACTTTACAAGAAGAAGAATAAGATTGGTACGTACAGTTTCAGTAATATCCAGATAAGCTTCATCAATGGAAGCCCTCTCTAACAGAGGAGTGAACCTCTGCAATACTCTCGCTACATCTTTACCAGCTTCTCTGTACCTAAAAACAATTTAAAATAGATAGATAAAACGGTCTATTGCACACACAAGTTATAAAATATATTAATCCTTATAATATTATATGCCCGAATGTTTGATTATTTGTTTTTCCCCTCTTAACAGTTAAACCACTGGATAAAAATCAGCATAGTGGTTGTTCAGAAGATGGAAAAGATAAAAATAACATGACATAAGATTAAAATTAAACTTTATTTAATTATACTAATTACTCAGAGAATATTTTTGTTGTGGGACCAATTCTGTGCCCTACATCAATTAATGAATTAGGATTCAATCATTTCAATGAGTTTTTGTTGTTGAGAAAATACTACTGATCTAATTTAGATGTTTAGTTAATCACAGTTTGTTTCATGTTTCATGAGTAAATGGCTGAATCTCTGGAATAAAATATAGCTTACCTACCTACCTCATAGTCCTGCAAACAGTAGCATGACTAAGTATGTTGCTTATAAGAACTACAACATACATATAGCTAGCCAGTAGGTTTATAGTTCCTGAAAAGTAATGTCTTGTATCGTTTTAAGAAAAAGAGATATGTTTAGGTTACGAACTTGGTGATATCAGCTTTCCCTCTAGAACAGGGTACCGACGGCAGCTGGATTTCAGGACACTTCTCCTTGGCCTCATCTCCTCTCATGTGGCGAGTGACACCCATTGCTCGCGCCACATAGTTTACGGCTATTATCCTGGATAAAAGATTACTTGATTTATGTACCTTCTTCAGTAAAGCACTAAATCTGTATCTACATGGTATTTATAAAGAGATTTGATTGTTTGTTTGTTTGCATTGAATAGGCTCCGAAACTACTGGACCAATTTAGATGAAACTTGGTATGAGGATATATTGCTTCATTGAGTGTGTTATAGGCTACTTTTTATACCAATATTCCCACGGGATCGCGAGTTACGCGGGTGAAACTGCAGAGCGTTGCTAGTATCACTACATAGTATAAAATAAAGTCACTTTTCGCCGTCCCTATTTCCCTTTGTATGCTTAGATCTTTAATTAAAACTACGCAACGGATTTTGATGCGGTTTTTTTTATAATATATAAAACAAAGTTGTGATATACCATTTATAATTCAAGGACGGGTAGACCAATTCCTATGAAACTTGTTATGTAAATAACTGGAAACCTGGAATAACATTACAGGCCACTATTTATCCGAATTTTCACACTGGATCGCAACTACGCGATTGAAACCTCGGGGCGCTGTTAGATAAAGATAATTTAGTTATACTTACTTACTCTTGGAGTCATTTTTTAACGTAGGTAGGTACTTATCGTGCGTACAAAACAAGTTTATGAATGAAATGAGTTATCTTTGTTTGAGATAAGATAGGAGGTTATGTTGCTAACTGGATTCTAACTAATTTATAAACTTCAATATGGTTGCTGAATCACTCTTACCCGCCTCCTTTCCAAGGATTATATTGAACAACAGCGATAGGTTTCCCTTTCAGCTCAGGGTTTAGTTTCTCCTCCACTTGACAATAAAAACAATCCATGTCGATCAACACCACAACTCTGTTTTCGCACTCCATTTTCTAAGTTGTCAGGTTTTCATTTTATTAAAACTCGTCGAACTATTGGTAAAATTATAGATTTCTTTCAGAAAATACAACAAAAGCAAGAAAATGTATTGCCTGCGCGCGCCGCCGCGTAGCGAAGGTAGACCACAGACATAAATCAAAAAGCGCCAAACAAAAACAGCTGATGACGACATTGACGTTTTCATCAGATCTCTGATCATCTCAAGGAGTGAAACTCAAAAATAATTATTTCCATCCGACTTCAAAAAAGGAGGAGTTTCTAATTCGTTGCGTAGATCTACGCTAATACTGGACCGATTTTGATACAACCGGTATTCCCACGGGAGTTACGCGAGTTTTATTAAACAGACAAAGAATACAATACAGCATAAGGATATGGCAAAAATATTATTCAAATGGACCATAGGCCATTCTCTTTGACCATTTAAATGCTCGAAGGCCATTCTGCTTTATATCTTGGTAAGGTATGAGATGTTATGATGAGTCCATCTTAGGGCACATCTATTTTATAAAGGAAACTTAGGTAGGTACTTTCAAATAAATTTTTATTCAAAATCCTAGACCATAAGTAGCATTCCACTTCACATATTGTCCGAGATCATCTTGAGACACGCTAGGTTTCACTCTTTGCAATGCGTTAATGAAGTCTTGTAAGCAAACTGGGCGAACCTAAAATCAAAGGTTATCCACTTTGTGATATATTCAAACAATTTAATTGGGTTTGGGCTTATATTGCCTGGAACATTCTATAGTCAGAGCTAAAGCCGTCCTTGGGACTCCAGAATCCAGACTGACAAAACAATACTACAAGACTGTTGTGTGTTGAAGAAAGTTTGTGTGTGGGTTTGTTACTCCTTCAAGCAAAAACTACTCAACCGATTGCAATGAAACTCTGTATGCAAATAGGCTACTTATATTCCCACAGGGTTGGGACTTAAGGGGGTGAAACCGCGGACAATGCCGTTGGCCACTCTATCTTCACTCTTCAGAAGTTTTGGTTTAAACTATAGCTTTGAAAGGCTGGTCCTTACCATATTCCTATCAATAGTAACGATCTGTGATAGTGGCACAGCTCTGACGGGTCCCATGGCCGCCTCGGAGCAGAGTGACTTCATGTCGGCCCCGGAGTAGCCGTCAGTAAGACGCGCCACCTCCAACATGTCGTCACTTGATAAGTCATTGTTCTCAGTTGAGAGAAGATTCGATATTATTTGCTGGCGAGCCTGTTAAACGATATTATTCATTTAAAATATAGGTAACTACAGGCCCGCCCCGGCTTCGCACGGCTATATTATGGATGTATTATACATATAAACCTTCCTCTTGAATCACTCTATCTATTAAAAAAAACCGCATGAAAATCCGTTGCGTAGTTTTAAAGATTTAAGTATGCAAAGGGAAATAGGGACAGAAAAAGCGACTTTGTTTTATACTATGTAGTGAGTATTATTATGAAATAAATAAATATTGCGGGATACTTCACACAACGCCATCTAGCCCCAAGCTAAGCAACTAGGCTTGTGTTATGGTGGCAAGACAACAGATAAGAACAAATATAATACATTATAATATACTCTTCTTTTGTAAATTGTATCTATCTTAGGAACCCATGACTTCCTTAAGTTCCATAACAATACATTTGCGAGATTAGATAAAACCATTGCTGAATGTCCTCAACGTGACAGATTGCAGTAAATAAAAGGAGATTTTTAAGCTATTTTTTATCTAACGTACTTCGACATCTGGTAAAGGTATGTAGAGACGTTTCACAAGCCTTCGCCGCGCAGCTTCGTCTAACTCTTGAGGTCTGTTCGTCGCACCTACAATCAGCAATTTGTCTTCCTCACCTAAAACAAGAAAGTTTATTTTACTTTCTTTACTAGTGTAAAAACTTTTGATGCTTAAAAAAAAAGAAGGTTTTGAACCGATTTTGATGATGCCATTTTTTCTTAATTTTGCTAGTTGCAATTAATATTTTTTAATAGTGATGAGGGACCGAAATGCAACTAACATAGCAAACGTACGCGAAAGGAGGTAGTCTAATACGATTGTACCTAAATATGAAGACCTACCAGAACCAACTTTCAGTTCAGTTCCAGTCTAAAAAAAAATTACAACCAAATTCCTTAATATTAAAATAAAAATAAACGTGATAAATGTCTCATCTACACATAATGTAATAAGGAGAAAAGATTTTTAAGCTATTGCATAGCTTTTATCGCGGGCTTTGAGCGCGGCGACCGAATCAAGAAATTCTGTAACGAAAATAAAACCTAACTCCCCCCACTCCGCCTACCATGTAGCTCGGTCGAGTGTTCACTTAACGTGTATGTATATGGTACGACTGTACGAAGCTCGCACGATGCAATAGCTTTTTGTTTTTGAAGTGAAAACTTCTTATGGCGCGTTGGGCACTTTTGTGGGTGAGCATTTTCCGCCGTTCTCGCGACAGATTTTGACGCGACAGATGAGATTTTATTTGTGTTAGTCTTTTTGTTTAACTTATACTGCCATCTATTACACAAATTGAGAAACTTAGGGCCAATTTTACCAGTGCCACGCTAATCGGAGATTGATAAAACGAAGATTAAATTGATCGCGTTTTCGTATTGCGTTCGATCTCGGTTCAAGTACAAATGGATTTTACCGACTACATTTTGATCGCGTTCATGAAAACCAAACTTTCGCCAACCTAATAAAGTAAACTCGCAATTGATTGAAACAATCATAGACAAAACGATGATGAGCGAGGGCAAAATGGCTGCCACGCGATGCCAAATTTTAGAGGAAAAATAAGAATAGTTTGACAATTGCAATTTGTTACAAGGTCACAAAATTGTTCCACTACAAAATGGAAAATTGAATTTGTGTTATAATATTTTAAATTGTATTATTTTATTACTGCACTATAAATATATTTATTATTGTTAATAATAAACTATAATATACTTAAATATTATCAAAATAATTAAATTGATTGTAAATTAATGAAATCATATGTTTGTTGTGGATATTTCTATTCATAACTGGCAATACCAACGTAGCTATTTGGGAAATTTTAAATTCTGTCATAATTGCTGACCCGTGGTGTTGATATTGTGAGATTGTGAGTGATTGTGCTTTCGGATTTGAATTTTTACAAACGAACTGCAGAGGAAGTGAAGTGAAAATGAAACGCAAACGAGAACCAACATTTGCCGCCAGTGAAAAAAATACTTTGATAGAGTTGGTGGAAAAGTATTTCGATATAATCGAAAATAAAAAGACGGACAACGTTACAATTCGAGCCAAAAATGAACAGTGGCAAAAAATTGCCACTGAATTTGATTCTGCGTCGTATCTCCATCCCAGAGATTCAGTATCCCTGAAAACATGTTGGTAGAATTTAAAGAAAAGGGCGAAAAATTTAATAACCTTGCGTAATCAACATCATTTGGCTACAGGTGAGTACACTTAAAAAGTACCTACATAAAACCTTAGAAACTTTGAGTAATTCTAATTTCTCTTTATCCAATCTGTACCTACCTTCTTTTTTCTTTTTTACCTTCTCTAGTTACTTAGCTTGGGGCTAGATGGCGATGTGTGGAATGTCCTGCAATATTTATTTATATTTTATATTTTTTATGTAACAGGTGGAGGTCCCCCAAAAAAATTTAATGAAGATCCGGTCATTGAACGTGTATCTGAGATAATACAAACAAGAGTGACCGGCTTCGATAATCCATTTGATACCGATGGCGCTCATGTTCTAGGTGAGTATTATATTATCTATACAATAATATCATGCTTTGTCCTGAATTTTCGACTTCTACATAGACAAAGTCACGGGCAAAAGTTAGTATTAAATAAATGAGGTAATCATAAATTTTTGATACTTTGTCGATAGCTTATGTGCATTATTTTTACAGCAACTGGTAGCAGTACAGCAGAAGCTAGTACCAGTGCAGCAGTAGCTCCCGGAGTCCCTCGCCTCATATGCAGCCAGAGGCTCAGAATCCACTGCCCACTCCATTAAGGTTAGTAAATCTCTATCTCTACATGTTATAAAACAAAGTCCCCCGCCAAGTGTGTCTGTCTGTATTTATATGATTGAAAATTATTTTGTGTTGGATAGCGAGAAAGGCAGTATTCTTATATTTTACCGGAACCGGAACTATTAAAACTGCAGTGCACTGCTAGTAGTAATAGTATATACAATTAAAGTTTTCACATATACATGTCTGGTGATCTTAGATTAATTTATTCTGTTCTTTTCAGTGCAACTACTACATCTGCCAGGGCCAGTCGTTGGAGGCCAGTTTTAAGAAGGGAGCAAAGTTTGAATGATGAGCGTATACAAACTTTGCTCACAACTAATGCCTTTGCGGAGGAGGAGCATCGACTTAATATGAGTATTTTAAAGGTTCAGGAGAAGGCGGAAAGAGAGAAACTAGAACAGGAAAAGCTCAAAACAGAGCAGGAAAAAATAAAGCTGGAAATATTAAAAATACAGCTAAATAAAATTAAAAGACTAGATTTTTACAAAATAATGTTGTTTTATTAATATTTTACAATCACAAATTGATCTTTATTTAACATTCATAAACACATTGATATATTTCATTGATATTTATAGATACTTACTTTTATTTAAATTTATAACATGCTCAGAATCTATACTTATAATATAAAGCTAAAGAGTTTGTTTGTTTGAACGCGCTAATAATCTCAGGAACTACTGGTTCGAATTGAAAAAATCTTTTTGTGTTGGATAGTACATTTATCGAGGATAGAGATAGAGCCTCTATGCTACTTTTCATTTTGATATTCCCACGGGATCGGGTAAAACCGTGGAGCGCAGCCAGTTTATACATAAAGCTGTACCCTTATATTGTGTTCTGAGCATGTTATTTAATTTCATATAATTTTTTAGTGATTGTACCTAGCTGAGACTTAAAATAAGTAAGCAAAAGGTGGAATAGTCAACCTTCTCCCTCAATTATCTTGGTAATCTGAAAAGATACAAAATAGGAATTACTTTCTACTTTTCTAGGAGTATAAATATTGAAATAAAAATAATTAGTTCATGTGCCTTGAAAAGCAAAAGCTTTCCCTGACTAGACTGAGCTTGAAGGAAGGTCTTAACATTGATCTCTACATAGTATAAAAAAGTAGCTTTCCTCTGTCCGTACACATAGCATAGCATTTTTTTTTTTAAATATAATTAAAAGAAAATCTTGCTAGTCACTACATAGTATAAAACAAAGTAGTTTTCTCTGTCCCTATATCCCTTTGTACGCTTAGATCTTAAGAACTACGCAACGGATTTTGATGTGGTTTTTTAAATAGATAGAGTGATTCAAGAGGAAGGTTTATATGTATAATACATGCATGATATAGCCGTGCGAAGCCGGGGCGGGTCGCTAGTTATTGATAAATTCAAAAAGGTGTAGACTTACCGTGCAAAATAGTTTGTTACAAATTCATTACGCCTTCTATGATTTGGATTAGTCCTTTGTAGTCTTCCATCTCCACTTCCAGTATTTATATTTCCTTGATTTAAGTCCTTGTTCAAACATAGCTCTTCTATAACAGTTGTTAAAAATGTATGAGTCATGGGTGCTTCCTGGCCATCGTGCAACCACATCAGTGAATTCCAGTTAAGCATTACAGATCGCTTGTACATTTAAAGAAAAATATTGTTTTCTGTTTCGAAAAATCTCCGGGTGATCTCCACCTGAAAAAAAAAGTAGTAAGTAAGTATATTTCATAGTGCACTTCAATATTTTAAGAAACTCATGAAAATTAAAAAAGCAATGCCTAACCTGGTGATTTTATAAATTTCACATGAGTGCAATCTATAGCACCTATAACATTCGGAAATTTAGCTCTCTTATAAAATTCTATTTGTGTCTGGCGGATCTCTTCTGGTAATTCACGAAAATAAATGTGACGAGGTCGCAGTGTAGCAATAGCGGCGCTGACTTTGTGCACAAATCTATGGGCAGTAGAAGTGCTAAACCCACATAAATCTGCTGCAGTCATTTGATAACATCCTGTTGCGTAGAAGCGTAGGGCACACAGCAATTGATTGATGGGTGATACACTGTTGTTCCTAAAAAAGAACAAACACATAAGTATAGGTTCAACCGCATACCGGGGTAGTGAGAACTAACAAACTACAAAAGGGAACTTACATATTTGTAGGAAACTCTAGTTTATCTTCAATTGACTCCAATAAGTTTAGAACTGTGTGTTTCATGAGACGAAATCTTGTAACAAAATCCTTATCATCAAGGGTGTCAAAATGTTCTTCACGTTCACGGATCCATCTTGGACGGCGAACTATATTTTCATCATAGGTTTCATCAAATGCGAGCGCTAAAGCCCTTTTCATGCTATTACTTTAATAAAAATGACGATGTTTTCGAAAATACGTAATTAATGTTAGATAAATAACCTAACAACACGATGACAGATCCAATGACAGTTCATTTGATCGTGTTCAACGCGCTAAACGTCCAAAATTGGGCGTTCAGAAATTAAACGCGTTCTAGCTCTAATCGTGATCAGTTTTCGTTGGTAAAATCCAATTTGGAGTTTTGAACGAGATGAAGGCCTAAAACGGAGATTAGCTTGAAGTAATCGCGTTCAAATATGGATGGTAAAATCCAACCTTAGTTTCTAGAAAGACCGCTATTCGAATGTAGATGGCGCTGATTTAAATTTTTTACTGCCATCTAGCGAATAAAAAATAAACTATATTTGTTTAAGTGAGTGCTAATAGATGGCAGTAGCAGATCGTTTCAAGAAATATTCTATGAGAAATAACAAGTTTATTGTTTTCACTTCTGCCTGCACTCCCGGAGTGCGCTGTTTTTTTTATTATTTTTTGTTTGTAACGAACAGGCTCCGAAATTACAGGACCGATTTAGATGAAACTTGGTATGAGGATACATTGATTTATTGGGAATAACATAGGCTACTTTTTATCCCGATATTCCCACGGGATCGGGAGTTACGCGAGTGAAACCGAAGAGAGCTGCTAGTTTTAAATAACTATTTTAACGATAGGCGTTTATTATAAATTCAAGTCCCTAAACCCAAGAAATAATTAATTAATAATTTAAATATTTAGTTTACTAATTACCTGTAGCGGCACCATCAAACTGCACTAGAAACTCAGTCTTAATCCTCCGAGTGGCTTCGTGTTCCGAATCGCTTCTTTGTGTCAGCAGCGAGTCTATTTCATCGATAAATATCACCTGAAAGTTCATTAGTCTTTTTTCAACGAAAAGTAACTCGTCGTTGTCACTCACGGGTATCCGTGAGGATTTTATCTTCGTTGAAAAAAAGAGGTATACCTCGCGCAGCGAATGGTGACCTCTGCGGGTAAGTGGAAGGGGTATGCGCAGAACTCGATATTTATATTATAATTGAGTTCTGCGCATACCCCTTGTACTTTCCATCAGAGGTCACCATTCGCTGCGCTACGTATACATGCGGGCGGTATAATTCATGCTAATCTACTTTGGGGCTTGCGACTTAACTCAGTCACCTACGTTAATACGATCATTCAAAGATTGCGACCCAGTTGGCACAATGGTCACCATGCCGGACTGCCAAACATAGGGTTGCGGGTTCGAATCCCGCCTCAGACAAGTATTTATGCTTAGATATTTGTCTGTGGTCTGGTTGTTTCTATATATAATAAGTATATATTTACAAAAGAAAAGTATATAAGTAGTATAATAATATCCGTTGTCTAGCACCCATAACACAAGTCTAGTTACTTAGCTTGGGGCTAGATGGCGATGTGTGGAATGTCCTGCAATATTTATTTATTTATTTTATTGCAAAACACTTTAATTGCATTGCTTGATTTGCGGATGCTCTATGCATATTGTATTTCAGCACAATCAGAACTAATTTTATTTTTTATATAGTTACCGCTGGTTGATGACACGTGGCGACTGCGAACAGCGCCCGGACCATCTTCTCGCCGTCTCCGATCCATTTAGATGTGAGCGACGACGCGGATATACTGAAGAAGGTCGCGTTACATTGAGATGCTATGCATTTACCTGGTTAACATAACAACAGAACTAGTGCACTGCGTTTTCACCCGATCCTGTGGGAATATCGGGATAAAAAGTAGCCTATTTTTTGAAGTGAAAACTTCTTATGGCGCGTTGGGCACTTTTGTGGGTGAGCATTTTCAACCGATCTCGCGACAGATTTTGACGCGACAGATTTTGACGCGACAGATGAGATTTTATTTGTGTTAGTCTTTTTGTTTATTTTTTTACATAATATGATAGGTCAACGTTTGACCACTATCACACCTGCTTGATGGTAGGTCTATCTAAGACGTAGCACTTTCTTATAAGATAACTATTCACTTGCGACTAGAACACACACAAATTGTACACGTCAGGAAAGACAGACGCCGGCAACTGATTTCATTCCCTTGCGACCTATATGTTAATAGCTGAAGAGCGATCTACATATTTACCGAATTTCATCGCAATCGGTTCAGTAGTTTTTGCGTCAAGAAGCAACAAACATAAACACACGCACATACAATATTACAGTAGGATAGATATTTCTTTACAGATTATTTGCATAATTACAACTCTCACACACAATCGGTTGAAATATCTATAGTGACTTTTATTGAATATGTTTTTCTTTACCAATCAAAGTCTTTCCGGTGCCCGGAGGTCCAAACAGCAGGATCCCTTTAGGCGGTCTCCGGAGACCAGTGAAGATGTCCGGACGTAACAGCGGCCACACCACCGCCTCTTGGATCACTGACTTCGCTAGCTGCAACCCTGCTATGTCTTCCCATCCTGGAATATGTTTGAATGACTAGCTGTACACCCGGTTTTACTCCCGTTAGTTCAATGAGAAAATCTACTTACTTAGGTACTCTAGGTACTTGTATACGGGTTTTTTCCGCAATTAGACCCTTTTAAATTGGGTCCTTTTTGCGTAGGCTTGCCCAGCACCTATTACCCTCTCGGCTTAGTCGACCATGTCCAGAGGAGAGACCTTGTCAATACTTCTGGAGCCAACCAAGCCGCGGGTTTCATCACGATGTTTTCCTTCACCGTAAGAGCAATGTCAATTAGCGCACATACATTTTTTTTAAGAAAAATCCATTGATGCACGGCCGGCCGGGTTTCGAACTCACGACCTTCAGAATGAAAGTCGAGGTATCTACCACTATGCCAACACCGCTCCTAAAATCGGAAATAACTATAACACTAAATACCACTATTTGACGCGACTCTCGGCGCATGAGCGACCACAGTTTTTCATTGATTATTTTGAATTAAATCTGAATCTCCTTGTTGAATTTTGATGTTAAGTAGACCACGATTTTCCCAGAAAATAGGGCTAAGCAAAAGTGAAAACCAGATATCAAAAAGAGCAGTGGTTTCAAATTGCATAGCCATCTGAAGGCTAAACAGACAGACATACAGACACAAATTAAAAAATATATTAATTTCGTTCTTCTGCTATTTCTAAGACCCCCTAGACTGTGTTTTTCGTTAAGTAAATATGTATGTACTTACCAATACGAGTTCCCTTATCAATAATTTCACTTTCAATAAGTTCTATCATTTTAGGATCAATGTGTTTCAGTCTATCATCCGTTATTTCAGGATCGGACATTTCTTGCTTGTCACTAAAGAGATAATAATTAAGTGAGTATTTGTGGAGTTCACCTCAAAGGTAATGCTTCAGAAGTTAGCTGCAAATGCGAGCGAGCTAGGGTGGGGGTTTAAGGGGTATTACACTACACTGATTCAGGGTCCCTAACCCTTAATTAAGAGAGGTGTAATAAGAGTTAGGCAGTAATTAGTGCGTCAGAGTGGACCCGGTCCGCCTTACTCCCTAACCGCTTTTTTTGCTTTTGTTAATACAGGTGGCATGGTGTCCGACTGAGTTAGGGTCCCTTTTTAGTGTAGTGTAATAATCGAGGTAAATAATAAATAATAACCTTATTGCATTTAATATTTTGCACAGAACAGCATCTTGTAAAAGTTGTGTTGTGACGGCCAGTGACGTAGCTATCGTAGGGCAAGGTGGTGCAGTGGACTAGGGCCCTCTTACCTTAGCTTTGAAAAGAGAGGAGCATAAAAGAAAAAACTCGAGTCTAGAGCCTGCTCACAAAATTTTTTCGCCGTAATACTCCTTATCGATGCGTATGGGTCTTAAAATTCACCGCGCATTTTTGGGAAATTGTTTAATCAAAATACGTTTTGTTAAATATTCCGTTTCCGAAACGTTTTAGAGGTTCGCTGTGAAGGCATTATTTGTTCACCGTAAGCTATCTATCGCTTGGCATGAGTCTGGAAATGCATAGTGCAAAAAAAATACTATGCCAAGCTCCCATACTAAATGTCCGGACTCCTTTGAAGACTAATATAAGTTTATGCTAAGCGGAATGAGGGCCCGATATACCTAAGCCCTGGGACCCTTGTCCACCTAGCTATGCTACTGGTGACACCATTAAGTTTTAAGGGTTTTTTATAGAAAATTAAATTAATGGAAACAGACTTCAACAAGGGTAAATGCCAATGAAATTAAATTAAATCACCCTTTTAAGATCCTTCCTTTCGAACCAAAAATAAATAAATGTCTAAATTGGTTCATTAAACCTGAATTGTGTTTAGTGAATTAAAACAAGTAACCTTTGAGTTCCAATCATAGGAGATACAAACTTCCCCTGAGCCTTCCTAGACGCTCCAAGTGCCCGTCTAGCAGCCGGATTGGAAGCCAACAGCTGCTCCCTCGCAGATCTAAACATTATCTTGGCTACGCTACCCTTATGAGCTTTCTCTTCTTCTTCCATTTTACTCAGATCTATCTCCTCCACAACCCTAGGTATGTTTAAGTCAGTTTTAACTGGTTTCACTCGACCAAATTTTGGTTTGAATCGTCCTTTATTGTCTTCCATTTCATTGCTAGACCCTTCCTCACTATTTTTTCTTCCGAACAATGTGTTGAAACGTTTGTTGGTTTCATTAACAAGGGTAGTGGGTTTGGAGTCAGGTAACCCTTTGCAGTTGCATTCTTTGTTCAGTATAAAGTCAACCTTTTGATAGTCAACTTCAGTACAACTATTGCATGTTGGTAAACTCTTGGAAAAGAATTCTAAGGGGTCTATTTTACTGAAAAATTAAAATTGACACATTATTTGTTAAACTATTTATAACCATAACATTACCATAGGGCAAGCCTAGTTGCCTAGCTTGGGACTAGGTGGGGCTGTGTACAGTGTCCTACAATACCTATGTATATAACAGACAGACACATGAATTTTAAAAACTACTTATACGTTTTTGTTCTTCTACTTTTTTCATTCCCAATTTTTTTTTTATTTGTTATGAAGTAAGTACAGACTTTTTGTCCTCTTTTCCTTTATTATAGGTATAGATAAAGAGAAAAATTTTGTCTTTTTGTTCGAAATCAATAAGCTTGTAAACTACTAAATTGATATTGAAACTTGGTATGGCATTAAATGTTTAGGAGTAACATTGGCTACTTCGACGTACAATCTGAACCTTTGCATGTGAACCTACAGGGCCCAGCTAGTCTAAACTATTCTCACCTAAGTGAAGTTTTCCACTGCTTTGAATGACTAGTGTCAACACCAGAAAGTAAGTTATTAACTGAATTGATCATGTTTTCAAGACGTTTCCCACTTTGTAGTTGATCATCCTCTGACCACAGCTCAGCAAGACAGATGTTCGATGAAGTATTGGAACTGAAACACAGATGTTTAGTGTAGTCTGTAATGTAATATTCCAGACGCTTAAATGAGCCCTAGTTATAAAACAGTTTTATGAGCCCAGAACTATGAGGCCTACTTGGGTCCAACTCTGGCAAATAGTGTTGTGTGGCTGACCCACATCGCACACCTCCCGTTTATATATATTGCTTGGGTTTGTTCTCTATCAGGATTAGAATTCAAAAGGCGGAAGGCCTAACGAATAACTGTTATAATAAAAGTTATTTTCAATGAATAATTTGTATGTGTCAGTACTCACCCATCTAAAGCTGCAGAGTAAATTCCATGTTTATCTTTAAGCTTTTGTTTAGCCATAGTAACAAGGTGATGGAAAGTTGAATTTAGGATAGGCACAAATGGGTAATATAATCACTAATTACATCTTTTCACAAACTTACTTCTCCAAAAGTAAACAAATATTAACCGCGAGTTATACTTTTTTTTTGTTCTTGGTTGTTTTGCGAAAGGGCAGGCAAAATACTCATACAGCCTCATTACTAAACCAAAATCCTATTGTCAGCATGTTGTCAGCATTTTTGACTGATTGCCAGCATTTTTGTTTTTAAACGAAAAAAAAACGTGAGTGTCAAACAATCTCGTATCACATTACTGTCAATGTCAAGTTGTTTTGGATTGGATTCGAGGATCATTCTTGGATCATTCGTTTTTGTGGATTTTAGACACGCTATTTCTAATAAATTCTCGGTTAATTTATCTGTTTAACACTCATGGCATTGAATAAGTAGCAAAATAAACGAGTTGCCTTATTAATATAACACTTGGAAACCGCTGTTTGTGAAGAGAACATGTCGATTATGATACCGACAAGATGAGCTCAAAACCCACTATTTACCATGAAAAACAAGTAAAGGAACTCTGCGCCTTGCACGCTCTCAATAACTTATTCCAGGTGAGTACCGAGAACAATTATAATACATTTAAGATCTTTCCGTAGTAACGGAATTCATAGGTTTTCATATCTACCTTCCGCAATAAATGAAACTGTATGCGTTGTTTATTTAGTAGATTAGAGCCAATAATTTAGCACTTATCAATGTAATTCCAGACCAAGGGAACATTTTCCAAGTCTGACTTAGATACGATATGCAGTCGCCTATCGCCAAATGTATGGATCAACCCTCACAGATCAATGCTAGGTCTTGGAAACTATGATATTAACGTTATCATGGCAGCGTTGCAGAAGAAAGGATGTGAAGCTGTATGGTTTGACAAAAGAAAGTAAGTTTTCGATAAATAATAATCTCTCTCATCACCTATTCTTGACTTAGTCTGCTACATAGAGTTGGCAATATACTAGCTAGAGTGACTAATGGAGTATGTATGAACTGTTTGCACCTGTTCACGCTTCAACTCATATAAATTGTCAAATGTCGGTAGTTTCATCGTAAAGTAATGAATTTCTTTGTAAAAATTGTGAAATTACAGTAAACATGATTCTCGGAAGCCCAATAAAATAGCTATTTGAAAAAAATATATACTGCTTTAATTTGCTTTATATTTGTGATATATAAATTAAAAACATATTTAATATATTTTTATGTTTACATTACAGAGATCCAGGTTGTCTAGACTTGTCAAATATCTGCGGATTCATCCTGAATGTGCCATCCGATTACAAACTGGGGTTTGTTATGCTTCCGCTGAGGAGGCGACACTGGATCACTATCAGACAAATACAGGGCAACTTTTACAACCTCGACTCTAAGCTGGAAGCTCCACAGTTAATTGGAAGGGTAAGTTGTTTTAATAGGACATAATACTATTAGTTTTTATTTATAAAACTACCCTCTCTCAGACAATGACACTTGCTGCAAAAACTGTTATATATGAAATACAGCCTCAGTCTAACAGTTTTTAGGTTTGGATTGGATGATCTGTCCCCAATGGCTTCTATTTATCACACCTATTACAATGTTACGGAAGTAGAAGTCCAATGTTTTGAACAGCCTAGGCACTGCATTATGTGTGACCAGTGTATGCCTAATTATACCAAAATGCCAACTTACTGTTATGTGCAAAATCACTGTGAAGCAATTAAATATCTAACAAAGAGTTAATAAATAAAATTTTATAGTTTTTTGTGTAAAAACTTAAAACTAATAAATAAAATTAAAAAGATTTAATTTAATAGTTCTTTGTGTAAAAACTTAAAACTAATAAATAAAATTAAAAAGATTTAATTTAATAGTTCTTTGTGTACTTGTAGATTCAGTACAGCTGTATTAATATCTTTAGTTCTACCTTTGCAATTAGCCAATGAGGTAAGATTTCAGATGTTATTATTGTGTTATGTAATTTTCAGAGTAGTGACTTGATTGCATACCTGAAAGAACAACTAGACAGTAAAGAGAAAGAACTTTTTGTTGTGGTAAGCAAAGAAGTTGAGGAGAAGCAGCTCTGGATGCAACAGTACCCAACACTGGAGTCCCAACTATCGAGCCAGTCGAGCAACCAGCGAATGCCCGAGAGCCCCGACAGCATCTCATCAAACTCCCACTACGACTACAGAAACAGGGATGCGGAGTGCCTCCAACTAACAGATGTGAGGAACTGTGTACAAAATAATATTTATTAATGTGATTCTAGATTTATATTTCTTCAGATTGTTTGTGATCGCATAGCAATTTTTATGTGTTCACATATTTCCAATGTGTGCGTGTGTATTTTTATAAACTGTCTCTTAAATCTTAATCTCTTTTGGATTATCATAAAATAAAGATCTGACAGCGTTATGGGCTGTTTTAGGTACTTAACGGTATCTTTTGTTTTTACACTAAGGTAATGTTGAAGTATCGTATGTTGAAGCCGAATTTTATTTTTAATTTTTAGTAAAAATGCCCAAATCAAAACCTAACATTAGATTGTAATTCGCGACTCAAAAACATAATTTTTCAACTAATAAAACGTTTTTTTAAGCTTTGAAAATTCCCAAAAAAAAAATTGTTTATGAAATAATCGTCGATTATTGTTAATTGCACTGTTATGCCTAATTAAGGTTTTAATAGTTAAGAAATTATGTTCTAAAATGGCTGTTTACAAAATAATTTTACATTTTTATTTTTAATTATCTGGGTAATTTTTACCAAAAATACTTTATTTTCAAATTTGGCGGGTATACGATACGAATATCCACTTTGTTATGTAAGCACTTGGTTTTTTGCACTATGGCAGAGGTTGTTATGGGTTTTTTATAAGTATTTTTTTAATTAATATCAAATCTACGGCCTATAAAGTATTGTTGTATCGATTATGAATAGTTTTTTTTTAAATAATTTATTTAACATGTAAATAGTGTCATTAGACCGGAGTGTTACATGAATATTAGAATGGATTATGGAATGACAATAGTAAGTGCTGTTAATAAACAATGTAATGTTTGCAATAATATAAGTAGTCAATACGCCAAATAATAACCAAACTGTTCTATAGTTGAACTTTATCCACCAAATAAACATGTAATTTAACAATCTCACTTTATTTTGCACAAAAATACTGTCTTAGAGGAGTAGTAACATAATATAAGTATTGAGACTAGCATAGCAGTCGCATTAATCTTGTATTTTTACTATTAAAGTTAATTGAAACGGGATCGTCGAAATATCGAACTCCATAGTAAAAAAAATCATACCTAGTAGGTAAATATTTCCGTTTTAAATAACTATAATTATGAAAATAACCATGGCATATCACTTATTTTTAGTTGTGCGCCACTTTTCAAACCTATGGTATAAAGGAATTTATGACATTAATACAAACAACAAATGCCATTCAAATTGTTTTTGTCAGTGTCAGGTTTGCCTGTTATTTAGTGTTAAAAGAATATTTATTAAAAAAAATTATAATAAATATTTGCCACATAACCGAAAAACTTGGCACTTTACAAGATTTTATCACATGGTATTGGTTTTTTGTATGAAGGTCCTCTATACATACGTTTCAAAAGTAGGTGTGCAACAATAAAAATGGCAGACCGCTTACTATGCAAGAATGTTACAAACCCTTCGTGCAAAATCTAGTTTTATATCAGACATTCGTCTGTCTTTTTTATCATCACAATCTATTTTATAAGTTCTTATTTATTTCTGTTGTTATCAATTTTATCTTTGCATCTATTTCCAATTTATTTATTTCTTTCTTCATTCATTACTTTTTGTGTGTCTATTCTATTATTATTTAAAAGAGAAAAAAAATGAAAATTGCGACTGAATTTTTGTTATGTTTTATTTTGTGTTGTGTTGAATACCTATTGATCTATGAGCCAAATGACGAATGGGACGTCATATATAGCATACTATCAATTAAGTATATAAGACATCATTTGTTAGGAAAATGAGATAAGCAATGACAATTCTTTGCTTCTGATACTCGATTTTTCTTCGTCTTTTCATCGTCAGTGGAACATAGAGTAAAATTGTGCCAATACACGCGTCTTTTAAAATCACATTAACACGAGCACTGGTTACTGCAAGCCACATAGCAAGCTCTTGAATAAAATCACGTGTAGGAAAATATAATAGGTATTTATTGCGTGTTTGCATAGACAGTACAGTTATTGTTCTTGGAAATGATGAGACGGTCCGGATCTAGGTGAAGTTCCGTCATTATCGCGTAGATTTGCGCGCGGACTTCTGCACCGATCTCACGTTCCCGTCCTAGCACCCATATGCGATCTGTAATTTCATTTTATTGCAGTTAAATTATGCATTCACTTGTACTAGAGATTTTCGTCGTATACTTTACTTGTACGGGCTGTTTTCCGCGCGATTAGACCCTTTTTAATTGGGTCCTTTTTGCGTGAAGATGGAGTAGGCTTGCCTAGCACCTACTACCCCCTCTCAACTTAGTCGACCATGTCCAGAGGAGAGAACTTGTCAATCGTCACGATGTTTTCCTTCACCGTAAGAGCAATTTAATGTCAATTAGCGCACATAAATTTTTCTTAAGAAAAATACATTAGTGCACGGCCGGCCTGGATTCGAACACACGGCCTTCAGAATTAAAGTCGAGGTATCTACCACTAAGCAAACACCGCTCTCGTATACTTTATTTATTTACATACTAATTACTAATGTGCCTACTGCCTACTTTCTAGGTCCTCATCAAAATTCCTAAAATTACATAGGCTTTTAAAAACCGGCCAAGTGCGAGTCAGACATGCCCCCAATTGTTCCGTACCATTCTCGTTTTAGTATATTTTGTTATAGCAATACATTATTGTAAAAATTTCAACTGTTTTGCTATGACATTCATGAGATACAGTCTGGTGACAGACAGACAGTGGAGTCTTAGTAATAGGGTCCTATGTTTTCCTTTGGGTACGGAACCCTAAAATTATTATTTCAGGGACTTTATTCAAAAATAAAATAGAATACTACATTTGAATGAAGAGATCAATACCCGTATTTGTTGTAATACACACCTGCATGTGCAACCCCAACACTGGTGCAGGACCAGATGATGGCGAACTGGTTGTAGTCAGTGAAGAGTACGTTGTACTGTCCCGCGCCGGGCAGCAGCCTGCCGATCACGTACGGCATGCGGTTGTTCAGCTTGTACCTGAAGATCGAGGAGCCGTTGTAGCTCGGTATACCCACACCGTGTGATGTCGATCTGCTGCCTGACCTGGTAACAGTGAAATAACGATTCTTTAATAAAAGATAAACTCCGATTAACAAAGGAAAAATATCGATTTCCATGAAACAGCTAAAAATGTTCTCGATTAAGGTACTTTTTAAACAAATAAACGTGTAGCACTCGAGTACTGCCGCGGTAAAGCTATTGCATCGTGCGAGCTTCGTACAGTCGTACCATATACATACACGTAGCTACATGGTAGGTGGAGTGGGGGTGTTAGGTTTTATTTTCGTTATGTAATTTCTTGATTCGGTCGCCGCGCTCAAAGCCCGCGATAAAAGCTATGCAAAAGCTTAAAAAATATTTATGAAAATTGGTTCGTCCATACTTTTTAAAGTAAACTATTCAAAGTAATATTGCTCTAAAAGTGAAACTAGTGTATGAACTTAGTTTTAAGTATAATGTTTGTGTTTACATCAAGTATTATCAATAGCTTAGTTGTTTTGGACGGTGGGAACATGATGTTTTTCCCATATTGTTATTCTTTCAATTATTGGTCCATGGAGTATTGACGATACATTCGAGCGCTATTATAGAAATCAGGTCAATTGGTAATCTTGACTTAAAAATTACAGATACACCCGGGTGAGGTGTTATCATAGCCAGTAGTGTTAGTTTTTTCGTATAGCAGACGCTACGGTACTATTACGTCATAGGTTGCCTGGAAGAGATCGCTTTGATCGATAAGGCCGCCCTTTGTAATACTTAGACTTAAGTTTTTTATTTTATGTAATTTAAAAATGGTGTTTGCAATAGAATTTATCTATCTATCTACGATTGCGTAAATACGAAAATTATATGAAAAGTTGAAAGGCGCCCTCTAGCGGACATAATGCGAAGCTTTAACTTTCCATACAATTTACTTGTTTACGCCAACGTGAGGCAACGCGATAGAGTTTGTGAGTTTGCTATACGTAAACTTTCACTCTGGGAAAAAATTGCAGTCCCACCGTAGAGCTCCAAAACTGGTATTATTAGAATGTTTTCTACTCAAGCAAGATTCTAAAGGTCTTGCTTAATTTTTTCAACTCATGGATTTATAAGTTATATATTACTAGCGACCCGCCCCGGCTTCGCACGGCTATATTATGCATGTATTATACATATAAACCTTCCTCTTGAATCACTCAATCTATTAAAAAAAACCGCATCGAAATCCGTTGCGAGATTTAAGCATACATAGGGATATAGGGACAGAGAAAGCGACTTTGTTTTATACTATGTAGTGATAGTGAAGTAATTAGAATAAAAATAATACCTAGTAATTTTAGAACTCTACGGACGGTCTGCAATTCACTCCAACCGTACTTTGTTATAGAATCTGCGCAAAGAAATCAATAGCTTACCATCTGTTAACAGTTCTAACAGTGATGTAGAGGAAGCCGCGCTCGTTGATCAAGATGTTGAGCTCCGTGCAGCTCACCGATATCTCCATCAGATAGAACGATCGCTCCACCTCGAACCACGTGCCGGTCATCTGAAGTTAGATGTTAGCCAAACAGCATCAATTACTTGATTATTACACTATCTACTAAGCTGCATGAAAGATGAACAAGAATTCCGTATAGGGGGATGCCTTGTGCAGGTAATCAATAATAAGTACTTACCTACTTATTGGAAAATTACTATCAACGGTTTTCGTTATGTTGGGAATATTTTAAATACCAGACTACCGCAAAACCAAAATAGAGGGTTAGTTTTTTGACCCATATGTAAGTATGTATTTTTATATGAGAGTGCAGACACCGAATCTACGTAAGCACCTACCGAAATCAGGACGCCCGCCCCGGACAAATCACTGACTGAGACTAGAAAATTCATCTGAGCCCGCTTTGACTATAAATAGATAGATAGATAACTTTATTTGTACAACACAAGAGTAAACAGAACACGATATACACAAAGTAAAGTAATAGCTAGAAAGTAAAGCAAAAGTAAGTAAAGTAGCTATAGTTATTTTGAAAGGTTAGGCTACGTATACTGTCTGCGCTCTCTGGACTGAGGTATGTAAAAGTGACCTTAGCATAATTATTCAAATCGACAAACAAATACATTCGTATTTAGCATAATTAATAAGTATAAATGTGTTTACGGATTGTTTTGTCGGTTCTTGATCAAGTGCAGTAACTTCTGGTTGTAGGTATAAATGAACTTAGCGAGTAAATACTTATAACTTAATTTTATAGTAAAACTTTTAGGGATCATTGGGTTGGGAAATCTGTATAACTTCGAAGACATCATAGTATTCAGTATCGGAGAACAAAATTGCGTTACTAAGGGTTCGGCTACGGTGAAGATACATCACACGTCACACATTGATGTCACCTTCTAGACCAGGGGCTCTATTTTTGAATCGCTCGTGTGACAAAGCTTCGTCGTATACGCCTACAAGTCACGCTCGACTTCCAAGTCGCATGACACAAATTTACTGTATTTTTTAATCGTTCGTCGTCGAAATTTAAAATGTCAATTTTTATTCGTTTTACGCAGTTATTTGAAAAGCGGTAATTACCAGCGGACATCCGAAATTATCCCAAAAGATATAAATATTTTTCAAAGACCGTTTCCGAATGTTTGACTATGATTGTTTGATGTTTATTCTACCACTCGCCTGTCGGCGACGAGTGGTGGAGACCACTCGTTACGATGGAGCGATTCAAAAATAGCGAATTTCCGATGTCGAACGAATATCAGTAGAAATCGAGCGATCGACGCGGGGCGAACGATTCAAAAATAGGGCTCCTGGGTAGAAGCCTTTAAAAATAATAAAAAGTGAAAAAAAAATTATAGTAGGATGAAACCCATTAGAAACGGAGGGGAGTATTATAAAAATTGAAGGAAAAATAATTTACGGGCTATCTGAGGTCGGGAAGGGTATGGGGGTAAGCTTTTAAGGGTAAAAAACGGTTTATCTCGATTTCCGGCAAAACTAAAAGTCCTATGGAAAAAACTCAAATGGCAAAGTTGTAGGTAATAAAAATTATCGACCCTGGTCTATTCATGTAAAACAAATATATGGAAATAGATGGAAGCGCATGTCGAAAGATGCCTCACTGTGATTGGTCTAATCAAGGTCACTGCGCCGCGCCCCGCACTGCTTGTGCGATGTGTGTAATGCATCTTCGGCATAGCCGTACCCATAATTAAAGTGTGTATTATTTCTATGTAGAAAGAGGTCAGAAGTCCAGACCTACTTACTTGAATGTAGATATGTGTAATGTAATGTAATGTATAGTAAAACATGAAGTCGTCGACTTATGATCTCTTTCTACAAATTTTGACAACAGTGGCTGTAAATGCAATTTTTGCAATTTTGTCCTTTCTAATTCCTAGTTAACAAGGACGAAACGTTCGAATTTGTCTATATTTAGTCCATATTCTAAGTAATGATCTATTACCTTTTAACAAAGGCAAATGTTACTAAATCAAGGGTATGAATATTCAAAATGCCTTTGAATTTAAAACGATTACAATAAGGCCGCGTGTCTGCGTGATGGTCATTTGGACACACCTCCATAGTAGATCTTACTTGTTGGGCACATTTCATACATTTATTATAGAAATGAACTTCGTTAGGGATGAATAATTTAAGTAAGAAAGTTAACGAAAGACACACCAATTCTTTAAGAGGTGTGCCTCAGGGGTGTTTTTGGCACCAATAAGTTATTTCTTCTATCTAAATGAAAATGACATCTGACATTGAAGAGTGCTTGGTGATGTAGAAAACATAAAATAAACAAGACTCCTACGACTAAACTGTAGCAGTTTGCGAGATATACTAGTAAAGCAAAATTAAATAAAATTAAAAGAATAGTACAGTAACAACTGTAGTATACTGAAATAACAAAACAAAGCTGTAGATATTTGTAAATCAAATGTACCACAGGTTCGTAGAAACATGACCCTGATTAGAGTTACTGTGAGGTGTCGCGCTTGTTATTTAAAAATACTGACACTTTAGTGTTTAACGTTTCTAATGACAAATCAAAACGAGTAGGAAATGCATGGAATAAAACTGCAGTATAATGTGTTTAGAAAAATATGATTTGTTCGATGATGAATACCGAATTTAGGGCATTTTTCTAAATCTTTTTTTTTAATATTACCATTTTAGTACTTAGTTTTTTATTGGATAAGTCGCTAAGAGGTATAGAGCATTGCAATTGTTAGGAAGTAATAAAATCCTACTAAAATTATAAATAAGAAAGTTTGTGTGTGTGTTTGTATGTTTGTTACTCCTTCACGCAAAAATTACTGAACCGTTTGCAATGAAACTTGGTATGCAGGTAGATAGAGACCTAGATTAACACATAGGCTACTTTTTAACCTGATATTCCCACTGGATCGGGACTTAAAGTTAATAATTAATAAAATAAAACTTACTCTCTGTATATCGAAATTGGGCAACGGTGGGTAGATGGGACATTTCCCGATTCCAGTACCGACAACATGATTGCAGACGGCACACAATATCAGCAAGGAAAGTTTATTCACGGCACTCACTCTGAAGTCACCCATTGTCACTAGTAATTCAACAAACTTGATTTTTTTTAAATAGTTTTGTTTTTAGGCGATTGTCGGTGGGTTTATGGCACTGTTATGTAAACAGGCATGTTGACGCGGATGTGTTCGGTCGGCGCGTGAGTGAGGGAACTCGACTCGCGACTGTCTAACCATTTATTAATTAGACGATCGCGATGCGTTATAGGTTAGGTAGGTATAGTTAGGTACTTTATTTCAACACAATATTACAGTAGGTACTGTATAACTGAATTATTCTAAACCTACTTCCTTATATACTTTTTAAGCTCACACGAGTTGTATTCATAGTAATTATTTCCCCGGGTCTTAATCGCGTATTTTAAATTCTTTTACCTCGACGTTTCGACTATGATACAATATATAGTTTTCCTTGACTATAAGAGCAATGTCAATTAGCGCACAACAATTTTCCTTCTCGGAATGAAAGTCGAGGTATCTACCACTAGGTCAACACCGCTGTAAAGCAATCATTTATTTTCATGGTTTGCTGTTCACATCCCCGCGTAGCATTTTTAGATTTAAAATAAAAACTTTGACAATGCACGTAAGGTTCAAACTGCGCCGTTAATTAATACGTAGTTAAATATTTCACATATTATTGTATTGTTCAATGTTGTTCATTTATACAAATAACATTTATGTATTTACATTTTACACTTATATATTATAACAACAACTTTCACCTACTGGATTACTTCTAACTCTTATAGGTCATGTATTTATAACAATATGTATTAAAATATGATAATAGTATGTTATTTATAATAACAATAATATCTCTACATATAATAAATTCGAAGTTTTGGAAGAGAGCGTTCTACGTCCATAATGATCTTAGCAATCTAGAATTCACCAACCTTATATAGCTCCGGTAGAAAAAAATCTTGATTGCGCGATTCAGGTTTTCTTAAATTTATAAAGTCACAAATTAAATGAATATTCTTTTTGTTAAGCTTAAAAATTTTGTAGACTTATGTATTTTAAGAATACATAGCAATGTTCACATTTTTTAACTAAAAAATAAAGTAATTAATTTAATAAGATATTTTTTTTTAATTTCAAGTAACTAGCACCATCTCTTTGGTTTTCACAGAACTACCATTATGTTGTTTTGTTTGTTTACCTTTTTTGTGCGCTCTAGGAACTAGGAAACAGATTTTAACACAATCTACACGAACGTGTTCAGAAAATATCAGAAGAGGTTTAGGTATTTCAGGTAGATTAATGTTACTAATAAAAATATGATATTTGTTGGCGTAAAAAATAAACCATAATATTATTGCATGAAAACGTACAGAACTTAGAGATGATGTCAAAATAGACATTTTGACATATAGAAAGCGCCATCTTTTTTTATTTAAAATTATGGCTTGGCATTATCATGCATTTAGATATAGCCAGTGTTGAGTTACTATTTTATTGACGGTCAAAGAAAATAAAATCTATTGCAGGAGCGTTTTTTTAATTTAGAACATTACAACGCTTGCTGGAGCGTTGTAATGTTCTAAATTCAAAGCGGCGCACGTGCTGGGAATATTATGTACTTAAATACTCTTTGATTGGATCTCTTTTATCGAAGTATATGTACGGCACAGATGATTTTATAAATAAAAAAATTACAGCAAAGCTAAAAATTCGCCTTGATTTGTTATTTACTGATTTATAAAACTAGCTGCGCCCCACGGTTTCACCCGCGTAAGTCACAATCTCGAGGGAATATCGGGATAAAAGGTAGCTTATATTTTAAATTCCATCTAGCAGTTTCTGAGGTCAGAGCGTTCAAACAGATGAATAATTTTTCCCGTATTTTTCACATTTCCCACTGATTCTTCGCTCCTATTGGTCGCAGTATATGATGTTATATAGCCTAACTAAAGCCTTCCTCGATAAATCCATCACCAAAGAATATTTAAATTCGAACCAGTACTTTCTAATATTAGCGCGTTCAAACAAACAAACTCTTCAGCTTTATAATATTAGTATAGATACCTACGTTTAATTATTAAAATTATTTCGGTTCAGAGAATGTAGTTCACCAAATCGCAAATCGGCAATGGAAACCTGCTTCCAGCGAAGTCAAAACAAAGCTACATAAAAGTATCTAACAACTAAGCTACATAAAAATAAAAATCCCAATTTAACTTGGTCACGGCATCACGCGTGAATGGCTGGAGCAATTTCGCTAATTCTTTTTTTGTTGTGTTTGTTTTTGTCAAGAGAAGGTTCTTATGAAAGAAAAAAAATAGAAAGTTGCGCAGCAAATTATTACGCGGGTGAAACTGCGGGGCGCAGCTAGTGCTTAATAAACTTATTAATTCTAACCGTTCACTTTTAAGGAATAGATACCGGAAGTGCGGGAATTTATTTTAATTTTAGTGAAACATTCCCAGCTAGACACTGTATCTGTTATTTTGTCTCTAAAACATAATTTTCCAATTACTTAATTAGGCTTTGAAATAATCCTAAATTCAAATAAAACCTTACAACGTTTGTACAACGTACAAATGTTTACGTCTCTTTAAAAAATTAATAGCGTTTTAGTTTCAATATTTTGTTTTATAAATATAGCTAGAAGTCATCTTTTTAACTTGAGATTATTTCAAAGTCTAACTAATAATTATGTGCTATTTTAGGTAGTTCTAGTGAAATTCCATTTAATTCAAATAATCGAAAACCATAAGGTATTTGCGGCATTCAGCGTGTAGGTACTTTCGCGACTACGTGACTTTGTCGGAACTGTGATTACACACAAGCCATTAAAAAGTATTTAAAAAAATATGTTCTACACTCCCAGACTGCAAAATATCGTTACATTTAAATTTGTAACTGTGTCATTTTCACAATAAACTAAATAAAAAAAACAATTTCCCGCGTACCCAGATAGCAATCCCATTAAAACTAAAACAACAAAATATAAAACCGTCACTAATAGTGGATAAAATCACAGATCACACTTACTTCATAAAGCATGGAAAAGTAGACTTTATAGCATTTGTTTTTACGGTTAAAAATGTAAATTATTATTAATAGAGTCATTAAAATAAGACGGAAATTGATTTTAAGCCTTGACTTGGAGAACTTTAGGAATACTATTGCATACATTAGTCAAATATTTCAATTTTCGGGAAAATTCCTTTTAAATTAACCGGAAGGTCAAACAGAAAGACTGGGCTAGTATTAATTAAAGGTAGGATTACATTGCCCCAAAAATTAGGTTTTTGTTTTATTTATTTTTTCACTTTCTAGACTTAGAAATACTTTCGGACTTCTTTATAAAGTTTAATTTTCTTTTACTTCTTATCATTTTCATCTTGGCTTAGAATTAACCTCATATCGCCCGGCCTAAATAGATGTTCGATTATTAAGTTTTTGGTAGCATTACTAGGTTTCTAGACTCGATTGGCGCTAACAGACGTACGAGGTTTATTTCGTGTTTGGTACTACTATTTTAACGTATATCTCTTTAGAGATTGGCCCAGCCCTAATAGACGTACGAGGCTTATTTCATTTTTGGTACCACTATTTTAACTACTAGACTCTCTAGAGGCTAATCACCACTTGATATTAAGCGCAATATCCGACTTCTCAAGCGCATGGTACTCTGTATGTAAGGTAGCCCGCGCCTTGTCCGAGTCCTGTCCCCCGAGCCAGTCGGCGTACAGCCGCCGGACGAGGCGGTTGTCCGTCGGGGAGGCTAGGGGAAGGGTGCGGTATAACGTCTCCAGCTGCGATACCAACTCGCGGCTGCTCTCGCCGGTCGCTGGACGGATTTGTGCACCGCCGTTTAGGCAACCTGCAGGTAAATATTAAGATGTACCACGGACAAACAAGGGTAATAGACTGTTACTCATGAACATAAAAATGTTACAGAAAAATCCGATTACTTATTTATAGATGGCGTCACAACTATTTATATCCTTTATGTCTAAATGGCGCCACCGCTATTAATGCACCTTATATCAAGACTAGCTTTTGCCCGCGACTTCGTCCGCGTAGAAGTCGAAAATAGACCAAGTAATCACGTTGTCCCATACAAACTTTGCCTCTCTTTTTCACCCCCTAAGGGGTAGAATTTCGGAAAACCCTTTCTTATCGGATGCCTATGTCATACAAAGAACACACCCTCCAAGTTTCAGGTCTCTACGATCAGCGGTTTAGGCTGTGCGTTGATCCGTCAGTCAGTCCTTCAGGACAAAGCATTTTATATGTATAGATGGCGTCACCATTATATTTACCCCTTATGTCTAGATGGCGCCACCTGTATTTATATCCCTTATATCTAGATGGTACCACTGCTACTTGCACTAGTATTATTAGGACTAATCCGTTTTTCACTCCTTCACTAGTAACGAGTGATGCCACTTTATACGAAATACTAAAATAATCTTTAATTTGTATAAATGGTCTGCTTATTGCCTAACTATGCTAGACGACCTATGTTATAAGGTGTGGTGAAAGAACTCCAGCTGAAACGGAGAAAGTTGTGGATTCGTTTCTGTAAACAATTATTTGTTGTGATCTGAGTGTTTCTTTTGTATAATACGTATTTATTTACACAAAAAAAGTATTCAAAGTATACTATCCGCTGTCTGACTACAATAACACGCGTCTAGTTTCATAGCTTACAGCTAGATGTCGCTGTGTGCATTGTCCTGAATTATTTATTTATTTACCTGATGGGCAAGCCATAACTTCGACGTAATGGTAGGGCGAGTTGTTCCGCTTCAGTTTCTGCACCAAGTTCTGTATGTTCCTAAAACCGTTAGCGATCGCGAACCGCAGCACCTCCTTGCCATCTTTCTCTAATCTCACTTCTCTGAAGTCTGGGTTTCTGACAAACAACATATATTATGCAGCTTTTGACGACCCATTTGGCACAATGGTCAGCATCCTGACTGCCAAACAAACACAGGGTTGCGGGTTCGATTCCCGCCTCAGACATGTATTTATGCTTAGATATTTGTCTGTGATCTGGTTGTTTCTATGAATTATAAGTATATATTTACAAAAGAAATAAGTGCAGTAGGTACCTATATCCGTTGTCTAGCACGCATAACACAAGTCTAGTTACTTAGCTTGGGGCTAGGTGGCGCTGTGTATAATGTCCTGTAATATTTATTTAAATAGGCACATACCTAAGGTTCTTGTATACAAGTTGTGCGTCGTTATCTCCAAAGAGTTGTTCCGCTGCGTACAGGAATATGTGGTCGGCGTAACCGCCAGACCCTGAGCCTATATGCCTCCTGAAACGATCGATATAGTATGATTTACATAGCTTAGCACTTTATACGCTTGTACAAAAGGTTGCCTAGATCTTTTGAGCGATAAGGCCGCCCTTATTTTTTTTATATTTATCTAGCTGTCCCGACCAACGTTGTTTTGCAGTATATATAAATAACCTAGATACCGACTGCAGCGCCATCTGCCAGGCTGATTTGTGAATCTAAACCATCCAGGGCGCCACCCAGAAGCATTACAAAAATTCATTCAAATCGGTCCAGCCTTTTAGGAGGAGTTCAGTGACATACACACGTACAGTAGATTTTATAAAGATGTACTTAATTTTAAAATGGGGTTTAAAATAAATAATTTATATATTCATCTATCTTGAATCTCTATCTTTCTGCAATCAGACCAGTTTAGTTGAGTCCCTTTTGCGTAAGTTTCGTACTTAGTGATGTTGTCAGTTGATTCGATCCGTAATGGAGTAAGAAGTCGATAGTTTTACTAGCTTTTAAGACGAAGTGGTAAGATCAGCAGCGTAAAATATCGCGACAGAGGTGTCTTAGAAACAGTTTTTGGGTATCGAATCGACCGCTAAAATCCATGAAAGATATTCCTACTGTCGTAAAAGTGAAGATACGCTTCGTAATGTCATGCACGGAGTGCATTAGAACCGCGATTTGAGTGATTTGCCTGGAAAGAAAAAATCTAGAAATATATAAATCGTCTTTTATTTTTTATTTTACGGCGATAGTAAAAAAAACCAAGTACACATTTATATTTACATAAACCTTACATACATCAAATCCCATAAGATAGTACAGATGTTTTTTTACTAAATATATGTTATATAGTTGTACATAAAACATAGTTAATCGCGGCGCGCGGGAGAAAGGGATAAGGGTTTTGAGGTTAAACTTCGCCTTAATTTAATTTAAAAAAAATTAGTTCCATTATGCCTTTTGATAGATGGCCACACTACCTCGCTACAGGTTACAAAAAACTGACCTTATGTTCGGAGGTCCATCACTAGACCACGGCCAGTCGAGTTCGACGGACGTGACGTCACTCAAAGACTTGCCGTCTCCATTCAGCATCTGCTCCAATTCAACTGTAAACAATAACACATAAAAGGTAAAGCAAAAATAAAACATGCCAAAATGGCGGGAGTTATTTAAATATTTAGTAAAAAATTCGACGCTATGGTTAAATGGCAAAAGTCCTTAAACCATGGAGTCAAAATGGAAGAAATAAATACCGTAGCCTACTAGTTTTTTGTAGAACAATGTATTTAGCGGGCGGAAATGTTAGAAGACCTATCAAATTCATCCTTGAGCAAAGAATGTTATACTTTTTGTAATAAGTTAAACTAGAACTTACTAGCAGTAATAACACAATCCACATCATGACAACTATAAACATCGCTATAGAAGTCTTCCCTCGAAGCCTCGAGTTTCTTATCATAGCAAGGCATCAGCGTGACGTGGTACACAGAGCCCGCTCCCATCTCGCGCACTTTCGACAACTGTTGCTTCACTAAGGAGCCCATTATTTGTTGGGGTGACTTCGTGGTTGAAATGTAGGGAAGGATGAAGTTGCCGTGGGTTTTTTCAGCGTAACATACCCAACCTGGAGAAAATAAATAAAATACTTTATGACTAATTAAGTCCCGCGGTTTAACCGCGTAAGTTCCGATCCTATGGCAATATTGGCATAGAAATAGGATAATATGTCGCAGTCCATGGTGCACCTACTCCAATACATACTGTGCCCTAATACCGGCATAATATTGGCAGACTTGATGGAGGCCAACACTGATGCAGTTGCAGTGGCTAACTGTAGTGCAGGAAAATTTTACTGGTGGTTATTTTTGCTGGTGGAGTGTCACTGACTCAAAAAGAAGGATAAATATTATATACGAAATTGCACACAGCGCCACCTAGCTCTAACCTAACTAGGCTTGTTATATGGTGACCAGACAACTGATATAACTGGTGTATATTTTTCCTAAAAAATGATACAAACATTAACAGAAACACACCTATTTGAAGACCATACAAAAAAAATTTCATGACGGGAATCAAACCGGCACCTCTTTGCATCACAGGTTTGCTCACGGCGCCACAAAGGTCGTCGATATGATACACTTTCGCATTCTAATAATATTAGTATTAGAATTTAAAAAACGAAAAATAAGAGATACCAACGTAATACGGATTGGGGGATCCTGTAATAATAGATGTAGTTTTTTGATAAACAAATAAAATATTTAAAACTACCTGGACATGAGCTGGCAAGCATAGGCAGTTGTTTAGCACCAGGATCCTGCTGGTGGTCTCTATACCGCTGAACGAACTCCTGCTGGGCCTCGAGAAGTGCCAGGTCTTCGGCGACTGTCATGTCTAGCACGAAGTCCGCGCCTAGGCTTCTAAAGTAACCTAGAAGGGAGGTTTTTGGCGTTTATTAAGAATGGCGGATCATTCTTGTGGTGTTCTTAAACATCAAATAAAAGATGTGAGTTAACTTTTTGCTGTTTCAATTATAAAAAAATTGAAAATCAAAATAAAATAAAAGTTGAAAATTTGGAATGCCATAATATGGCTCAAGTCAGCTCAACATTTCCATTTTCTTTTTAAACCTATGAAGGGGAAGGTATCCAATTGAAGGGTTGCAAAAAGTAAATAAGTTCGGAAAATTATTTAACTAAAAATAAAAAATGTTTCTATATTATAATGACACTAAAATCAATTTTTTATTAAGTTTGAAATAAAAATGTTTTATGTAGGTATTTTTTATTAGTATTAAAACAACCTTACCAGCTACTTTCCTAGTAGTTTCTTCAGGCGTAAGTTTGTATCGAGCTGCTAACGACAGAATGGGCTGCGGCGACATTGATATCACAACCAGATTCACATCTCTCGTAACTCCCTTGTTGTCTGTGTACTTTCGCTCTGAGAAAACTCTGTAAGGTGATTTAATAGCATATATTTAATCTGCTCAATAACCAAGGATAAGAATGAATAATGATGGATGGCACTGAGATCTAATTCTAGGGTCAAAGAACTATTATTTTTCTTCTATAGGTATTGCTTTTTTTGGGAAGGCAAAGAGTTCACAGAAAATATTTTAAATGGTCCTCTTAATTATGTATATTCTTTGATAATTAATATACGCCATTAAGACCTGAGAAAATATTTACTGTAAATACAGATCATGTAAGTTTAAAAAGTTTATAACAAGTTCGTAAACTTTACTGGCCGTAGACGTCTTTAATTTTTTTAATTCTGTATCAAACGGCCATCTATAAGGCACCTGGAACTAGTTTATTGACTTATTATAAGACTTATTGAAATTATTTATTTATTATTTATTTTTATTCAAATTAGAATAATTATTAAAAAAAAAATCATGTAGGCCAAAGGTTCTAGATTGAGTGTTAGGTACTGGATCAATAACAGAAAGGTTAAAAAATCTATTCAAATTAGATTGGTAATGAACTTTAACTAACTTGATAAGCTCCTCCTGACTCTGCCTGGTGACGAGCACACTCTCAGCAGATGTGATGCACCCGGAGCAGGCAAGGCAGTCGGCCAGCGTGATCTCCACCTTCTGCAGCCGCTGCTCCGTGCCCGATGACACGTCGAAGTAACCATCGGAACCAATCTTGATCTTAGCACCGCTTTTAGCTTTTGGTTTCTCTATTTTTACCGGTTTTATGCACTCCTGTTAAAGGTTAAGTGGTATTTATTTAACTATCTAATTTTTTGCTTTTATCCGTGCAGTAGCGATCATTGTATTGTAGTCGTATTATAAATCTACGTGTTCAAAATTTATTCTAAAAAAACTCTCGTGTTCCCATTTTTAGCATGCCATTGTTTTTTTTATCGATACCGTGTACGTAAAAGAATAGGTTTAAGCAAGCTTACAATCACAAAATCATGATTTCTTGCAAAATATGTTACGCATTGCTGTTTGTTTTGGTTCTTTGAAGGTTAAGTCATTATTATATATTTTATAAATTGTTTCTTACCTGAGAAGGAGTAATGAAGTCGTCTAGGTCCGTCAATTGCAGAGCACCACTAAATCTTGAAGCCATTTTATCGCTTAGATTTGTTTTCACGGGAAATTAATAAATAAAACACAACAATGTGAAATCATCACAAAACAGCTGACAACTGAATGACATTAAAATAACAGTGACAGATAGATCGATTGACGAAGTTAAAATGCTATGGTTTCTATTGGCCAATTATTTTAAGAAAAAAACAGATGCTGTTGTTTCTACGGGTTTACAGTTTTTGAACGAAATAAAATTAGGGCGGCAACATTTAAAAACTTTATCTTTTGCGCATTTTTGGTAAAAATAACAAATATACAGACAGAGTAACTGGAAAATCAATCATCCTATAGTCTGCAGAATCGACCACAACAAAAAAGTATAGTAATTAATATGCTACGATCATTCAAATAGGCCCGTTTGTACAATCTCTCAAAATATTACAGCTTCTCCGACCTCCGTATCTGCGTCAGAAAAGAACAGACGAGAAAAATCAATTATCTTCCCGCCTCTGTCGGTTACCAAGGCAACGCGTAAACAGTGGGGAGACGTCGCGCCATACGGACGCGTCTCGAGCTGCATTTCGATATTTTCGTAATTTTACCGTGCAACTTTATATTTTATTGAAACAGTTAATTTTGTACGATGGCCGAAGAAGGTGCAGCAGCCGCTGGCGGAGCGGTCGGAGCATCGGAGAAAGTTATTCACACCTACCCTCTCGTCAGGGTGAGTTTTCTTTGAATCACAATAGAAGGTATTAATACCTCAGACTTTCGCTCGAAACTACAGCAATTCATACTTACATCAATATAGTTCAATTTTAAGGAATAAGGAATACCTTCATAACTAATTTTATTTAGTGCATAAAACGTAGTGATTAAGTATATCCTCTTTGTAGTGCAGTAGCAGTAGGTATAGGTGAAGATGTAGTTAACCACCCACCAGAATTTAAGGTGTAGTTCAGAAGATTCTTACTGCATAACACATAATAGATAACTTACTTACCATAATTAATTATTATTTTGAAGTTAGGTGGGAGCAGATGAACATACACACATACCTACATACGGGTCAAAAACATTACCTTTCCTTTTGACTTCGCCGTAGTCGGGTGAAAATACCAAAAGACAGAGTTCGAATTGTATGAGTTTGGAAAATATAATTGATATCCTAGAAACAAAATCTATTTGTCATTAAGTATTATTAGAGAGGCGATATTAAATTTCGGCTTTTCTATCCGATCAGCGTAGCGAGACGATCGACCACCGGAACACCATAATATGTATATCGAGTTACCTACTCGTCTATGACTTTAATATATTTAATTGTCTATCATATGTAAAGTTAGCTGCGCTCCGCTGATTTGCCTGCGTAAGTTCCGATTTCATGGGAATGTCGAGATAAAGTAGCAAGTGTTACTGCTACTACTACTATAGCTATCAAGTTTCATAGCAATCGGATAAGTAGATTTTATGTGAAGAAGAGAAACAAACCTACTTTCACATTTATAATTAATACCTATCCACCTGCATATCACCCAGTCGACAAAAATGGAAGCTCACCGTAGAGTTAATTATTATTATTTGTTTTAGTTATGAATAAGTTTATTTTTGTATTCTTTATGAATAATATCCTTCAAGTAAGGCTGGACTTTAAAAGCCCTGATTGAGTTAATACATTCTAAGAACTCTACGGTGGGCCTCCGCACATTTGTTGCCGATTGTATGTTCATCCGTCCATCGCACAGTTCCACCATATACTTTGGTCTAGCCACCACTTTCGTTTGGTCTCTTACGTCGAACCTCAAGAGCAATTAGAAAATCGGTCTTGGTTCATTTCCATCCACTCCGGTGCCCCTGCCCCGTTACTGTTGCACTAACTAGCTGTTGCCCGCTACTTCGTCTGCTTAGTGTTTTCTAAGTAGCTAGATAAGCTGTGCAATGTACATATAGAAGTTTTACCTTTACGATGGTAAGTTGCTTAGCACAACAAATCTTCCTAAAGTAAGTAATTAGTAACGATTATACATTCGTTGAATGCCACAGTTGAATCAAATCAGAAACCCAAATAATCAGTCTGTCGACAGCGACACCCTCTCGATGCATTCCGATGCATCCCATCTAAGAACACGATTGTTTATTTGTCCAGGTGGTCACCACACTTCTCCATCAAGTCTAAAATTGTACGGAACATGACCTTAACTTTGTACCTACATAATCACCGGGTTAACTTTATAAAACGGTCCGTAAGACGGTAATTAGCTCCTTGCCTATTCAGAAACTGTCCAAGCCATGAGAAAATATTACTTAACGACCCATTGAAATGGTTATGAATAGGTAACTTAGGTGTGGGTTGGGACACTTATTTCAAGGTTTTCCGACGAAATCTTAATTTTCATCATTGCTTACTCATATGTGAGTAACGAGTACGAAAGCTGTCTGTGCGTCTAGGTACAATGAGCTTCAGTACTTTATTTTGAAGTAAGACGATTTGAAGTAGGTAAACAAATCCCTAACCGCCCGCGCTGCCGCCGCCGCTTGGTAAGGTCGCCTATTTGTACATTCTTTTAGTTTATGCTCAGCTTTTAGTTTGTTTTAAATGTGCTGTACCTACAAATAAAGTGTTTCTCTCATTTAACTATCTATCTAGCTATCCTAATAAATAAATATGAAAGTTACCTGCTATAACTGTGTCTTAGGTTTTCACGTCTAAACCGCTAGATGGGATTTTGGAAGGACATAAGTATTAAGTAGGCTATTTTTATTCCGATCCCGATTCGTCTACTTTTTATCCCTGCGTGGCCTGTGAGGTGCCTGGTGAAACTGCGGGGCGGAACTGTCTCTTATAAAATGTTCTACCCACAGCACTCGGACATGTCCGAAGAGATGAAAACGGAAGCGATGGAGTTGTCCGTCACTGCTTGTGAGAAGTTTGCAGCGAATAACGAGCTCGCTGCTCGTATGGTCAAGGAGGCAATGGACAAGAAGTTCGGACCAGCTTTCCACGTCGTCGTTGGCGAGAGCTACGGCTTCGAAGTCACATACGAATGTACCACTATCTGCTACATGTACTTCGGTGGTAACCAGGCCATTTGCATATGGAAGTGCTCATAATGTTTACGTGAGAGAGATATGGTCTTCATTGTCTATCCTATTTGTTTTACTAATGCTCATCTCGGAGTAACGCCAAATGGGTAATGTTATGTGCCGATAACTCATTTTTATGTTTGTTATGTAACATCGTTCACGGCTCGACTGAAATGCAACCAGTTGCAGATTCGAATCACTTTTGAGTTGCAAGAATGTTGCAACTCTAAGAAAAGCATTCATGTTTGTAACATTATATACGTTAATTGTTCGCGTAGAATTCTTACAAAAGTAGATTTTGTATAACAAAGCAGCATGATTTTTAAAGCAACAGTTTCACCCTGATTGCGTTGCAGTTGAGTCGCTATATTATCTGAAATAATTATTAGATATTTCTAAAAACAACCTTAACACAGAATATGTGGCCTTTATTTTTTAGAAAGAATAACGTATTCTGTCCATTTGAGGGTAACTTTTAATCAAATAGTAGAGTATATTGAGACCGATATACTAAAGATGTAATTTATAATCATATTAAGTAATTAGGTTAAAGAAAGAAATCTCTAACAATATTAGATTTACAATACTTAAGATTTGCCAGGTTGTTTGTTTTAAAACAGTCTATATTCTGCTTTAGTAATTTTATGTTTCATTATTATGTAAATCGGTTTTTAACATGAGACCATTGTTTTTAAAACAATTCTAGGAATATTTCCATTAAAATAGACCAGTTATGTAAAAAAGAATTATTCAGAACTCATACATTTACGCTCTCGGTACAAAATATTATGTTATTCTAAAGATAAATACCGGTACCGGTAACAGGTAACAGATTATTTTCTGTCCGTAAAGTTTCGCCTCGATTCCATTAATTAACAAACTCCCCTACGTCTGCCTAGGCTAGATCAACATCTAGGTATATGTATGTTAGTCGGGGGATGGAGCAATCAAAGGGTTAGCCGGTTCGTCAAATGAAGGGAGATATTTCACCCTTTTAAACGGTACCTATAGGTATCTATACAGCGGTATTAGTTAGCTTTTTTATCACAGACATGGTCGACTAAGTTGAGAGGAAGCTACGAACTACCAGCGTTCTGACGCGCTTTATAAATCATCTAGTTTAGATGAAAAGGCTAAGAGGTATTATGCCTCGACACAGGTAATTATTTCAATGTAGAGTTACCCAATTACTTTGCCATGATTTTGCGGTATCCTTGTAAAGACACGCCAAAACTTATCATTTCAACTCCGAATAAAAAAGGGTTCTATATGTTTGACCTTATGTGTGTTATCATGTAGCTTAGAAACAAATAGACCGGTTCAAATGCGTTTTTTAATCTTATATCTGAATATTCCGTGAATGTTCTTACCTATGTTTAATAAAAATCAGTTTAGCCGTTTCAAAGGTATGAGGCCTTATTTTGTGAACTTTGCACAAAACATTTTGGAGGCTTTTTGTCTGTGTTAGTTTTAAACTACAGTATGATTGATCATTAGAACATGAATGTATGATTTTGTACGCAATAGTGTTTTTTGTTGGCGTATTCAGGGTCAGCTCTTAAAATAATCAATGGAAACCACGTATTTAGGTAATTACACAATTATTACGTTTGGAACGTGTTTTTTAAACCACAAGTAATTAGCGCTGTTTTCTCGTGGTCCCACGATTTTGTCCCATTAATGGGACCACGAGGGAGAACTATTTCTCGTAGTCCCATTACGATATTCAGTAACGTATTTATCCTCCTGTATATATATATTGGTAACGGGCTCGTGCTCCTTCCGGGACTAGGCTGTTCACACGTCTGAACGTCCAAGGGGTTATATTGTGTAAGTGACAAAAAGTACAACAGTTGAACAGGTTAGAACGTCATAGTGACAAAATGACGAAAATTCAGATTATATTTACGTTATATCGTGCCTGTGTCAGAATGTACAAATTTTACTATGTGTTTATGTCAAGTCATGACAATGACAAAAAATTTTAATGTTAAAAGATTTTAGTAACCAATCACGTTATTGACTAAATGTCTGAATCTGACAATGCCAGAAAATATACCTGTGAAGGAAGATTAACGAGACTGTATCGTGTATCGTGTCTGTAAATTTAATAATTTAGGAAAAAGGAGAATAAATTAGTTACTGTTCTTGACGCTAGTAAAGAAAATTCAATAATAGTTTTTTTATCCTTCTAGGGCTGGGCTTGACTAGATTACTATACGCCAGCCGTATAGTGCGTTGGTACTCTTAGTCACGGACATTGGGAAATAAGTGAAATAACACATACATTAATTTATATTTATTGTGCTATCATTGTATTTATTTTTATGCATTCTTAGTAAAAAATAAAACAAATCATTCTGAACTTAAAAATAACTTCACTTATTAGACATATTAAGTCTTTGTAAGGCTTAATTGTTATATTGGTTTTCATTACGTTTAAGCTTTGCAATATTTTTTAAATAATTAAGCGGAGTAATTTGCTGATTGTCCAGTTGGTTTAACAAATCTTTCTTTTTTCGATCAAAAATAATATCACACTTCCTTCATTTGACGTTTTCAAATAGTGCGTTCTTAATTTTTGAATCCTGGTAGTTTGCTTCCTTGCGTAATAGATGAACAAATGTAAATAAGTTTGGCTTGGACCGCATTCTCTTTATTAGCCGATTGTGCCATCCTTCCAAGCTATTATTTGTTCGGTGGCGTTGATAAGCACAACTAAGTTCAATATAATTTTTCGACAGCCATTGCTTAACAAAATATGATTCAAATTTTTCTATTAGGTACGTCACTTTTCTCTGAAATGCTATTTAAAATATCAGTCCATCCAACAGTTAATAAGTGTTTGGGCAATAGAGGTAAATATGATGCTAACTCTGCAAGTTTTCGGCCATTATTAACCTCTAAAAGTTTTAACGTATCTGCTTTTCGCCAAATGGCTTTGTTAAAGTGATAGAAACATCCACTCAATTCACACTCTGGGTAAACTTCCTTAATGGCATTTATCTGTGCCTTTTCAAAATCCGATTTATATTTTTTAATGTCAACTTTTAGGTTACTTTTTATGTATGAATATAAACGTATGTAAGTTTCAGTTTTTTTATTAGGCAACAAAGCATACAGCACTGGTACGATATTGGTTCTTTCTTCCGTGCTGTTGACATCCAAATGAATAGTGAACAATTGTTCCCAAGGCAACGGAGCTGCTTCGAATTTACCATCTCCAAACCACAATTTATCATTATCAATACTATTTAAATACCTTTTCGTAAAATTTGTGCCAAATAATAAAATTTTATCGCTTGTCCCATCTTCCCATAGTAAAAAGTTATCCTTTAAAATTTTCGGTAATTCCACTTCTTCTAATGTTCTAAATGTCGTTTTCTTTACTTCCAAAAATTTTTTTCTTACTCGATATAGCATCCGTTTTTTATTATCAAATACTGGCATTGAGATCGAATCAACAGAACCAGAATCAGATTCCTCTATTTGAGAAGTAAAGCATGCTTCATATATTTCTTGAACTGATTGATAATTTTCACATACTTTTCTTTTACAAAGTTGAGTTGCAACGTGAATCTTATTTTTTGATGACGATGGAGTACATGTATGCGCATTTTCACGTAATATTTTAGTTTGAGTTATGTCTATAGTCATTGAAGCACCACAGGAAAGCCGATTTATGCACTTCCAAAGACTAGTACCACTTATATTTGTGACTGCCAAATTGTATCTGTGTATGCCGTATAATAATGTGCGTTTACCTCTGGTTTACCTTTTTGATTTATGCTAAAGGAAAATGTTTGTTGCTCGCGTGATTGTTCTTCCATTTTAAAATACAACAATCCTTTTCAACACACCAAATACGTCCGGATTGAATGAAGGAAGAAGCTGACATATCTGACAATGAATTTCAATATTCTATTGTTTAGTTATTTATTCGGTCCCAGAGGAAAAGTAGCACTCGAAAGAGTTTAAGTACACTTAAGGCTAAGTATTACATGAATAGCAAACTCCTTGATAATCATAGATACAATATGAGTACCAGTCATTATGACACTGAGACAAACTGTACATTTTGACTCTCACTCTTTATATCTATAATGTCGTGATCAATTTAAACATTCTGACACTCAAACGTTCTATCATTTGGACTATGTAATATGTAGTACTTTTCGGTACTAGCTCGTTCTGACAAATAAACTATATTACTAGTAATGCATGTAACAGTCGTTCTTCTTAACAATCGTGTTATATGTCTGTTATGCATTATGACACTCGTGTTATTTAGCAAGTTGGCGAAATAACCCCTTGGACGTTCAGACGTGTGAACAGCCTAGTCCCGGAAGGCTCGTGCTTCACCTGCCGGTAAGTACAGTCGTGTGCAACTCTATTAAAAACTTTTTGTCCACGTGACTAGTTTTTTTTATACTTACCTAAGTTGTACTGCTAAGTTTTTTTTTCAATCTCAGCGTATCTCTTAGTCCAAGGAAAACAAAAACAAAAGGCGATCCAAAAAATAAACAAAAGACGATCGAAACAGAAACAAAAGACAACCTGTCAAAACGACATGTCAAAGTGACAGCTGTCAAACTTAAAACGGCTATATCTCAGAAACTATTGATCCTAGATTGATAGTCTCTTTGCAGAAGTGATAGATCTCATCAAGATCTTCATTTCAGATGACAGCTGTCAAACTTAAAACGGCTATATCTCGGAAACTATTAATCCAAGATTGATAGTCTCTTTGCAGAAGTGATAGATCTCATCAAGATCTTCATTTCAGATGACAGCTGTCAAACTTAAAACGGCTATATCTCGGAAACTATTGACAAACACACAAAGAGGTTGCATCTACTAGGTAGATTATAGAGTGCTCATTCTGTCATTATACCTTAGGCGGATAGTAGGCGGTTACTATTATAAAAATCGTTTTTTCTATAAAGCAGCACCAAAAGATTAAATGTAATATCGGTATTATTTTTTATTATGCTTCTGAAAATCGTATTTGCAAGCATTTACTATTTTCGCAAAAAAACAATATTTATTCTATCAACATGTCATTTTGTATAGAGCGAATTATGAACTGGTGCAAACGGATCATAATTTTTACACTCACTCTAGTTATTAGTTCACCCATATTATACTTCGGTGCTTTAATTTTAATGGTCTTTGTGTTTTTTAAGAATGATTAATTATATTTTTTAACGTTTTTTTGTCAATTCAAGTAGGTACAACAAGGTTACGTTACGCTACAATTTACAAATAATTACGTCTTTAGTTTATGTTAGTTTGTAATACACTTGTGTCATAGTTTATATTAAGTAATCTGCGACTTAATGCGTGGATTTTTATATTAATTTTAAAAAATTATAAGTATTTTTAATAATATTGGAGTTTTATTCAAATTTCATACTTTTTTTTCAGGTGCCTAACCTGAAAAAAAAGTACCTATGCAAATTTTTTTCAAAGTCCAGCAATAATTTTAAATAACCCCTTGAGTATTACAGTGACTCTCTTCGAAATAAGATGCTCAAGAAAACCCATAGAAAACCATGCATTTTTAAAGTGACCCAGTGGTTGAGACCTTATGTTTTAGATCAGCAGATTATAAAAAATGAGATATTTCGAATTCCAACTGGGTCATTTTTACGATAAACTAAAACAATTTATTTCTATAATATATAAATATAAATGCTTTAAAAAAAAAGGATAATTTTGAAATTAATTACTGTTTATTTCTTAGTACTTATTAATAGTTAACATTAGTTTCGATAGTCATTGAATCCTGTCCCCTAATTGAATACATAAAGAAATCATAATATTATTCTATTTGTGATGTCATTTACCCCTAAACTAAAGGGCTGGGAAATTGTTACACCGAGCGTGGGAGAAAAAGACACATGTGTCATTAATTTGTCGAAAACTTCAACTCCCTTACTAGAATAGTACTATCTACATCTATTTTATTTTCAAGAGAAACACCGCCCTCGTTGAAAAATTCATCAGTAATCGGGGACAAGATCTCCTCGCCACTTGCTCACAATTTTCAATACAATAACTACGTCTTTTACATAAACATTGGCACATGAAGTGATCACATAATACTCAATTTTCCTACATATCGTACGAAAGCTACTAAAGTCTTTGTACCTCAACAAGCGACGTGGGCTTACACGTTGTGATCGTGTGCTTCAAGACAATGGTTCTGCCTGAGGACCTAGCCTTCACACACACACTTAACGTTTATTTTACAACAAAAAACCATGTAGATTGTTGAGATGCAAGAACTATGAGAATAGATTAAAAAGTTCCTGGCCTCATATAAATGGGTTTGGAATTAAGCAGATAAACTACCTTAGCTAGATCCACTCATTTTATTGCCAGAGCAGATTTTTTCAAAAGCTGCAACCATGTCTTCATTGGATCTACTTCGAATATTTCTACCCTATCGAATTAGTAAATCAAATGAGGATAGTTTAACTGCTAAATTACTATTACTTACTTGTATGAGGTCGTAAACTTTCGAATCACCCCCAGTATAAACATTCATAAATATCGACAATATTAAAATTCGTTAGCCTACAAACGTAATAAAATACATTTTTAAGAAACGATCATATAAAAATCTACATGTTCATCTAACATTTTAGGCACAATTTTCATCAAATTCTATATGTACTGAGTACCCACGTTTAGCACTGGATAGATAGCCACGATATACATAACACGAAGCATAATTCTAATATACAGGTTTAACATTTTACTAATCATCCGTCTTGTACATTGAAGTGGACTTTACAATTAGATTTGGGTTCTTATTAGCATGTATTAACTGGAACTATACTCCGCTCGATATATGATGGTGCGCAGCGCCGCGCCCGCGCCTTCATACTTGTACCAGTTAGTTGCAAATAAGGACTTAAATTAACTATTATACCCGCACGCATGCGCCGTAAGAATTTTAGTAAGTCCGCTAGCTAGCACTGTAACGGTTGTTCATTCAATTTGGACCGCGGTCTTCATATTGACGCGAAAATGACAGAAAAATATATACGCTAACTAACTAGAGGGAATATTATGATAGATTATCGAGTCACAGCATAAGTGTATCCAAGACGAACACGTTTGCAGCAATTTGTGCTGTCCATCGTCAGCAAATATTACGACTCATTTGACACATACCAGCGCACCCAACTATGTCGGTTTGGCGCAAAGATTTTGTTCGGGATACCTACTCTTTAGAATTTTGCTCAAAAGAATTTTGCTTCGGTAATTTCCGCGAATAAATTATCGAAAATAGAAGCGATATACATTGGTACACATAAAACGGCGATCGAACAGTCGACACCGGCGCGGGGCGCACCATTATATAGCGCGCGGACTATAGTGGCAATATATCTCTTTACATAGAAATGATTACTTTATAATGCAATATACTTCAATTGATATATATATTACTTAGTTACAAACAAACTTATATCAGAATTCTTCTTATTTTCTAAACTTAAAGTTACTTAATATAAATTATATACTGGATAATTAAATCTGTTAGATAAATAGACGTACAGATGCGAAAAAAAGTTATAATGAAAAATTATCTAGTTAGGCGAAAATAAAGAACACAATTAATGGAATGACACAGTAAGTAGAGAAAAAAATGCTGATTTGTGACTGTTAATTAATAAAAATAATACTTAGTAGGTACTTAATGTAAGAATTAAAAAGATATTGGCTTCCTACAGTCAGACATTTTACCGAGATCGTCGTAATCAGAGACACTGCTAAGCGAATGCTTTGTCATGTTTTTGCCGACGTAAACACTCTCGTAAAACCAAGACTCGCTAAGTAACATTTCTGAGCTTATATAAAGTCCGAAAGACATTTATTTTGATAAAAGAAGTAGACCGTAACAAATATGTCTGAAAATGTTTTACTTGTTTACTAGTTTTAAATTGTCATAATGCCCACTTTGTGAAAAACTTTAACTTTTAACCAATTTAAAAAGTTTTAATTTATCGGATAAGTATTTTATTTTTGGGATAAGAGGGGTTAAGTTTTAGTGTGGTTTTAGTACAAAAATTATCATAATGCCTACTTTATAAATAGGTTGAATTTGTTTTTGATGGCTTTCGCAATGTAAAATGTTAGACCGTAAGGAGGCTGAACTAAGAAGAACTAGCATCTCAAACCCGATCTCACCACACACTAAGGTCCTCGATGGACATGGCACTTGTGAATACAACAAACTATACTCGATATGATAACAACAATAAAAACAACAATATACCTACGTTTAATGCACAATCGATTATTATACAAACACTCAAGCAAAGTTCAAATATTCATCAAAGTTAAGGTGATTATTTTCCCGTGTCGTTTTGGCAAGCCATAAAAAAAAGTTGAAGTATTTTTGGCTTCGCATGGCTTGTGTATATAGCCAGTATTCAGTTAAATATTAAAACAACAACGCGATTATGACCCGGGGAAATAATTACTATGAATACAAACAGTTTGAGTTTACAGGTTGAGTTTAGGTCCATGTTAAACTTAATGCCAAGCGCTGCGCAAGAAGTTAAACGTTGGGTTAAAAAAAAGAGTTAAGGGTTAAGAAGTTAAAATCTTAATCATCTCCTCGCTTCCGGCGTAGTCCCACCATGAATCAGTACAAATTCAAACCCGTGCTTGCAGTTCAATTCAAAGCTCCCATTAAGTTTGACGCGAACTCGAAAGTTAAGAGGTGAAATAACAGACAGTGGACTGAGAAATGCACAAATCAGTGCGAAAGATTCCAAGATGGTTTGAGAAGGCGAAAACTTCTCGTATACAATTTTATAAACATTCGGAACACATAGCCGCAACAAATACCCGTTGCACATCACCAATTTGAACTTCACTGTACTTTACTTACCTACACCAATATTACAGATACTACAACTAATGATGGCGCTCGGTTCTATGTGTGAGTGAGTATGGTAACATACAACTTTAACTATCTTTTTTACAAGCTTTTATTTAGTTTCACCTGTCCCGATGTTTGTCATCAAATCTTAGAAATTAAAGATTTTCAAGATTTCACTTCTCGGTTACCAATTCAGCTGAAATTTTGCATACGAGCATTTTTCAAAAAAATTCTGAATTCTGATTTTGATGTGTCCCATAAATTGACTTTTGTTTTTTACGTAATATAAATATATTTTGTTCAAGATAACAATTACATAAATAAAAGCACTGAATTATTGTTTATATTCCTGCTCTAATTCTTGTAAAAGTTAGATCATTTATGAAAAAAATATTAAAAACTAGCTGCGCCCCGCGGTTTCACCCGCGTAAGTCCGATCTTTAAATTCTCACCGTTTAAACCTTCCCTGGACTACGACAAACACAACAAAAAAAGAATTGGCCAAATCGGTCCAGCCGTTCTCGAGTTTTAGCCAGACTAACGAACAGCAATTGATTTTTATATATATAGATTAGAACTTTGAGTGTGCAAATGTATGGAGAGTGATGTGTCCCATTAAGCAGTGTTGACTTTCTATAAGAATATTTAAGAAAACATTGAGTTTGCATTTAACTTTTTGGTACTATCTTACACTGATTATAATCATTTATCACTTGAATAAACAATTCTGCGAAAACAATGCATCATTTTAAAATAATTAATGTTTTTTAACATTCATAAAAAAGGTCATTTTGCGGTTTCCTAGTTAGTTACGTGATTAATCGAAAATATTTAAATAAAGTTAAGTAGATTATGGTTTTCTGTGCACTTGAAACATTTAAGAAGAACGTAGCACAAAGTTATTTTGCTGTAATCTATCAAAAATTAATCTAAAAACATTGTTGGATTGTGTGGTGCTCCCCGGATTCAAAAATTGTTTCCTGGTTAGTTACGGAAAAACAAATGTAAGTTAATGCTCTTTTACGTTTATAGTAATATGGATTGATAATTGTATATTAAGTTTTCGATATCTTATCACAAAACAGTCGATTTTATCAGATTGTTTGTAGAAAAGATGAAATTAAACTTTCGTTCTCATGTTAGTTACTTCCTGTTAGTAACTTTTGTAATTGGAAATCGTAAGGCAGAAATCACATCTTGCACAATAATTCAGTGCTTTTATTTATGTAATTGTTATCTTGAACAAAATATGTTTATCAATATAAATACGTAATACGTAATCGTAAAAAACAAAAGTCAATTTATGGGACACATCAAAATTGCACATAGATTTGTTAATCCCAATTGCAAAAAAAATATTTCATACAAACTTAATTAGCCTTCGGAAGTTTAAAAATCTTTTGATACTTTCGCACTTTCACAAATGTCAGATGTGCTAAAATGACAAGTCTAACTTAAAAGCGGTAAGTATGTGGTATCATAACGTTTGGATTGTAAAGTGTTAGTAAACAAAATGTCTTAATTGAAAAACGACCATGTAGGCAAAACGACTGGTTCGAGGGCGGGAATCGCAACCTTCTGAGTTGTAAGCGGGTTAATTCTCCACACCACTGAAGTCGTCACTTTGATTTATGTGATCAATTTTGTTTGATGTTTTCTAGGGGCGCGTGGTACAGCTTAGACCGCATCGTTACCTACCGTCAGGCAGGTGTGATAATGGTGAAACGATTACCTATCCATTTGTAAAAAAAAGTTTAATGTTTACAGACTCACGCACAAATAGAACCGCGGGCAAACATTGTTTGTAATTTATCTTTATAAAATTCAATATTCTACTTAGATCAACAAACGTTATATAATTTTATTCTAATTCATAGGAAGCGATCGATTAACAACAAGGTACGTGAACATCAAGCATTAAATATATTGGACATAATGGTCTCCGCCCTTATTAAGGTGTACCACTGAGTTACTATTTTTCACTGGAGGTGAGATGAAGAAAAGATCTGAAGCATTTTTCCATTCCATAGACAACTTTATCTAAGCCGTGTCGTGAATCTTACGCAAAAAGCACCCAGCTAAAGAAGTCTAGTTGCGGAAAATACCTCGTGATAGGAAAATTTAATGAATAAAATAATTAAGCCACAAGACAGGGTATCCTAGTGTGGGGGCTGGCGGATTATTATAACTTTGTGTCACTTTTAAATAATATAAGTTTTTACCCGACTACCCGATTCAAAGGAGGGTAATGTGTTTATATTGTATCATCTTTTATCTAGCTCTAAAAAGCTTAAACTTGTTAGAATAATATTTTAATTGTGGTATCCCTATAAGTAACAAAGTAGGTACATGGCAACATAATCTTCTTCCCTGCTACTGTCAACTCGCAAGTCGGAATAAACGTTTGCTCCTCATCCCAGTGTATTTTATTAAAATACTAGAATAATCCTGTAGGCTAGACTACGATCCTTATACCGAACACTGACTGCTGCATCTATACTGCTAGACTTCACAAAACTAAACTAATGATATTAATAAAAATATTTATTCCTCAAATTACTAAGGGCAGTCACCAAAAACGCTGTGAAAAAAGGTGCAAGTACAGGATACATTTTATAAGACAGCACAATAATAAGGGAAACAAGCTACTATCACGCCATCTACATTTATCTTTGACAAACCTTCCTTGTATATTATGTAAGTACGAGTCATCTCTAGTGAATTGTAGTAACTCAGTACCCGTCAAAGACAGCTAAAAATAGCAGTCCAAATAGGTTCCTAGCACTTCCTTACGCTCCAGTAAAGTGGGCCGAGACCTAAATATTTGATAATCTCAATATATAAAGGTAAATAGACAAGTTAAACAATTCATATTGTATTGACATCGAATTAAATATCCATAATCCATACTTATATTTTGTAAGATTAAATTAAAATGTAGACATATAACTATTTGTTGTAATCTATAATATAATTAATTACGTAAAGTAAGGAAGATTTCCGTTTACGCTAAGCCAACGATGTTCGATTTAGGCTGGGACTACATAATCGAAACGAAAAAAGTCCATTCCTTATCGAAATGATTGCTTGAACAAATGTTTTAATTCTTCCGACATCAGGCAATCGGATTTTTTTCTGGTTTGTCTAGAAACCCTTATCTGTTTTGTTTTAATTCAGCCAACTGAGAAGTGTTGCCAACTATAGAAAGTTAATTCTTTCTACCATATTTTCAAATATTTTCATAATTTAATCATTTCGGATATGATCAAATATAAATCATATTTATGTAGTGAGCTCTATCTAAAACAGCTATTCTTTAAAGAGTACCTATGCAATTTTTATTGTATATTGAAAAGGTAGGTAAGTAGATCTACCAATGTTTACTGATTTCTACGAACTTTTTATAAGTTTGCAACACTTAGCTCGGACCTTCCGGATGGTACAACCACTTGTATCTGTAATTTTTAGGCATGAAGCAAGAAAAAGTTTTCCGCGCCCTGATGGAGTAGTAATCAAAACATAATATGGGTGCCGGCTGAGATACAATTTTGTAGCTCACACACACATTCACAATTTTTCTTCAAATAGTCGTTCATGGCGTGTGACATGGACATCACCTCTGTCATAAAATATTACAAATAAAATATTACATTAACAAAATGGGCAGTGAAATTATGCAGAAACCTTGCCGCAGGCAAAAGTACAAAGCTTTCTGGTATCACATTTTTCTGGTAAGTAATAAACCGCTTGGTTTTTACAATTTTCGTGGTCAAATTTTTGGTAGAAAATATTGTTGTTGATTTTTAGTGATGTGAAGTAGTCGATAAAAATAATATAGAATCGAATCGTCAGCTTATTATTATTTTATTTCATTTATTTATCGCAGTTTTCTAAAAGATTCTAAGAACTGTAAGATTTTTGTGCTTCAGAGTCAGACAGACCATACTGAAGGAAGTATTGGTGTTTTATTAATTTCAGCATTAGCTCTATATCTAAATAATATATTTTCCTACTTACAGGTTCATGAACAAAAAGTGCTTCCCTCAGATTACGAACTCAACTAAATATTATGTCAATATTAATGATGATTTACGAGAAAAAACAGCTAGTCAAAAGCTATTCTAAACGTAATGTAAATAGTTAAAATATAAATTAAAAATATTGTTTTAAAATTGGTGATGTATTTTTATTTGTATAATTAGTTCTCTACTAGCTGTGCCCCCGACTTCGTTCACGTGGACTGCAGGATATTTCATCATCAACACTATCGACATTTAGTCGTCCATTGCTGGATATAGGCTTCTCCAATACCCAAAAGACACGAATTCAAAAGACATTACACCATACAAATGACTGAAGGACAACGTGACTATCCGCAACCCAGTGAAATGTGGATATACACACCGACGGCTCAAAAACGGAAAAACTGGCCACTGGATCCGGGGTCTTCTCGGAGGACCTAAACATAAATCTAAGCGTAACTCTAGGCCCTCACAACTCAATCTTCCAAGCTTGGCTGCGCTGGATCGCGATGTCTCGGGCCATGACATCAGAATCCTGTCCTGTCCGATAGCGTGGCGGTGCTACATGCACTGAACAGTAAAACTATAAGTTCAGCCCTGATTTACGAATGTTACGAGACACTCAACAGACTAGGAGAACACAATAGTCTGACCTTACAATGGGTAAAGGGACACAGCGGCTCAAGGGGAAACGACGCTGCGGACGAGCTGGCAAAAAGAGGAGTGGAAGCGGTCAGTTACGGGCCTCAACCCTCCGTCCCAATCCCCTCAAACCAACTCAAAGCCTGGATCCGCAACCACGCTAAAATGCGACACCGTGACCTCTGGACCACGACGGAAAGCTGTAGGCAGGCCAAACTAGCACTCCCCGACATAAACAACAGACTCACGAAACGCCTTCTAAACTTAAACCGCCCTCAAATGCGCTTGGTTACAATCGCCTTGACCGGTCCCAGCGCTTTCAACAAGCACTTCCATAACCTGGATATAACGGACAGCCCACTATGCAGAGCGTGCATAGAGGCTGAGGAAACGACCGCGCGTGTGCTGCTGGACTGCATGGTATTGACAGATATTAGACTCAGGACTATAGGTGACGTTAAAAGCCTTCCAAAAATGTTTGAGAAGCCACATCTAGTGGCAAAATTTATGGAAGAGCTGGGCTGGTTCTCCCCCTGACAAGTGGAACCTCACGCAAAAGGGACCTAACTAGAAAGGTCTGATTGCGGAAAACAGCCCGTATACAAGTACAAGTAGGCTTCTCCAATAGCACGCCACTGAACTTGGTCCCCCCTCTGCACCTCCAACAGCTACTAGTCACTTTGCGAAAGTCTTCACTCCAAGTATTTGGAGGACTTTCTACGCTACATTTGCTAAGGCATGATCTCCACTTAAAATTTGACATGATCCATGCAATTTAGGTAAGTATATTTAATTCCGATAGGTGATAGATTTCATCCTCACCACCTGGATGTCTGATCTTGAACTAAAATAAATACCCCTGAACAATAAAATATAAGTAAATAATCGATAAATATACGTTACGCTTCATACCACATCACATCACTATTTTCAAATTCAGCAACCATGAAGTTCCTTGTTTTTTACATGCCAATAAAGACAAATAAATGTCGTACTTTATTGATATTTTGTTTTTAATTGGTTATGTCATAACATGAATGTCTCTATCTTTATCTAACGTAACGTATATGAAAATATGTGATAGAGATAAAAGACAAACCCTGTCTCCCGCTTCCACCTACCCTCCCACCCCTCTGAGCGGCCGCATAGGTTTCGATACAAAATAGGCATGATTATTACTCCATCTGGGCGGGGAATTTTTTTTTTCCTCCATGTTTTTAGGTAATTTCCATATCATGTAATCGCAGCCTCAGACCTAATCTTCCATAATCGAAGAATACTTGCATTGAGCGGCACCTAGCTGGGTGACAGTACAACACCCATTGTTATATTATTTATAGCATAGCTCACTCTTTAGAGTTCATCACTCTTATATTTGTGTTATAACTTATGATTTTATAGAATATAACTTGAGATATGGCATCGAAGTTAATATTGTATGTCTATTGTCTATGGTTGGCATGGTTGTAAGAAATTATTCAATTAAAATAAATAAAAGGGTTTTTGATAAGTTTGAGCCTTATTTCCTGTGGATTTAAGAGGCAAAATAGCTTGAAAATAGTTCATTTAGCTTTATTATAGTTGTATGTTAATGCTAATTTTAGCCCAGGTAAGTTTGAGCTAATTTTTTTTAACCAATAATTATAAAGTAATAACACTGTTAGTATTTTATCATTTTTTGATAGTAAATAGTGCATTAACCCTTTATTTTTTAAATAAATTCTAGAATTCTGTTTAGTTGTTGAAATAAAATCGAGATTTTGTAATTTTGTTACAAGACGCTAGGTAGGTAATCTGATAAGAGCCAGATCTCATGTTAGATTCTAGAGGTTCATACGATATAGTTCACTAACCTACATATAGTTGTTTTGTTACCCCTACACAGTAGTGTAGTGGTATGCAGGACGCTAGGAGTCCGGCTGGAAGTGTGTGACGAGTAGCTTGGTGGCCTTGGCGAGGTCGTACGCGGCCGCGCGGACCTCGTCGAGCGGCGCCGGCGCGGGCGCGCAGCACGCCGCCATCACCTCCTCGCGGGCCGTCGCCAGCGAGTGCAGCACTTGGGACAGCTCCGGGTCCGATGGGCTCTAAGTTACGTTATATTATATCATTTAGTTTCATATGGTGCTCAACTGGTATTTTCTATCAGTCACAGTCACCCAATACCGGGATAAAAAGTACCCAATATCGGGATAAAAAGTACCCAATATCGGGATAAAAAGTAGCCATGTGTTAATCCAGTTTCAGTACAACCAGTTCAGTAGTTTTTTTTATGTCAAGGAGTAACAAACACACTTTTATATTTGTAATATAATTAGAGGAATTGTTATTTGATTAATTCCAACACAATTTTACACTGTGTTTAATAACAGACGTCGATCTCTTCCGCAAAAAATCGCCTTTAGGCGATAAGGACACCATTTGTTTTGGATCTTTTTTTATATTTAAGTTTAATGTTATAATATGTGTTAAGTAATCATTTTATTTGTTTGTTTGTTTTTATGTTGCAATAAAGTGTTTATTTATATATCAAAGGTGGTATACCTGGGGGAACAGGTCCCTCAAGTCCTGCACGGCCCTCCGTATATGTTGTGCGCGCTCGCGCAGGCGAGGATGCGCGCGCCGCGCCGCGCTCCACAGCTCGGTGATGGCGCGCGTCACTCGCTCCGCACGCATCTGTACCAGCTCACCGGAGAGACCGCCGGCGGTGCTCGCGCTCGCGCTCTCACCCACCTCATCGTATTGAGACTAAATTACAAATTATAGGGTTTTTTAACATTTTGACATGATCAAATTGCAAATACATTTAATTCAATTAGTTTTTACCCGAGTAAATCTAGTTGCTACAAGTCCCACTAGAAAAGTATAAACCCTTGTCCTACTGGTTTCGTTTCAATGACAAAATCGTTTATTAATGGTCAATTTGAATTACCAAAACCTATTCTAGTTTTGTTAACTAATCAAATACATGCCGAAGTTACTACTTTTGGCTCATAAGCGGAAAATTACTTCTTTCCGTACGATAAGTGATCGTATCTGAGCAAAAACAGCAATCAATATTTTGTCAAAGGTTGCTTCATGACCTTGCAAAAGTTTCTATGCTCCATTACCTATATGTAGTCATTCATCGATGTTTATTTTAAACTTAAGTTCCAATTCATGCATCAGATGCAAAGTTAACTTAGACAGCTAATAGCCTAAAATCTACAGCACCAGACACCGGTCACAATTCCTGTTAGATTATTTTTATGATCTCTGATCACCTCCGAAATCAATCTAATTACCGAATACACCTTTCTATTCTACTAAACAAAAAGAGAATGCCCAAACATGGAACCCTATGAGGTCGTGTCTAACTCTTATTGTTTAATATTGTACTACAGCGATCATCCGCCAATGCTCTGCAATATGTTCAAATTTTCAACAAAACATTTATTTATGTCCCTCAATTCTCAAGTTTTTTAAAGGGTTTTTTGACACAATGGAAACTTGAAAAACATCAAAGTATGGAAGACAGTAAAATAAATGTTTTATTCCTAATTCGGGGTGAAATATTGGAAACCATTTAAAGAGTGCAAAAAATATATTATTTGTTTCTATAAAATAAAGCTAAAACAACATCGACATAGCCAGAGTCCTAAACCTCCTACAGAATGGGCATGCTCCTTTTGTTACTTCTAGTCTCAAATAAAGTATTAGTGTAACTAAATAACAATTAGTAATTAGTACCTGGTGTTTAGTAACCTGCCAGTTATTCTTTGGTCCTTCTCTAGCTTCAAACATACTGACCGGTCGCTGTACGTGTTTCACCGCTAATTTAATATCCGTATCCGTATTTTCGCGGGTCAATTGATCCGTTTCGAGGCTGCGGCCGCGTTCGGGACCGCCGAGGGAAACGGCGCCGTCTAGACCTAAAGAACTTTCATTGATGGATAACTGTGACGTCATACTCTGGTCGTCATCCACGCTACTCGTCTTCAGAACGCTGTTTTCCTTCGTCAGTTGTTCTACGATCGTTTGTAAGTTCTTCAGTTGGTTTTTAAGTTCAGTTATAGTCGAATCTTTTGTGTGGAGTTCCTTTTTTAACGTGTCGATTTCTTCTTTGTCTATCGGGTTGAGGGGTGAGTTGGTTCGGCGGTCGATGCTCAAAGACTGTTCGATGGGAAGGGAAGGATTGTATGTAGAAGATACCGTCTCACCCAGCCGGGGGGTACTCGATAACTGTTGAATTAAAACGAACTTTATACCGAACTGTTTAGAGTTAAAAATCGTTAGTTAAGTGGGCAACTTACATCCAAGTCTAAAGGCGTTAAATGCGCGTAATCTTCGTCCGATGCGACGGAATCGTAGAGCGGTTCGTCGTCTGACATCTGAGATATGTGCTTGAGATGGCTTGCAGACAGCAATGGATTTATACCTATGGCTGAAATAATGATATTCAGGTAGAGTAAATAGTCTATAGAATGCTCGTCGCATGAGTCTGAACGTTGTCAAAATCGAAAGCAATTGATGCTAATGTTGCTAATTTTATTAATTTTCTCTAAAGAGATATTAGTGACTAGCAGCGCTCCGCGGTTTCACCTGCGTAACTCACGATCCCGTGGCTATCAAGATAAAAAGCCTATGACATTCCCAATGAATCAAAATCGGTCCAGTAGTTTCGGAGTCACTTCTTCTCTTTCGTCTTTATGATATTAGTATAGAAATACTTTAAACATATAACTGCTACTTTAACTTTCATCTTGAGTTTTCACTAAGTGTGCTCCGATTTAGCTAGCTATCTAACATAACTACATTATGGTGTAGTCGCTCAGATATCGTGATGAACTGTATATAAGTTAGTACATACCTGTGGGTCTCAGGGTGGCCATGTGCTGCCTGCGTGCAGCATCAGCGAGCACGTCCCGCAGTAAGGCGCACAGCTCGCTGGCCGAGAGCCGCGCCAGCTTCTGTCGCCCTTGGTTGCGAGGCGCCGATAGCGCTGGGTTCACCGGTAGGAACGCGACGCCCACACGCTCTAAGCCGTGAGCGCTTGTCTGCCAAACTACAGGACAAGAGAAAGCGGACAAATTTCTTTGTATTTTATGTGTAATTATCTTTACAAGATCACTCAATGTGATAGTGTTGCATAGCAAAGATAATATTACTAGCTTTACACCTTTGATGTCTACTTTTCGACTTAAGTTTGGATAAGATTAGAAACGACAAGATTTTGTCTACATAATCCAGTGTACATAATTTGAAGTACATATTGCCTGTCTATATGCGCTTGTAAATGATGTGCAAAATACCAGTAGGAAGACCCGGTGGGTGAATGGTGGATATGGTTCTAAAGTTTCAAGTTTCGTGCAAAATTTAACAGCTAGAGAAAGTAGATGTTGAGGTAATTAAACTTACTGGCTTCAGTCTCTCGTCGATCTATTTCATCGTAGATATCCATCACTAGCTCTTCGAAGAGATGGTTTGGCAACTGAAATGTATTATAATCTAATAATATACAGAAATAGGTGACATGTTTAATAAAATAATTTAGCTAATTCATTAATATGTCCCAGACTATGAGCCTTAGAGCGGTGTATGCAGTAGGACTTCTCGGGTACCCTACTCGAGCTTGGCGAATGTCCCAAGCCTTAGCCATGATAGATAGATAAACTGTTCATTGTACCATATTAAACGTGAATTCTAACATAAATTCCTGCTAAGCAATTAATATAAACCAAACAATATGGCACAATGGGCGGCCTGGACAGGAATTAAAGAAGGATGAGTTCTAGATGATATTCTATCTGTCATCTTGTCACCATAACATGTAGATGGCGCCGCCGTGTAGAATGTCCTGTAATATTGATACATACCAACTGTAGTTTCCCCCTGGCGGCCTTAGCGACGTCTGTCATCTCGTGCGTGTCATGATTAGTGGGCACGATGTAGTGGTTCCCAGCTGCGTGGGGTGCTCGCTCGCCCGTCAGGAAGTAGAGGATGCGGTCCGTACACTCGTATACTAGCTCCGTCATGCGCTCCGCGAGGGTTGTGTGATCTCCTAGTCTAAATTACGAGATATCAATTGTATCATCACTATACATAGTATAAAACAAAGTCGCTTCCCGCTGTCTGTCCCTATGTATGCTTAGATCTTTAAAACTACGCAACGGATTTTGATGCGGTTTTTTCATAAGAGTGGTTTTCGAGGAAGGTTTTAGTACATAAAACAAAACTACCATGCGTACGAAGTCGCGGGCAACAGCTAGTAAATGATAACTTAGCCCTGATAGTGCATCCTACACAAACTTTTATTCAATATTTATTTTGAGTAGGTGTAAAATATCTTCACCTTGAATGAGCATTAGTTTTTAAATGTGAAAATCTAATGTTATTTGCAACCTACTCAATTTTTAAATTATTTAAAAGGCTTTTGACTCACATTTAATAGATATCTACAATTCAATAATTCTCAAACCTTGGTTGACTATTAGCCTGTATAACAACTATGTTCATCCGTTTCTGAAAAAAATGGTGTTGACACACTCACAGACAGACGGACGAACAAGAAAGTGATTTTAGAGGGTTCCTTTTTTTTTTGAGGTACGGAAACCTAAAATTCATGAAGATGACCTAAAATTCATGAAATTCAGAGATGCGCTTCTCTAGTCACTGAGACCTCACTAGCTTATCTAGCTCGGTGATTTACCTAGCAGCGTCAGCGGGCGTGTTCCCCTGCGCGTCGCGCGCGGCCGGCTCCGCGCCCCACGCCACCAGCAGCTCGGCCTGCGCCGGCTGACCCGCGCGGCATGCTACGTGGACGCATCGGCTACCTTTCTCCTACATAACAAATAAATATAAACATTATAGTTTAGAATACACGCGTAGTACGTACTTCAAACGTCTCTGGTGTCTAGCTCATAAATCGTCCTTCTGCTCATATTAGAACTCAATCAACATTTATCATATTAGAAACTCAAACAAAATTTATAGGCGTCATCTACTTGTTTACCAAAAAATTATGAAGATCGGAGCAACAGTAGGTACTCAATTTATTATTAAACAAATATACAAAATTACAAAAATACAAACGCTTCAGCATCTCTTTACTAAACCTTAGTTTACTCGGTCAGTTACCTACCTGGTTGTAGTAGTTTGGGTCTGCACCCTGAGCCAACAAACGCATGGCGAGGTCTAAGCTAGCACTCCGCACAGCACTGTGCAGCTGCCGGCCTAGCTCGTTGGCAGGCTCGTCTCGTCTCGCGCGGAGTACGTACGCTAGGCGCAGGTGCTTCGCTAGGATGAATTCTGACTTTATCGGACTGAAACATAGATTTGATTTGAACGATTTTTATTTATTTGCTACTAAAGTTCAGCCAAAGTGGGTCTAACTTCGAGAGAGAGGTCAATCGACGAATCCAGCTCGGCTGGGCAGCGTTCGGGAAACTGTGCGATATCTTTTCTACCAAATACCTCAGTACCTCAGGACAACAGTTTACAACCAGAATTATTTATTTCAGGCTAGAAAACCCATATACCAGAACCCATAGACCAGAATTATAATTGGCAATGGGCGGGGTACGTGGCTCATAGAACTAATGGCCGTTGGGGCCGAGATTAGGTCTTAAATTAGAGACCACGTACCGGAAAGCGCGGCGCGGAACGGCCTATGACTAGATGGACGGACGACTTAATTAAGTTCGCCGGAAAGCGTTGGACGCAGAGAGCATGCGACCGATCGCTCTTGAAGTCTTTAGGGGAGGCCTATGTTCAGCAGTGATGCATATGATGATAGTTTACCTGTCTTAACTCAGTGCCTAGGATCAGGTTAAAAAGTAGCCTAAAGTTCTAGGACTCTAGCTTCAACTTAAACTTCTTTTTTATGGCTGACTGCTGACATAAGGACGCAATTCTGCCATTGTCAAGTGAGTCGAGGATAAAAAACTATAGCAATGAGAGTGGACGGTATCATGTATTGGCCGGTTCTTGAGGTTCCTTCTAGCTATCTACATACCCAGTTTTTGTAGAGTGTTTCAAACACTCTGAAATAAAACAACCTTGAGACATACTAATTTAAAGTTGTCTATGAGATTATTTACATTTAGTTCTGCTTGTAAAGCTGTTAATATAATTGAGCAACATATGCTACATTCATATAATTGAGATGTGAATATGACTAAGCACACTGTAATTAGAGTTACATTCCTGTAATATATGCAATTAGATATTATTTAGGTCAAAACGTAGCCAGGGCATCATTGTACAAAACAGTCAAACTTAACAGATTAATAGACAAGGGAAGAGACATCTGTTTTATTCGTTTCTAACTAGCTGCATCATGCGGTTTTGCCTGCATAAAAAACGAATGAAATCTACCCACAAGTTGTGTTTTCTTTCGAGACCTACCCTCGATAATAGATTAAAATATAAGCTAACAAATAAAATCTGTTCCTCTATGGAACAGGTTATGCTTTGTTCCGATGCTAGACTTATGTTGGTGAATGAATAGAGCTACTTACTGTAAAGGGTCCTTAGGTTGTGGTTTTTTTCTCAAGTGTTTTGGTGCTGAAGTATCGAGCAGCGAGTGCTCCCAAATACTGTTCACATTCTGGGCTGTACATGCTTGAACCATCTGAGAATTTAACATGATAATTTTAAAATCGTTTTAGAGAAAATAATTAAAAAATTAATTTCCTTGTTGCTATTTCAATAATTGAGGTTTAAATTGTTGGATTGTCTTATAACGTTTAGAATATTAATTAGATGTTAACGATACACACCGCAAGCAGAGAGGGAGGCCAAGATCCTTGCCGGAGCGACTTTACATGCGAGATGTGCCGCCCCATGCTGCGGTGGATGCTGCAGCACTCCGCGCACAACAACAGCCCGCGGTTTATCGACGCCCAAGACGGATCTACACAAAGTAATTCACACTGTAATGACTACACCACTAATAAAACTTAATTATAACAGGAACATAGTTTGACCTGATGCCCCGCAATCAGCACACACTTCCATCGACGACCGATGCTTCGACCTCGAAATAATCATTATGTTCACTTTTTAGAGCCTGTATCTAAATTATTTACGTAGAACACTTCATTTATTTAGTTTCACCCTTTTTATCATTTCAAAAATACAAAAATAAATCACCGAAAAGACGTCCGTCTGTCAATCAAACAATAAATGTCATAGACAAGTCAATTTGCTTTTTTTGCTTTCCTTTTTGAATTCATATTGATGGAATAAAAAATCGACTAAAATCTAAAAACATGGAGGCAACGTAAAGAAAAGACAAAAAATAGATGAAACAAAATAGTTTGTCTATTGTTTGGGTACACGTCATTTGTTGAGCTAGGTTATTTCAATAGGAAAAATGAAGATTTCTTTATTTCTAGGCTTAATTGCTGCTTGCTGGTCAAGTGTATTAGCAGAGCAAGAAACTCTCGTGCTCGTGGATAATTTGAATATCAGAGAAACTCATTCCCAGTTCTTCAAATCTCTACAAGGTAAGTCGATCGATAGTCGACGTCAGACGCCGGTTTTTAGCATTTATTTCCTTCTATTAGCTTGCCTAGATCAAATATACATTAAAATATTTAGAAATGATGAATATGCAAAGAATATTAGTGGTTATAGTCACGTAATTCAGACGTTTTATTCAATATTTCCAGACCGAGGTTATAGCCTAACTTTCAAGCTCGCCGACGACTCCAATCTTGTGCTATCAAAGTATGGAGAGTATTTGTACAAGAACCTCATCATATTCGCGCCGACGGTGCTCGAGTTCGGCGGGCAGGTGGACACAGAATCCATCACCAAGTTCATAGATGATGGTGGTAACCTGCTGATGGCCGGGAATGCGGCCGCCGGCGATGTTTACAGAGAAATCGCTTCTGAATGTGGGTTCGAGGTGCGTGTCGGTGAATCTGGCTAGTCAAAACCATATACCTATTATTACCTAGCTAAACTTTGTAAATGAAAATCTGCTATCGCTTCTTGAATATTTAGTCTTTACGACATTTAGCATGTGTTTGCACATGGAATATTTAAAATCATTTTTCCTATTTAAAAATTATTGAAGTCATTATAAAAAATGATTACAATCTATTTTGTTTGACACAGATGGATGAGGAATCCGCAGCAGTCATTGATCACTTTAACTACGACATATCAGATGAGGGCGAGCACACCCGCGTCGTAGTATCGCCCAAGAACCTGATCTCAGCTCCCACCATTGTGGGAGAGTACAACACTCAGCCGCTGCTGTTCGAAGGCACTGGTCTCATATTAGATAAAGAGAACAGCCTGGTCCTGCCGATATTGACAGCTGATTCCACTGCATACAGTTACAATCCTAAGAGCCAGGTATCATATCTGCTACACTACAATTTACATAGAATAATAGAAATATAATAAAATACCTACACAAAATACATTCTCCAGAGCATATCTCCATATGGCATCAAACCTACAAAAGAATGGCATTAGCCCTCCCCCTAAACGCACCCTTTGGCTGATGAAACAACCAGCTCTAAGCTACATACTTTCTGTCTGTTTGTGGCCTGAAAATTAAACCCAAACATTATCACTTATTTCATTTTCAAACCCAATTTTTGATGAAAAAAAACCATAACATAGCAAATGCAAGGTAAGCTAGCTAACAGCCCATATTTATTATACATATATATTTAGCATCGCAGGCAGGTGTGTCCCCACCGCGCTTAATTACACATGATATTCTCAAGTATAATTAAAACTCAGTATATTTTATAAATTGTCAGGTGAAAGAGTACCCTCACGCTGTGAGGTAAGCTAGCTAACAGCCCATATTTATTATACATATATATTTAGCATCGCAGGCAGGTGTGTCCCCACCGCGCTTAATTACACATGATATTCTCAAGTATAATTAAAACTCAGTATATTTTATAAATTGTCAGGTGAAAGAGTACCCTCACGCTGTGGGTCGCAAGACGGTGCTGATTGCGGCGCTGCAGGCGAGGAACAACGCGAGAATTGTCTTCAGCGGTTCATTGTACTTCTTCTCAGATGATGCTTTCAACTCACCTGTCTCTAAAGTTCATGTAAGTTTATAATCTACTAACGACCCGCTTCGACTTCGCACGGGTATATTATGCATGTATTATACATAATATAATCATCTTGAATCGAATGATATATAAAATCTATAAAAAAAACTGCATCAAAATCCGTTGCGTATTTTTAAAGATTTAAGCATACATAAGGATTAGGGATATAGAGACATAGGAACAGAGAAAGCGACTTTGTTCTATACTATGTAGTGATAAATAAAAAATTCAACTAACTGATTGATATATCAAGGCACAGGATGGATCAGCATTTTGCACACATCTCTATGCTATATTTTAATTTTATGTGTTATATTAAATCATAGGCATATCATAGGCATCTGCTAAGAAAGGATTTTGGAAAATTCAAGTCCTACTTGAACAAAGTCTCATTAAAATACTGGTAAAAAATTGTTGTGAATTAATGATTTTGATGAAACTTGATAATATTATGAGGATGTAATCAAACCTTGGGAGTAACATGCCATGGCAATATTGGAACAGAAAGTAACATGTTGCCATAGCATGAAACCTTAGGTGGGTAATAAATATATACTCAAGCTGCTAGTGTCAGTGCTGTGATGTGTGTGTGTAGCCATTTTCTTGTAAAATATATATATTTTTACATTCATCTTATATATGTCCAGGGCGACAAAATAAAAGCGGACCTGTCTGGTAACAAAGCTTTAGCAGTGCACCTCAGCGAGTGGGCGTTCGGTTCTCGCGGCCGTCTGCGCGTGCGCAGCGTGCACCATCACCGCCAGGGCGAGAAGGCAGAATCCAAGACTTACACCATTACTGACACTGTCGTAAGTATTAAGGAACACAAATTTAAAAATATCCTGTCTTCTTACCATCAAAGCCTAAATTTAAAAACTAGCTGCCCCAACAGACATCCTGAAACCCGATTTCAGCGCAACCTACTGGGTTCATTCCCATCAGACACGAAATTGTTTATCAATATTTTCGAGTTGCAAGGCTAACGCACGGCGTTCGATAAATTGTATGTAAGTCTTCATATGGATAAATAGTCAAGTCAGCGTTAGACCACTATCGTCATTAATTGATGGTAGGTGATGCGGTCTAAGAGATACCTATTTATTCATCACTTGAAGACCTCCAAATTGTACATTTCAGAAAAGACAGTTACAACAAGGCAAAATACCTTTCGCCTATAACTAAAACTGTCATAGGCGAAAGGTATTGCCTTGGCTTCTATATGCGCCTTAACAGAGAATTAACGGCTTACAACAATTCCAGGTATACAGAATCGAAATCGACGAGCTAAAGAACGGTAAATGGCAGCCGTTCGAAGCCACTGATGTCCAGTTAGAATTCGTCCGCATCGACCCATTCATTCGAACCACATTGCAACGTAAGCCACAGGGTGTTTACGAAGCAGTGTTCAAAGTGCCCGATGTATGGGGCGTTTACCAGTTCAAGGTGGATTATGATAGAGTTGGTTATACTAGGCTCTATCATTCTACGCAGGTGAGATCCTATTTATATTATAAACTAGCTGCTCCCCGCGGTTTCAACCGCGTAAGTCCTGAATCTGGCAAAATTGTAGCCTATATAAATAAACGCAAAGTTCAATCTCAATTATTTAAGAAAGTTCAAATTACCTAGCAATATAGTATGTCCATTATCTGGCTACCATATTACAAGACTAATTGCTAAGCTTGAGGCTAGATGGCGCTGTCTGCTATATCCTATGATATGTTTATTTTATTTATAATTCTATTTTTATATTGTAGGTGTCAGTGCGTCCGCTCCAACACACGCAGTACGAGCGTTTCATACCGAGCGCGTATCCATACTACGTGAGCGCCTTCTCCATGATGGTCGGCGTGTTTCTCTTCTCTTTCGTATTCCTTTATTACAAGGAAGACCAGCCTAAGACCAAGGCGGAATAAGTGCTAGGCTGAATATTCTAAGGCCTGGCTGAATTAAATATTTGGCCTGAATTTTATGCATTTTATTGAGTCAGTGGTTGATTGGTGTAGTTTTTTTCGTGGAATGTAACTAGGATATAAAAATAAATGTGTTTTTACGATATTTGCTTATTTTTTACTTCACCTCATAAAGTAAAAGCTGTGTAACCAATCTAAAAATCCTAGACATAACAGAGTTGAGTGTGGTTGTCTTGCTGTGTGCGTAAGGACAGTTTCCTTAGTGCCATCCTTAACTTCCTTTTGATACTCCGCCTACCTACCTATTCGTAAAAAAATCAGTTTTCACCCGTTTTAGGACATTATCTAGTATTCTGATTGTTTCACGGAACAAAAAATACTAATAAACGAGCAAGCAAAGGCAGACCACCAATTTAAAAAAATCTCTGAACGCGATCGTAAACGAATGACATTTTGAAAGAAATATTTTGAACGCAACTTTTTCAAAATGGCAATGGCATGCATGTCATACTGGCTTTTGTAAAAAATATTTTCTGAAAAATGGTATAATTTGCCAATAAAAACTCGGTTTTACTTTTTATTACAGCGCAAGAAACATTTATAGTGCCAAATAACTGCTCAATATTAGTAGAGAGTGTAAATTAAGTTCAAGTTTATAAATCGTGTAGGCAGTGAATTGGTGTCGCCGTATTTGTTACGATTATTTGCTGTTTTTCCACGCGATTAATCTCGTTTTTGTGTATATTTGTATGCCTGTATATCTGGCTTGCTGCTGGTAACAGGGAACCGGGTAAAACGCCTGTTGCAGTGATGTGTTTACATCTGTAAAGTGTCCCAGTAAGTACGACATGATGTCATTGCAATGACTACAATAAAAAATATGTTGGCTTTGTGCCCACCAGTTTTCCTCTAGTTACAATTGACGACGATATTAGGGTGATATCTGTGCGGAAACAGCGCAATGAACCGTTTAGGTTATGAGCAACCTGTTTGTGTTTGTTTTTAAATACCCAATTGGTAGTAGGTATCCCCGCATATCAGTCACTACATCAAGCCGATTAGAAACACAATAAACTACAGATAAATATTAATTTGTCTTCTCTAAGAACCCCTAAATGCTACAATATTATTGGCGAAACCTCCGTTGTCTAAGAATTATACATAGTACCTACTTAACCTTGTTTAGTGTTGCATCCTTACATAGATAAGACATGCACGGCTTATGTGTCAACTATGTAAGAGATTCAATTAATCCAAGGCCTCCTTACTGCCCTCTGACCTTGTGAGATTATGATTAGTTGGCTTGTTCAATACATTTAGTTGTCAGAGAAAATCAACTAGACACTACATCTAATAAATTTTTGAAACCTACTTGGTCAAATTTGAGATATTTGTAAGCACAGAGTAGGCACATGTAGTATTATTAGATTCTCAATCTCTGAGAGGAGGCCCTTGCCCTATATTACTGGCCTTACGTTTGACTCCTGGCCTTCATTTTATTCATACATTTCAGTTCTGAAAGTGAACAACGGAAGATGGATCCATCTCGACGGCAACGCACCCAGACTCGGGCCACAGCCGAGGAGCAGGCCCTTGACCAGATAGCTAAAGAGGTAAGTCACTTTATGTAAATTACTAGCTACACTACGAATATCGGGATAAAAAGTAATCTATGTATCAGTTATCTACAAACCCAGCATCTGTGCAACAATTTGTTAAAATTACCTAAAGTTACCTACAGTCCTTTAAATCGAGTTAGCTTATGTTTGTGTTAGTTTACCGTTCTGTTAATTTTAGTACACCATACATTTGTTATTTTCCTGATGAGGCAGTCAATAATTTTATTCTATACATACCTTTGATAACACTATAAATTAATTAATCACTTTATTCATATAATAATTAATTTTATTTAGAAATCACATAATAATAGATTAGAATAAATTACAGAATAATAATTCTTAGCCATAAAAGAACTAGGTACTTTTGAAATTGATTTTCCAATCACATTTTTAAGAAATTTTGAAAAGAATATGTTACAAATGTATGAGTATTCAAGTCACCTAAGTATGAGTTATTGCATTGATAGACTCAAGTTAAATTCCTTTATCATGGGTATCAGATATATTGTTTTAAATTTCTTTAGATAAGATAATATTCCTGATAGTATGTTAATAAATTGCACAAGGCTGTGCATTGAAATCAACTTATTACAAATTGGTTCTTTTGGGACAAAAACATTCATATATAAAAAATGTAAACAAAATCAAATTATTAAAGTCTGATTTAATAGATTAATTATTATTCAAATTAGTGCTTTTTAAACAATGCATCTTAAAATTTTGACTTTAACAATGACACTCACACATGCGCTCAGACGCAGTGGCGCTTTTTATTTATTTACCCAAAACAAACAATACTGTACTGGTTGTGTTATTGTGCACTCACCTGTGAGAGACAGGCACAGTGGAGTGGACCGATGGCCGCGCGCTTTCATACTATTTTTACGACACGTTGATCACGCACAGTGGTACATTCTACTAATCGAAATTGGACAAAAACAATGAAAGCTTATCAATTTGTTTAATTTTCTGCTGGGCAAAGGCCTCTTCAGCATCCTTCCTAGCAGCCCAGTCCTAGGTTTGACTAGTCTCTATCAAATGCATCAAGATCGTCGCGCCATCGTTTACCGAGTCTGCCTCAATTTCGACCTTCGTCTTCCGGCACCTAATAATAAATATTGCAAGACGTTCCACACAGAGCCATCTATCTAACCTCAAGCTAAGCAACTAGGCTTGTGTTACGGTAGCCACACGACGGATAGAATATTTTTTGTAATAAATACTTAATATTCATACAGAAATACCCAATACTACAACAAATATATATGCTTACACAAAAAAATATCTATACATAAATATTTGTTTACCGGCGGGAATCTAAACCTTCTGCGTCGCAGGCGGGAGTTATCCCGCCGCGTCACAAAGGTCGTCAGCGCAAGCGTGACGATTTTAACACTATGCATTTAATAATTCAAGTGTTTTTTTGACTGAATTATTTAGTACATTGAGATATCAGGTAATTTAATTACGCCGTCCGGGTATGAGTTACGCAAGCATATTTATTAATTAGTCGCGTTACTCATCGGTGTCATGAATGATGTTTAAATTACCGAAACATTGGAACCAGTTCGCCATGCTATCGTAAGTAGTCATTCGTAGCTTTTGATAAGAATGGTTTTCGTAAAAGAAGTTAAGAATACTTTAACGAAGCCAAGCAAAAAAAATCACAATTATCACAATACCTAGTTTATGACTTATTTTTTGCAATAAGTTTCCACTTTTCAAGTCAACTACAGAGATCACTGTGCAATTTGCCACCTGCAGATGACCGTAGTAAATTAAGACGCGATCAAAATAGACTTCCGCGTGCATCACCTTTACCGAAACCAATCTCCTGTCATGTAGACCTACGAGTAGCTACTGTTTGATGATATCTTTATTCTAAAAGCAATACTAACTCACTTTGCAAATTTATTAGGAACACACAAATTGTTTCGTTAACTAATGGTGCTTAAATGATGTGAAAGGTCTAATTGCTGTCGAATTGGTGTTACTGTAGGCAAATCAATCTAATTATTTTGCTACTCTATTAGAAGCTTCATCTCCAACGCTATTATCTATTTACGTAATTAAAAACAATCAAAACAAATAAGTTATTAAATCTTCATTACAGCTACAAACCGTTAATAGACATAGCGCAAATATTTGACATCGCTCGTGCTATTTCAGATGAGTGGCGATGGCGTGGAGACATTATCTTTTTGTTCGTACTGCATTACTGCACAAAAAATCGCATTGGCTTGCAACGTATTGGGTATGCAGCTATGTAGCACACAGTCTTAATATAAAGTAGTTGGATAGAAAGCAATAATTATTCAATCCCGTTACATTTATCTTCGTTGCAGCCGCGGCTGATACGTTGCGAAAGTCTCCTAAAGTATTTTCTAGATACATTTTGTTGATAGGTTTGCACTTGCCAAAGTCTAGGCTTTAGATATAGGTCGTGGTAGGCGGTGGTTATTGCGGTTCATCGGTCTGTGCTTCCGGCGATCGATAGTTGTCCCAGTTACGGTCAGGGACCTCACCTCCAACCCCTATACCTACCAAGTTACTTGAGAACCACTTACAACATAATATTTTATGTAGTGCGGCAAATATCTGGATGATTTTGGAAATAAGGGAGTATCTGAGGGTTTAAAATAGTCACATTAAACTGCTCGGTATATGATTTTTTTTCTACAAAGTTAACTTTATTCAACGCTTTAATCGTGAATTAGAAAGGTGTCAAAATTTTGGCAGAGCATTGCTACGATTTGAGTACGACTAAATGTTGCAATACTACGATGACTGGCATGCCAATTATTATTATTCTACTGAGCAGAGCAGCGAGATTCATCTGATGATCTGGTGTGTTATGGCGGTCATAACCTTGCAAGTTTCAGACTTTCAGTTTGACAAAAGCCTTCGTTCAAGGTAAAGAAAAGCGACAGAGTCATGCTCTATCGGTTTCAAATCTTTACTGTTTTGTCCTTTTCAATTTTATCGCAGTACTTTAGTACTTTTCATGATATTTGCCTAGACAGTAGGCATGTACCCGCCTCGCTGTGACGTCAGTACGGTACTTCGCATTGATCCGTCTGCCTCCCAAACTCCCAACAGCCCACTCCCAAAAAAGATGATGCAACTACACAAACAATTAGCTCTTTATTTCTGCTTTATGATTTACGACTAATTGAGAGAAGTGGGCTCTTGAATAGATATTTGATTATTTGAAGTCTTTGGTTGTTGCATACTGCACACGCTGTTAGCTGTCATCGATTTAACACCCAGTCGCGAAATTAACTTCTACGATCTAGTTCCTTTGTTGTCTACTAGTTAGGATGGACTTTCTAGTCTAGTGACTTTACGTGATTTTTATTGATGCGGTAATAGTATAATTAGAATTTTTCTCAGTGGTTTTTGTGCAAAAGCTATTCCAGAAACATTTCAAACATTTTTATTGGTGCAAATATCTACGTATTATTACATCTTGAGATTGCGGTTGCATATTATTGTGACCCAGTTTAGACCACAAGATTGCGTTAGCAGTTCTAATGAAAGCAAAAGATATACGTGTCGGAAATAATAATTTAAAAATAAAATTGATGCGCAAACGTGCGCTTATGGAAAAAAATCGTGTCGTGCAATGCGATGTAAAACATATGGTATAGATACGTGGCACGCAGGACTAGGGGGTTGAATCTTTGGGCGGGCGGCTGGAGGGGCGTCCTGGGCGGCTTGGAGGAGGGGGGCTCCAGCGTCAACGACCGCCACTCGTCTGTCTGCGAGCGCCGAGAGCGGGGGAACACCGACCGTCCCATACTGCACGGTGCACCCAGTCTCATTCATTTACTTATAATATTGGCCGTGTCTTTCGATTTGTTCCATTTTACATTACATTCGCTTTCGTGCATCGTCCGCGGTTCCGCCGTCGTTTGGTGAAGCAAACGCCGGTCATTCGTCCGTGAAAATTGCGCGAGTGGGTCGAGTGAATTGGCTGTTTGACCTGACCAGTGCATAATGCGTTTAGTGACCGCGGTAGTGCCGGCGTCCACACCCCGATCTTTCGGAACGTGAACCACTGTCAGTCTGTGGTGCATAGTTATGAAGAGGCTTCGTGATCACGTGCACGTGTCACGCTACTGTTGATTGATAATCCTTAAAGAACGGTCGCCACTTTCGGTGACACATTGTGTCGGTGTGAAAGTGTGAGAGTTTCATTGATCCAAAATAGACGTTTTTATTTACGAACACGAACAATACGCTTCACTGCCGCGGGTTCTTCCTGGTACCGTGTTACTGTAGTTTGTAATGTGCGGGCAGTTGTCGAGAGTGCAATAGTGGTGCAGCGATAACCATGGTGCGGCTTGGTCTTGCGATGGTGGTTGGCGTGGCGCCGGCTTTGGTGTCGTGGTGGCGCGGTCAGGGTGCGGGCCTGCCGCCGCCGCTGGTGTCGCCGCTGAACCCGGAGAAGCCGCTTCCAATGCGAGGGTGGCCACCGCGCCGCTCCCCTTCCCTCTCAGACTGCCTCGAGAGCAGCAGTGATGAGGACTCGGCGCGATCGATAGTCTGTCTAGTGAGACCTAAACTTGTAAGTCATCTTTGTCTCATTAATCGCTGTGATTGTTTATTGATAATCCTCCTTTGTATTATTTACTCTAAGAGTTTCATTTTTTGCTTTAACATGTTTGTCATAAATATGTAGGTACGCCAAATCCAACCGGTTTGAAGTGAAAGCTGAAGTTTTACATAATATTATGCTTAAACTTACTTCCTCGTCCTGATTTGTCAAGTCATCGCAACTTTGCTCAATTTGAGCTTAATTAGACATAACGCAGACTACAGAGCCTCTCAAGTTGTTATGTAAATTGAAATAATTTTCTTACATAATATTCTTTACTTACTTAGTGCTCTTTATTATTTATAAAGCATTCATTCTCATCCTGAATACCTCGGATCTAATCTATATATTTCACGTGTTTCCACGATTGCGTGTTGTAGGTAGACATGTCTGCTATGTGAATCACGCAGGACATTTCAATATCATCTAAAAATACATTAGAAGAGAACTCCCCCATGTCGCTCCTGTGATTTAGAGACCAATAAATGTTTTAATAATTACTGTCACACTCCTAAACGTTTGCTTGATGACTGTTGCAGCTGAATGAGGATCGTTGTGAATGATTTCATTAAAGTTATGTGATGTTTTTCGTCCTTAACACGTAGGTAAGCTTTTTTATCCTACAAATAAATTGAGATAAAAATATCTTTGCTTTCTTTTTATTGTCACACAAACTGACATATTATTTACAAATTCGAATGCCATAATTAAATCGCATAGAAGCACGTGCGTGCTCCAAACATTTATTAAATTTTATTGTACCGTTGCCAATGAATCTGTCGCCGGTAAAAACTATAACGGCCATCGATCATTCACCTCTAGTGGCTGCGTTTGCTATTAGAAGCTGTCGTGTTGTCGTGCGTCACGCATGCGGCATGCCACTGCCCACTGTGCAGTGCGCGATGCATCTCGCAAATGTCAAGATATTTACGTCCGCGTGCCGCGAGTGCTCGCTGAGATATCAATACACTTCGATTGACTAACTACTGTATCGGTGGTATCGATATCCGCCATCGCTCTTTACGGTGATGTGCCAAATGCGCGTGCGCTTTGCAAGTTAGTAAGTCAGCAATTACCATTAGCGAATGGGGACGAATTACCGGGAGTCAGTTCCACGATCGCAAGAGTCAGATTGTTGCGGTTTAAAACTGATATCGTATAAAAAGTTAGTGTCATTTTGGATATTTCACACTCAACTGGTTATCTGTCAAAAGCAATATATTCTGATAAAATAACTGGGTTAAATTTAATGTATTTTTCTAATTCAAAACGTTGATCTTATCGAATCAAAGCTGTCTATAAAACTGTCAACAACTAATATGGATTTTGGTGCTGCCCACAGGTGCTGCCTGTCTAAATATTATGAAAAGAGTAAATAAGTAGGTCATCGTGATAATTTAAGAAGCTGTCTTTTGTATAATAATATGCGTGGTTGTTGGTATTATATGGGACAGAGAGGCGTAACGTCCTTGCACCTTTTGTTACCTTCCTTACACACGCGCTTACTATGCGTTCATTCCTGTTTCATGGCATTGACTTACATCTAATCACAGTCTGACATGATAAACGAAAATCCGTTGTTTTCGTAATCCTATGACTTTCGCTTTCATCATCCTGAGAATCGAGAATGGTTTGAAGTGTTCGTGTTTTGTTAATGACTACTAGAAAGTGGCAATGTTCTCTAGATTGAGCAGGTATCACCTAAACGGGGCGACTTGTTTTTCCCCCGAGGCCGAGGCCGTACTCGCCGCTCATTATTCCAATGCTACTAGTTTCCTGAATGTAACAGTTTCTATGTATCTATTCACATGTGTTAGATTAGCACACTGGCTCCATTATATCGTCGATTTATATGCCAAGTTGATTTCATTACCTTAATATGTTACGAACTTGTTTGAGGATCCTTGCTGTTTTTGGAATTAAATGTAAATTCAAAGTTACCTACTAGCGTTGTTACTTTGAATTCTAAAGGTCAAATGATCATTAAATATCCTTAGTAATTTAAAAGTCGTCTAACATCCAAGCTAAATTGTGTAGCATATTAATAACAATTAACAAGTCGTAAAAATAACTATGATGAATTCTGTTATCATTTAACTGTGTCATTGAATTATCGTTTTCGAGCATACAAATTCAATGTCGATTTCAATGTTTAGCTTTGTTTACTATTTATTATTTTACACGAATACAGGAAATTGCAAAACTACTCGCGCAACCAAAAGCAATAAAAACCTCAAGCATAATTTGATATTTTATCTATTATTTCTTTAGTAGGAAAATATGAAAATAAATACTATTTTATACACTAATATTACGATGAGGTAAAGATTTTAGATGGTATCACTTCCATTAACAATTCAAGAGAACTGGAATTTTTATTTCTCACAAAGTCTAGGTAGATTGAATAATATTTGATTGGCGAGGGCGCTATTTTAAATCCAGAATTGAGAGAACGATTCTTAAATAGAATCCTGAACGTAGCGGAGGATGTAGCACGTAGTTAGAAACCGAGAAAATTTTGTTTTTAATCCCGAGTGGTACACCTACTTTCATCTCCCTCTATTAAAAAGTAAATAGGAAATGACTTCAAATTAATCATAACAAATAAACAATTAAAAACTTACTGGGCTTAAGATGGTAACAGAAGAAATATGTATTTCATTTTCTGACACTTCTTTTTCATTATTGTACAACTTTTACGATATTTTTGCATTAGTATAGAATTCAAAATAAGGGTATCCCTTAACAACGTCAAGGAAATCTTCTATTTATGAACATAACTGCTTTATCATAGCTTGCACTTCCGGCACTTGCCTTCCTAGAGCCGTATAATGTTGTATAAATATGATGTCATCCGTTGCAAAACTAACAGTTTTTGTGTACATGGATGACATTTCAATATCATGAGCTTACAAATCTGACTAATTATAAAGCCAAAAGTATCTTACGTTAACTGGGGATAATCAAACAGCCAACTAATAAAGAAGTTTCTTTTGCAATAGTATTTATTAAAAAAAATATTTTTTCGTTATCGGTTTGAACTTTTCCTTCCTCAATTCATACCTCGGTGGCAAAGACATAATAGATGACGTAATGGCGCATATACACCTTAACCATTTGTTCGATGTAAATTCAAGGTGCTTAGCCTTTTTTATTTTGACCAGCGGAAGACGTATGTCGCGGCGCTTTCAAATGAATCATAATTATTTCAGCCTGATTTAGCGGACTTTACCTGATATTATATTTATCCTCTTAACTGTTGCAATTATCTACGGTATCCTATTTAGCTCGCAGCATGCAGCGGTAGTGATAGCGCACAGTCCCTGAGTGGAGTCGAGCGGCGGCGATAGGAGGCCCGCAGTCGGCCGCAGCACGCGCAGCGCTCGCTCGTCTACGTGCGATACTGTACGCTCACCTGCCGCATATACGCGGCCTATCACAAGATTTTACCTTGCGTATTTAAGTCTCCTTTCCTGCGTCACACTTCCAAACATCTTAAGTGACATCATTTAATGACCGAATATAAAAAAGTGTTTTTGGTGAAATTATTCGTACTAGAACAATCAATAATGGTGAAGGAGCTAAACAGGCATAAAGAAAAAGATATAAGTGATTGATAAGATAAACCAAAACAACAAGTTTTATCTAGTTTTTCAAGTGCAGTGTGAAAAGATTGCGCCGTAGATGACAGTGTTCTAATTGTACTGTACAATCTGATCTAATTGTTGACAAATGGTCGAATTTGTAAACATTGGTCGCGTATTTGTTTAGTTTCGAGGAATAGTCCGGAAGGGGCTTAGAACAGGGGATTACAATGGGTCGTTTATCGGGAGCTGCGACTCCTGACAACAGCGACGAGGAGACCGGAGAGGCCTTCACCGATGGAGACTTCGAAGACAGCGACGATAACACTGTCGTTGAAAATAACGATAAAACTAATAACAATATAAACGAAACTGTTAACCAAGAAGTACAGAAGAAACTAACCAATGGCAACTCTTCGAAGTCTTCAGAATCGTCCCCGAAAGAGTCCAAAATAAATGGACGTAAGAACAGTGAACCTCATTCGAGTGATGCTGAAAGTCACAGTGGATTAGTTGATGGAAGAAGAGATTCTCATGGTGATCAAAGTCCTTCGATTGTCGGCATTCTTGGAAACCAACATAATCATGTAGGTATTTTCTAATGTGATTAACCGATCATTTTTACCTATCCCTTTTAGGGTTTCTTTACTGTCACGTACACAAATGAGTCATGAATTTATCTTTTTACTTTGTCTTTTTGTTATAGCGATATCCACTAGAATTCACTGCAAAAATCGATGGATCTTTTTGCTTAATCTCCCTATAAAGATAATCCGCAATGTGGTATCTCCTGGTAGATAGACATCATCTAGTATTTTAATTATTCATCATCACAATGTAAATTGATAAGCTCATTAACAGAATATTCATGGGTTTCCATACAGTACGAGGACACCTGTTATCTTATCAAAATTTAAACTAACGCACATTAAGACGTTGAGGCCGCAGTTGTAGTAGATTTGCCTAAGGTGACTATTGTTTATTTTAGTCATAAGCAAGTATTGAGGCCTTCAGCGTTCGAATTTGGAAACACTGATGTATAATTTTATATGTGAGATAAGATGCCGTGACTGATTAATTTGAAAGCCTTGTTTAAAAGGAGTGGTTGGTCAGTATTATCAGAGCAGACCGTGGGCTCTAGCCCTGTGTAGATGTCTGCGGTTGGTCGACCTTGTGATGTGTTGATAGTTTTCATGGTTTTCAACAACAAATAATGACGTTTCCCGAGAACTTGTTTGCACTGGCCGGTAGAGTCGCCATTCTCTATGTAAGTCATTCATTATAAATTCATATGACGATACCTTTTCATTGTCTTTTAATAAGTTATAGTAAATCAATAGTTATGTGACTCGACCCAGTGGTAAATCGGTTGTGAATACAGGCACTTGTGTCGACAGAGTATGACAAACGGTGATCTCATCGTCATCAGTGCACATGTGGCCTTGACTGTAAACTGTTGAAATGTCCCTAACAGAACTGATTTTGGGAACTTTTTGCCGAGTATTATTACTATACGTGAGTGTGCCACATGTTTTGTTAAACCTAATAGATAATTTTATTATTATTATATTTCGCTTAACGATTCCATTTAAACAATCCGGTTTGAAATAAATGTCGTAACATCAAAGTTCACCATCATCTCGTCAAGGTATATCAAAAGGTCGGCTAAAGCATTTTCGAAACCTAATTCATACAAGAACGAGTCTATATGAAAAGGTAATACGCAGACAAAGTCGCGTTCCAGTGCTAGGTACTGATATTTATCAAGGTGTCGTCATTCAACTACTTTAATAGCTAGGTGCTACCACTATAACATTTCATAATCGGCAATCTAATAACACATTTTATAGTATTTCTAATTACGCTGTTATTTGCAACTTTGCAAGACTGGGTTAATTTAATGCCAATGAAAGTTGTATAATTCGTGCTCTATGCTTTGTAAATTCAATTACTTAGTTAGCTAGTATATTCACGAGTAAAACAAGTCACAAGATATTTGATGTCCAAACTATGCCAACAATTCGGTACTCTCTCCAATTAGTTACCTGTCTCACAAAAGATGAAACATAGGTTAATTTATGTACAAGTTTAATATTTACCGGCTCGTTTTCAACTCATCAATATTCATACAGAAAAATCTGAGGAAATAAACAATTTATCGAAAGTATTCCGAAGGAAGTAGTCTAGTAGGGGTTTTCTCTTTTTTATCCTGCAATAAAATTATAAATGCAACAGCTTGTATGTGGTTAAATCCCGGGGATCAAGGTGACTCTAGTTACGACTTCTGACGCGTGAGTTACCGTTGTTGAGTCGAGATTATCGTCCTGTAAGTGGATCACAGTTGTTTATCCTCGATACAACGGACCGTTGCGTGCCCCTTATCGTCCTAAGTGCGACTAATTGTTTGGCTGCAGCTTAATTACTGTCCCAAGAATAATGCAGGCATTCTCGTTTACCCTGTTTGACCGTCAAGCCCTGGGGAATGACCCTTAACGCTGTGTGGCCAGATTGATGATGTCATCGGGACAAACAGACGTAGACATGGGATATTAAAATTACTATGGATAAGATAGAGCACCAGAACCTTTACCTTAGCAAAACTACTACTATATTGTTAAACTACAGTATATTAGACCCAGATAAAGATGGAAAGACAAAGGTGCCTATTTAAAAGAATATCAGGATATCGCAGTAGACCGGGGTGTGTGAAGGGACAAATGGGATGCATTTGCTCAGCAGTAGGATAAAAATGGCAAATTAATTAAATATTTTGTTAATAGCGATCCTGATCTTACTAGCTACCTGATAAAGCCGCATATTAATAACCAATCAATGTGTACATTGGTCTAGTTCAGTTTGGGATTCATCAACAATCTATCTATCTATCTACAAGTGTGCTATGACATTTTGACATATGTATTTCAAAGCGATTTGTTCCATCCATAGAAATACCAGTATAATTCATAATTCATTCATTCAACAAATAAAAAGTAGAGTAGGCAAATAATATTCGCATCAGCTGCGACTTTTGTATCGATTTAGGTACTTTTTGCAAATAATACTGCGAACCAGCACATAGAATACGTTCATGTTCACAAACCTACATAATTAGTCTAATCCTAGTCTAATTCCCGAACCTCATGATTGCTCTACAGTCTACAGCATTATTATGGAAAGAAATAGGGGGATACATTTAAATGGAGAAAGCAATACCTACGTAGCCCTCTTAATGCCCATATGACCCGCATTTAAGTAGTCCACGATATAATAAGCTGAGTAATTCCCGCATATAATATTTCCCTTTGAATTCACACACAATCACAGCGGCCTGCGATACGTAACCACAACAATGACAATTTGCCTGCAAAAGTGGTGAGAAAAGTTTATATATTACAAACGGTTTTCTCTACATTTCAGCATAAATATGTCTAAATTAAGATAATAAAAGTGTAGAATGTAATTGCGTGAATGTTTTACACGATTAGACTGAGATAATTACTGCTATATCAAATCTCTTAGTGAGAATTATTATTTTCATAAAACGGTATTTTTATGGTAGCAAAAAAGTTAGAAGTTGAGCTAGCCAATACTTTCTAAAGGGTTAGTTAGATCAGGTATAACAGTCATCAATATCACAAATAAATTATGTGAGATTAGGTTTATAGGCATCAACCTCTCCGCCATAATCACCATAAAACAGTCGAAAGCAATCCGTTCCGCTCCCTGTGACCGTATTGAGAATAACAAACGACATCGGCATCTAATTGGTATCATAAAACACGCGGCTGAAACCGAAGCGCAAGTAATGGGCGTAGTAGAACGCAATGCCCTCTCATAGACAATGGATCTGAGTAATTGGTCGGCATCCATGAAGCAATGAGTAGGTGTGGAGTGGGCTCGCTTCGTGAACATTGTTGACTCAGCTGGATAGGGAACACCGTTGCCGTTTCATCAGACTAAGGAATAGTCGAGCAAGGCTCGTGCAATCACATAATGACTACAAGTTGCGAGGTCTGCGAAGCGATTTGAAAACCAACAGACAAAGCACGCACACCATACCAAAAGACAAACTTTATCTAAATTGTTATATCAGGAGCTATGTGATGTTAATATGTAGGACTGTAGGAAGGTGATAGAAACGTCTTCTTGTATTTAAAATACCTAATTAGTCGTCTTAGAAAGACGAGCCCTAAATTTTTTACAATATGACATTATAAGTTTATCTTTTATTTTGTCCGCCGTTAGTCTAGCTTGTTATTATGTGTGTTAATTACTCAGCAACACGTTTTTTTGATAGACAAGCGAGGTAATCGTTAAACATTACTGTAAAACGTTTTAAATGTTAATTTATGTTTATCTGTAAGAATAACTCTAACATGTTCCATTTGTGTTTAATTCTCCTAATTTGAATGTTTATCGTGTAAACAATTTTGCTACATTGTCTTTGAGTAAGAAAGTTGGTGAGTAAAATGAAGTGAGGCATATTTCGCTGTACTTAGTAGTGTAACTTCAAGGATTACTGGGCATATTTCGTCTTACTTAGTAGTGTAACTTCAAGGAGACTTGAAAAATTTCCTTCCATTCTCTTTAATTGGTTACTTGTGCCAATAATTCTCAAGATGGTTACTTAATCCGTCCTAAGCTTCGTAAATCGCGGGCTCGCTAATTGCTGAAGATGGTCCGCCCACTCTCCGCGCCGCCGCGCCGCGGCACGCCTGGGCTATATAGTTGCGACACTTGAGAATATTATGCCAATGCTAGATAGTTCATAAAATAACATATGATGAGCATTAAATTATAATATTTATATCGTCACTGAGGTTTATTGAGGCTCCCGTGTAGGCGTGGGAAAAGAAAGCTAAGCGCTGGTAGATTTGAAACTTTTTATAAGGCATGCAAATTTGACCTCATCTTGTCAAGCATCATATTGTGATCATGGCACGCAATTATAAGGTCAAAGATGTACTTAGCATGCCTAAACTAGTTCAATTTTTTTTGATGTCTTATGTTTCCCTCGCTTTTAGCAACAAAATAGCAATGAGAAGTATATGGTCTGTAATGAGAAACACTGATTTGTCATTCGCTTGTGTGGTTGAACCATTGAGGTTTATTTCTGTCTCTTCCTCAATGACTCCATTCCCCAAACTTATACAGTGTTAATGAAACGGAGTTACGAGATACCCTGACCTACGATGGCGCACAAACAAGATTTTAAAAATTGACACAACTATTCTATATTCTTATCAAATATTATATCATTTGTACAGAACTTAATTTTCAATATCTGGGTGATGACAACGCACAGCTTAAACCGCTATGGGGCCTCCTTATCAACCCTAAGTAAGCACTAACAAAAGTTTGTTTTAGAAAGTCGCAAGGGATCGTGATTTACGCGGGTTTTATTCTGGATATCATGAATAAGTCCTAATTAGTATGTTATTTGTTTAAAGGCTGAACAGCGCTTAGCAGCAAGACGCGCGGCGCGGGCCGAGGCGCGTGAGATCCGCATGCGGGAACTGGAGCGACAGCAGAGGGAGCAAGAGGATCATGCTGATAAGGCGTATGACATGTATGCTGGTAAGTTACAGATTTAACCCGGATACTGGTGGTGCTTCGGAAGGGACGTTAAGCCGTTGGTCCTGGTTATTCTATCCCTATAGCAGTCGTTATTCGGTTAAGTTCCCGAATAACGACCGCTTCGGCTTCGGTTTAAGTTTCGAGCGACCTGAAACTAACAAATACCGCAAATATTTCAAGAGCTTAGGAGAAAGACTAGATAGACATCTAATTACCAATTTAAAACAAAAAAATCTATTCAAAATATTTGTCCTCGCTTCACTGCTTGACAGTAGCTTTAACTAACTAATGTTTTTGGAAAACTTTTCAATTGCTAAATTCCTCAAAGCGTGTCATTAAACTCACACTTTAGGAACTTTACAGTAACATCTGGCTACCAATGTTGTCTGCACACCTAAATATTTATGATTATCAAACTAGTTGCTTAAACCGTCACGGATCAACAGTAACCTTTCATGGTAAATGTCCACCTCTGCAGCTGTAAACAATTTAGGAATCCTAAGTCCTAAAGTGTAAAGAGATTTGTATAATATGTTACAGAGACAGTAGGTCGCCGCGGGCCGCGGTTGGCGGCGCTCAGTCCGGCCGCTATCCACTCGCCGCGACGCAGTTCCGAGGACTCTGCAGACGATACATTCAGTGTTAAAGACTTAAGGGTTAGTAGACATACACCACACTCTAATATAAGACGTTAAACAGATGATCCACATTTCAAGAAGATGAATTTACTAGAAGTAAATACTAAATGAAACGCACACACCAAAAAATGGTATTTTTTTTAAGGAAATGTTATTATTCCATTACTTTGCCTTTGGTTCCAACTGTGGAAAGAAACCAACCGTTCAGCCATTTAGGAGGAGTATTGTGATACCAGAGTGAAGATTTACTTCTTCGTTTTATTTGTAGGCGAAACGGATATCGCAATCAGAATATACATTTTTCGTGTTTTTTTGATGTGGAATTGAATTCCATTATCCATTGACATCTTTGGCCAAACAGCAATAGACCCTGAATTTCACAATAACTTTACGATTCCAGCACGAGCTCAAAGAAGTGGAGGAGAAGTTCCGCAAGGCGATGATATTGAACGCGCAGTTGGATAACGACAAGGCTGCGCTCGGGTACCAGCTCGAACTGCTCAAGGACAGGATCGAGGAGCTGCATGAGGAGCATGCGCAGTTACAGGTACAATATAAATACTGACATGTCTTGGCGACTTTTGGCTTAGAGTCATTAAAGGTTTCGGCATTTGATTGTCCAATAAGCATTTTGAAGACAAGTTTGCTGGTTCGAAAAATAAAATGTACTGGCCTTGGTGTCATATGTATGTATTTTTAAAGAAAAGTATATAACTAGGTATTCTACCAGTTGTCTGGCCAATTACAAGCGTAGTTGCTTAGTTCGGGACTAGATGGAGTTGTGTGTAATGTCTGACAATATTGATTTATTTCAAAACGATTACTAATGAACGAATCTATTCAAGGTTACAGCCCTTGCCTTTGGTTCAGTACCTAAAAGCACACTTGGGAACCATGTATTAATTATTTTAGTTTCCATCGAACTTAAAAGCCGTCACCAAAAGACTGTTCTATAATTCCAGCGGGAGCACCGTGAGAAATGTTCAGCGCATGAGCGTCTAAAGCGGGAGTATGTGGCCCTCGAGCGCGAGGTGAACAGCGCTCGGTCGGCCATCGTGGCGCGGGACCAGGCCGCCAACGACGCGGGGTATACGTTCGTAGAGGCGGGCGAGGGGGGGCAGGGAGACCGCGTGCCTGCCCTCGCGCTCGTCTCGCACGACGCGCAGAAACTACTCGACGATGCGGGGGAGGGCACGCTCGGTATGTTTACTATACTATACTCTTACTATAACTTGTGTACTATCTCTCTCTGGTCGAGCTTTCATATGACGACACAGTCGGCACAATGGTCACCATGCCGGACTGCTAAACACAGGGTTGCGGGTTTGATTCTCGCCTCAGATAAGTATTTATGCTTAGATATTTGTCTGTGGTCTGGTTGTTTCTATGTATTATAAGTATATATTTACAAAAGAAAAGTATATAAGTAGTATATCCGTTGTCTAGCACCCATAACACAAGTCTAGTTACTTAACTTGGGGCTAGATGGCGATGTGTGTCCTGCAATATTTATTTATTATTATTTATTTTAGATATTTGTCTGTGGTCTGGTTGTTTATATGTATATATTACAAAAAAAAGTATATAAGTAGTATATCCGTTGTCTTGCACAAATCTAGTCACTTAGCCTGGGGCTAGATGGCGATGTGTGGATAATGGGCAATATTTATTTATTTATAGGAGATCTACCACAAGACCACTTTCCTTCTACATTTGCACAGATCATCTACAGTTTTATCTAACGACATTTATCTTCTGTATATTTCCAGACGTGCGGTTGCAGAAGCTGGCTAGTTCGAAGCTGTCGTTGGAGTCTGAAGTTCGCAAGCTGAAGTTGCAGTTGAACGAGGAGCGAGCGGCGAGGCAGAACGGTGTCGCTAACCATCACGATGAGGACTATGAGAATGAATGTACGTTATAAACACAACTAGCGACCCGCCCTGGCTGAAAGTTTTTGTTTCACTGCTGTCTTCCTACCTTCACTTTCGTCCCTCAAAAGCCCCTGTTTATTTGGGGGTCTTTTAGGCATCTAAGACATCATAGACCGCATCATTACTTACCATCGTGTGAGATACTGGTCAAACGCTAACCTATTTATTAAAAAAAATCAGACAGACTTTTATAGTGATTTGTAACTAAGTCCGATTATCTTATGCCTTTTTAGTGGAGACCTTGCGACGTGGTATTACGGAGGCGAAGGCGCGAGCGGCGCGCGCCGAGGCGGAGGCGGCGCTGCAGGCAGCTGCGGCCGCGAGACTCGACGCGCAGCTCACGAGGCTGCGGGCGCGGCAGGACCAGCACGACGACATGGAAGAGCAACTCAAGCAGGAGCGACGCAAGCTGCAGAGAGAGGTGAGACTTTATCCTACATTAAAACTAGGACGTTTAAAATGTTTGGAATCTTGTGTCACATGGTGTAGTTCTAATGTAGCAACAGGTTTAGTAGCCATGTAGCTAGTATGAAGACCGAAGCAACCATGGTCAATGTTCTCAGGGTAACTTCGGCTGGAGTAACACACTAACGGCCAGACGTAGCAATACGCTTTACAAAAATGATACTTAACTCATGGTTACGGTATCTGGTTCTTCGCAGGTAGTTAAAAACATATCATAATGTTTTCTAAATATTAAGCCCCGTAACCTTTACAATTCGAAGACAATATGTAGAGGCCCTTTACAATCACAAAGTATAATGTGGACACCAAACCGGCGATTATCCATGTCTGCACTCTGCACTATAAAATACTGCCAAGGACAACCTCCTGTTTGGATAAAACTATTGATAAACCACAGGAGAAAACTACTTGGGCTATTGTGATAGTGGATTGGATACTGTAGATCTTTAGTAAAACGGTGTCAAAGTAATATTTATGTTTTCAGGAAGTCGTAGACTTCTGGGCCGTTATCAATAATGGCGACAGCTAACGGTACTGATGTGTCCCGAAGTGTGATCCTTATATATGTAGAGCCTTGTTGTCACTAATAAATATTGTACAGTCAGTGACAATAGTGAAGACCCACTGTTCAATTCTAAAATTGCTAACATTAGAATGTTAACTTAGAAAAATAATATTGACTAATAATTACAACAAGATAAACACGCCCAAACAAAATAACGTAAGTACATTTTAGCGACGTCTGTTACAAATCTAATAAAACCTACAAACTATTGAAAATGGGTTACATAGATGGCGTTTTGCAACAAACAATTAGACAACTTTAACATATTTTTTTACTAATGCAAAGTGATTTTACATATTATTTCACTTTTAATGATTTTGTTAAACAGGATATTATTATGAAACTTATTTGCGAAAATAATAAATTAAACTCCTATAGTAAAAAAGGTAATAAAATAGCGGTGGCGCCATCTAGATATAAGGGATACAAACTCTATAAATAACGATAGCGCCATCTAGAAATAAGTTTTTGTGATATTTATTTTTCATAAGTCCATGATAATAGGTAGCAATTTTTTAAAACTGTACAATGAACCTCCACTTTTGTCCTATCCTAGGAACTGTACAAACAAGGACTGAATCAACTAACAATATTTAATGACCTATCTCTACTTGTGTATTCCAATGCATTTTTTACGTTTACCCTCTAAGTATATTTTTTTAGTAATGTCCTGGGGTGGGATTACATACACAGTATATATCAGAAATCCATAGTTTTTTTTCCCTGCATGATGATTATTTAAAAAATAAAACTTTTGTTTAATAATATTGTGGTATTATGCAGGCGCGAGAAGCCCTCAACCGAGTGGAGGAACTGGAGACGGAGAACAGCCACCTGACGAAGCGACTCGACAAGCTGAAGAACGCCAAGTCCGCCCTACTGAAGGACCTGTGACTATCGACGGAATAAGCTTCGATTACATTTGATTCATGCACAAAGTCTGAGATGACCATATGTGATGTTACTCTGCAAGTCTAGTTGCCATACATCTAAGCTGTAAATATATAATTCTAAGTCTTGAATGACTGACTGATATATAAAACGCACAACTTAAACCAATGGATCGGGCAAAAATTTGACATACAGCTGTTGTAACGTGGATGTCAAATTTTGTTCCTACTCACTAAGAAAGCATGTTTTAAAGCTCAACCCTTACGCGGACAAAGTCGCGGGAAACAGCTAGTTTAAAATATAAATAGGGTTGGAATGAAGATAGATTTGTAATTGTTGTACCGTGAATCAAATGTAGTCGTAGCTTTAGCGTGCACGCATCGCAGGAGACTCGTATGTCTTCATAGTTCCCGACTGCGGAGGCCGTGCTCGCTTTACCAAACATATTATCAAGTGATTATTACACATTGACATTATAGTGACTAGCAAAAAGAGAGAGAGAAGCGTCTGTCTCGCTTACACGCACGCGAAATGGGAGATGTAACTATCTCAAGCGATGAAACGAGAAAAATTACGTATATCAATATGTCGCGAGAGTTAGTAGCTATCTCGTTTTGTTACACGAGTCGCTGCCAAATATAGTATTCGTCTGTAAACAAGTTATACAGATTTTTCAAGTCATATTGGCGCGCGGTTCTATGAGTCTAAATATCCAGCGTTGATATAAACGTTGATGATTTTATTATTTGAGAAATTAGTCATTCGAATAAGTCGTTTTATAAACATTGCATTTTACATGTTTTTCTCGATTAATTTATTCTGCGATTAGGTATTTTTAAGGCGTAGGATGGTGTATGACGTTGATCTCACTCAATGACGAATGTTATTATAAAGAAAATGTGTATGTATTTAAAATTAAACAAAAGAATAATAGAAAATATCAGATGACTGTTCCTAGATAAGATAAATTAACTATTAAAAAAAAAAAAAAACAAAGTCATGGTGCCAAATGATTCGTCACGTTCCATCATGTTGTCCAGGCATGCCGTTCTACATCCTCGACCTCATCGTCGTGACACCATCAGCGCCTTTATTCACTAAAGTCGTTGGGCGCTCGTGATTTGGGGCGGAGGGAGAGAGGTTTTTGAGAGAGGTGATAACGACTTCAATTTTAGCTAATAAAGGATCAGGTGAGGTGAGGTCAAATGCAAGCCTACTATGTGTAAAATAATCATTTTTCTACCGACTATTAATACTATAAAAACACCTGATTTATCTTCTAAGCCTTTGTATTGCTATGACAACGACTGCCGCGTCACTGCCACACTTATCAAAGCTAAATACATAGATCCGCTCGTCAACATGATTTGGAAATATGTGTAATAAGTTTTTGTATCAGATTTCATGTGCTAATCTAAACTCAGCACATTGCACTGATATAAACTAGGTGTACTTATGAGTTCGTTTAATGCGATATTATTAGCTCGTGCTTGAAGACAAGCACTTTACAGCGCCATTTATAGATGTTACTTATACGGGAGATGTATTATTGTACTGTACGACTAGCCACGCCGCGCGGTTTATTTTTTGGGATCGGAAGTGAAACCGCGAACGCTTATGTATGTTCACCGATTACACGAATACGGTTCATTATAGAATTCAGTTAAGCCTTTGGATAATGTAAGGAACTCGTCTTTTATTTGTTGCTTATTTTAATGATACATTTCCCATTTTACTGTATTTGTACTTGTAAATATTAACCATTTAATGCTAATGTATCTTAATTTGTAACATTTGTGTAGTGTGCCGCCCGCGTTGCGCTCGCGCTGGTCCACGGTTGTATGATGTCTGTGGTTGTATGTATAACAGTCGCCATTATTGTAAATTATTGCTTTATTAATTGTATGATATAAATATTAACATGTTTATTTTAGATTTTAATTAATTAATTATTGACCTTATTTATTGTGGACATTTTTTATGGAAATTTGATTTAATTTTTTTAAATAACTTGCCGATTTTTTTTTTACTGTTAGGTCTAGCACAGACGACGGACATTTACTGTCCAATAGAAACTTTTACGTAAGCTTGTCCAAGGTAAGCGACGCTACACATATTTCAACGCCAATCAAACCTGCGGACAACACAAATTAAAACATCTGTACACAAGATGAGCGTCGTTGCAAATACTTTGCGTAGTTGGTTACAACAAGCTACGACAATCTTGGACATAACCCCTAACACTTGCATAGCATACGTATCAGTTTGTTTGTACTTTCATTCATTTATTGACTTGCCATTCTTATCACAAACGTAAGTTAGGTATATAATGTGGCGCCCTCTGGCGGCCTCGCGCCAGCGCGTTGTTTAGTGGCTGAATCGAGTTGCTCAAAACGGATATTTCGTGAGTTTTGTGATAGAGATATAGCTATTGTCGTCCATTAGGGTTAACTTAGTAAAAGGCGAATCTTTTATTTCGACACTGGTGGTCAAATGAGACGAAATATTTCCCACTTTACCACTGGTGGTGAACTGACCATGGGAAGTTAATTGGCTCAACACGAGCGAATTTTTTAGTATTGATTTTGAAAACCGATATGCATTTTGAAGCAATATTAGTTTTGTGTTACTGATTATTTAGAAATAGACATCGGATTTTATATATTTACAGAGTCATTGCATAATATTTTACCACTAACTGTGTGTTTTTAATTTTTCTAATAATTAATAAGCATTTACATTGTAATATTATTTGTATTTATTTTTAAATATTTTTGTAATGTTTTGTTAATTTTAATAATTATTATACTTAAGTTTTAACTATATAATTTAAATACATTTCTGTATAATAACCCAATAGTTAGGTCATTTAAAAATGCTATTCAATGGTCCGCAACAATCAAGTAAATATTGTAGAACATTTCAAATATGACCATTCAGCCTGTAATGTTGTTTTCGATCAGTGCATATAATCCGATGTCTATTTATAAACATCTTACGTTACGTCATAATAGGGGCAATTAATGAGATTTAGTAAAAGTTACCATTTATTTTATGAAGAAAATACATTGAACATTATTTAAATGTTCTATTATTATAATCGAATTTGTATTTAAGGGTATTTCGAACTACTTGTCCGCCAAATTACTTTAACTGTCTACAAAAAAAAAGAAAGAAAAAATCTGTAAAATTAAGCTCGTTAAAAAAAAACGATTTTTAACTGGGTTATTTTTACGAAAGTAAATGTAATTTGGCGGTCCGTTAGTTCGACAGTACCTCAATTGAGAGACGCTTTAGCATGTTAGTGCCATTGCGCACCAAAACCTAACTCATATTAGATTATAGATGTAGAATGCTGGTTATGTATGTGTCTAATGAATTAGATATACAGAGAGAAAATCTGATAAACCTACCACGACCTGTGATACTATGTATGCATTTCATACAGTGCCCTCTAGCCCCAAGCTAAGCAACTCGGCATACTTTTCGACAACCGTCGACTTTTAATGAATCTCCACGAGAAGGCGATATCGTCACGCGCGGTAGGTCCCCGTGGACAGACACGTAAGGTTAAAATATTATTTAAAAAAACCGAGTCTATAAACGATTGCTTTAGCAGTGTTTTTAAAAGAATATTTAGGGATAAATAATTGCGGAAAATTGACTTTTAGGGCCACTTGCAGCAAAACTGCAAAATCTCGATTATATTAAATCTAGACTTCCACATATTTTTGTGTCAAAAATGTATAGGTTTTTGACACCAAAAATATGTAGATTAGGATACAAGTTAAGTAAAATCAGATTCTGTAATTTTGCTGCAAGAAAAAGTATGTTAACCAAATATTAAATACGTAGGGGTACTTAGCCTTGAATTAATATCAAAGTTTTAATAAAGGAAAGTTTAGAAGGTTTCTCTACTGTAGTGTAATTCTTTTTGGTTGTGTAGCATGTCTGTATATACATATATGTCTCAGTTTGATATGTTTAAATGTTTGTGCATAAAGATAAATTTATAATAGAGATTACATCAGATCTTTTTATTATTTATAACGGGATATTGACCATGTTTATCATTGTGATATCGTCAACATGTCGTTTGTTATAGTGCCTAAATATCGAGATTCATTAAAAACATCATAATTATGCCGTATTAAAAACCTTTAGTACTAGTGAATATGCCACTTCGGACTAAAAAAAAGAAAAATGCTCTGATGTATTCTATATTAAGTATTTTATCTCGCACGGTATGAATGTTATCATATAATATAATACACCTAACATTTTTAGACTGAAAAGTCGATGATAAATAAGCATTTTATAATCGAATTGGAGACTTGTTTCTTGGATTGCATTTATGTATCAAGTTGAAAGACTTGTTTATTCTGTCTATGGATTTATAGGAAAGATGTTTAAAATTAAAGTGAAATAAAGAGTTACCATCATTAGAATCTAAACTTAATGGTTTCATTATAAATTTACTTGAAAATTTAACACTAATCGGAGATTAAGCTAAGATTTTTTTCCACTATCGTCGCCACTAATGGTAAGTGACGATGCGGTCTAAGACGTAGCACGTGCGTCTAGAAGATACCCATTTATCTAGATATACGTGGTAACGTCAGGAAAGACATTTAAGTAACTGCTTCCACGCAGTGCGACTAAAGAATTATGAAGCGAACTGATAACATTTTTTTCACAATTCGCCTGGTATAAAAAAGATGTGTCCAGACGAATTGCTAATTTTCATTATTATTATTTTTGCTAGACAACTTGCGAATTAGAAGAAATACGAAGATCATGAGTCGAAAGAATTGAGAATAAAAATTCGCAGTTCATCTGCCAGACACCCCTTGGTCCCGAACCAAGAGTTCTCAGGGATGTAGGTACTCTCTCTTTCACTGTAATTTAAATATCTTTGATATAAAGTAAGAATGCGAGAAGTTTCCTCGACTATACAATGTAGTCATTATGTAAAGATTAGTTAGTATATTGTATGTAAAGCCTCCGAGTTGTAATATAACATTGTAATTTTGATGTATCTATTTTGGTGCTGTACAACTAATTTATTTTGTTTCTTTTTTGTAACTAGTGGTAACTGTAAAGCTGTCTTTTTATACGAAGCGAAACAGACTAAATTGTATAATTTGAATATTATAATAAATTTCGCTCTATAAAAATAGTGTTTTATTTCTTTCTATGCTAGGTTTACAGGGAAAAAAGTATTTAAAGGCAATATGTTTTTTTAATGCAAACAAATTATATTAATAAACGCTACTATTTATTTATTTATAAGAAATAAAAAAACAATGAAGTATTTACAACAGGGTTGAGATAAGTTGACCTAAACGTCATGAAATCATAGAAAATAATAAACAGGTTCACTTACATACTAGACTTGAGTCAAGCCCAAAGAGATTATGAAGAGATCTCAGCAAGATAACCTTGTTTTAGGGTAATAACAAACGTAGCTATAATATAGAGCGCTACATGAGCCTTTTGTTCTGCTATACACCTTAATGAAGTCACCGAGCCATTAAATTATAGCTGCGTGTGCAGACACTCAAAAGTTTGTAGGTACAGAAGATCTATACATATAAAATTCAAAGTCTTGCCTGACTGATAATAACATAACAATGCAAAGCTCAAACCAATGGACAAATCGAGGTACAATTTGGCATACAGATAGCTGTTATATGTAAGGCTATCCGCTAAGAAACTATATTGGAATAATTTAACCTTACGCGGATGAAGTTGCAGGAAAAAACTAGTATTTCTTGATATAGGATAATATTAAATGTATAGCGGTTATATTATTACAACGTCTGTTTAAACCTTTAGTTTGGGATATAAGGGAACCTAATGTCCATTCTGAGAAATACTTTTTGTTGAGCAACATTTTGCAACACAACAACATAAGGTAATATTCTATAACATTTGCGACCATTTTGCATGTTTATAATTGCTAGTAAGATAAAGTGGGTCAGTAACAACTTTCATTTTATGTTAGCATAACAAATGTTATTGATTGTTACCACTTGTTGTTTTCACTTGGGCAACATCTACTTACCATGGGCGTGCCCAGAGTTTTGTAAAGGGTGGGGCGGCAGCAAATAAAAGTAAAAAAACTCGATAAGTAGTAGAAAATTATAAATGTTTTAATTTACTGTATTTATTTTAGTAATATCGTGGGGGGTTTTGGCTAATTAATCTCTACATGATGACCCAGCACTAAACCAGCGTGATGGCAATGCGATGGTTAAAACGCAACTACACGATGGCAACGTTCAGTTGTAAATTGGAGAAGGACGTGGAAGCAGCCGTTGCCGCAATATAATATCTATGCACCACGTACCAATTTTCAAGGACTCACTGAGAAATGGGCCATGTGCAGATGCAAACCGCCATCGCTGGCCCACTTCTTTTGATGTGTGACCGAAAAACTGACACCGTGGCCCAGCATATCGATGAGCCAGCATGATGGCCCATCATGAAGAGGGGCCATTAAATTTGTCGCGAGCGTGCAAGCGGTGGGAGAGGGTAGAGAACGCGGGCGGATAAACTTCGGTATTCGTTCAAAAATCACTTGACTTTTGAAAGTAACTGAATATTTATATTTGTTACTTATATCAAAAACCATTTTTTTTATTATAAGCTCCGAGTCAGGGTGGGGCAAATGCCCCACCTTGCCCCACTGTGGGTACGCCCATGCTACTTACTATGGTGTGGGTGCACCTTCCATACCCCATGCGTTTCCTGTGCCTGCTTCTCATTGGTGGGCGCGTTCGAAGTAGGAAGGCACACATTCTAACTTACTTTGCCGCCCTTTTGACGTCATAAAAATAATAATATTGGCAATTTGCCGCCCTTTTGACGTCATAAAAATAATAATATCGACAATTTGCCGTTTTTTGGACGTCATAAAAATAATATTGGCAATTTGCCGCCCTTTTGACGTCATAAAAATAATTTATACGTTATTGTTATGTAAGACTTGTAAATTTAATTTTATTTAGGTACCTAGTATGTAAGTGCTTAGATGGAATTTTTTTATAAGTTTATATAGTGATGTATATATTTTGTATTCAGTTTGTTTTTGTAAAAACTTAAATTTAAGAAAAATAAATGAATGAGTGAAAAAAATAGGGAGCCAATAATGCACAACACCTATAAAAAACAGCACTCTAATGTTCTCCCCTATAATGTCCGCCCTGATAATTGTAAGCACCGTGTCAATGACTATCGGGCCGTACAATAAGGTGTCGCAAATTATCAGGGTGGTCATTTTTTGTCCGGGGTGATAAAACACAGACCTATATTGTACGGGCCTCTAATCTGTGACACCAGTGCTTACAATTATCAGGGCGGACATTATAAGGGTGTACAATAACGTGTCAAACATTAATTACACGGGTCAATAATTTCCGACACTATATTGTACACCCTGATAATTAGTAACACCTCGCTGAATGCCAAACTAATGCCTCGTTTGAAGATCGTTCGTTGGTTTAGTTACAAATTCGATCTTCAGTCAAGTCGCTCTGACGAGTGAGTGTTCTTTTTTAAGCCTGTAATCCTTGACCGTGGGAACTTCTGATAGAACACACACATTGATATTTTCTAGCCACACAGGTGCAACGCAGTATTAAAATTACGCACCCTGGAAACAAATAAATCTACTTTCGATGCATCGTACATTTTGTACAAGTTACATATTCATCAAGCGTTCGTCTTTGTAGGATGTTTATGAATATCATAGAAAACACGCAATGTATGTAGTATTTAACTTGTCACATCGCAAAACTGCAGTCCGGTAGTAAGTAGCTGGCGGGAAAGGGTGGGGTCAGAGTGTACGTTTTTTGGGTATTTTGTTTGATAACGACATTGTCAATAAGTAAATGTTCTGTACTATAATAATTTTTATATTTATATATTTTTATAATAATAATTATGCGAAATAATTATTACATCCGTCTCTATATATTGAAAATTCACACATAAACGTTCGTATGTACCTATGTGCCCTACTAAGAAACAGGTTAAAACGTGTCGGTATCGGCATCATATATTATTATATAAATATTCAGGCAAAACACCTACCAATCTTTATAATATTCGATATAGTTGGGTAAAAAGATGAGTACATTATAGTTACTGGTTTGTCTTAAATCTTCCTTTATTTTTTTGGGATTTATAGTAATTTCCTTTTACTTTTCCCATTATTATTAAACTTGAATAAAAATAAGTTACGATATATAGGATTAAAATATAAAAATAAGCTACAATTTTAATACATCCTACCTACCTAAATCATACCTTTTCCATATTTTTATTTAATTTTTGACAGCTCAATAAATTCCTATTTTAATTTCTTTAGAGAAACCAAAAAAAAAAAAAAAGTCCTGCAAAAGGCAGGAACGTCAAATACTAGTCTTTCCCGCAAATTGTTTGTAAAACATATCCAATTAGAGATCGAAATGTAAAGATCTTTGGACACAACCGGCATAGTAATTTAAAATGCCGCTGTGCAGTTTGACACCCATACCTATTGATAAAAGGCATTACAATAAAAAAATAATGTCTTTACACCAAACCTCTAAAACAGCTCAGAAACGGGATATTCAAATAAAAGCATTGTGACCAAGTATTTCTACAAGACGTATCACCGCGTCCTTTTCCGTGACACTTTTGAGGTTTGTTGTGTAGGCATAATTTTTTCGCTGTAATGCCCTCTATCGAAGGGTATGGGTCTCAAAGTGCACCGCGAACTTTTATAAAATCGTAGGATAAACGTTTCTTCAAATATCCCATTTCCGAGACGCTTTAGAGGTTTGGTGTGAAGGCATTATTTGTTTGTTGTAATGCCCTATATCGAAAGGTAAAAAACCACAGTCCATGAAGTATTTAATTTTTTGTCTATGTTTGCCTGTCATAATTATGTCAAAAATTAAAATGAAATATAGAAACAGTTATTTCTTAGGTTAAAATAAATAATCAATATCACATTATAACCCGCGCGCAATGAGAATGGGATGGAACCTTGTCAAAGTAAATCGAAAATGACAGAAAAGTAGCGTTAGAAAAAAAGTTCTGAATAATAATTAGGTATAAATTAGTTATTTGCACGGTCATAGTGTCGCGGATTTGAAACAGACCCATTGATTTAAAGAAAAATTATTATTGTCTGTGGTAGATTGTCTATGGAGCAATGGCGATTTCATTTAAAAAAATGTTTTCTCCAAAATTATAAATAAAACGAGCACATAAGGACTGTGCTTATTAAAGTGATTAAATAAACAAATATTAAATTCCGACCGTGGTTTGTGTTGTTATAAATTGTGGTTTGTTTTATTATAAATGCTAGATTTATGTAATTAATTATTGTGTGATTATTTTAGTGATTTAGTGATAATGAGTGGAAAATGGGGTAAAACTTTGAATAGTCAACCACCTCAAATAGTTCTGGCAGTCGATAGATATTTCGATCAGGAACGAAGTCTCACGAATCTAGTAATTCGGGAATTACATTGTCAAGAGATCTTTTCGACGAACCTATGGGTTTGTTCAAAAATACAAAAAAAAAACAGCGCACTCCGGGAGTGCAGGCAGAAGTGAAAACTGTATATCTGTGTAAAATCTCATCTGTCGCGAGAACGGCTGAAAATGCTCACTCGTGTATCAGTGATGGCGGTAGCGTGCGACGCGAACTGCGTACGGCAGCTCGCTGCGAACCTGCACCATCCACCGAGAGATGTCGCTGTTAACACTGTTGTACAGAAGTGAGTATCGTAGTTCGGCCGTTTGCACAGAGATGGCGCTGTTTTCAATATTGCATAGTAGTAGAAGCACAATAACTGTTAAAATCTCATCTGTCGCGAGAACGGCTGAAAATGCTCACCCACAAAAGTGCCCAACGCGCTATAAGAAGTTTTCACTTCAATAACCGAACGAGCAACAAGCATATCTAAAACACGGTGTCACGCATCCGAGGTGAGGGAACTTTGGCTGCATCAACTTCATTTTTTTTCAGAAAGCGATACTTCTGAAGAAAGTCAAAGCTCTGATGATGATTCCCATGAAGCACATATGAGTGGCATTGGGGAATAATAATTGGAATAACTAAAAAAATATTCCTAAACATTATTATTGAAAGGATTACAACCATGAAACATTTTTGTGTATTTTTAACAGACTTCAAAAAAAGGCGGTTCTCAGTTTGACCCGTATATGTGTCAGTATGTATGTTTGTCCGTGAAGTCTTCACATACAGTAGAAATGCCTAATACTATATATGTAGCTACACTAAATATGAATAAATAAAAAATAACTAATTACAACAAAACGAATTACCCATTATTCAGAACTTTTATGCTAACGCTACTTGAAGACGACCCAGTTGGCACAATGGTCACCATGCCGGACTGCCACACAGGTACGATTCCCGCCTCAGACAAGTATTTATGCTTAAATATTTGTCTGTGGTCTGGTTATTTCTATGTATTATAAGTATATATTTACAATTTTTTATAAGTAGGTAGGTATTTGCTGATTTTATAAAACAAAGGTCATTCAGACCAAAAACAGTACATGAAACTTAAAAAATAAGTCAAATTTTAAGGTTACTGACCTCTCCGTGTAAGGAACAGCTGATTTTCAGGTAAACCTAACCTCAAAATTTTCGAAAAAAAGTTCGAATTTCTAAAAGTCGTAGAACAAAAGTTGTTGGTTTGGGTGCACAGAAGTAGCCCTCAACGGCTTACTAGTATAATTTCCAATAACCCAGTATATGTAGTATATCCGTTGGCTAGCACGCATAACACAAGTCTAGTTACTTAGCTTGGGGCTAGATGGCGATGTGTGGAATGTCCTGCAATATTTATTTATATATGTATTTATAAACTGTCATTTTCGATTTACTTTGACAAGGTTCCATCCTATTCTCATTGTGCGCGGATTATACCTAGTTTCGACTCCTTGCTCGAAGAATAGGTACAATTACAAATTAGTTGTCGTGTGCAACACTCGCACCCCACCCTTATGCCAGGTCAAACAATAAATGTCGGGAAACAAATGGACGTGCTCTCACCTTGAATACTGAGATGACACTGTCACTTTTGCGCGCCGCGACATCTAATATAAAGCGAAATGTCACGAACTACGGCTTCATACTAAAATGTATGGGCAGCGAGGAATGATTTTAACCAAAAAAAATATCTATGTTTCGGCATTGATTATTATTATTTGGTTTCAATAAGTAAAAAACTGCAATGATGAATGCATTCTCTATACTTTTGTCTCACAATTTAACCAAAAATATTTTCAAATATAACAACGAAGTAGCACAGATACTTAAAATAGAAAAGGTCGATTTCGATGTTTTTCATCAAAGTTAATAATTGTTTTTTCAAAAACTATGGATTATTTTCAAAATATCTGACAGTGAAACTGTAGACTCATCTAATAAGCTATCGAGAATTCTTTTTAGTGTCTTACAATGCAGGGAGTTCTTCAATATTTTTAAAATAGTAAATGACGTTTTTAGGGACTCGCCTCTTAAGTACCACCCCAAACTCAATTTTTAAGTGAACTGTTACAGAACCGACATGGATAGGTTAGGTTCATGTTAGAACTGCGACCACAACTGCCAGATCCAAATTCTATCCATGTTCGAACTTTTACATCACTGGTTAGAGTGGCTTTAAAGAATATAAGAAAAAAATTATATCTTTCAAAAATTAAACATCAAAAATAATAAAATAATAACCTAGTCAGTTTTTCTCCTCTAGTAGCATAGACTACTTGCCTACTAAACCTTCCTCAAACAAAGCATCAAGTGCATAGACAAAAGACCGTGGAGGATAGCACCAACTGACCAATAAGAGCGGAGATATCGTTTAGCCAATGGAACGGTGATCACAATTATTGTGCCGTACAATATTGTCTTGAACTGACTTTTCACAACCAACAATTGCACGACACCCTATTGCTCAGCCTGATAAAACTCCGCACCAGTGCTTCCAATTATCAGGTCATGCATTATAGGGGTGTACAAAATCGTAGCGAGCAATATTTACACGTCATGATAATGCACAGGCTGATAATGTATGACACCCTATTGTACAGCATGATAATTCCTAGCACGGTACGCAAATTATATGCCGTGTAATAAGGTGTTGGTAATTATTGGGTTGTACAATCCAGTGTCGGCCATTATAGTAACCCAAAATAAAATTGACAATTTGCCGCCCTTTTGACGTCATAAAAATAATAATATTGACAATTTGCCGTCCTTTGGACGTCATAAAAAAATTTTGACAATTGGCCGCCCTTTTGACGTCATAAAAATAATAATGTTGGTGGTGGAAAAACGAGTGCTTCCTGTTTGCCCCACCAAGCTGCCCCACAGTGGGGCAAAGTGGAATCGTTAAAATTTTGTAGTCTCGTTTGCCCCACTATTATGATTCTGCCTATCAGGGTTGGCACCTTGTTGAGAGTTTGAGAATTTTCGTGTCATCTCTAAAGTTATGAACCATCACGGTATGTTACAAATTACACTATAACATGCAGACTTAAGTTACTTGTGGTGCCATAATCTCGAAATACGAGCTATGTATAATACGAGACATTAAATAATATTGACAAGATCTCCATTTCAAATGTCAGTTGTGATAAATGTAACTGGGTTGGTAACCTATGGAGTGTGTTAAAAGTACAAAATGAAAGAAAGAAAAGAAATAAAGAAAATGATTATTTGAAACGTTAACTTCTGAAATAATCTGGTTAAAAATCACAAAATAAATTACAGGACTCGTTACAAATAAAATCTTTGCCAATCTCAACACACAATAATTATTATTAGTCACTACTAACTGTAAAATAAAAAAATCTCATATTGATTAACACTTGACTAAGTTAAATACAGTTTGACTGATTAAATAATAAAAAAACATCATGCAGAACATACAAACAGTCACGCAAAATATGAAATTTTTTAGAAAAACCAAACCAGTTTTATTTGGTAAGCATATTCGTAGGTAACGGTCTCGCCGGTTTTGTTGTTATGTGACGGTACGTTTTTAAGTTGCCCACATCCGTTTTTGCAAGTGTCTACATAACATATGGTGATTTAGGTAGCTTTCAAGAAACAACAAATATTAGTGTACGCTATTATGAGTTAAATGTCAACCAAAGCTTTCATAGCTCGCTGTCTTCAAATATTATTGAAACAAGTTAAATAAATAAAAGTTTAAAATACGTGGTTCCCATTCCGGAATCTGTCATTTTACTACAGAGAAAAGAGCGATGTAAGCTTTGGTAGCAGTAAAAATGTAGTTAGCTGAGTCAAATGTTAATCAATCTCCAAATATGCTGCTATGAGCTCATATACATAATTGAAATATGATTCAAATATGACTGAAAAATACGTGGTTCCCATTCCGGTAGCAGTAAAAACATTTGACTACGCTAAATACAGTTAGCGTAGTCAAATGTCAATTAATCTGATATTTTATTTTTCACAGTTAGTAGTAAAAGTGACTAATTATTGTGTGTTGAGTTTGGCAAAGATTTTATTTGTAATGAGTCGTGTAATTTATTTTGTGATTTATAACCAGATTCCTTCAGAAGTAAACGTTTCAAATAATCATTTTGTACTTTTATTTAAACACACTACATAGGTTACCAACCCAGTTACATTTATCACAACTGAAATTTGAATTGTGTATTTGTATACCGTGATGGTTCATAACTTTGGAGATGACACGAAAATTCTCAAACTCTAAACAAGGTGCCAACCCTGATGGGCAGAATCATATTAGTGGGGCAAACGAGACTACAAAATTTTAACGATTCCACTTTGCCCCACTGTGGGGCAGCTTGGTGGGGCAAACGGGAAGCACTCTGGAAAAACGTAACGATACGAAAGAATTGCGAAAAATATTTCAAAACCATTTATGGATACGGGGCGACTCGTGATTTGCAACAACTGTATTGGGCGGGAGGGACAGTCAATATATGCAAAATATTTTTTCCCAGTTTTGGCGCCCTCCCAATAGTGGGAGGTGGGTTTCTGCACACATCTCATGTGAATGAATGCAAATGAATAAGAATTTTTACTCTGACTTTAAATAAGATATTTTTATAAAAACCTATTTATTTTAGATAATTAATGTGTTTGCTTCTAACTATGTCACAGTATCTAAATATGAAGTTATAGGAGAATTGCATACCAAAACAAATTGTAGACCTTATTATCAGCTCATTATGAAACTAACTTACGTATTTTCTCTTTGGGCTTAATAAATAGGATGATAATTAAATCTAGCTTATGCTTCTCAGATATTTTGGAAATCCTATTTTAAAGCTGTGGAAAACATTGAGATTAAATTCTAAACATCAAAATCAATAAACATTTAAATACCTATTAAAAATTGGTGTAGCATCATATTTCTAGATACAGATTATGCCGACTCCCTGCTAGGCAAAAGTCTACCCTTTTTAAATATAGATTTATTACCTGCGCCTAGAAGCCCAACAAACTATGAATTCAAAATTGGTTGACGGTAAAGAGGAAAAAAAACAGACAAACTTTCTTATTCAGCTATAATATCATAATTCAACTAGATGCGCCCCGCGGTTGCAACCGCGTAAGTAAAAAGTACCTGGCCAAGAGCATGAAACAATAATTACACCAAATTCATGAAAATCCTTACAGTAGTTTTTGTGTGATGCATGTACTGTGCACATACAAACATGACACAATTCTGCATAGTTACTTTTTAATATATTCAATTAAAATAATTTATCCTGTTATCATTTTTCTAACTCTATAAGTGTAATAGATAGTTGGAAAAGTTTGTGTGTATGTTACTCATTTACGTAAGAGCATCTGAATTGATTGCAATAAAACTTTGTATGGAAGTAGCTAGAATCCTGGTATAATGCAAAGGCTACTTTTAATTCAATTCTATAAATGTACAATCAACAATAATTCCTTCTACAATTCTACAGCGAGTATAACATAGAATTGATGATAAAAAAGACAAATAAAAAGGTTAGATGAGTTCATAATATTCTGAGAAGCATAGCTACCATCCATATTATCCTTATAGCTAAAGAGTTAACATGTGGTCTAGCCTAGGGTGCAGGGTGCTGGCTCGGTGTGAGTCCACCGTGCTCCGGGCTGTGTTTCTGCTTTTTCCTCTTTTTCTCCTTTTTCCGCTTCTTCCGTTCCTTGTCATCATCGTGACGTTTCTGCTTTTTGTGTTTCTTTTCATATGTGTCAGGGTTTGAGGAATCTGAAATATAGCAAAATAATAATGTAATCAAAATTAAGGAGGAATAATATTGTTGTAAGTTATCAAGAGAATTTTGAACATTTGCACTATTATGCATTCTGTGTAAGCTTTGCTCCTTACAAATTGACAAACATGGATAGTATCTTCGCGAAATAATTTATTCTTGGCAAACATGTTGAACCTGTAATTTCAACTTGGATACATAAATTTCAATGGTAAGTGTTCTTTTTTTTAAGAAATAACATTAGTAACAATTTCTTACTATCAGCCTAATAAACAACATCTGATATTTGCTCCCTGTATCTATGTAGTAGACATGTCTCTATCTAATGCATCACAATATTCTTGATGAAGAGTATAAATGTAAAAGTTTGTGTAAGTATGTATGATACTCCTTTATTCAAAAAATCTGAACTAATTGCAATGAAACTTGGTATGAAGATAGCTGGAGTTGTTAATCCGAAAATATGGACTCATGCAATTGAAACTATGGAGCACAGCCAGTTCATAATGAAACAAGCAGCGTAGTTTAACCCGCGTAACTACCAATCCCGTCGTTATATTGGAATAAAAAGTATGTTGCTCCCAATGAATTGATGTATCCTCATACCAAGTTTCTTCATAAACAAACAATCTAATCTTTTGTATTTATAATATCAACTATAGATAGAATACCTTGTAGAGGTGTCTCTTGTCCGGGGGGTGCGCCATCTTTGTGTTTGTGTTTCTTGTGCTTGCTTTTGTGTCGCTTGGGAGGCGTGGCGCTCACGTAGCGGTATTGTTCGGGAAGTGGGCCCGGGTGCAGCCGGAACCCAGCCAACTGCGCGCTCGTCAGTGGCAGCAACTCCTTGCCGCCGATCGGTCGCTTAGCTATCACCGAGCCCAGGGTGCTGTTGTCCTCCTGCCCAGGCCCATCCATGATTCCCGGAAGGTTCGGCAGAAATGATGACAACGATTCCTTCAATTTCTTACCGTTAAATTTACTATATGAATGTTCTAGGCCATAATATGCCATCAAGTTAGTTGCTCCTGTTAATTCACATTCTCCTGCAGATAAAATTGTCAAATGTTGAGATTTTAGGTCAAAATATACAGTTTGAAGAACGTTAGATCAGTAGCAACTTTTACCTGGTGGTTCTTTCATCAAATAGAATGGTCCGCTATGCACAATTGAGGGATTTTTACCAAGAGAGATGGTAGTTTTGAGTGTACCAGAAGAATCTTGGCGAGAGACAACTGGTGACCTCGCTCCTCGAGGCGAGGATTTGGGAGAGTAGGGTTCTACCTTCCTAAACTGATCAGACATCATCTTGAATTAGCATTGTCTACTAAACAACTTAAAAACATAAAAATTTGCTAAAAAAATAAGAAAAACTCAAAATTGAAATCGCTATGTACACCTTCACACAATTTTTGACAATATTTTTTTATTTTTCGTCATCGAAGCATAGATGAGAAAACCACAGACAAAATAGTAAAGTGATGTGCGATGTTGTCTGACGAAATTAAAAGTCGAATATGTTATCGATTCTGCTAATGCAAACTAATTATTTATGGGTTCAAAGTGCAAAGCCTTTGCAAAGCAAAGCGTGCACAAAGCAAAGTGCAAAACGAGTGAAAATGCTAAGATATCGGTGTCAGGCGTGTTTTGAATTTTGTGATCCCAGTTTTATTCTCAAAAACCTTTTAATAATCGATTTGAAATAATCGACTAAATTGTCTATGATAAACACGTGTTCACCGAACTTTACCAAAAGAGAAAAAAAAATTAAAAGTAAATGATATTGTCTGTGGTTCGTGAATTAGCTTCTCGTTGTGGTGCGATTTTTGCGAATGTGTTTGGAAATAAACATATTATTGTGACTAATTACATCAAAAAACTTAATATTTATGTTTATAAAACCAAGAAAAATGATTGTGCAATGTGAATTGAATTGTATAAATAGATTTCGACGCTTTTGATAACAGCAATCCTCGCACTGTGAAGTGACGCCATTTTACGGGAATGATCAGCCTGCGGCTGCTTCATAGGCCTGATGTAAGGATCGCTCAGTTCGAACGGATGCATGGAAACGAATCCATTTTCTTGTACTCGTACTGGACGTACGATTTTAGAGGTAAGCTCGTCTTTACATTGTACTAAAAGTTTATGCAATGAGAAATTTGAAAAAACCTTTTAGTTCCTCTTGTTTGAGCGTCTTTTGTTTCCATAAAATAATTGCACGTGTTTTTTATTTTCCAGAAAACTATGGAAGATGGTAATAAAGGCAATATAAGGGACGATAAAATAGCTTCTGCAGCACTTGGACACCTGTATGGCGAAAGACCCGCCAAATTAGCCCCTAACGGACATGATTTCGGAGGCGAAGCTTCGAGTCCCCAAAACGAGGCGTACGAACACCGCCGCCTTCAGCCTACAGACGCGCACGACGACAAAAACCGCAAACGCATCAACCCTCTTCGAATACACCTCGGAAAGAGGCCGTTTGTTGACAATTCAATACAATATTACAATGCTAGTAAGAAAAAGAAACCATTTGTAAATAAGAACAATGCGAATGCAGGCCCCCCGAGAGTACCTAAACTTATTCCCAAAAAGCTTAGTCAATTTCATAATGTTACATCACGTGTTGAGAACAGTGTCCTTGACAGTGAGAAAGACAAGCCTGTGCCTCGACTGGTACCTAAAAGTCAGCTGATGCAGTTCAAGAAAGGAAAAGTTGAGAACAGAGTTCAGAAAGAGTATGTTCAAAACTTAGGTCTACAGCCACAGGTGAAGTTCAAATGCAGAAAATGTTGTTCCATGTCGTTTAAGACATTAGCAATGTTGAAAGAGCATCAGCTAGTGTGCCGAGCTCAAGCTAAGGAACCTACGCTGAGCCCCGAAGCACCACCGAATGCCATGAGGCTTGAAACTAATACCGGGGGGCCATCCCGAGTCACCAGGAAAGTTTACCTTTGCTCTGCTTGTGGTACTTATTATGAGAACTGGAATCTCTTTCTACATATGAGAGAAGTGCACAACAGACATATTTGTTTATTTTGCTTGGGAATGTTTTCAAAGGCAGAGAAACTGTCATCACACCTGACAAACAAACACAATGTGAAGGAGTTCAACTACAACAGTAAAGAAGACTTCTTCAATGTCTACAACGGAACTTTGTACTTGATGTGCTGTGCTTGTGATGAAATATGTAGTGAACAAGATGACTTTTTCAATCATGACTGTAATAATGTTAAACCTAAACCTGTGCCTCTCCTTGTCTCTAAAAATGCAGTTAAACCAAATAATTCTAAATTGACTACTAACAGTAATGACTCGTGTATAAATGGTTCAGCAAATATTGGTAAGGATGTATGCAAATTAAATATTGAAAAGAAAGATACAAAATATGATATCAACACATCACAATCTAAACCTATGTTAGATACTAAACAAAGTGAAACTTTAACTAGCAATTTAAGTATTAGTTCAGAAAATTATAGTAGTAAAGACATTAATATTGCTAAAGATGCAGTAACACAGCCTGATGATTCAGACGCTAAACCATCGCCCAGCTCCCATATCCCATGGAATGCTTACATCACAGATACAAGTAAAAATGAATTGCCTAATGGAGACGAAAGTATTGAACACACAGATGAAAGTGATTCACCAGTTTCTGATGAACCAATTACTCCTACCAATGAGGCTCCACATTTGAAGACTGAAGAACCAGTCTGTCCGCCTACAGAAAAAGAATGTGGTATAAAATTGAAGCTAAGCCTTAATAACGCCAATTCACCCGTCATCATAAATTCTACTGTTGATCCTACTGTCGGCAAGCAAAAGGCTCACAAACCTCCATCACGGACTAGAAGACCACCAAAAAGATATGAAAAAGATGCTCAACAGGAACCTGTAATTCAACCCAAAACACCATCAATTAAAATGACAATTTGTGATCGTGCCGATAGTCCTTTCGTTAAAACGACCTTTTACGAAAATGACAAAGAAACAACACTTAAGACTATTTTGAACAACAATTTAGATACTGTTGATAAATCTCCAGAAAGCAAACCAGACAACGCTATTAAAACCACAATTTATGACAATAAGCCTGAGAGTGATGAGAACACTTTAAATCGAGTACCAAAGCTTACTGTCAGAGTTCCTAAAGAGTTGTTGGACAAAGATTCATCCAGTGATTATTCATCAGATAGCGACATAAGTGACAAACTCACTGTAGACGAGAATAATACCACTGTAGAAGAAAAGGAAGAACCGAAACCAAATCCACCAATAGAAACACCACAATTTGAATCTGATGCTCCCATGGAAGAAGTCAAAACAGAAGAACCTGTAGATGTAGAAAACTTGCAACCTCCTGCTGAAGTTACTGAACCTGATGTTGAAACAAAGACTGAACCAATAGAACCTGAAACAACTGTTGAACCTGTGGTGGAAGAACCTTCTCTTCCTGTAACAGAGTTGTCTCTAGATAGACCACTAGATAAATACCCTTTAAAGAATCTGCTCAAGGTGTTTCTCAGTTCTACTGTCTACAATTGCATATACTGCAATCATGTTCGCAAGATTGCAGTCAACTGTGAACAACTATCATTACACATGGTCGCAGAACACCGCTTCTCTGCTACTGTAGACAGTATTACAGCTGAAGAATTAATGCCTGAAACAATCACTGCTAAATTAAAGGCTGGAGCTGCAGAATTAAAAACTGTTTACATTAATTTAGACTCGTATGACAGTGAGGAAAGAAGTGAGAATGTAGTGTATGACCACACGTTTGAATGTTTTCAGTGTTATTTCAAAACTCCTGTTCATAAAGATCTCTATTTACATAATCGTAAACTGCATCAAAAACCTATACTTTTGTGTGTTATGTGTAAATCCAATTTTTATAGCTATAGTGAATTGCTATGTCATTTATGCCCTGGAACTTACGATTCTGAGTATGAAATTAAGTTTAGATGTTGTTTTTGCAATATGGACTCTATACCTTCACAGTTTAGACTGATGGTACACTTACGAAAAATTCACCACACTTGTGATGTATGTTTAGAATTTTGTCACAACCAAGCACGTCTTTCTAATCATGTTTGGAAACATAAATTACACCATCTTTGCTATCGTTGTGGAATTGCTTATAGAAATAAGCTAGATATCTCAAATCATCTTTTCTGGAAACATGGTACAGAGAGTGTACTGTGCAAGAGATGTATGCAGAAGAAATGGCCTCATGTTTATCATTTTTGTACTCCACCAGCTATTTTTCTCTGTGATGAATGTAGTTTGCAGTTTTCAAGAGCAGTTTGTCTTAAAGTTCATAAAAGATTTCATTCAGCCAACTTTCCTTATGTCTGCACTGAAGAAGGTTGCACAGAAAAATTTGTATCAAAAAAATTGCTTAGTAAACATACTGACGAACATTTGAAGAAATTAGTAACAGAAGATTTGAATGATACTAAACCAGATGTTAACGAACCAGCAACTGAATTGCCCAAGGAGGCAATACCCATAATAGATTTGGTTGACGATAAACCTTCAGAGGAAGCAGGTACTTCCGAAGTAAAAACTGAAACTGAATCAAAAGAACCAACTAAAAAATCTAAAAAGAAGAAGCTAAAAGATAAAGATGCATTACTGTTAGATGTCAACCTACCAGCTTTAAATCTATCTGAAAGTGATAGCAGTGACGAGTCAGACAGTGGCGCACCACCGCCGCCACCTAAAGTTGAGAAACAAGAAAAAGAAGAGATCAAGGAAGAAATTAAAGCAGAAGAAACAACAGTAAAACCAGAACCACCAGCTACTGAAACACCTATACCTACAAGTGAAGTAGAAACGAAAACAGAACTCAATGAAGATAAGCCTGATGAACAAAAAGTACTCGACATATGGGATAATTTCAAAAAATATCAGGCTAAAGTTGAAAAGCAAAAGACTCCACCCTTGGTGCCCATCAAGAAGCATGTGTGTGAGTCTGATCACGATTATTGCTTAGTACCAACTGATATGAATGGAGATGACGATACATTCAGTTTTGACAAGAAAAAACATAAAAAGTCTCCCAAAAAACATGGAGAGTTTTCATCTTCTAGCAGTAGTAGCAGTGACAGTGACTCGAGTTGTTCTTGCGGCTCAAACTGTAGTTGTTCTTCCAGTTCATCATCGTCATCCAGCTCCTCTGATTCTGATTCTTCAGATGAATCAGGAAATGAAAAGAAAAAGTCAAAACGAAATAAGAAATCTGCTCCCAACAGACGTCTGAGTAATGGTTCTAATGTCGATGTTATGGGTATGTCTGAAACTCCAATACTGATACCGGAAAAAGTAGAGCCGCCTATTGCTGAATCTGATTTGGAAACTGATGAAAGTGAAACAGATGAAGAGTTTTATGATGAAAACCCTCAACGAATCGCTAACAAACTACAAGAAGAAAAACGAAATCAATTGATGTCGTTGGCATCAACAGCGCCCTCGGAGGGCGGTTCTGTTTCCAGAGAAACTAGTAGACCTGCTACTCCAACTGCTGCTACTCCGGCAGAAGAGCCGATAAAAGAAGAAGTTAAACTGCAATCTGAAGTAATTGAAAAACCTCAGAGCTCTAAGAAAAAGAGCAAAAAGAAAAAGAAATCTAAAAGTTCTAAAAAACATGCTCCTATCAAAATTAACATTCCTAAAGACGTAATTGCTAAATCGGAAGCGGAAATGCCTCAACAACAATTACTTCCGAACAAAATTACGATATCATTACAATCCAACACAGTACAAATTCCTGAACCCCCTAAGACATTAACACCAACAAATATTAACACCGCCACGCTATCGCAAGCTACTTCTCTTGAAAAGAAAAGAGCATCTAAACGTAGAAGAGTACCGAACAAGTTTTATGGCTACTCTAGTGACGAAGAAACACACACGCAACAAGCCACTGTTACGGCACTTAAACCACAACAACCTCCAAAACTTGAATGGAACAAGGATGATTTACCGTCTCCGGCGACACACAGAGCAAAGAAAGAAATACCTTCCACAATTCTCACTAACAGACTTTATAATTATACAGACACTATCAGATTAACAGCGCCTATACCTGACCCTGAACCGCCGAAGATTTTGATGAATACCGAATCAATGGAATCTAGTGATTCTGATTCGAGTGATGAAGGCAACCTAGAGATTTATCAACCGCCAGTGCCTATTCCCCCGCCTACGTATCTGAATTCGGGTACATCTAGTCTCCCGTACCCGTTCCAGAGGCCCGCGGTGCGGGAAGCGCGGGAAGGCGAGAGCGTCTACTGCTACTGCCGGTGTCCCTACGACGAGGTCTCAGAGATGATCGCCTGCGACGCCGAGGGTTGTCCCATCGAATGGTTCCACTTCGAATGTGTCGGTATCATGGTACCGCCTAAAGGCAAATGGTACTGTCCAGAATGTAGAAAAAATCAAAGTTTTTCAGGTTACAGATAATTCTATCAATAGCAACGTGTACATAAATCTATTGTATTGTTAATCTGTATATAACTTATTGATGATTGTAGATACCTTAGGCTTTACCTGTATATCTGTAGTTAGTTTGTGTAAGATTTTAGGTTATTAGGTCTGAAAATGTATAATTGTTATAAAAAGTACATGTTATGCTTGATATAGGCTGTGCGGCCAATTCTGTAACCTGGCAAATGTTACTAGCATTAACCTGCTACAGCAAAACGGAAATATAAATCCGATTTTTGATACCAAGCCGTATTTTCATTTTCACCCTCAATCCTGCTACCAAACTTTCTATTACTTATATTCTGTCTGCGTAGTTTACGTACCTTCCGAGGCCGTGGTATTACGGTGAACGCAGATTGATCAGAGCCGAAAGAATCGAATTTATGCCGTCCACGGGAAAAGGTACCTACCTTATAATAATAGAGTTAAGGTACCTACATTTATATTTCCGATGGCGTCTTTCAATTCTTCGACGGTTCTTTCGGCTCTGATCAATCTACGTCCACCTTTATAAATATTTAAGACTGTTGTGTGCGGATCGGCCTTTATGTAGTTTATGGAACGAATTACGAATATATTTTTTTACGAAGTCCTTGTTTGTGGATAGTATAAAATTATACTTGCCTGCCTAGCATGAAGACCAAAACACGATACGATAAAGCTATATCACGCGATATAACTACATCAACTCTCAAAATATCTATACATATAATAAATCTGTAGACATAAAAAAATCTGTAATTGTAAAATATCCAGAAAAAAAATACACAGGTCGTCTTAGAATCGTTAGCTGAACACGATAGGGTAGTTTTTAGAATTTTTGTTTGTCTGTTTGTCTGTTTGTCTGTTTGTTTGAACCAGGTAATCTCATAAACTAGAGAACAGATTTCAACGAGGTCCCCACCAATATGTTCAGAAAATACCAGATTAACATTTAGGGTATTTTTCAATTTAACTTTAATACAATAATTATGATATTTGATAAAAAAACATTTAAAAAATGTGAAATCGAAATATTTTTCCGTGTAAAACGTAATCAAACGTCAAAGAGGAACAGTACGCTTAGCACTACTTTTTTACGTATTCGATCAAACATACTATATCGAGTATTTACTATGAAACTTCCTAAAAATCAACTTACTAGATCCACCCGTCTCTGAGAATATCGGTAGTGACACACTGACAGACAGACAGACAAGAGAGTGACCTTATAAGAGTTCCTTATTTTCGAGTGCTTCAACAAGTCATACTAGGCGTACAGGTACATGCCTCCGCTCAAGATGACAGTTGTCATAAAACCAAATAGTTTGCATATATCTACTACCTACGTGAAACTGAAAATGAGGTTAGTACAAAGAGGTACTACTACATAAAATTACGGATCTCCTATAGCGAAGACCTCCTCGATGTTACACTTATATACAGACAGACAGACAAGAAAGTGATATTATAAGGGTTCCTTTGTTACCTTTTGAGGTACGAAACGCTAAAAAGAATTTTCCAAATCGGTTCAAGCGTTTTCGAGTAAGTAATCGGCGAAAATTATACATAAAAAAATATACGCGACGAATTGAGAACCTCCTCCTTTTTTGAAGTTTTTGAAGTGAATAATAGATAAGGTATGTTTGTCAAAATCAATTTTTAGGGTTCCGTAGCCAAATGGCAAAAAACGGAACCCTTATAGATTCGTCATGTCTGTCTGTCTGCCGTATGTCACAGCTATTTTTTTATTTTGTTTTTCCCCAAAATTACGTAGCCCTAACTACCTAATTAAGAAAATCTGGGAAATTTGGTCTAGAATTCAGAAAATTGCAAAAAGGGTCCGGACATTCAGTATGGGAGCGTGGCAGTGTTATGTTTTTTGCGCTGTGATTTTAGACCCGATGGATAAATAATGCCCTTACGCTTTATAGGTTTTGTATGAGGGCATTTTTTGTTCATTTAGGTGGGTATGAGTCTCAAAGTGAACCGCACACTTTTGAAAAATCATAGGACATCATTTTTCTTTAAATATTCCATTTCCCAGACGCTTTAGTAGTTGGAGGTTGGCTTAGAGGTTTTAGATGGGAACCACACTTTTGGCATAAACAAAATGTCCTTTTGTAGTTTGGCATAAACGTTTTAGCATAATAAAATAACCCTAGGCATACCGTAATTTTACACAATTATTATTGGCATAAAGTCACCGCGCACTTTTGGAAAATCATGGAACATCACGTTTCTTCAAAAACCCTGTATCCTTTAGAAGTTTGGTGTGAAGGCCTTATTTGTTTTCTTCGATGTCCTCTATCGATAGGTATAGGTCTCTAAGGGCATCGTGCACTTTTGTAAAATCATAGGACATCACGTTCCTTCAAATACCCCGTTTCCGAGACGTTTTAGATGTTTGGTGTGAAAGCATTTTTTGTTCAACGTAATGCCCGCTATCAATAGGTAAGGACGTTATTTTATGTATAAGTATCTGTTCTGTCCAATTGGCCTTTCATATTTAATCATTAATAATATTTGAAAATAAAAAACAAAATTTTATTTGCACCAAAATAGATTATTTTTGCATGATGTTGGTGTTTATAAATACTATAACCTCTTTTATTATGAATACAAAAATATGGATAGAGGGACAACGGTAGTTAATAATTCTTTTTTACTTTCATTTACAAGAAAACCAAAGATGAGATGATGAGGAAAACAAAGATGTTGAAAGTTTTGTGCGAATATGAATTGAACTTAGTTTTAGCTTATTATATTGTTGTGTATTACGTTCTATTTGAGTGAAATAAATAAATATAAATAATACTTACCTACATAAGTGCCTTTGCCAAATCAATCAAAAAATATAGCTTAAAAACAAAATATCTATTTTGTTATTATAACTTACACCAAACGTTAAATAGTATCTATGCGGGAAAATGCTAGGCATTCTATATAAACCAAAACCACATCGCGAACGAAGTCGCGGGCAACAGCTAGTGATAGATAAAGCCGCCATGTTGAATTTTTATTATAAATTGCGATAAAAATTATGATAAAAATTCAACATGGCGGCTTTATCTATCATATTTTGAGAGTTGATGTAGTTATATCGCTTTATCGTATCGTGTTTTGGCCTTCATGCTAGGCTAGTTGTCTTAGTCAGTGCCAAAGAAACTTATAAATGTCCCACGGATTCACCCGTTTATGTTAGCCAATAACGGATTTGAACTAAATTATTAATATAGATGACATTAGGACTTTTTTATCTAAAACACCTACGTCCTCCATGCAAAATACTAAAAAAACCCATGGTCTGAAAAAATTTATCTGAAGAAAAATTGATTAGGTAGGTACCTACATACTTTTGCAAGACTTGCAGATCTTTTATATTAAAACTAGCTGTTGCCTGCGACTTCGTACGCGTAGAAGTTTTGTTTAATATGCTAGAACCTTCCACTTGAATCGCTCTATTAAAAAAACCGCATCAAAATCCTTTGTGTCTGGGACAGACAGCGGGATGCGACTTTGTTTTATACTATGTAGTGATAGTGATGGTTTTAATGCCATCTCCGTTATTATTTTAATCTCTGTTCAAAAGAAGGCATTATTTGTTCGCCGTAATGTCCTCTATTGATAAGCATGTGCCCCAAACGCACCGCGCAAAAAAAAACACTGCCAATCTCCCATAGTAAATGTTACGACCCCTCATAGACTGGCTCTATGCCCAAAACGTGCGAAGCCAAAACGTTACAAAAATTTAAACGTCAGTCAGTCGATTGAAAATAAACATTTTTTTAAATATAAAACTTAAACCAATTCTATAATACAAAAACAATGGATTTATCTATATATTGTCCTAATCGAAGTCAGTGCAACAAATTTGGTGGTGAGTGCTTAAAATTCAACTTGTTTTCTATGGAGGTAATTCATAAACTTAGTACCTACTTACCTGTGTATTTTCAAGGTACTTTCTAGTCTAGTATAGTTGATTAATAATCACTTTACTAAGTTCATTGATACTTGCATTCATCTTGTATAATACATTTTTAGGAAATTTTGATAAAAAGTCAGTGTCAGAAGCGATCTCGAAATCAAATACACGTGCATTTGAGGGTAAGTGCGCCTACCCACACAAAACTAACCTCCGGAATTCCTAAAACTTAGCGTAAGTAGTTACATAATAATACTTATCCGAGTAAAAGAGCTTGGGAGTAGCTATCCCAAGCTATTTTACTCGGATAAGTCCTAATGAACAACATAATGAGGAAACTCTGTAGAATATCGGGATACAAATTACCTAACCCAATTGTATTCCAGTTCCAGCTAAAAAAAAAACTCCATTGTACTTTATTACATTATAAAATTATAGTTTGGTTAAAAAAAAAGTTTATTGTACCTAGTATACAAAAACATACATACAACCGAATTGAGCACCTCCTCCTTTTTTTGAAGTCGGTTAAAAAAGGTAGTCTACCAAGGTAGCTCTGATCCGTCGTACTGCCAGAACTTTCCAGTTTGTTCCTCGTTCAGACCCCGTATGGTGTTAAAGATGCCCTGAACGCTAGTGTCGACATCTAGGGGGGCTTTATTGCCGCCCATGTCAGTGCGCACCCAACCGGGGTGCATCGACGCAACAAGAACACCGTCCTTCTTGAGATCAAGGCTCATAGATTTTGTTGCTGCGTTTAGAGCCGCCTAATAAAAGAAATACTTAATTAAAAGCTATAGACATAATACAAAGACATGTTAACTATTAAATAAAAAGTGTTGAAAATAGCATTTGAAGAAGATGCTGGCATTAAATAGCGGGACCAAGAATCCTTCTCACGCACGATTCCCTTGTCGAAACCTCGTGGAGGTTTCTTTTATCTTTTCTTTTCTTATCTTTTTAATCTTATCTTCCCTAGTCCCGGGGATATTATACTTAGGTACGCCTATAGTTTTAGGCTAGTATAATAGGTACAAACGTTTCTTCGCTTCAAAAAAAATGGTCCCGCAAAGCGTAGCATACGGTCTGCGTCTTCTGCAGATTCCCTCGCTTCCCTTGCGGTTTTCTTGTGAATCACACGATATTTTGAAAATGTCTTCTAAAAATCCTTTCCAATTTAGGGCTTCGAATTGTCATACAAAACAAGGACAAATGTGAGAGATCTGAAAACGTTTTGTAAACTATGGAAAGTATTAAAATTATTTTCTGTCCATTACCTTCGAACACCGATATGGATAGAAACCACCTTGATCGTTCTGCGCGATGGAGCCGAGCACTGAGCTCATATTGATGACAGCCGCACGCTGCACACCCATCGGAAGATCTTTGTTACTCTCAGCAGCTTGCTTCAGAACTGGCAAGAGACTCTGAAATTAATTGAAACTAGTCAGCTTTATCTGTGGAGCAAGGCAGCTAATCACTTGATAGTCAGAAACCACCTTTTTCTTAATATTATACAAAAGAGGTAGGTAGGTACTAGGTATTTGCCGATGTATCGTGGCTCGAACTGAATTTTTTCCGAGTTCGTTGTAAAATATGAAGCACTTTAAATAAGCGCTCATTGAAACAGGTAAATCAAGGAGCGCTTATAACTGCTAAAAGAGTTGGGCAAGTTATTTTTATGGTTTTATTTCAAAATGTTGATATTATTTATGTAGGTATGTTTGCAAATTAACTGATTGGTTTGAATCGGCACGCATTATAAATATAGGTAGGTATACTGATCGATCTTCGAGCTTTTATAATAGCCAGAATTAACGATACAAGTCGCACCTAATCTGAGCCTTTCGACTAGATATTATAGGTGTCCTTGAAGAGCCTATTCAATATGCAGTTCTTCATTCGCATCGTCACCTACACCTGCCATCAGGCAGGAGTGATAGTGGTCAAACGTCTTCCGGTGACCACGATTGATATAGGTAAGTAGGTACCTACTCGATCGAAACGTCTCGCGTCGGGTAAATATTAAAAATAAATAGGTAAGTAGGTACATAACTACCAAGTTTTTATTTTTAATATTTATCCGACGCGACGCGACGTTTAGATATACTTAGGTAAACCTGTTTTTATATATTACTATGTCTAATTATTAGTTAAAAATAAATAGCTTAAAAAGTAGGTAGGTGGACCTTGTAGTGGGCGGGCGGCGATGCAGGGATGTTCATAAATAAAAGAATAATAATGCTGATAATATTTAAGACACTTTTTAAACGCACAAGATTTATATTAAATACCTACCTATTTATTATTTTTAATATTCTGGTCGCGATCGCGGGTTTGGAAAATTATTTAGAAAATTACCTCGACGTTTCGCAAAGTTACAACAGCCGTGGTTGCAAGTAGAGCGAAAACAAACTTATACTTACTAAAATGTCATTGTGTTATGTGGATACTTTAGGATTGTACCTTAGTCAACATGATCGGAGCTACAGTGTTGACAACCATATTCTCCATCAGGTGTTCAGCCTTCACCAATCCCAGTTTAGTGAACTTGGTTGAAATTCCAGCGTTGTTTATCAATAGGTTCAGCCCTTGATCACCCACTATGGTGGCGATCTTAGAGGATACCTCGCCGAAGCTGTCCGTATTTGTTACATCTTCAAATTAAATAAATTTTATTTAGTAGGTAGTTCTGAAGTTAGGTTGGAACTGGGAACAGATCAACATACTTATCATACGGGTCAAAAACTTAACCCTCCCTTTATACTTCACCGTAGTCGGGTAACAATAGGTCGGCAGCATAATTGCAGACCCACCGTAGAGTTCTAAAATTACTATTATTGGAATGTTTTCTATAAATTCATGACTTTAAACTTACCTAATAAAGCAAGTGCCTGGAATCTGGCTTGTGTTGTAAACATTCTAATAACAGCCGCCTAGCCGTTTTGGAGCTCTACGGTGGGTCTGTAATTATGCTGCCGACCGTACCATATACCTAGGTACTTGGTTAATGCAAAAGTTATTTTTAAATCGATAGATATTGTTAAAAAATTACCTAAATTAATAATGGTCAGATTTTTATTTTCAGCTGATAGTTGTGTTAGTTCCTGAAAAAGAAGAAAAATATTATAAGTTGAGAAACACTTTCGAACTATTCCCGCTTTTTAGAGCGGAAACGGATATACTTAAATTTTCAATAGTTGGTGTAAGTTTTTTGCACGGGTTTTTTGTACACATAATTTGATTAATTAATAAATAAAGAAAATGGTATTTTAATGTTAGTGTTAATCATTATTTTATTGCAGTTTACTAGACAAATATGTATAGTAACAATTAATATCGGTTTATTGTAAAATGATTGTAAAACTTTGAAAAGAAGCATGATGAGCAAAAATGAGATGAGGTCATTTTCAACTGAAACGTCATGCATGACGTCACGTCAGATGTCAAACGCAGCTGTCTGTCCGTCTCTTTCTTTCATCGCCTACAAAAACCACTTTACAGTTCTTGTTCGCGCAATTAACTCAGTGCACAGCGTGGATTTAGGTCTGTGTTTCGATATAAAACGTTATTTATTAGTTTTACTTGTTGTGTGATACACCTTGTGTGAATTTAGAAGAGATGGCACCTATAGGTAAGTCAATATTTTCTTTACATACCTCCGATGGTTTGCGGCACGTCGCGATAATTTTCTGTGCTTTTCCATTTTTCGTGAGATATTTCACCATTCCTAGGCCGAGTCCTCTGTTAGCTCCAGTTATTAAAACGGATTTCATTGTGACGATTATATTGTGATAAAAGTTTTATGAAATAGTAATCGAAGTTTTCACTTGCTGTTCCTATTTCTTGCTCGCTCGCGGTCCGTACTCTGTCAGTGCACGTCAAAATGACAATCTCGAGCAGTTTTGTAAAGATAAATAAGTTGATAAATGCAATAAAACCAGTGAATAATGTCGTAGTGTTAGCAAAAAGATCATTTTCTTGTAAGTACCACGGCCGCGGTACGCCGCTCGTATTTTGGTGGCCTTGAACGGCAGATAATCACCTAACCTCCCTCGATCTCCTTGTACACAAGACAACCTACTTTTTGGTAGATTTCCTCAAGTCTTACAATCAATGGAACTAAAATGATGTAATACCCTTGTAATAGGTACCTACATAAAGATATATTGTAACTTTCCATCTATGTATCTAACCCATGCTCTACTGCTTAAAACAATGACCAAGTTACCCACAATAGCAATCTAAATCATCTTACTTTCTCCTCCGTTCACAATTTCTTTTACATTGTTTTTTACCCCTCCCACATAATGATACTGGTAATAAAAAGTAATGTTTGGTCACATCAGGCGACTGGCTGTGTTGCCGTAGTAGTAAGCCAGTTGCTCCTGCTGACCTGACCAAGGAAGGTATGCAAATACACGTTGATGTCCAGTGTCCATAGGTTGTTAGATTCCATATCTCATTTAATGGGGATTTCAGATAAATAACCTTACTCATTCAACCATTACTTTTAAGAAATGACTAGAATCAATCTAGATTTTGCACCAGATTCTAAGATCTGTCACTTTGATAATTATGTTCTGAATATGAGGAAGCATATTGCACATTATTTTACATTGCAATGCAGATGTCTACTTATTCACACATACAGCAATCTATACAAGCAAACAGCACTGTAGAATACTATACATGGCAATAAACAGTTGTCATTATATCCATTTATATTTATTTATTTATTCTTTCCACTCAAACTCACTAATATTGTCTGCTTGGTGGTGCCGAAATTATCAAAAATAAGTCTTATTAAATGAATACCAGTTGGCGCTTTCATTGTCCTCTTTAAAAGTATGTTGTCTTGTTATTGTCCTCGGATTCTAGTATATATTGTCGATCACTTTGATGAGTGTCTCGGTCCCGTCGTTATAGATGGAACTTTCGAGTATGACCTGGCAGTCATCGGGGGCGGCTCGGGAGGCCTAGCCTGCGCGAAGGAAGCAATCAATCAAGGAGCGCGAGTCGCTGTGTTGGACTATGTCACCCCCTCACCGCAGGGCACGAAATGGGGGCTCGGTGGTACCTGCGTCAATGTTGGATGCATACCGAAGAAGCTGATGCACCAAGCCGCGTTATTAGGAGAAAGCATTCATGTAAGTACTAAATAAACCTATAAAATATATGATTTTTATTAATTTATAAGGAAATCTTATAACAATTTTGATGCCAGTTCAATGAAGCAATTATATATTTTACTATAACTTGAATGTCAAGGTTATATTAGTCTTATCAACTGATTTAACTGCATAAAAAGTGCTCTATCATTCACTTGGCATTATCATTGTATATGTCTTGTTTCACAATGATATATGATTCGTTTTGTTCCTAGGCCTTGGTAAGTGAACCTGATCCCAATCCCCGAAACCTATCCCTGCCGGACAACAAGTAACTGTGTCCTATTTACCTTTCCATTTTAACTACTTGTATGTAGTTTTCTAACTGTAGGTTTAATTTTGAAGTAGATAAATAAGTATCTAGATAGATTGAAATTTGCTGATAGCTAGTCATTCTGTATACCTACATAATAGACGTAATACAATGCTTATTCGTTGATAATTTTGTATGAGTTGATAAAACTACTAAAAGTTGTTAAAAATTAATGTATATTGTGGATGATTATTCAGTTAGTTTCTAGTCTAGTCATGAATTTGAATAATTTTTGCGGCGGGTTTACCTAAGTAACTAATAGAAGTACCACAGAATAATGAATAAAGCTATGTACTACCATAGCTTTATTACCTACTTAGATAGTTTTTATAACAATTTAAAGTTAATATAAATAACTACAGGCCGTTTTACCCGCGAAGTCTCGATCCCGTGCGAATATATCGGAATACAAAGTAGCCTATAATAAGTTAAGGCTTTTACATACGTCCCAATTTGGTCCAGATTTTATACAATTATAGCTGTTCTCATACAGATTTTACACAGATTTTTTCACTTATCGATACAGATTTGTCGAATTGAATTGTGGCAACACTGATGTTGGACCCGACCAAATCGGGACGTGTGTATATGCTATTACTCCCACGGATTCAATGTATTCTCAAACCAAGTATCATCAAGATACGTCCAGTATTGCTGCTGTTGGCCGACTGGTAGATACCTGACTGGTATTTACCAGTCTATATTCAGAAGGTCGTGGGTTCGCATCCCGACAGCCGTGTCTTCACCAATGAACACTAAAATAATTAAAAAAGAGCGCTCTATCATTGCTCGTGAAGAAAGACGAATGATGAATATTATCATCATCGTGATGAATGAAAACCGCGGCTTATAAGGGTCCAGACGTAATGACGTAAGTAGTTATTTCCTCTGAACACTGTCGGCTAAGCTGAGAGAGTAGTAAAGGTACTACTCTATCCTCACGCAAATAGGACCCAAACGAGTCTATCCAGTGGACTGTGAGTGGACTGACTGACAGACCAATCAGAGTTGGGAAAAACAGCCCGTATACAAGTATATGGGATAGGAATTAGTAAGTACCTATGTAGGTATATATTTTATATAATACTAGCGACCCGCCCCTGCTTCGCACGGCTACATTATACATTATAAACCTTCCTCTTGAATCACTCTATCTATTAAAAAAACCGCATCAAAATCCGTTGCGTAGTTTTGAAGATATAAGCATACATAGGGATATAGGGACAGAGAAAGCGACTTTGTTTTATACTATGTAGTGATAATGATAGTGATGATCTCTGAATTGCAGGGGTTTTCTATTAGTCAGAGAGTTTATATAAGACTAGCACCGCGGTTTCACCCGCGAAATTCCCGATCCCGTGGGAATATCGTAATATAAAATAGCCTATAGCCTTTCTCGACAAATGGACTATCCAACACAAAAATATTTTTTCAATTCGAACCAGTAGTTCCTGAGACAAACGAAGAAACTCTTCAGCTCACTACATAGTACATATAAAATAAAGTCACTTTTCGCCGACCCTATGTCCCTATGTATGCTTAGATCTTTAAAACTACGCAACGGATTATGATGCGGTTTTTTTAATAGATAGAGTGGTTAAAGAGGAAGGTTTTTAGATATAATACTTGCATAATACAGCCGTGCGAAGCCGGGGCGGGTCGCTAGTTAAGTATAGATTCAAAGTCGATGCAATTTTTTCCTTGGAAATAAATAAAAGTATGTTTTATTTAAATTCTGTCAGTTGTTAAACATGAATTTATCAACTGTACATCAATATTCCGCTGTTATTGTATTGTGTGAGTAAACTATAACAACGAACTATCGAGATTCATCTAACGATACACCTTTTGTTAAATTATAATATCTAACTAGTTTAGAAGATATGCGAGATCTGATAAACATAAAGATAGAATAGTTTATTTGTGACGAAACGACATTATAGTTACAAAAGAAAAGGCACAAAAAACCGGCCAAGTGCGAGTCGGGACTTGCGCACGTAGGGTTCCGTTATATTCTGTTTTTAGTATTTGTTGTTATAGTGGCAACAGAAATACTTATCTGTGAAAATTTCAACTTTCTAGCTATCACGGTTCATGAGATGCTGGTGGTGCCTATGGTGACAGACAGACGGACAGTGGAGTCTTTATAGGATTTCGTTGTTACCCTTAGGGTACGCAACCCTAAAACACATTAACAACAAAACAAACAACAACAAAAACACAAGATCTTTATTTTCTTATTTAAATGTTTTTTTTATGGTTCCGTATCCACTGTCTGTTTGTCTGTTACCAGGCTGTAACTCATGAACCGTTAGCTAGAGAGTGAAATTTGTATTTCTATTGCCGCTATAACAACAAATACTAACAACAGAAAAACAAATTAAGTTCGGCTCCCATACAGCATGTTACGGAACCCCTCCGTGCGGGAGTCTGACTCGCACTTGACCGGTTTTGGAACGAAGTTCCTTAAGGGGCTAGACGGCAAAAACTTAAGACCAAAAATTGTAATTTTCGTTTCGTCTTTCTATTTCGTATTGAACAGTGTGGTGTCGAGACGATTATTTACAAAAAAATACAATTCCTTCACTAATTAATCGAAAGGAACTTCGTTTCCATCCGGGACAATCCGGGTGTCCCTTGACACCTCTTAAGTTTTTTTTTAAATTAAGTATATTATTTCATTTGTAATGGATTTCTATATTTTTTTTATATAATATTTTTTGTTTGTTTTGAGTCACTGAAGTAAATCATTATAAATTTTTATGCGTTGTATCGGTATTATAGTAATTTAAATAGTTATTAAATATTGCAAGGCTTTGCACACAGCGGCATCTGGCCTCAAGCGTAACTTTAACGACCTCTCTGTGGCGTGTCAGGCGAACACTCGCTTGCGACGCAGAAGATTGTGGGTTCGATTTCCGCCTCAAACATGTATTTATGCTAATAGATATTTGTTTCTGGTCTGGGTGTCTGTATGTATATTTATATATAAGTAGCGACCCGCTCCGGCTTCGCACGGCTATATTATGCATGTATTATACACATAAACCTTCCTCTTGAATCACTATCCATTAAAAGAAACCGCATCATAATCCGTTGCGTAGTTTTAAAGATCTAAGCATACAAAGGGAAATAGGGACATAGGGACGGCGAAAAGTGACTTTATTTTATACTATGTAGTGATAGGTTTAAAGATATTTATTCTCATAAGACAATAGTCACTTAAAATGAGATTTGATAGTGAATCAATGCCACTTTTCGTTGTAATGTTATAACTCAAGAACGGACTCACCTATCCAAACCAAATGCTTAAGCTTTGTTCGGACTATTTAGTAGATGGTTTATGTGAAGTTGGCACAAATCAGTCGAGCGGTTCTTCATTTATCACATTTTTATAGCAAAACAACGTTTGCCGGGCAGCTAGTATTTATTTACAAAAAAAAGTATATAAATGTATTCTATCCATCATCTTAGCACCTATACACAAGCCTAGTTGCTTAGCTTAGGGCTACATGGCGCTATGTAAAATGTTCTACAATATTTTTTATTATTTATTTATCTCGGTTTGTGTTATGAAAGAATACTTCATTATTTACATATGTAAATACATATTATGAACATTATGCATACAGAACACCCAGACGAGATACAAATATATGTACATATATATTTGTTAGAGGCGGGCTTCTGCAACGTTCTGCATCGCAGCCGGGTGTACCCCCACCACACACCGCGGACCTCTTTGTTTTATGCTTTGATTGAACTTCGATAATTTATTGCAATGATTGTGATTGGTAGCGGATAGAGCTAAGGATAATAAGGGTCAATAAAAGGTTATTAAAAACCCTGATATTAGTGACGAAATGACAAGAAAATAAACAAATTAATAGTTTTTCAGATTTTCCAATTTTTACTAAATATTTAGTTTTTAATCAGGGCCCTTATTACCTGCACCTTAATGTCACCAAATCTACGTCTATATTACGTTTATCATTTAGGTACCTACTTAAAATAAATCTAAATATTACCTACACTAGCGACCCGCACTGGCATCACACGACCAGCATATCATATTAAACACATGCCTACATTTTCTGTCATATTTTCAACAATTTTTATTCTGATGAATCACTACCACTCCGTAAAAACCGTATGACAATCCGTTCAGTAGTTTTTGAGTGTACCCCATTCAGAAAGACAAACAGACAGACGCGGCGGGAGGACTTTGTTTTATAATAATACTAGCGACCCGCCCCGGCTTCGCACGGCTATATTATGCATGTATTATACATTATAAACCTTCCTCTTGAATCACTCTATCTATTTAAAAAACCGCATCAATATCCGTTGCGTAGTTTTAAAGATCTAAGCATACAAAGGGACATAGGGACGGCGAAAAGTGACTTTATTTTATAATATGTAGTGATACCAAACAATGAATTTTTCTGACAAAAATGTAAATGCGCTTGTTGAAAGATAGCATCGTGATGAAAACCTGTCTTAGTTGACTCAAGACTTATTACAAGTTCTTTTCTCTGGACATGGTCGACTAAGCTGAGGTATAGGTTCTGGGCACGCCTACTCCATCAAATACGTGTCCCAGGCACTACAGCGGCCAGGGAAGATAAAATATCTAGCTAGATGTAGGTAAAGGCCATAACAAACAAGCCGAGTTATTTGTCACAGAAACGTTTATAGTCGCTGTATTTTTCAGTACCAGACTGGCCAAGGCCAGTTGAGCCATTCATAATTCATTATTTTCACGCCGTCTCGGCTTTTGATCGATGGTTTCGTACTTGAAAATCAATACCTCAATGAATAAATAAATATATTTACAGGGAAACATACTGTTTGTACTTGTAGTTTGATACAATTTTCGAAGGACTTTGCTCAGTCGCCTGCGTTTATCTTTTGTACTTTGAGGGTTTCTTAGACCGCATTGTCAGTTACCATAACAGCCCAGAGGTCATATCACGAGTTTTTTACGCACTCAATGAAACGTACGTTACGTATTGAGTATTATTAAGCTGAAATAGATATCTCTGTTTAGGGTAACCAAATATTATTTTGTATAGATATTAGACACCTGAAATAGACGAAGCGATAGACAGAGATACTGTGGCTCGCGTTAAGAGGCGAGTCCCTAAAAACGTCATTTACTATTTTAAAAATATTGAAGAACTCCCTGCATTGTAAGACACTAAAAAGAATTCTCGATAGCTTATTAGATGAGTCTACAGTTTCACTGTCAGATATTTTGAAAATAATCCATAGTTTTTGAAAAAACAATTATTAACTTTGATGAAAAACATCGAAATCGACCTTTTCTATTTTAAGTATCTGTGCTACTTCGTTGTTATATTTGAAAATATTTTTGGTTAAATTGTGAGACAAAAGTATAGAGAATGCATTCCTCATTGCAGTTTTTTACTTATTGAAACCAAATAATAATAATCAATGCCGAAACATAGATATTTTTTTTGGTTAAAATCATTCCTCGCTGCCCATACATTTTAGTATGAAGCAGTAGCTCGCGACATTTCGCTTTATATTAGATGTCACGGCGCGCAAAACTGACAGTGTCATCTCAGTATTCAAGGTGAGAGCACGTCCATTTGTTTCCCGACATTTATTGTTTGACCTGGCATAAGGGTGGGGTGCGAGTGTTGCACACGACAACTAATTTGTAATTGTACCTATTCTTCAAACAAGGAGTCGAAACTAGGTATAATCCGCGCACAATGAGAATAGGATGGAACCTTGTCAAAGTAAATCGAAAATGACAGTTTATAAATACATATATAAATAAATATTGCAGGACATTCCACACATCGCCATCTAGCCCCAAGCTAAGTAACTAGACTTGTGTTATGCGTGCTAGCCAACGGATATACTACATATACTGGGTTATTGGAAATTATACTAGCAAGCCGTTGAGGGCTACTTCTGTGCACCCAAACCAACAACTTTTGTTCTACGACTTTTAGAAATTCGAACTTTTTTTCGAAAATTTTGAGGTTAGGTTTACCTGAAAATCAGCTGTTCCTTACACGGAGAGGTCAGTAACCTTAAAATTTGACTTATTTTTTAAGTTTCATGTACTGTTTTTGGTCTGAATGACCTTTGTTTTATAAAATCAGCAAATACCTACCTACTTATAAAAATTTGTAAATATATACTTATAATACATAGAAATAACCAGACCACAGACAAATATTTAAGCATAAATACTTGTCTGAGGCGGGAATCGTACCTGTGTGGCAGTCCGGCATGGTGACCATTGTGCCAACTGGGTCGTCTTCAAGTAGCGTTAGCATAAAAGTTCTGAATAATGGGTAATTCGTTTTGTTGTAATTAATTATTTTTTATTTATTCATATTTAGTGTAGCTACATATATAGTATTAGGCATTTCTACTGTATGTGAAGACTTCACGGACAAACATACATACTGACACATATACGGGTCAAACTGAGAACCGCCTTTTTTTGAAGTCTGTTAAAAATACACAAAAATGTTTCATGGTTGTAATCCTTTCAATAATAATGTTTAGGAATATTTTTTTTAGTTATTCCAATTATTATTCCCCAATGCCACTCATATGTGCTTCATGGGAATCATCATCAGAGCTTTGACTTTCTTCAGAAGTATCGCTTTCTGGAAAAAAAATGAAGTTGATGCAGCCAAAGTTCCCTCACCTCGGATGCGTGACACCGTGTTTTAGATATGCTTGTTGCTCGTTCGGTTATTGAAGTGAAAACTTCTTATGGCGCGTTGGGCACTTTTGTGGGTGAGCATTTTCAGCCGTTCTCGCGACAGATGAGATTTTGACAGATGAGATTTTAACAGTTATTGTGCTTCTACTACTATGCAATATTGAAAACAGCGCCATCTCTGTGCAAACGGCCGAACTACGATACTCACTTCTGTACAACAGTGTTAACAGCGACATCTCTCGGTGGATGGTGCAGGTTCACAGCGAGCTGCCGTACGCAGTTCGCGTCGCACGCTACCGCCATCACTGATACACGAGTGAGCATTTTCAGCCGTTCTCGCGACAGATGAGATTTCGACAGATGAGATTTTACACAGATATACAGTTTTTACTTCTGCCTGCACTCCCGGAGTGCGCTGTTTTTTTTTTTTTGTATTTTTGAACAAACCCATAGGTTCGTCAAAAAGATCTCTTGACAATGTAATTCCCGAATTACTAGATTCGTGATCCACAGCCAACTATGTCATCATTTTCAATGCGTTAGAAAAACCGACTTCGTTCCTGATCTAAATATCTATCGACTGCCAGAACTATTTGAGGTGGTTGACTATTCAAAGTTTTACCCCATTTTCCACTCATTATCACTAAATCACTAAAATAATCACACAATAATTAATTACATAAATCTAGCATTTATAATAAAACAAACCACAATTTATAACAACACAAACCACGGTCGGAATTTATTATTTGTTTATTTAATCACTTTAATAAGCACAGTCCTTATGTGCTCGTTTTATTTATAATTTTGGAGAAAACATTTTTTTAAATGAAATCGCCATTGCTCCATAGACAATCTACCACAGACAATAATAATTTTTCTTTAAATCAATGGGTCTGTTTCAAATCCGCGACACTATGACCGTGCAAATAACTAATTTATACCTAATTATTATTCAGAACTTTTTTTCTAACGCTACTTTTCTGTCATTTTCGATTTACTTTGACAAGGTTCCATCCCATTCTCATTGCGCGCGGGTTATAATGTGATATTGATTATTTATTTTAACCTAATTTCATTGAGCTGTTTTAGAGCTTTGGTGTAAAGACATTATTTTTTTATTGTAATGCCTTTTATCAATAGGTATGGGTATCAAACTGCACAGCGGCATTTTAAATTACTATGCCGGTTGTGTCCAAAGATCTTTACATTTCGATCTCTAATTGGATATGTTTTACAAACAATTTGCGGGAAAGAAAAACTCAACTAGTATTTGACGTTCCTGCCTTTTGCAGGACTTTTTTTTTTTTTTGTTTTCTCTAAAGAAATTAAAATAGGAATTTATTGAGCTGTCAAAAATTAAATAAAAATATGGTAAAGGTATGATTTAGGTAGGTAGGATGTATTAAAATTGTAGCTTATTTTTATATTTTAATCCTATATATCGTAACTTATTTTTATTCAAGGTTAATAATAATGGGAAAAGTAAAAGGAAATTACTATAAATCCCAAAAAAATAAAGGAAGATTTAAGACAAACCAGTAACTATAATGTACTCATCTTTTTACCCAACTATATCGAATATTATAAAGATTGGTAGGTGTTTTGCCTGAATATTTATATAATAATATATGATGCCGATACCGACACGTTTTAACCTGTTTCTTAGTAGGGCACATAGGTACATACGAACGTTTATGTGTGAATTTTCAATATATAGAGACGGATGTAATAATTATTTCGCATAATTATTATTATAAAAATATATAAATATAAAAATTATTATAGTACAGAACATTTACTTATTGACAATTTCGTTATCAAACAAAATACCCAAAAAACGTACACTCTGACCCCACCCTTTCCCGCCAGCTACTTACTACCGGACTGCAGTTTTGCGATGTGACAAGTTAAATACTACATACATTGCGTGTTTTCTATGATATTCATAAACATCCTACAAAGACGAACGCTTGATGAATATGTAACTTGTACAAAATGTACGATGCATCAAAGAGTAGATTTATTTGTTTCCAGGGTGCGTAATTTTAATACTGCGTTGCACCTGTGTGGCTAGAAAATATCAATGTGTGTGTTCTATCAGAAGTTCCCACGGTCAAGGATTACAGGCTTAAGCCAATCATAATCATGAAGTTACATAGTAACAAAGTCAAAGTCAGAATGTCTTTATTCATTTGGAAACGCATGCATGAAATCATATTGAAACGTCTTAAAAAAGTAAACTAAGTAAGATGTGTGCCACCAATGAAAAAAAAAATCATCGAGACACTCAATACGGCACGTTTGATTTAATGTGTGAATAAAATCATGTAAGTGTTAGGGATAGATACCTACATTAGATACATGTGAGAGTCTTCAAACGCTAAGCTTAAAAATGCACTTAAATAATTATGCCCCGACCCGAGCGAGTCTCGACCATTGCAGTGGTTATTTAAAAAACTCAAACCACGTTTATTTTCTCTCTTTAATACAACAGTAAAATTAAAATTGAATCGTCATTAATCAAATAAACCGCCTCTTACCGCACCCGGTGCAAAGGAGCTGAGACTAGGTACTACCTGCATGAAGAAAATAAAAAATAAAAAAATGTGTGGCCACAGCTAACCTTACAGCATGAAATATATTACACAATTCATTATCGTAGTATTGGTTTGGTATTGACTATATGTGTGTATTGACATGATAATGAATTCCGTGATTTTGTGCTATTCACTGTTTACGGGCTTTGCTTGGGTTGTTGAATTAGGTGCTAGAGATAGTACAATCGGCCTTTCTCTCGTCATTGTGAGATATTATCGGCGTATCAAATCACTATGCTGATAACTTCTGTTGGTAGATCCTGCATTAATATGATTACTTGCATGAAGTTCTACTTTCTTTCTTTAGGAATCAGCGTTCAAGAACCGTGCCGATAAGATTAGATCATAAGTGGAGTATTTTCAGAAATAGAACCATCTTGGATAATAAAAACTAAACTAACGCTGATATTTTACCAACACCACTATAACAGTTTAAACTGCTCGCGTCCGCCGGAGTCACCAACCATTACCCTGCATATATCCCCGAGTGGTGCTAAACGAGCTCAAAATTTACCGATACAAATATCAAACGAAGTAATAAAACAGTTCAAACAATCAGAATGTTACTACTATTTTCCTTCTAATGAAAAAAGGTGATTAACACATCAGCACCCTTTAATTCCACAATGGTTCTCTTTCTGAACAGACTATTCATTAGCACAGGTTAGCAAATTACCTTACCTTAATTACAGTAGGTACCTACTCATATAATTCAAAATTTATATTACTTCTTTAAAGAAGATTAAAATGTTTGATTTAAATCAAACATTTGAAATAAGCAAAGACTATACTTACTTCGTTTAGATCTTTGTTAGAATGTTAAACACTAGTTTATCAATGACAAAGTTTTTAGCATACTTTTTATTTATAATTAGTATCAATTACCTATAACGATGATAGGAATTATGCTGCTAATCTGAATATTGCCAGTCATGCCGATCGTAGGTACTATCGGGCGCAAAAAACACTGGTATTCTATGGCTAATGTATGATTCATATTTTCAACACGCTGCGTGATGCTTGACTAATACATTAGCAACTGTAACTGTGGACATTTAGTTATAACAATCTTTACTGTCCTAATAAGGTGATTGGGATGATTTATCATTCCAGTTATCATAGGTAATAAAAATATACAATTTAATTATTTTTAAATATTCCGTGTTCTAATAAATGCAGAATCACGAGGATAAACGATGCGATGGTTATGTTAAGTCATGAATGTCATTAATGCTTATCTCGCTCGTGTGTTAATGAGGACGGAACAAAAACTAATCAAGTCATTGTGAAACAAAACTTCCATTTTATAATATCTCAATAAAAAACCGAGCAAAGTTATACGATGATGATGGAACATTACAGGAAGCTGTATCATACGGATGGCAAGTACCATCGCAGCAAGCGATTAAGATAAACTGGCCGGCATTGACGGAGGCTGTTCAGAACCACATTAAATCTGTGAACTGGGTAACGCGAGTGGACCTTAGGGATAAGAAGATAGACTACATTAATGGGCTCGGAGAGTTCATCGATCCTCACACTATTGTAGCGACGATGAAGAATGGTTCTAAGAAGCAGCTAACTGCGAAGAACGTTGTGATCGCGGTGGGCGGACGTCCGCATTACCCCGACATACCCGGCGCTATCGAGTACTGCATTAGCAGCGATGATATCTTCAGTCTCGGACATCCGCCCGGCAAGACGCTCGTCGTTGGCGCTGGATGTATCCTTTTATACAAAACTTTAGTACTAAAAATATACGATGAAATAGGCGTAACTTAAAAGTAATGGTCCTCTCTTATTTTCTAAATTTTTCGTAAAAATGACCCAAGTAGAATTAGAAGATAACCTCTTGATACTTCTTAATTCGCTGAATCTTGGTTGCTAGCGGCCGGAGGGGGGAAATGTAACATTTTTATAATTCGCGACTCTAGAACATAAATTTTGTAAAATAATTTCAAGGTTCAGAATTACATAGATAGTGGCGTTAAACTGGTAATGGAACTATGAATTTACAATAGTTTCAAAGCGAAATGAAGGTTTTAATAGTCGAGAAACTATGTTTTAGTTTGGCTCGCGGATTTTTACGGAAAACATTTTTCTTCGAAATTGTTTTATTTTGTTTTTCTTTCTTCCTTCCTGCAATGTTTCCTTAACACTATACAGATATTGGTTTAGAATGTGCTGGTTTCCTCAACTCTATGGGTTACCCGGCCTCCGTGCTGGTACGGTCAGTTCCCCTGCGCGGGTTCGACCAGCAGATGGCGCGTATGATCACAAACGAGATGGAAGAGAGAGGAGTCAAGTTCCATCACAGGTGCATCCCGCTCTCCGTAGAGAAACTAGAGTCTGGACAGCTCAAGGCTCGCTGGATGAACAATGAGACTCAGACAGAGTAAGTTTCAACTACTATTGCTCTGAAGCCATATTTTTGCTCAGGTGAAAATTTTCGGTTAGTGCAAGCTTATGCTCCTAATATTTTATTGTCGCTCATTTCGTTGCGTCAGAGATGCTAGTGTGGCTGCTAATATTTTGCTGTTGCGCAGTGCCTTGCATTAGAGCTACTAAGTCTAATTGAACCCATACAAAATTTCAGCATATGTTATGACTCTGCTGGTGTTCGTATTAATTTGACTGTTTTTTTCAGACACGAAGATGTATTCGACACAGTTCTAATGGCGACAGGACGTTACGCACTCACCAAACAGTTGAATCTACCCGCCGCTGGAGTTACTGTAAGTCTTAATTAATTTATTTAGGGTACCTAATATTAAAAAAAGGGTTTTTTTAAATAATAAGGCTCTAAAACTACTGGAACTATTTTGATTAAACTTGGTTTGATGAAATCTGGTAATGAAATCGTTTCCTGAGTATGTCTTTCCTAACGTGTACAATTTGGGGGTGTTCAAGGCACAAGAAGCCCGTGTTACATCTTAGACCGCATCGCCATTCCCTTTATAAAAAAATCTTCAATAATATCTTCGTTCCTATTTCCAGTGTGTAAACGACTCCGGCAAGGTGGTAGCTGCTACGGAACAGACCAACGTGCCCCACATATACGCAGTAGGCGACGTCCTCGAGGGACGACCGGAGCTGACTCCCGTCGCCATCCTCGCGGGGCGGCTGTTGGCACGCCGCATGTTCGGTGGCAGCACGCAGCAGATGGACTATGACAACGTGGCTACAACTGTGTTCACGCCGCTCGAGTACGGCGCTGTCGGGTTGAGTGAAGAGGTTGCTATCGAAAGGTTAGTAAACCAACATAATAAGTCGACCTCTCTCTCGCCATCGCTATACCTCTCACTTAGTCTTTAAGGTGAAATGTGACATTCAGTCTTCACTGTTCATAGTTTTAATGGTCATATGCACCAAATTGTCTCCTTCGGTTTCAGTGTTAATCTCCCCACACGCGACATTGACAAATCCACACTTAAACTGTTCCATTGCAGGGCAAAAGCCTCTACCTTCCTTTCAGTTATCTTTTTGTAGACCAGTTATTTTCTATACGAGTTAAAATCATTCCTCTATCGCCTACTGGGTCTGCCGCTCAGTCTTGTCCCTATAGGGGATCATTCGGTTGATGTATTGGCTCTTTCCAGCTTTCTGCTTGAACCAGTTTAGACTTTTCTTAATGAAATTCTTACGGGAGTAGAATTAATCTTAAGGCCAATTCTCGTAACTGACATTGTTCAAATTACATTTCAATTTCATTTCGATTGCATTTCGATCACAAATAATACTCTCAAAGTAGCTCAAAATACCCTCAAAGTTAGATTTTTGTAAAAAAAAAACTGACTTTAAGGGTATCTCTTGCAATCGTAATGCAATCGAAATGATATTGAAATGTAATTTAAACCATGTTATTTACGAGAATTGGCCTTCTTGACAATCCTTGTATTGCAGACATGGTGCGGACAATATCGAAGTATACCACGGGTACTACAAGCCGACCGAGTTCTTCATACCTCAGCGCAACATTAAGAACTGCTACCTGAAGGCGGTGACACTCCGCGAAGCGCCGCAAAAGATCCTCGGGCTGCACTTCGTGGGCCCCGTCGCCGGCGAGGTCATACAGGGCTTCGCTGCCGCTATGAAGTAAGGGTCCTTTGTCTCATACACAGCTAACATAACCTCAAGGAACGGAGTAGAAACGTACAGTATGCGCCATAAGTACACTAGAAGTCCGTGTAAACAATGAACCAGAATTGGACTTACGACATTCTTCCAATAAACTTTCCACACACACACACATAAATACTTTAATTATTAATACTCAGTATGATTATTATTTTCAACGTGTTAGCATGAAGTTGTAAATTAATGGTTACTTGATTTGTCTGAATGGGTAGTTTTGGGTATTTTACGTTTATTACTTGAGTACCTAGTGAACTTTTAAACGTGTATTGGCCTGGCATTGTTGTAACAATTTCCCCATCTACCCCCAGATGCGGTATAACAATGGAACAGCTGGTGAACACAGTCGGCATCCACCCCACAGTGGCGGAGGAGTTCACTCGGCTGAACATCACCAAGCGATCCGGAAAGGACCCCAACCCTGCCTCCTGCTGCAGTTAAATATACATGGTTTACATAGTACACATACACGGTAGAAGCAGTTGTGTTCCTGTTTGAGACTACTAAATTTATTTAAAATCTGACCTCTCGCAACAATTTATTTATTTATTAAATTATAACTATTTATTTAATAATGAAGGTGAAAATTTCGCTCATTATCAAAGACACCTACATAGCGCTATTGATTGCTGCGGCTTTCGCTGCAACTTCCGACCGGCTAATCTAAATAATAATAAGTACGTATGAAATTTTTTTGCCGCATAGTAATCAGTTAATGAAGTATTATTTTGCAGTCTCAAACAGGAATGAATCTAAGCCAATGGCTGGCGCAAATACCTTTTTTTTTTAGTTGATTTATGTACAGTGCGGTTTTTATGTCTTTATTTTTTATTTGTTGAGAAGTATTTATAGTACAGTAAGATTTTTGTTACTTTATTTGTATTCTACGCTTAGCTCTCAACGGTATGTATGTGACTATATTCACACCACTAAGTCTAAAGAAAATGGCGGTGTGAACATAGATACTGGTGGAAGCTGATAGCGAAAGAAAGGCATGATTAGTTCACAGTTATTTGCGCCGGCCACTGCCTGTATGCAATATTGAGTAATCAATATAACGCTACCGGGTTATTCACAACAAAAATCCTTTATTAACACTTCATTTCAAACTAATTTTAAAATTAACTCCCGCACTTTTGCAGCATTTTTTAAATAAGGACAGATCAATTATAAAATTGTTATTGTTTGTGTATATTTGGGTAAAATATGAAAAATATAAGAAATATTTGTGGTGTTCCCTAATAATGTTGTTATACAGATTAATATGACGTTTTGGTGATTATAGAATAGAGTTGCCCAATTTATTGCCGAAATTTATTTAATAAAGCGATCTTATTATCACGAAGTTTTCTATGAACAAATGTTATAAGAGCAAAGACAGGCATTGCTATTTCCTTCCTTAATAAAGCCTCTAAAACAATCATTACACATGACCCTCTGTTTTCTATTTTTCTTACAATGTAAATAAAAGGAAATATGTCCAGTAATTAGTTGTTAGAAAAAAGGAAAACAGAGGAGCATGTGTAAAGCAATAATAGGTTTAAAGAAAAAAAAAGATTGCACTAGACTCTAAAAATGTAGAGTTTAATGCAATCTTGTTTTGGTTAGAGCCATTATTTAGGAAGAACATAGGGCAATACATTATTCTCTCAAGTAAATCCTTAATTCATCGAATGCCTAGCCTAGGCGATAACTTATGTCGTAACGAAATACAGTACAACAGTATTATAATAATAAACCTATCACGTAATGAATCTAGAATAGGTTACATTCCGGTGCGCAGTTTACAAGGACAATATTACATCAATAAAGTGATATATTTTTAAACATTCGTTTTCTTTTATTGATCTATCTATAAGACTAACTTTCCTGCGTTACGATCTTGTGGTAAAATCGTAAAACGTAAAATACGAGGAGGATAAGAGAGTACACATTCATTACCCACCGCACTACCAGTCGACACTACTACCGGTAGTGTCGTAGGAATTTTTTTCTCTTTTACACTACTCGCCAGTAGTGTTAACATCTCCGTGCTTATAATCTCCAGCTTAGTCAACCATATGCTCTATAAAATAGTCGTTGGTCTGTAAAAAGTACTAGGCAATCAGAAATCAGTAGTAGGTATAAAATCCTCTGATAAAATCGTTTATTCTCTTAGGGACTACCGCTCGGCACTACTAGTTATAACGCTGTCTCTCTCTTTCTTCAACTGCTCTCTTTCCGTTACCGTGTAAATTGTTTGATAGTAATTTGGTCGGTAAGTACCAGGCAATCAGTATAGAGTATAAAATCACACTTATAACGCTATCTCTCTATTTCTTCAACTGCTCTCTTTCCGTTACCGTGTAAATTGTTTGATAGTAATTTGGTTGGTAAGTACCAGGCAATCATAAATCAGTAGAGGGTATCCTAAAAAAAACTGTCAGATATCTAATGTGAAATCATGCATTTTTATTAGGGTTCCGTACATAAAGGGTAAAAACGGGACCCGCTTCGGTACGGGACTTCGCTGTCCGTCCGTCTCCGTCTGTCACCAGGCTGTATCTCATGAACCATGATAGCTAGAAAGTTGACATTTTCACTGTATTTCTGTTGCCGCTATAACAACAAATACTACAAACAGAAAAAGTAAATACTTTTTGAGTATGTTTATTTTCATGTTTACTATTTTCTTAGGTAATATATACTTACTCCCAAAAGGGCAGGCAAGACTTCAATTTTTTTATTTTCAATTCATGGCCATCACATACTTTTTGAGGAGAAAAATTGAAGCGAGATGACGTAATAAGTGTGATTTGTACCTTCTACTAACTTCTGATTGCCTAGTACTTTTTACACATCAACGACTATTTTATAGAGCAAATGGTTGAGTTTGTATTATATGCACGGAGATGTTAACACTACTGGCGAGTAGTGTAGAAGAGAACATTTTTCCTACGACACTACCGGTAGTGTGGGTAATGAATGAAAGTACTTTACATCCCGTTGTATCTTTTTACGTGTTAAAAAGGGCCATAGATATTAGTAGAAGGGTTTAATTAAGTATTTATTATAACCAGACTTCGCGGGTAAAAAATAATAAGTACTTATATGTATTTATAAAATACGATTTATTTACAACACTAAACTATTATATAGTACATAGGCACGTTTTTACAAGGAATGTGAAGTTGCAGTGGTCATTGGCCTACTCCAACAAATACTTTGTGACTCCAACCAATAGGTCCACCATCATTTTAGGAAAACAGCAATGTACTGCAAAGTGCATATGAAACTGATGTCCACCAAGTTAGCCACTGGATAGAGAATAGCCCTGCTGGTCTATCCATAGGCATTTTTTTGCCTGTGGTTCTATCAATCGAACCACGGGCATAACAAACTATTACAAGTAGGTATAATATCGACCTTCCAGTTGTATGGGTTCACGCTTACTGGATGCGGATTGTCTTCTAAAACAGACAATTAATTTTATTACAACTCGAAGACTACCGAAGTAACTGTAGGTATCCAAAGTCCTTTTGCCCATGTCTCACTCCTGGGCAAAGGGCGTTTTCACACCCTGACTACATTCCAAGGTGTTGTATGAAATACAATTTATTAATAACATTAAAACAGAGGAAATTGTTGCCAGCCTTCTGAGGACGATTTTCTAGTATTTGTTCTAAGTTTTAAAACTATTAGTTACAATAGGTACATTTAGCAAGACCGGAACGTGAAGTAGCTCCCACCAGCGCCAACTTCTGATCGTGCAACTCCATCAGGGTCAAGGTCCATCGTTGGTAACATAAACGTTCATCTCAGGCGTGACGGGACAGTTGAACCAGATCTGTGCCACGGGGAGGGGGTAGTAAGGGTGCGCCATCACGGCGGTGTTGTCGAAACGCCAGAAACGGGGACCTTGGAAGAAATACGTGTCTGGAACGAACGGAAATACACAAACTTTAAAAACATTGGGCTAGTGCAGCCTTTCCCAAACTGAGCGATTGCGCCCCCTTGTGGGCGCTGCAGGCCTAAAGAGGGGCGGTAAGAGACCCAAAAAAATGTTTTTTGGGTCTCTTACTACCCTCAAGTTTCAAGTTAAGTTTTGGGGGTTTTGGAGTAAAAGTCTCGTTTAGAATTAATGTTTAATCTCCGCTAATATAGCTCACAATAATAAATTTTAATTAATGTTAAAGTGGTTTTAAGTAGGTGAAAAAATGGAGGCGGGAAAAATAATTTATTCTCAAAGTGGGCAGTAGACAAAATAAATTAGGGAACCCTTGGGCTAGTGCGATAGTCCCTACCAACATATCCTCCCCTGGTGGGTAAAAATGGTTACTTGGAGAGATACTTCAAAATTGACTTCTGATTATCGCTACCAAATGGTTTTTGTTTAGGATACAGCGCCATCTAGCCCCTGGCTAAGCAGCTAAGCTTGTGCTTGTGGCCAGACGAAAGATAGAACACAAACCGTTCTTTTGGAAATACATTCTTATTATTCATGCATTTAAATCTGGGTGTTACAGCAACACCTAGACCAGAAACTTTCTCTATACATAAATATTTGTTTGAGGCGGGAATCGAACCCAAAACCTTTTGCATCGTAAGCGAGTATTGGCTCACAGCCTTACAGTTATAAATGTGAAAGTTTATGTTACAATTTGTTACTGTTTCACGCCAATACAACTGAACCTATTGCGATAAAACTTTGTTTGATAAAAATGTATTCTTGGGAGTAACATAGGCTACTTTTTCATCCTATTCTCGGACCTTGGCATATAAACCCGCGTGCACAGCTCGTAACAAATATCAGTAACAAAATTACCTCCTTTCCAAATGATAGCAGCATCGACGGGATACGGCAGCTGCCTCCACGCAGACATCTCCTTCGGATATCCAGGATCCATTTCATCAGCTATCTCATTATATCGCCAAAACCTAAATAACAACATTATTTATTTGCCGAAAAGTTTACATAGCATACTGTTAATATAAACCCACCACACTACTAGACTTAAGCTTTGTTTTTTTATATGTAAGTTTTGTTTTTTTTAAGTCGCGAGTGACTAGGTATGTAGAGGCGCGTGCTACATCTTAGGCCGCATCGTCAGCTACCTTCAGACAGGTGTTAAAGTGGTCAAACGCTGACCTATCATTTGTAAAAAAAAATATATTTTATGTAAAATAAAGAAACCAGCCAAGTATACGTCGAACTTGTGCACGAAGTGTTCTATAACATTATATTATGTTTTTAGTATTTATTGTTATATTAAAGAGGGGTTATGCTCTGCATCTAATAAATCTAAACGAATTCAAAATGAAAGATGAGATTACCTTTCTTCTTCAATAAGATAAGTCTTGTTATTGTAGTTAGATACGAAGACCGTGGTTAGTTCTGGCACGTCGGACGGTATGCCGTAGTCGGCGATGTTCCCGCGCTTTATTAGCGAGAACGACGGGCTGAACTCCCAATACTGGCGACCTGGATAAATGATAATGAATGCAGCGGCAGTTTGTTCTTATTGTACGACATCACATACGACGCCATCTCGTCTCCAATAGCAAGAAAAGTAAAGCAAGAAGGCTTGTTATACTATAAATAAAATATATAGAAAACTGAAAAAAAAAAAAAATATTGGCCAAGTGCGAGTCGGACTCGCGCACGATGAGTTTTGTACCATGTGCCATGTTGTAATATTTTTTTATGTTTTTAGTATTTTTGTTGTTATAGCGTCCACAGAAATACATAATCTGTGAATGTTTCAACTGACTAGCTATCACAGTTCATGAGATACAGTCTGGAGGCAGACAAACGGACGGAGAGACCGACAGTCTTAGTAAGATGGTCCCGTTTTGACCATTTGGGAACCCTAAAAAGGATGAACTTTTAGGGGTTTTCAGGGCCAATTCCCATACCCACAGAACGTATCACAAACTCCTAACTAACCATAGAATATAAGAACGTTTCCATTAAACTTCTCGTATATGGTCTTGACAATGTTGACATGGTGAGGCAGGCCGCGGAACACGGCGTGGAACCGCTTCGGGAACCCTTCCTCGAGCTGGTTACGTTCACGTAGCACCCACACCCACTGAACGTTACATAAACATCAATAAATTATCGCAGGATTTTGTACACAGCGTCATCTAGTTCAACACTAGGCAACGAAGGTTGTAACATGATGACCAAAAAAACAGAAAGAACTACCTATCCTATTACGTAGTAACAGCGCAACTATTCCACGGGATTCGAACCCGCAACCTTCTGCAACGCAGGCTTGTTAATAGCTGGAGATGCTGAAGCTGGAGACCTGATTAACGCATATGGTACGTTTTATTCCGATATTTCCACGGGTTCTATCCAAAGGACCTAACTTCGATTTGATACTTGTTTTGTGTCGTGTGCTTGTCCAAATAATAGTAGATTATACAACAAGTGAAAAAAAAAGGTAATTTAATTCGAGGGACTAAGTTGGATCCCGAGAGTAGCGAAGGATACAAGGACCGAGATAATTTATTTTTTTTTGTTTTGTCACGAGTTGTGTACTCTACTTTTTACCATTGACTGCGAGAAAATAAATTTAGAAATGGTTCAAGAGATTGTGTCTCATTTTCGTTACTGGACGAACTCAATTTAATATAATTTATGTTATTAGATGTTTAAATAACTTAAAACAACCACGATAACAGATAGAAAAGAATTTTTTAAATTGTATATATTTTTAAGTTTTATTCCTTAGACTTAATTGAATTTTATTCCATGTCATACTCCCATTGTCATGCTCCCGAGATTTTGGCGGCAACAAATTATCTACTATAATTGCTGCTTTATTTCGAAATTATTCCGGAGTCAGTGTCTCATTTTCGTCACTGGAACAACTTATATTATTTATGTAATTCGATTTTTCAATGACATTAAACAATCACTTTATCAGATAGAAAAAATCTAAATTGGCGGTCTACTCTTTTTAAATTTAATATTCCATCCAGCCAGTACGTTCTTTCAGCACATCTTTCAGTACGTTTTTTTTTTAAGTCCATATTATTTCGTATATTCGTGCATGTTCCAAATTCAAAATGATTTTTTTCACTCAGTGAGTAAAAGAGCGTTTTATTCACTGTTATCGATGAATAAAATGCCCTTTTTCGAGTGGCAATGGTATAAATGTATTTTTTCTATTTATGGATTCGTGCCGCGCCTTTACCACAAATCTAGTGTATATAACCTGATTCAGTGGTTAAAATCGAGGGGCGCAGCTAGTTTATAAAATAAAGCAAGACAATTCACACAGTCATCTATCCCTTAAGCGTAGAACGATGTAAACTGACCTCCTCTTCAAACACGTATATCTTCCCCTGTATGACCTGGAGCGTGTCGTAGTTGGTCATGCAGAGGTCTGGTATGTAGTTCTCCTCCGTTTCATCTTCCTCCTCATCGCTGTTAGCCTTCGTGAACTTCGGCACGGGGGCGGCGCTGGCGTAGTCAACGTCGGGGGATGAGGTCGGTGAGTCGTGTACTAGGGGAACATAAGGATAATATGTTATCAATATTAGTTGCATCATCTGGTTTCGTCTTTAAGGTGAAAGGGTACCTGCGCTCTCTCCATACAAACGTAGTCGACTGTTTCCTCCCTGGATAATGACACTAGCACAAATATTTTTGTGCCATAAAACCTATAACTGCCATGACTATGCCCCTATTTTTTGTTTTTTTTTTGTCATTTTTAATTATCATAGAAGTTAAGATTAAAAAATGAATGATTAAGAAATGAATTAGGGGCATGGTCATGGAAGTTATAAGTTTTATGCATCAAAAATATTTGCTCTAGTGTCATTATCCAGGGAGAAAACAGTCGACTACGTTTGTAATAGTTTGTATGGAGAGAGCCCCCGGTACCCTTTCCTTTTAAAAGTAACCTACATCCTTCTCTCCACTATACACTACCCTACTTAAAGTTATCCCTCCTAATTAGATTACTATTCCCTCCTAACTTGCGTCTTTCGACGCAAACAAACTGCCTAAGAAACACAATGTTTTTAAGACGTTGCACACAGCACCATCTAGCCCCAAGCTAAACAACTAGGCTTGTTTAATGGTGACTGTAATGCTAAGTGGTGAGTTACTTTGTCTGCCTGCCTAGCATGAAGATCAAAACACGATACGATAAAGCGATATAACTACATCAACTCTCAAAATATGATAGATAAAGCAGCCATTTTGAATTTTTATCATAAATTTTATCGCAATTTTCGATAAAAAATCAACATGGCGGCTTTATCGATCATATTTTGAGAGTTGATGTAGTTATATCGCTTTATCGTATCGTGTTTTGGTCTTCATGCTAGGCAGGCTGATGTGCTAAAGTAATTGCAACACTCAAGCATAGTGACTTCGACAAGAGCGATGGAGAGATATAGGAGAGATTTTTAGTCGCTAGTTAGGACTGTGAGCGCTGTTCATCCGATTCGGACCACAACCTTCACATATATTTGAAAATGACAGAAAATATATCAGAGACTGACTAGAGCAAGATATGATTATTGTCTCGACTCAAAGCGGCTTACTACCATTTACAAGAAAGAATAGGGGTACTCACAGTAAAGTTCCTGCATGCCAAGTATATCGTCCATGAAGAGCCTCTCAACGGGCACCTGGTAGTATGGGTACATGACGGAGGACTTGACACTGGAGTGGGACAGTCCCAGCGCGTGTCCGATCTCGTGGACAGCCACCGCGAAGAAGTCCGTCACGTCATCTTCCTCCGCGCTTTCAGACACGTTCTCACCCCACACCTAGACCATAACGATATTGTATAGACAAGGTCACCGCGTCCTGTCTCGTTCGCGTCGTACTGTTCCTACTTGTTTTGATTGGTTTTGTTAAGTCGAAGTATGATCTGAAAATCCCTATCCCTTTCACACACGCGCCGCTCGATGACTCTATCCCTTTTCCCCGCACGCCGCGAAATGGCCGTTTTATTCAAAATCAAATCATTCTTATCGTGCTTCGAAGTGTATAACAATACAAAGCATATCTTTACGACAGTAGGAATATCATTCCATGGATTTTAGCGGTTGATACCCAAAAACTGTTTCTAAAACACCTCTGTCGCGATGTTTTACGCTTCTGGTCTTACCACTTCGTCTGCATCCAAGTGCGAGTGAATTGACATGTTCGTACCGACATCGATGTGCGATGGATGGCGAGCCGAACAAATAGCATAAAACAGTATCTCTGTCAGGTATTTAGGTATCTACCATTTTAATGTTGGAACAGATACTGGCATACTGCAATCTGATTGCAGGTGTTATCTTTGGTCAGTCTTACCTCATCGTCATCAAAGTGCATAGCTCCGTGTGGCGGAGGAAACGCATGCGCTACCACGCGACCTTGTCCGTCAAATGGGAAGCTGGAAACAAATCGTTTAATTACCTATATAAATATTTAAATGATTACAAAATGATATCCGTTTAAACTAGGTAGAAAGCCCGCCCTGACCCCCGAACGGATTTACCGATTTTAATATTAATAAGTTTTTTTTGTTATAAAGATGACTGTATCGAGTGTTCTTCTCTTCATCGAAGAGAAGACTCCATCCTAACTTACTTTTTAGACGATTTGATGTGATCTCATGCGAATAATTGCAACAGCAATATTAACTTGACTAAGTTTGTAAATATCTAGCTCACCCATCCCCATGGTCTCCGTTAGCGAAGTACACCTCGATGTCAGCTTCTCCGTCATCAACGCGTGCAAACGTGAGCCCTCCATGCGGCGCCCACACGGAGAGACCCTCGTCCATTAGGGCTTCTACGCGAGATTTTGATATAGTACTTGACCCGTTTAACACTCTGGAAAAAAATAAAAGCTAGAAAAAATATTGACATATCGGATTTAAAGCATAGGTCTTCTGAGTCATTCCCATCCCATCCACAAATATTATTTTTTATTATTTAAGAGTCTGTAATGTCCCGCAGGGCAAAGGCCTCTTCGTTTCCCTTCCATAGTTCTCGATCTTCTGCAACGTATTGGTAAATATCACCGTTTTTTGCCTACTATGTGCCTATTATTTATTTCAATAGATTGTTTTCTAATCCTGTCTGTTCTATTCTCATTTTTATTTATTTTTTGCTTTGTAATTATGTCTAGGTACCCTTTTTATATTTTTGAAGTGAAAACTTTTTATGGCGCGTTGGGCACTTTTGTGGGTGAGCATTTTCAGCCGTTCTCGCGACAGACGACAGATTTTCTCGCGAAAGATGAGATTTTACACAGATATACAGTTTTTTAATTTGGCTGTGAGTGTATTAAGACGTACATATGGTATTTTTTAACGGACGACTATTGACGGACGACAAATGTCGGACGACTATTTGTCGGACGACAAATAGTCGTCCGACTATTTTTTTTTTTCATCTAAAACTCTTTTTGCGTATGTTCTCGCGACAGATGAGATTTTACACAGATATACAGTTTTCACTTCTGCCCGCACTCCCGGAGTGCGCTGTTTTTTTTATATTAGTTTTCTTGTCCGTAGCTTTTCTAATAAATAACTATATCCAATTCATTCATTAATTTCATTTTTTTTTATTATTCTATTCTATAATTGGGACTTTTATTATAAACTTTTCCCAGTTGTCCCCACAGGTGTCACTTTTTTGGTGAAAAATGAGATTGACACGTTCTTCGGCATCAACAGCTTCCTAGTCCACCTCAGTCAGTAGCTGATGTTTTTTTTATCATTTCCAAGTCTATAAGGAGGCTGTGGTTCAAAATGGATGAACAGACCTAACAATGCTAACTGGCGTGAGTGTATTAAAAATTATTACACGGCTATTTGTCAATTTCGGACCATATCATCGACTGACTGGAGTAAGATAGGGTTATTGATTTCGAGGAGGTTTTTGCGGTGGGTGAGTTTTTCATAATAACAATCTAAGATAAAGAAGTCCGTAATTTGGTGTAGATTTAAGATGCTGTGTATTATTTATTTACCTGTACGTAATATATCGTTTGTTCCATCCTTGTTGTATGACGTATCTCCGGTTTCTAGACGATACGCCTATATCTCTGACCCCGCAACGTTTCCTTTTGAAAAGCTGCAAAAACAACATTGACAGTAAGTATTGCTAAACACATTATAAAGTTTTAGTTATGCCTCGCAGTTTTGTGGCGCCCTCTGTGCCGCGGTGGGCGAACACCCGCCTGAGACACAGAAGATGGCGGGTTCGATTCCCGCCTCAAACAGTTATTTAAGTAGGTACAGATATTTGTTTCTGGTCTGGGTATGTTTATTAAGGACTTCCAAAACTTCGAATTTATTATATGTAGAGATAATCGTGGGGTATATCCGCTATTAGCAGAAAAAAGGCCTATTGTGCCACGTTAGGCTTTATTCCGTTTCTAGTAAGTTGTTTAAGTAAGTTTAAGTTTATTTCATTTCTAGTTTGTGTACAATAATCTATTTCTCTGACTATTTTCTTAACCAACTTCAAAAAGAAAGGGTTTTTAATTCGACGGTATTTATTCGTATTTTATATTAAAGTCTATTATAGTTTTTGATTGTTAAAACGTTTTTATGTAATTACAACACTAAAATAGGACAGATAGTAAGATAGTATAGATAAAAGTAAAAAATATATATGTAGGTACCTATTCTATACGTTGTCAGTTTGTCAGGCAGTCGTAACACAAGCCTAGTTGCTAAGCTTGGCGCTATGTGAAATTGCCTACAATATTATTATTTTTATTTTACACTTGTAGGTCCCGATCCTGTGGGAATATCGGGATAACAAGTAGTCTACGTGTAACGTGTTATTCCAGAATTTATCTACTTATACCAAGTTTCATCGCAATCGGTTTAGGATTTTTTGCGTGAAGAGGTAACAAACATACTGAAAAGCTCTCATTTTTTCAAAAATCGGAAAGAGAATTCGGAAAAGTTCTCGTTTCACTGCCGTCTTCGTCACTCGCGTGACGCGTCCCTCGAAGGTCCGTTTATTTGGGGGTCTTTAAGTCACGAGTGTTTAGGTATCGTCTAGGTAAGCGTACTACATCTAAGACAGCTTATCATACCAACGGATTAAGATAGTGCGGACAACATGATTCACCACATCAATGTAGTATCAATAGCCTTCCTATGTCTTCCAATTATGACATACGCCAACGACCTTGGTACATAGCCTACTAAATAGTTACTACTGGCACCGGTCGCCTTCGTTGGTGAAAATTGTTGATTGTTATGAATGTGTTTTGTTTTTCTCAAAAGTGCTGAGATGGAATTGTAGGTGATATTTTTACCGACATTTTGGTGTGACTTTGAGCTAAAATTTTCCTATAGTTTTGAAGCTATCCTAAAATTAAGAATTAAAACTAGTCTAGCTTTGAAATGACAAGGAATTTTCGCCTCAAAATTACCCCAATATAATAGTCAAAATTTCACCTACAATTCCATCTCAGCACTTTTGTGAAAAACAAAATAATTTCGTTACAATCAACAATGTTAGTTGTAAGCGACGGGTATTTCTGGCGCGTTGCGTTTGGAAGCATAGGCAGCCTTTTAATATTAATCCCTTTGTCATGCAATTCCCTTTGTAGTGCAACACTTATAGTACCTACAGGGCCTATTCACAAAGTAGCATTGTAGTTCAGCATAACCTATTAAATTAAAATTGTGACTTGCTTTTTTAGTCTCCGTATCCATCTCTCCAGTCTCCGGCAGGCCAGCAAACGCCTGCATCTCCCTGAGTCCGTCTGCGAAGGACTGCGGGGTGTACGCGAAGTCACCATCGCTCTGCTCTTCAGGTATATAGCCGTACTTCTTTAGAAATGATACCTAGGGAAGGGCCCAAAGTTGCATTGTTTTGTTTGTAGTCAATTCTTAGAAGAGTTATGTAAGTAGGTATGTACCTAATTCGTTGAGTAATATAAACAGTGAATTGTTTTAAATATTGGAACGTGATAGTTGAATGTAGAAATATTTTCTAAGAAATATGTCGAGTGCAAGCGCTTACGCTTTTAAAAATTAATCAGATAGGTACCAAAATTGTGATAAGTCTTACCTCTTCGCGTGAAGGGTTGTTAACTTCCAAATAAATAGTTTTAGCTCGAACAACAGTGTATCCAATGAGGCACAGCAGCCATGCCAAGCGTTGACTGGGAACCATAGTCGGGCCGTACTAAATATGTCGGCCGAGCGATATGCCTCCACACGACGACCTTTGACTCGAGATATTCTTGTACTGGCATATCGGTCTCGTAATATGAATCATTATGACACCGATTATGACTGGATCTGGTTAATAACCTTCGAAGGAAGGTCTTGCACCCTATGTACGGACTGGACATCCTGTTTCCCCATCGCTTCCCAGAAACTTTCGATTTGAAATTATCTCATTGTTTTATGTTTTATACCTAAGTATAAATGTCTTTGTAGTCTTTGTCACCATAATAAGCCAAAAGCCCAAGTGCTTTCCAATTTCCTTTTGCAGGATTACTAACAAGTAGGTACTTAATAGAAATAAAAGACTCTAGTTTAATAATGGGTAAATAATAATATGTGTTAACTCCAATAAAATTTATGAAACTACTAATATTTTTTTTTGTCTAAATGATAATTAAGAATGCTGTAAACAAAGTCACCTAAGTATATATACGTCTTTCTCTATTCGCAACAATGGTTCAAGTAAGGCCATAAAGCTCGCTCCTCCTTGGATTGAGCTGACGCTGCATTCCGCAAGGTCAGCGGCAGCGAGCTCCACTCGGTACCGCTGACGATGCAGCAGGTAACCGCGTTGCCAACACAAGAAGCTTGCAAGAGATACATAAACTCGAAGTCATAAACTACATACATACAAACTTTTTCGTATCTGCCTAAAGCCTCCTATTAATTTGACTTGACTTGCAATTTTCCAATGACAGTTTCAAAACATTTACTTGTAAAAAATTCGTACTTATCGAAAATGGCATCTCCTGAAACGCATCATTCCCTTCCCAATTTGCAAAGGAACTTGAGCAGCGAGGTGGACGTCAGGAAACTGTACAGTCTCTCGTTGTCACAGTTGAAGCAAGTTGCAGCGTTCTCTTCTGATTCTCACCATAAACCATCTCCATTTGTAAGTGTTCATAATTTGGTAGCATAGCGTAAAGTAAATCTTATATATAGTCAACAACAAACATCAAAATACCTTATAAAATCTGCCTAATAATTTTATAACCCTTCCTTAATTCTTGTCCACCCAACGGTTGCCTGGGAAGAGATCGTTTTTAGCGATAAGGCCGCCCATTGTGCCATATTGTTTGGTTAATATATTTTTTTGCAGGTATTTATGTTAGATTTAAGGTTTAATATTATGGTACAATAAAGAGTTTATCTATAATCTAACCGTTAGAATATTCGATGGCTCCACGGCTACAACGCAAGAGCTGGTGTTATCAACCTGAACGAGGACGGTAGCAGTACAATATTCTATGCAGCCTCCAACTGTGGTATCCTATACAACTGGACCGCAAACAACATGAGAATACTCCAGGGACATGTAATATTCATACGTCATTGCTCTGTTTACTGTTATTTACAATCACTTTTTTAACAAAAACTTATTAATTGCTTGTTTTGCAGCGTCATATGGTATGTTTCATAGACAGTGATGCAAGTGCCAATTGGCTAGTTACAGCTGATTCTGGCCCAGAAAACGTAATCATAATTTGGGACTGCTACGATTACTTTCCCCAAAGGACCCTGTTCTCTCCTCATGGGCCAACAAAACTGGGAATGGTATCAATAAGTGCTGATGCTAAATATTTGCTTACCCTAGCATATCCCGATGCGGGCAAGGCGGATATTTACTGGTGGATTTGGTCGTTTAATATCGATGAACCTCACGGTAAGACCGTAAAGCGATAATAACATCTTTATAACGAAAAATTTATTTGTTTAACTAATTTGATGTTTTCAGCTAAATTGTCGGTAGAACTACCCAGAGATTCTGTAATCGATATGGGTTTCAATCCATACAATACATTTCAATTTCTTCTATTGACAAGACATGAAATCTTTCTTGGCGAATCAGTCGTAAGTATTAATTTATCACGATTAGTAGGTAAAAAACTAAATAAACTAAAAACTAAATTAATGAAATGTCTGTGTCAATAATTTCAGAAAATATTTGTCGTCGAAAGAGGTGTTTTGAAGGAAACGGACGATTACGAGCTGAAGTTTAGAATGGTACCGAAAAAGCTCCACGGTCCTACCGATTACGGCAAATTAACTTGCTTCACTTTCGTGAATACCACGAATCAAGTCGTAGTGGGGACAAGTCGCGGAGCCGTTTTCTTTTATGGATATACTTTAGAAATAAATAAGGATTTGCCCCCTACAAATATTGAAAAAATGAAATTTGTGAAGCCTTTGAAGATTGAGAAACATGGCATTAATGATATCAAATGGGTGGATGGGTAAGCGCAGCGCAACAGTTATGTACGATACGATATTGAAAAGACCTTTATGTCCATAATAGGCATATTCCTGTTTAGTTTTATAGTGACGGGGAACAATGGCGGCAAGATCCATTTCTACGATGAGCGGATGAAGCTAGTGTACTGGATCCACGGCTTCAAGGTGGACAGTGTGAGGGGACTCAGTTTTAACGTGGTGCCGAGGAGTTATCAGATATTTGACCCTACGTGTAAGGTCTCGAATATGCTAATTCACCGCGAAATATGCTTCTGGGCTTAAAAAATATTAAAAAAGAATTATTTATTCTAGGCGGCAAACCTTGTTTATGTTGGGAACAGGCAGTGACTGAAAGTGATCCGGATACTGGTTATCTTCAGCAGAAGCTGCTCAAGAAAAAGTTGCCTACTGACTCCACTACAGACGGCAAACCTTTTCTTATTAGAGATTTTATTGTTTGTAAGTTTTTAGTAGCCTTTTCTGGTGGTGGTGGTAACTTCTAGTACAACTATTAAACAGAAAAATATTTTCACCAGGTACGCAAGACGAAGGCGTTGGATTTGTAGATTTTGTTACAGAGAAACTAGAAACTATAGTGGACACAAAGACTTCGCCTGCTTTATCTTTGACAGTTCATCCCGAAAAGTAATGCTTTTGTTTAACATATTTTTTTTATAAAGGGCTTCATCCCTTCACACTAACGCCCGTATTCACGAACAGTACTTAAGTTGCTCTTGGATAAGTGAACGCACTGCGACCCTATGATTTTGTGCTGCTCTCTTCATTCTAGCGTATATCAGTGTCTTATTTGCGGCTCTATGCAATCTTATAGGGATATCTATTGCTGTCGCGCTACTGCCGCGCTGTTTGCGACTTAATGTGAACGAGCTCTAAGAGATTTATAATTTGTTTTTTTTTCAGACCATTAGCATGCATCGGTTACGAGAATGGTTTCGTCGAAATGGTCAACTTTCTGCAGCATAAACTGTTCAAGAGGCTCGATCTCCGTTCACTTTACACAACTGTGACCCCGCCAGACGACGACTCTGTCAATTGCAATATTGGGATAAATGTTCCGCGGTTGTCAGTTACATGTCTTAAATATTCGCCTTCAGGTTTGGCTTTACATTTTATACTTTCCTGAATCAAATTGTGTCCTTAAACTTTAAAGCCTTTTTAATATTTCCAGGTCTTCATCTTGCTTGTGGATTGAACACTGGACAGCTAATATTTTTAGATCCGACTACTTTAGCATGTGTTACCCCTACCCCTTTTAAGGATACCAATCATGCGATTTTAGAAATCAATTACAGCCCCGATTCATTAAGTTTGGCTTTTTTCGTAAGATAATTTTATATCTTTAGTAATGTATGATAATGCTTCACTGTCTGATGTCGAAGTCAAGCTTTCATGTTTTACAGGATGCTGGTAAAACTGTTGGCGTATATAAGTACTGTTGCGAGACATTTGGGTGGAAATTCCTTGGAAAACATCGATCGCACTACAAAGACATCTCGACTGTGTTCTTTTTACCGGATCAGATCGAATCCGGAGAATATAAGCTTCTGTCTTTAGGTATGGATCGCATAATGGTGGAATACGATATTGGGAATAGCGCATTAGAAGCTTTGGAAATATACAGCTTGGACAGAGTGGATCAAACAGCAATACCTCTGTGCGGTATTCCGTGGCCCAGTCCAGGAAACTTGAATTCAGAAGATTGTAGACTTGATATTCCAACAATACTAGTGGCTAACGACGAGGTTAGTTCTCTATGGTCATTTGTGAAAATTATAATTTACTAGCGACCCGCCCCGTCTTCGCACGGTTATATTATGCATGTATTATACATATAAACCTTCCTCTTGAATCACTTTATCTATTGAAAAAAACCGCATCAATATCCGTTGCGTAGTTATAAACATTTAAGCATACAAAGGGATATAGGGACAGAGAAACCGACTTTGTTTTATACTATGCAGTGATTAGACGTAGAATTAGCTTATTAAAATGACAAACTTAATACAGCACAAATACAAAATAATCAACGTGGCGACTACAATGACTTTGTCGACCGTACTCGGGCCGCGATACGAGAATCCTGTATCCAAGATGCAGTTAATCTCCAGAAAAGACGGCAAACAGGAACTTTATTATCTACTCTTTGCCACTAAGAATGTTATAGGATTACAGAAGATGCCCTTAGATGGGAATCCTTGGAAACATGTTGGATTACTGGGTCATCCTATTGAGGTATAGTAACAAAATGGTGCATCTGTCAATTTTGTGGTCTATTTATTATAAAAATGTGTTTCTTACAGGTAACGCACATGTGTTTTCGTGAAGATTTAGGATTTCTTTTAACGTTAGGAGCCAAAGACACTGTTATGACGCAATGGGCAGCCAATTTCAGGTATTTGTTAATGATACATATCCTTTGCTACTTCATTAATTAATTCAGAGAATAAAAGCACCCCTAAGTAGATTGTTTTCAATACAATAAATATTATATATCCAGGGCCATAGACACAGTATCGAAGCGCGGCGGCATCGACTTGGATCCCTATTACTGTTTGATAGAAAACGGCCGACCCGGATGGCTGTTCCAAGAGATCAGAGATCTATTTTACTACATCCAGATACTGTGCCAAGGGACATTCTCTCCGGCCATGAGGCGGGTTAAGGACTTCATACCTATTGATTCCCTGCCTGATCTGATGAGGGCGTTAGGGTTCTATCCGTCAGAATATGAGGTAAGAAGGAAGGAAGAATGCTACACACTATGTGAAGCCTATGTAGAGGCCTACTCCCTACTCCTAGACAGTATAAACGCGAAAATTGAATATTTCTTGTTGAATCACAAAAAAATGTTTTGAACTAGACGGTGATCATTTTGCAGGTCGAAAATCTTCTAATAGAAGCAAAATACAAGGTGTACCTAAAGAAGCCAGTCACGGAAATTGATTTTGAAGAATTTGTAATGCTCTACATCAATCATCGGCCTGCTTTTGGAGACACCTTAACCAAATTACGAAACGCGTTTAAAATATTCGCAAATAGGCGAAACGACGGGAGTTATGCGATGGATCGAGACGACTTTGTGGAAACACTTTCCAATTTTGGTACGAACTACATTTAATAATAGATAATACCTACATATTTTAGGTGCCTTTACTAATTAATTTTCTTATTTTTAGGCGAATGTTTCTCAAAAGAGCTCTCCTGGTACTTATTATCGATACTGTCAGGTCAGAGTTTTGAGGACCGAGCCGCAATGCCTGAAAACGACTTTAGTTTCCTACCAGAGGTATTATAGATATCCTTTCTTTAATGGCAGTTCTGGAGAAGACAGGTGACGCTGCGGACCGTCGAAATATTAGTAGAAAACTCGCGTATACCTGGCGCGCGTTGTCAGAGCTGCCTTTATTGACGCGATCTCTGCCTATTTCAATTAGTGTCTAGTCATTTACTTATATGAATTTTTTCAATCAATAATATTTTTGTTAACAGAATATAACCTTCAATGATCTAGTAACACACATATTGGGCATTCACGATGTAGATAACTTATCTGAAGAGGCATCACAACAAGACTCGACATCTGGAGACTTTTATTCCTACGCAGCAGACTCCTACTAAAACAATAATTTATTTTTTCATAATATCTCTTTAATTATAATTTAATTTATTCTAATTATTTATCATTCACATTGAATAAAATTATTTAATTCAAATTGTTTTTTTTTAATATCTAAATTGTACAATTTGTATTGGAAGTCAGTGAATTCAATTTATGATAAATTGTATAATTCTGTCCATGGATATTAGGACTCCTAAATTAAACTCTAAAACTACCTTAAAACCTTATCAAGTTACATTAAAACTTCCAAGCTATTTACAAGTATTATAATATAAAAAACTGAAATGCACCGTCAAACAACAATCAATGCTATTCTATATTTATACAACTGATATTGGCCCTTGTTAGATCACAATATCTAATTTAGCCAACTTTTCCAGGTAAATACAGATTTTCCAATATCAGATGTATAAAGACGTTTCAAAATGGGTTACACGTAGGTTTAACCAAATGCAATGAAGGATACTCAACTGGTTTATTTTTCTATAGTAGTTCCAAATTACTCTGTAGATGACAGGGTTTATGGCCACCATTGTCTTTGCTCTAGACAATTATACTTTTGGAACGAAGTTCCATAACGCGGGTTGGCGAGGGGACCTAGCCCAGAAAAAATGTTGTGCTTTATGAAAAAATTGTGAAATAAACAACCGTAAGATAAACTGTAAAGGTTTTTTTTACTTCACTCGGTCAGGGAAGGCGAAGCATGATTGAGCCCATACAGTCTCATCTTTTCAATCTTCGTTAAGTTGCTGCTACCATCTATAGAGACATGGAACCAGTCCCTTTACTTTGAGTAAGCATAATCGCTAAGACTTATGTGTAACCATTTGAATTAAAAACATACCTATTATACATCAAATTCATAACCATATTAATAAATTAAAATTAAAATTAAATTAAACATTTGCTCAAACCAACACGTTCATAGTATAGCCACATATTAAAACTGTCTGGGCATATTTTGTCCTCCATTTATCTAAAAAAAACATCCCTAGAAAGTATTTAATCTTTATATACTTCTTAAATGCATATTTTGTATTTTTATTTCTCTTACCTCAACGTTTTGACTAGGTTGCAAAAGTCATGATCGCGACGAGACAACATCGAGGTAAATAAAATAAAAAATATGCTATTAAGATCAGGGAATAATTACTATGAATTACAAATTGTGAGTATAAAATGTTTGTCATAAGTATGTGTAAAATGGTAGTTATTTTACTTAAAAAATTGACACAGTATCATCAAACATAGTCTGTTGGTAGCTTTTTTTGTAAAGTTTCCATTGAATTTTGCTCAAATAAATGTGATTTGTTGAGATCATATTTTAAAAAAAGACATCATCAAAATGGTCATATTGATACATAGCTTTATTTAACCACACCACTGCCACAACTGTTGGTCTGCTTGCATTGGTTTGTTTGAACTTTAAAAACATAAAACAACTTACATTCTCAAAGGCCTCTTCATTTAGGCCGGTTTAAATGCACATATAGGAGGCTTACTTGAGCGAGCCTCAGTCGGTTTTTAACCGTTTCGCCGGCGTTATGGTGCCACTGCTCTGGGAGTTGGAGTCCTCGGAGAAATGATTGGAGGTGAACTCGGTGGGGCCTTGCGAGTCACTTACTGTTGAGAAACCTGAAAATTAACAATTTTACAAGGTTGGTTATTTTGCCTCTGAGCAAGTTCACACTACTTCTGCGATGTAACCCACGTAATTCCTGATCCCGGGAGAATATCTGGATAAAAAGTAGCATTTATGTTAATTCAGCTATCGACATACCGAGTTTCATCACAATCATTTTGTAGTTATTGTGTAAAGGAGTAACAATAGGTATACAAACAAACTTACACAATTTATATTAATAGTAGGATTTAGTCGCAGATAAAAACACTTACAGGTGTTGGAGTCTTCAGCCATTCCAAAATTTGAATTCGAAGAGTCGTGCACCTTCTTAGGAGTGAGCGTGTTCTCTTTATTATTTTCTCTTTTGGCAGCGTGTTTCTTCTTTTGCTCATTTGTTGATATCGGCACCCATTTGTATATTTTCATCGTAGTCTCACCAATGGTTACCCATTTCTTTTCCCTGCAAATTAAGTAGAAATTAATAAGTTTCGGCATTATTCATGGAACTCGAGCTGAAATGTAATTGAAAAAACTTCGCACTTACCAATGGCGAACTTTTTCAACAGCTTGCATGACTCTTTTGATATCATCTTTCACTCGATTTCTTGTTTCGGCACGCACAGAACGAGACATTTTGAACGTGAGATTGATTATATCGCTTTGAAGGATCACTGTTAATTTACAAAGTTGAAGAAAAGATACAGCAAAGTTTGATTTTATTACAATCAAAAGCAGCGGCTTTTTCGTAAAACTTCACACGTCCGCCATGAGATGTTTGATTGAATTGATCGACCCAGTTTGTTTGACTGATTATGATTATCTATAAAATGATTGACAAAGTGACTGACGGTAGGGCCAATGCAAACCGAGCTTTTTTGCCGGTTTGAAGAAATAAACTTTATTCTGTTAAATTATTCTAAAGTGTTGTTGAAAATAAACAGTTCTCTGATAAAAAATCAAAAATTCAAATCATTGCTTATTATTCAAAAATCGTACAATTTGGAATACGACGATGCAGACGATTAAAGTTGTTTTACCTTAAAATTATGCAGAAAATAATAATAATAAATGTTTCTAAAACTAGTGTCCGTATGGATATTAGGCGGATATTTGCAAAAAAAATGCAAGCCGTCACGGGACGCCTGGCAGTTATGTGAAACATCGACTAGTATAGTCGGCAACAAAAGTGGAGGCCCACCGAAGAGTTCTAAAAAACAAGCACAAAGTTTTAGTAGGTACAGCTGGCAACTAAAGTGGAGGCCCACTGAAGAGTTCTAAAAAACAGGGATAAAGTTTTAGTAGGTAAGTACAGTCGGCAACAAAAGTGGAGACCCACCGAAGAGTTCTAAAATACAAGGACAAAGTTTTAGTAGTTATAGTAGTAGTTATAGTTAGCAACAATAGCTGAGGTCCACTGTAGAGTTCTAAAAAACAAGCACAAAGTTTTAGTAGGTACAGCTGGCAACTAAAGTGGAGGCCCACTGAAGAGTTCTAAAAAACAGGGATAAAGTTTTAGTAGGTAAGTACAGTCGGCAACAAAAGTGGAGACCCACCGAAGAGTTCTAAAATACAAGGACAAAGTTTTAGTAGTTATAGTAGTAGTTATAGTTAGCAACAATAGCTGAGGTCCACTGTAGAGTTCTAAAAAACAAGCACAAAGTTTTAGTAGGTAGGTACAGCTGGCAACTAAAGTGGAGGCCCACTGAAGAGTTCTAAAAAACAGGGATAAAGTTTTAGTAGGTAAGTACAGTCGGCAACAAAAGTGGAGACCCACCGAAGAGTTCTAAAATACAAGGACAAAGTTTTAGTAGTTATAGTAGTAGTTATAGTTAGCAACAATAGCTGAGGTCCACTGTAGAGTTCTAAAAAACAAGCACAAAGTTTTAGTAGGTACAGCTGGCAACTAAAGTGGAGGCCCACTGAAGAGTTCTAAAAAACAGGGATAAAGTTTTAGTAGGTAAGTACAGTCGGCAACAAAAGTGGGTCTCCACTTTTGTTGCCGACTGTACTTACTTACTCTTCGGTGGGTCTCCACCGAAGAGTTCTAAAATACAAGGACAAAGTTTTAGTAGTTATAGTAGTAGTTATAGTTAGCAACAATAGCTGAGGTCCACTGTAGAGTTCTAAAAAAACATCGAAAGTGTTTGTTTTTGTATAACTCACACACTACTACGTATGGACTACGTATAGTATAAAGTCTTCTATGCGTCACCATAACACAAGCCCAGATGAGCGATATGCTTAATGTTAAATGCTCTTCCTAACGGGAACATGACCCGTCATGTTCCGGTAACATGAAACTTTTGTGTGAATGCAGGTGTTCCATCAAGTTGTTATCACGTAAAAAAAATTATGTCTATTCTATCCGTTATCCAGCACCCATGTTAAATGTTCCACAATTTTTATTGATTTATTGATAATTTTGGGTGATAATCATAGACTGGCAGCACTTATCGAAAGAGCAAGCTTCATCCGTCAATCAATCGCTAGCAAACTATCATAGATAACGTTATAGTCTATAGATGAAAGTAATCCCTTTTCGTCTATTACTACTTGCTTCCCATTGGTGAAAATATTTTCAAGGTCAAAAACTAGCCAATAGAAAAACTGAGAATTCGAGAAAATTACATGAAGTGTGACAAGTGACAACAGTTTTTGCAAATCTCAAAAAATTGCAAAAGAAAACAAAATAAAAATCACGAAAAATTTCATTGGTAAAATATTTGCCGAAAATAAATTCTGTTAGATAGTAAAATGCAAAAGAATATGTTCTAAAGCCTAGGTAAGTGACCACGAATCTATAATAACCATGTTCGTGACAGTTTTACGTTACACCCTAATTTAGAACTAGGTATCAAAGATTTTGACTCGAATATATTTAGCGGCTGTCAGTTGTTTTACGTCTCAGTAATCTCATGATATAATTTGACTATCAGTTATTGTGCTCTTCATGTGCTATTCAAAATGTAAATATTTTCATGCGGCTCGGATTCCAGGGATGCTTTACCAATACGATGATGCAACGAGATGATAAGGTGTAAATTATTTGCATTTTGATTATGCTTTTGTATTTGGTGTGATGCTTTTTCTGTTCAGTTTCCTCGTTACTTAGGGCTGACACTGAGTGTTTCACTATTTCCAGTTTTGTTCCACTATTTCTAGCGTTGTACCACTTGAACATAACCTCAACAGTTGGGTTTAACCATCCTGCATGCAATATCCAGACCAGCCTACATACAAAACTACAGCATACAATTAGTTTTGTCTGTGTACCTGGTAGCAATGTTGCGTTTTCCTATTTACTATTTCTAACACTAATAATTGTACACTATGTACATGTACACTATGAAACAAAAAAGTACACAAGAACCAAATATTACAGTTAAAATTACTGTTAGCAAGATAACAGTAAGTTTAACGAAATTCTATTTGAAGACCCTTAAAATTTGAAATAAAGGTACCTGCGGGTAAGGGCCACCTACCACCTTAATTAAAAACTAAAGGTTTCATTTCAACTTAAAAAACAGGTCAATACATAAATATTTGCTTTATTGTTAATCTGAAAAACAATTCAACTGTTTATTTTCTTGTTAAAGTTTTTGTAAAGCTTTTTAGTGGCCATTACTAGCCACAGATACCTTATTATACAAATATTTGTTTAAACCCACTCTACTACAATAATATTGCCAAAAAATGTGTAATTTAGATTACCGGACATTTTTATACAAAATCTTTGTCAGCGTTTATATTTTCTGCACAGCGTGACACTTATGTGCAGAACACAAGACGTGTCACGCTTATAGACTGTGCAATTTAGTACTGGTAAGTACATAATTTTGTTACCTTGGTCCGGTCTATGTCTGGGAATGCATAGTAAAAGTCTTTGTCCATATCACCTTTGTAAACTTTAAAGTATTCAATACTATAATTTGTATTACGATTGTCTATCATTATAAACTATAATTTTGATTAGAGCCCCTTGACATATTTGTATCACTGCAAACTTGGTTCTGGAAGATGATGGGCTATAGTTTTAGAGTGAGACTTCTTTTTGAAAGTGTGTGGGACGACTTTTGTGGCAGCAAATGTACCTATTTTTTAATTAAATTTGTGATTATTTGTGGTATATTGGACTTAAGTTAAAGACAAAAAACAATCACAATGAACCTTAGTTTTTAGTAGATCTTTTCCTTGTACTAGTCTACTTCAAACTAGGCTAAGTCTTGTACTTGTCTAAGCAATGGGCTTTTTTTTACCTTCAATGTTGGGTTCCTTTGGCTTAAGGTTTATTCGCAGTCTAATATTAACACGTTTTATAAATGGTAGGTATGTACCTATATGTATGTTTGTTTATACCTATAGGGTGTTTATAAATGGGCCTAGTTCCCCGAATTAAATGTTAAATAATAGATGCTTTTTTAAGTTAATTTGTACACCGATCCACAACACCAAGTTACTTACATTTATGTTGCATTTATAATTTATTGTGCATGTTATTTTTTAGAATTGGTACAGTGACTGATTGTTGTCATTGTCGGGCTTGTCATAAGGTTGAGCTAACGACAAGCGTGCTTTCATTCCCGTATGGCTGCGTATGTTAACCGTACGATATCGATGATGGCGGGCGACGGGCCTCACAACGTCGCCATGTTGAACAACGGTGCCGTCCGCGTCAACGGGCCCCACAACGTCGACTCGCCGCTACAGATCTTTGTCAGGGCTAAGAAGAAGATCAACGACATATTTGTTGAGATCGATGATTATGTCAAAGATGCTGTCACATTTATGCACGGTGAGTTATTCTTGTTATCATTCTGAATGTATGCAGCGCCAGTAACTTTAATCCATGCTATTCAGGGCTATCTGTATAGGCCCTGGGACATGTACAGTCGGCTGCATAATTGCAGCCCTCGGTAGAGTTCTAAAATGACTATAATTGGAATGTTTGCATTCTAATAATTTTTATTTGATTAATTGATGAGTTAAAAGACTTTAACTTCATCTAAGGCAGGTGTCTAGCCATTTTGGAGCTCTATGGTGGGTCAGCAATTATGCAGCCGACCGTACCTATTAGATGGAGTAGGCTTCATCGTAATCGGTCTAATAGTTTTTGCGTGAAGGAGGAACAAACAAACACACCTACATACTAACACTTCAACTTTCACATTTGCAATATTAGTATTATAGAATAGTATGATGATCAATAGTGCTACCAAGCCAGTGACTAGTAATAAAACTTTATCTGTTTTTGTAGCTGTATCGGGCGAGAATGGCGTAGCGGGTGCACAGGACGTGTCGAACGTTGAGAGCTTCGTGTGCAAGGTGCAGGCCATTCGAGAAGTGCTTAAACGAGATCACATGAAGGTCGCATTCTTCGGCAGGTAATTAATCCATCCCACCGCCCTATAGCAGGGCAGGACTTTTTCGTCTAAGTAAATTCTTGTGTATCATAAATGGTAACTAGCGACCCGCCCCGGCTTCGCACGGCTATATTATGCATGCATGTATTATACATATAAACCTTCCTCTGGAATCACTCTATCTATTTAAAAAAACCGCATCAAAATCCGTTGCGTAGTTTTAAAGATTTAAGCATACATAGGGATATAGGGACAGAGAAAGCGACTTTGTTTTATACTATGTATGGTAATAAAAATAGATTCTTGGAGTATTTAAAAGTCGGCCGAAGTCCGCTTGGTCAATCATTAAAAATCTATACTTTTTTGGCAAATAAGAGCAGCACACATGTGAGTATGTGTGCTGTTCCTATTTGCCCATTTACTATATATATTGCTATATTTACTTTGGTATTTAGGCAGGAAGTTTTGATTGAAAGTTTACAAAACAATTGTTGGAATAGGTAGTAGGTACCTTCCAATTAATTCACTGACATCAAGGCTACCATTTGCTACTTACTACATGAATAAATTATTGAGAATTGTCTGTCAAACCTTACAAATAGGCTCATTACTTTTATTAATAACTAACATCACTACTAAAATCTTTAACCCTTTAAGTTATAGCATTTCAATCTAAGATAGTTTCAAAGCCTTATAAATAAAGGTTTTAATATTAGGGAAAGAAAAATCTAGTTACATTTTGATTTCTAATTATGATCCATTGATCCATTGCTGCGCCGCCCTGCGGTATCACCCGCGTAAAACCGATCCCGCGGGAATATCAGGATAAAAAGTAGCTGAAGTGTTAATCCAGGTTTCTAGCTATTTACATCAGAGTTTCATTGCAATCCATTCAGTAGTTTTGCGCGAAAGAGTATCAAACATCCATACAATACACACTTCGCGTTTGCGTTTCGCGTTTATAATATTAGTAGGATTTTTACAAATAGAATAAAATATGGCGGGAGTTCGATATGAAATCCTATCGTATCCTACTAATATTATAAATGCGAAAGTTTGTGTGTGTGTGGACTACTGGACCGATTGCGGTGAAACTCAGTATGTAGATAGCTGGAGACTTGGATTAACACATAGGCTACTTTTTATCCCGATATTCCCACGGGATCGGGATTTACGCGGGTGAAACCGCGGGGTGCAGCTAGTACTTTATAATCTTAATAACGAGTGGAACGACACATAGCCAGCTCGCTACGTGTCGCCACGCTCAACGCTCTAGTGTGCTACTAATCATAATAATTGATGTTAATTTACACTTGATTATTTTGTCTGATATAAAAACTGACCTACATTTAAGATAGATGCGCACTTATGCAGCAACGCACTGCAATGTTTTGCTACAGTGACTTTGTGAATCATGTCTCGATATTGCAGTCTTGATTTATGGGTTGCAAATTGATTGTATATGTGTTTATTACGGCTACTGGGTAAAATTTCCCGTTATGAAAACACTGGGACTACGTGGGGCCTACAGTTTGTTGTGGATGTTGATTGAAAAAAGCTAACTTTTTCGAGAGGCATATTGATGACGACCTCTATGGCGTGGTGAGCGAAAGCTCGCACGCAGAGAAATAGGAGTCAACCAGAAGTACAAAACTGTATAGTTAAATTATTTTACGACAATTTTAGTCTGAAATACTGTTTTCTTGTAATCTCTACGATTTTATTTTAAACCTCACTAAATGTTTAATAAGGTACACTCGAAAAATATTTTAAATCAAAGCTACAATAATTTTGTATTTAAAACAATAATTCTTGCTTCATAAACGAAATGATTTGTATTGTTTACTAGAATAAAATGTACAGATAGCAAAGTTAAGTGTTCTGATTAATGATCGTCATGTTGGTAATGCACTACGAAGTTGCCTGTAACCACAACTACATTATATTAATTACTACAAGAATGTATAATGATCCTTACTATTCTGTTTGTTTCTGAAAATAACTAAAACAAATTGTTATAATAACAAAATTATTAAGTTGTCATAGATGAATATCATGTTAATTTAACACTGTGTTCTTTTATATATACAACAAAATTATTGTTAAAACTACAAGACTACATTTTTGTGAATGCAAGAATATTCTAGTTAAATAATTATATTTATGTGTAGCTACTTATTTATTTAGTTTCATGAGTCACAACTAGATGGCACCAGTAGTAATTTTAGATCGCGCTATCGTTGTGTTTTATCAAATTACCTTGGTCGAGACGAAAATTTTGTTTTGTATCGCGGGTGCGTACGGATTACGGACTCCGCATTTAAAGCAATATGTGGCTATACTCCACTATAGCCATAAGTGCTGCATTACTCGTAGAGCGTGCTGACGCGTAGTCTACGAGACAATGTAGTCTAACTTTAAAATTCCTTTTTGCTGTCTAGGATTACTATAATTGATTTATACATCAAACGCAATTATCGGAACTAGAATATTTTATACACTACAAAAACATCTAGTTACATTTACAATAACCTAGTAAACGTAACTAGATTGTTTATCCGTATATACTAGTAGACTAGTAGTGTGTACAATAATTTCTAGTTGGTTCTCAATAAAAAATATTTGGTAAAGACAACTAGTGGGTACTGCTGTCACGGATCCAAACAGAAGTTCTGGTTGCACTTACGAGATTTCTCGTACGTCTAACAACATTTTTCTCTGTGTGCGCTTACGAAGCAGCATTGCGGGCACAATTCTCGCTGTGAAACAATATTGTATAATATATAGTTAGGTATTTGTTTTTGATTTGGGTGTTTCTGTATATTATTTACAGAACATAAAGTATAAAGTATTCTATTTATTATCTAACCACTAAAAACAAGCCTAACCCCATTGGTTTCTTGTGTTTTTCTCATTGCTGGGCGCGTTCTAAAGACACATCCTAACTTAGTAAGACGATTTAATGCTGTGATCTCAATCAAATGATTTAACTGAATAAATCATTTTCGACTTTATCTTGGTATGAGATAACGTCTCTATTTGTCTGTAATAACAGAACGAGCAATGGCAAGAGTACGGTGATAAACGCGATGTTGCACGACAAGATCCTACCGAGCGGCATCGGGCACACTACCAACTGTTTCCTGCAGGTTGAGGGGTCGGACACGGACGAGGCCTTCCTTAGGACGGACGGTTCCGAGGAGAAGCTTAATGTTCAGGTAATTTACAGGACTAGCTACTCCTTGCCGTTTCATCCGCGTTATATCTCGTCTAACAATCTTTCTATCTCTATCTCTTGTCCTGAATGACTGATGGATCAACGCACAGCCTTAACCGCTAATTGTAGAGACCTGAACTTGGAGGGTGTGTTCTTTGTATGATGTAGGCATCCGATAAGTTTTTGAAAAAATCAACTTCCACGCGGACGAAGCCTCAGGTAAAAGCTAGTAAAAATATAATTATTCTCTGCATGAATTAAATTTTTAAAGGATTTGAGGCCTTCATCCTAATTAATAAAAGATTTCACAAAATCATTAGGGTGAAAAAAAAGGGTTCTAAGTATATAGAAATCATTGTTACAATTCGATGTTACGACATGGCAATTCGAAGAGACGATTAGATGCATTTTGGTCCGAACATAAAGATCGCAGCTTTTATTACCGTGAAGGCATTTTTTAACAAAACCGTGTCCAAATGAATAGTGATCAAGTCTAAAGTTCAGAAGAGAGGGGGGGGGGGGAAAGGGTGTTTTAGGTTTAAGAACAGGGACTTACATAACAAAATGTTCATAATATGATGTATGAATGTTACAGTCAGTCTCGCAACTGGGGCACGCTCTGTGCGCGACTCGACTGCAAGAGAGCTCGATGGTGCACGTGTACTGGCCGCGCGAACTCTGCGCGTTACTCAGAGACGACGTTGTACTTGTCGATAGTCCAGGTAAATATCACTATAGATAACCAGGAACAATGGAAACTGGATTCTTATAGAATCGAGACAAACACAAGTGATTAGCCTAGTGATTTTTAAAATATGATGGTAAATGACGATGCGGTCTAAACTCGCGCGCCTACAAGATACTCATGACTTGATACGAATGGTACACGTCAGGAAAGACAAAATCAAAACAAAACAACAAAAACAAAACTTGGAAATAATTGTTTCATTTCTTAATAATTATCACCACCTAACCCTTACTTGTTATATGAGAGGTGGGCAACTAAAGTAAGGGTGGTAAAACTCGGAAAATTATTCCATTCACAGTATAGATATTGCAGGAAACTGAAAACATACAGCGCCATCTATAGCTAAGTGGGCTTGTGTCATGGTGGCCAGACCACAGATAGAAGACTTTTATACTTTATTTTGTAAATACAAATACAGATATACAGATATGGATAAAGAACACCGAAACGAAGCGCTCAGACGTTAAGACTCGAGATAAACATGAATAAGCTCTGGGTTATATAGCCAGTTTACAATATAAAAGTATTATTTTGGATTGTAGGTGTCGACGTGACGCCCAATTTGGACGAATGGATCGACAAGTACTGCCTCGATGCTGACGTGTTCGTGCTCGTCGCTAACGCAGAGTCTACGCTTATGGTCACCGTATGTATTATAATACTCTATTCCAATTATTTTAACTCATAAAATCTTTTAAATACAAAATATTTTGTTATAATACAAAAGTTAGTAAAGTACAAAAAAAGAAAAAATCTTGCTTCTTGGGCAAGCATAGTGAGAAAGAGATAGCATATGTTTTACAGCTGACAACCCTATAACATCAAGCCTATTTCTGTCTCTTACGCACACAGGCAGGCATGTGAAAGTGGAAAAGAGACAGGCCAATAAAAATTAATGCGATCCTTGTCAGAAATTAGATTTATAAAAACTCTCGTCTTGTGAAAACTAAAGAGTTGTCACATGAATGCAATAAAAATAACCCAAGGGTTGGATAAGCAACATCAGTTACAATATAATATAACGTATTTATGACGTCACATCTAACTAGCTTTTACTCGCGTTTTTGTCCGTATCCCATAACCTGAAAAATCCGTATTGTTTTACAGGAAAAGAACTTTTTCCACAAAGTATCGACGAAGATATCACAACCGAATATATTTATATTGAACAACCGATGGGACGCGTCCGCATCTGAACCTGAATATTTGGACCAAGTGAGTTATTACAGGAACATTTTTCTTGTGTTATTGACAACTAACCATAGCAACGTATTGAAGTATGCAGAATGGTAATGTCAACGATGCTAAAGAGTTCTTATGACGTTATCGCGTAAAATTGTCGTCCGTAAACCGACTTTACAGACAACCATTGTTTTTTTACCTATTCGGCAGTGTTTGTCTGTCTGTCTGTTGTGGTTATTTTATTTATTTATTTATTCCAATATAAAAAACTTAAACTAGTACAAAATTAAGGTGCAACAAAAACTCTTTCGAGTTTGTCCGTGCACCAGTGAGTCGTTGGTAAACAAAGAAGTTAAAAAATTAATACGCTACAAAAATAAAAAAGAACAATAACATAACAAAAAATCAATAAATTCATAAATCTAAGGTATATTAAAAAGACCCCTCCGTCTATCTATCTCCGCAACGAACTTATCTTGCATCTCAGTCGCAATAAAAACATTCCACGGCTACCTCTGCCCGTCGCGTCGACGATCACCTAGAAATTACCCACACCTACAACAATAATTGAACTTATTGATGCATCGACTCGAGAATGTTGCAAACGCTATGAGCGCGATGCAGGTATCAAGTGTGATATAAACAAGTTTGCGCACAATGTACAGGGTGTTATGACATAGATGAGTAAGTAAGCAAGATAGTTTTTTTTTGTTTTTAACCGACTTCAAAAAAAGGAGGAGGTTCTCAATTCGGTTGTATGTATTTTTTTTATTAACAATAGATAAGTGTAGATAGGTAGGAAGTTACGAATTTTGACATTGATTTAAGTATAGGGGTCTATAATGTATAATTTTAGGTATATATAAGTATTATATAAGTAATGTAAATTATATTATTTTTATGTAGTTAAATTATAAAAATATATCTATAAAAATCAGCAGGTTGCAGCAAAATATTTCAAAGAAAAGATAATCATTTTGACAACAATAGATCTTAAATTGAATTATATAAGTAACCCAGGGGACATTGAAAGGGCAGCATTAGCGAGCCTTTATGTACCGAGCGGCAGTAGGTGTGTAATTCAAGGACACAGCTTAGTTAAAATACTATTACATTTTTATACTGTGGTTCTGAGTTGTTTTAGTTAAATGTTTATAGTAAGTGTACGTACGTTGTAGGTCCGCACGCAGCACGCGAACCGTTGCGTCGACTTCCTGTCTCGTGAGCTGCGCGTCTGCACGCCCAAAGAGGCGGAGGAACGGATCTTCTTTATATCGGCTAAGGAGGCGCTGCTCACGCGCATGCGGGAACGAGAGAAACCTGTCTCATGTTAGTATGTTTAAACAGTCTGAGAATTAACACAAAAATGACAAAGTGGCATATAGCCAGGGTTGAGCAGTAAATCTTTGAATTTTAATTAAATCTTCTATCATTATTCATTTTGTTCCTTCCATCTTCTTGTTTTGCTTAAGCCATTGATAATCTTTAGGCGCGAACACAGAAGCGAAGCGAGGTCAGCGCGGCATTTCCACATACATTGCAGAAACGCCGCTCCGCTACCTCGCTCCACTTGTGGACAGGCAGCCTTAACGAAATCTCGCCGTGAAGTTTTTATGGCGTCGACTTGAAATTGTCAAATACCTCCCACGCGTGTGGAATTCTTAATCTATTTTTCAATTTAAAATTACGCAAATTTTACCTTACGACCTTATATATGTTTTTTTCTAGAAGATTTAATGTAAATTCCAGCGCCGATCCTAGCCGAAGGTCATCAGGTGCGGTACTTCGAGTTTGTAGACTTCGAGCGCAAGTTCGAGGAGTGCATCTCGCAGTCCGCCGTTCGCACAAAGTTCGCGCAACACTCGCGCCGCGGGAAGAACATCGCTGCTGACGTCATGCAGCAACTTGATCAGGTACAGATCTTCTATGGAATTAAGGCAAGTTAGGAACCAGTGGAGTTTTAAGTGGGCGAACCACTGGGCGCCACCTTGAGACCAGAGAAAGCCTTACATACCAATGCTGCTCCCCCACCAGGAGCGGGCGGGATGATGCATAAGGGCGCATTCTGATCACAGACGCTCAGAACACATTTAGTCATTGTCTTAGGACTGATTGCAGATGCTCACAAAAAAAGAAAAAAACAAAGCTGTATAGTAACAAACTCATGACTTAGACTACACTCTTGTTTAAATAGTCAGTTTTATTGACTAGTTTGGTTTCACCAGGTGTATTCAACGGCTACAAATCAGAAGGCAATGTCGGTGGAGAAACAGCGCGTCCTGCACGAACAGCTGTCCGCCATCGAGGAACAACTGACCACCATCACGCGCCAGATGAAGGACAAGATCAACCGGATGGTCGAGAGTGTTGAACATAAGGTACATCGTCGACTAAGCTGAGAGGGTAGTAGGTGCTGGGCAAGCCCACCCCATCCTCACGCAAAAAGGACCCAATAAAAAATGGGTCTAATTGCCGAAAACAGCCCGTATACAAGTACAAGGTACATCACTCTGCTGGGTTAGTTAACTGTAGGTCTTATTTACGTCATATGCCTGGTAAACCTCTCTAAACTAACAAGTGAACGTTATCTGTTCACTTTTTAAGGCAAAACTCTTACAAGGCCATAGATAACGCCAATCGCTAAATGCCTGTTTATAACTAAAAATTCATTATTTTTTTTATTGAAAATTACCTCGACGTTTCGGTTTCAGGTCAGGTTCAGGTGGTCAGTCTAAAGTAAAGGTAAATATAAAAAAATGTTTATTAATTATTTCTTTTCTATATCTTAATCTGCAGGTATCCCTAACTCTAAGCCAAGAGATCCGTCGCCTCTCAGCGCTAGTGGACGAGTATGACGTACAGTTCCGTACGGACCGCGCCCAATTAGACCAGTACAAGAAGCAGCTCCATAGACATGTCGAGTCCGGGCTCGGTTCTAGGCTCAAGAAGAGACTGTCCGCTGATATTGGGAACGAGATGGACCAGGCGCAGAAGGAGATGGCAGGTCAGTATTCTTGGATAATTGATCTATAGGTAGGCACAGACGAGGGCACAAAATATAAGATAACTCAGCAATTGAGTATGTTTATTATCTACTATACCCGATCCCATGTGAATCGGCTTGTCTACCAAGACCCACATGTGATATATAGTGTTAGCCCGACAGAGACCGACATTTAGTCTGGGTAAACTTCCTAACTGGCGTATTTTGAATTTTGTCGCATTATGTTTAGAACGTATGTATAACATCCTGCCGCTACACAAGCGCGCGGCGGCCGCGTCGTACATCGTGCCTCACCAGCAGCCGTTCGAGGTCCTCTACCGGCTCAACTGTGACAACCTCTGCGCCGACTTCACGGAGGATCTCTCCTTCCGATTCTCGTACGGAATTACAGCGATCATACAGCGCTTCTACGGGAAGAACAGCTCGAGAATCGCGCTCAACAACCCGCCTAGATACACGCAGGTATTTATAAGCTCAGTTGTCCAAAACCTATACCACACTCTCAGTTTAATAACATAGATAAAAGTTGATGGCGAATAATCTAAAGTATCCAGTGGCTTATTTACACATTTTTGAGGGCTGTGAAATTTTCACCTTCTTGAATTGTTAGTTTATTCTTGAATTGTTACAACAAAACACATAGGACAGATGGTTCAGGTTCACATCGTCCCTTTCCCAAAATGTCCTTTACTGCTGTTGAAAGTGGCTAGGTGTTAATAAAGCTCTGTATATTCTCAGATCCCGCCTACAGTGAGCAACGCGCCGTCATCAGTGGAAGTAGCACGAGTATCGCACCCCGGAGGGATGGGTCCCTTGAGTGCTGAGGAGTGGGGCATGGTCTCAAAGTTCGCACTCGGAGCGCTCACCTCACAAGGCACTATGGGAGGGTTGCTGCTCTCAGGACTGGTATGGCATTCTTTCATACTTATCTTATTTTTAAGTTACATTTTCTGTTAGACTCTTAAGCCGAGGTTTATAGTAAATTTGCTTTGTCGAGCAAGGCATGTGTTTCACAATGTTATCATATCAAATGTAACATTTCCAGCTTCTGAAGACAGTAGGATGGCGAGTGGTAGCAGTAACGGGTCTCGTGTACGGCGCGCTGTACGTGTACGAGCGGCTCACGTGGACAGCGACCGCGCAGGAGCGGGTGTTCAAGAAGCAGTACGTCGCGCATGCCAGCAAGAAGCTACGTCTTATTGTCGATCTTACTTCGGCTAACTGTAGTCATCAAGTCCAGCAGTGAGTATCGACCTCTTGATTTTCCTAACTGACCAGATTGCAGACTCTGGTCAGTTAGGATTTGTCCTTTTATAGGCTCAGATAGAGGATGGAGTCTCTGGCAAACACATGACAAAGTTTTCATCTCCTAAAACTGTGTTAAGCAGACTGGGCTAGACTTAATCTAGACGATGGTCTCAATAGTGTTTTCCACTAATGTTAGTGTCTGTATTCCAGAGAGTTATCGACAATGTTCGCTCGCCTGTGCCGCCTGATCGACGAGGCGACGACGGAGATGGATGGCGAGCTGAGCGAGGTCCGCGACGCCATCAAGATGTTGGACGACGCCTCCACCTCCGCTAAGAAATTGCGCAACAAGGCCAACTATCTCAGCCACGAGCTGGACCTCTTTGATGATGCCTTTCTTAAATAAGGTTGGTTTCAGACTTGGTAACAGAATATATCAGATGATTTAAACACTACCATTTTAGCCCTTGTAATTTTGTAATAAGATTAAAAAAAAATTTGTTGTATAATTTCAGTTGAAGGTACTAGTGTAAGAAGTCGAATACCGGTCGTAGACCAGTGACTGAACAGTTACTACAGCAGAAGGAAGTCAGCAGCAGGCGGGCGGCGCGGGCGCAGGCGCAGGCGCGGGCCAATCTCCACTAACACAAATAGAAAACATTCGTAAAGGTATAAAATATACCAAAGTACTAAAATTTAGCTTCATATTAGGATCTCTAAAACTTTATTTCATTTATAACTTATTTGTGAACCGGCCTGCTCACTTAAAGCCCAGAAACGGAATATACTGGCAGCCAAAACAATCGACCTAAGTGAAAAGAAGCCTTACTAACCAACGTATTCCAGATCCATGTCTCCAGCGTACTCTCTCGTCTCCTAGACAACGTAAGGGCCTATCTTTAAATTCTTGTTTAATAATAGACAAGCTATTTATCGAAAACAACTACGAAGGGGCATCGATTATTTTGGCGACCAGTATAATTGTTAGGCAGCGATTGCTCGGTATATAAGTCATTGGGTGATTATTTATTTAGTGTTGTGTGCATGTGAATAGTTTAGTTGTACTGCATATTGTAGCGAGATTATATCTAAACATTATTTAGGGCAATTTGAAGCAAAATTAAATTGAAAATTACGATTTTATTAAAAATAGAATTATTCCATGTTATGCGAGAAAGCTAAAATCGAGTTTCGAAAATGTATAGATAACTCTTTTAATAAAATCAAGATTAATTAATTTTGCTGCAAGTTGCTTTAGTGTCGAAGAAAACAATGCGTGACGAAACTAAATCTTGCCTTGCAATCTATTATCTAAAATAATTTCGAACACATGTGTATCAGTTGCAAGTTTTTCTGTGATAATCTGTTATCGAGTGCGGCTCGTGTTTCACTCCGATGTCTCTCGTCGAAATGACAATGATAAAAGTCTCAGGAAGCCTCTGAGAAAGGTAAACGTGTGCACTTTACATGAAATTGTGAACACGATGTACATAAATAGAACATCACCGTTTATTAAAAGATCGCGCGTCCGTCGACGTATACGCAGGCGTGCGCGAAACGTGCACAATCCGTGACGTTACAAATTCGCGCGCATGATTTTCGTTTGTTCCTATTATAGGACCAGATTCTTTAGATGACAGATTACTAAAATGACCGAAGTACACTCGAGAATAATAAACTTGAAATGTCAGTTAATACTTTTACTTCAATAATAATTATTCTTACAGAATAGAAACAAAACGTTTTCTTACGTTATTAATGTTAAAGTCCCCCAAGCTACTTTAGTAAAATAAAATAGTGATTTCCGTAAAAACGGCAAGATCTTGTAAAACATTCAACATTTTGACAAAGTACAACTTGTGATAATGAAGAAGGTAAAGTACCAAGTACCTAAATTCGCACGGATAGTAAAATTATCTGCATGAATATATTTATCCCTTTCATTTAGTAATCTGTCCTTTTATGAATCTGGCATTAAAGGAACAAATGATTTATGTATAGACGAACGAATATACCTCTATACATTGTAAATTGTAACCTTTGTTGTTTTAAACTTATTTATCAATTTTTATGTGTTGTATAATGAAATCACGCGTCGGACTACGGTCTGAAAACATTGTTATGACATTCACTGAATTTATTTTAGGTTTCGATGGTTCCTTTTTCTATTGTTTACCTTCCCATTTTATAAGTAGGTGCTAACATATTTTATTTATATAACGATTCATTTCTACTAATTAACACTCGTATAGTTTGTTGTTAAATGTATAAAATTGTTATATTGTAAAAATTAAAGGACAATTATTGAAACTTATGAAATGTTTTCATGTTTGTAATCTGAGTTACATTATATGGTTACGTATTAATGTTACATCGTAAGTTTATTGTTAACATAAATAGAAAATAACAATTTCGCCTCGCTTTTAAAATTAATTACCTGTTTAGTTACCATGATTTTTACTTTTTACTTACTAGACGAATATTGTGCAATTTTAGTTAGACAAAACTATCAAGTGTCGCAGTGACTACATTAAACTTGTCCATTTAAGTGCTTTTAAGCATTTATAAACATATTTGTTGCTTACTTTTCTGAACCAGTTAACAATATAACAGTTCCCTACTAATAACCACTTAAAAATAGAAGTCATGAATTTTAAATCAATCGTTAATCGATTCGATTGTTAATCGTAAAAAAGTTTTTCACAGGGTGACCGTTTTCCGTAGGGGGATAGTTAGGGGGACGGTTAATCATGAACCACATATACGTTATTAGCTGTGATCCGCGGTTTCACCCGCGTATGTTCCGATTCCGTTGCTATATCAAGATAAGTAATAAGTAGCCTATATCCTACTCGAGGTCTATCCACATACCGAGTTTAGCAATCAGTTTAGTAGTTATTGCGTGAAGGACTTTTACATTTAAATTATGTGGGAAAGAGGGGCCTGGCCATCCTATCCTACTAGATAGGATGGCCAGGCCCCTGTTTCCCACTGGGCACGATGGGCACATGCCCAGGCCCCTCTGGCAGATCACTTTTTTGAAGGAGTTATTAATGATTTTGCCCATCTCAAATGGCCAAAATCATTCATGGTTCCTCTTCAATCAACATAGATTGTTCTTTAGTAAATGTGAATGCTAAAAGAGTAACTTTTGTTCGCTCAAAGTCAAAGACGGCCCTGAGAAGAGGATGGCCTCAATTCCAATGTGATTAGACTAATCTTTTTTGCCCCTTAAATACGCGAGCACGCCGTGCGAAGTGAGAAGATGGCATATAATTTTTGGAGCTGTCAATGTAAATCCATTTCAGTTCTCCATCCATTTCACGTGCACAGACGGTTTGTAATATTAGCGCTTAGCGAAAAGTGAATCTAATGCCACAGTGGATTTCCTAGTAGTTATTACATAGCATAAAATAATGTCGGTTTTTACATATAATCTGGATTATATACAGCGCCAGCAACTTTTAATCCAAGCTATACGCTCAATGGACAGCGCTCCTTTTTCTTTGATATTTATTACCTTTTTAGAGAAGGCAAAGGATTAATCTTGAGCCCATACAGCCTCGTTACACGCTTCGTCAATCATGGCTATAAACATTTTATCTACCTATCTATCTATCGCGGAATCGGAACTGGTCCTTTTTGAGTATCTATAGCTAAATTCAAACTTAAACCAAATTACAGATAAAACCTTGACCCCCTTATTCCAAAACGAGGTTTAAGGATAGTCTGAGATGTGGATTTAAACCTTAGATTTAGACACAGATTTACTCGTGAACTATAGCTTAAACACTATCCCTATTGATTACATAAGGAACTATAGTCTAAACACTATCCCCATAGAATATATAGGGTTAGTGTTTAGACTACAGTTCACGAGTAAATCTGTATCTAAATCGAAGGTTTAAATCCACATCTCGGACTATCCATAAACCTCGTTTTGGAATAAGGGGGTGACAGTTTCAAACGTTTCCGTCTCTTTTCTCTTACGTTAGCGCAAGATAGACCCTCTAAAAATTAGAAGTTAAATAGAAACAATTTTTATTAAACAATGTCTAGATAGTTTATTACTCTAGTTAATTTAATATGTAAAAAGTTTCTGTAATGAGATTATGTATAGAGTTTCATTATTCAATTTATTTTGTATAGTGTTCCACTATAATTTTCAACTTTTATACCTTTTACATTTCAATTTGTTTTTGTACCTTAGCATGTCTTCTAATTACTTTAGGAAGGTGAAGTGATGTTCGAACCAATGAATTATGGAGCCACGCGACCGTTTTGATATTAGATAGATTTTTTTGTCCATTGTATTAAGTTATTTCATAATTAGGAGAATTTGTTATGTAAATAATTAATAAAGGATTCCTTTATAAAAAAACAATAAAAATAGTTTTATTAAACTTAACACTCTAAATATTGATATATTGAGATCAATCATGTGTTAATATTAACTTAGGGTACATCCTAGGTACATTTCGATAGATGCATCACTGCAATTATCTAACACCTGTATTGACAATCAACCATATGAGATTGCATAGTGTATATTAATATACAATAGTGTACAAATAATATACTACAGTGAAATGAGAAATTGAGAAAATTGAAAATTTGATTGATAAAAAAACAAAATTAACCAATCATAGGGCCGAATTTGGCGTAGTGCGTTCACTTATCCAAGAGCAAATTAAGAGGAAAGGGTACCGGGAGCTCTTTCCATACAAACTATTACAAACGTAGTAGACTGTTTTCTCCCTGGATAATGACACTAGAGCAAATATTTTTGGTGCATAAAACTTAACTGCCATGACCATACCCCTAATTTTTTTTATTTTTATTTATTTAATCTTAATTTCTATGATAATTAGAAAATAAAAAAAAACTAAAACATAGGTGCATAGTCATGGCAGTTATAGATTTTATGGCACATTTTTGCTAGTGTCAATATTTGTGCTAGTGTCATTATTCAGGGAGGAAACAGTCGACTACGTTTGTATTGTATGAGAGAGGTACCCTTTTACCTTAAGTACTGGTTGTGAATACGGGTGTATGTGCTCTGACTCGTGATTGGTCAAATGAAGGTGACCGCGCCCCGTCTCGCTCGTCGTATTACTTGTGTGATGTCGATGTCAAGGTAGAAGTCTAGTTAGCGTTGCATGTGAAGACATTTTCCATTTCTAAATTAATGTCCTTATATAACATTTGTATTTTTGGTTGATGCTGAAACAAATTGCCATTATTAGGACTAACTAGACTAGCTTCGAGTTTAGCTGCGTATGTCTCGATTCCGTGGAAATTTTTGCATTAAGTATACGTTACTACACAGGTTTCAGTGTATCCTCATATCAAATTACATCAAAATCGATCCAGTAGTTTCAGGGCCTCATTACAAACAAAAACCCTAAATGTTTTCTTTTAATAGTATCATCCAAATTACGGTCTAATGCAGCTAACGCAACTTTGTGCACCAAAAACGCCACTACACCAAATCCGTCAATGACGGCCATTTTAAAACCTGCAGGCTTTTCAGGTGAATTTCAGCAAACAACTACATCATCTCCACTTTTTAAAAGCTTTTATTTAACTTGCAATGTTCTCAATCTTGCAACTTAATTTTGTATGTGTGTAAAATCATTCAAAAGAGTAAGCAGATCACATGCGAAAACCAATGGACGGATGTAACGTCATAATTTGTAACGGATATAAGGAAAGAGGATGTAGCTAATCTAACCTTAAGTATAAGGTATAGTGATTAATGTAAAATTCATTTCAGTTTGTCAGTATTTAAGCGATACATCGCCGAGAAAAACGATACGGAAACCTAACCATAAAGCTCCTTGCCTTAACCTTCTAAGAAAGAGGTTGGATTAGCTACAATTTGACGCAAGATACCCTGATACAGCCTGTTTGACTTACCATCGGCACGTCAGGTTTAAACGCAGTCTTGTCGAAGATGACCACAGTATCCTGAACTTTGAGGCCATAGTGTTGGCAAACAGCCCGCGCCTCCCAGTCGCTGGCTAGACACAACCACCGCCGGATTACCGAGCTGGGCGCTGATAGCCGCTTGCTGTTGTAGCCATGCGTCAATACTTCTAGAGCGCGTCTGGAAGGTGACATGTCGTGTAAAATGGACTATTCAAAAGGATTTTGGTTCTCAAAAATAAAAATCTTACTAATAAATATTATAAATAGCTAGGTCTAGGTACGTTTGTAACCTCTTCCAGCAAAAACTACTGAACCATAATGAAACTTGGTATGTAGACACTAGACAGTCGGAGTTTTGGTATAACAAATGTGCTATTTTTTCACATTTTCACGGGATTGGTATTTAACTAGGGTGACACCGCGGGGCGCAGCTAGTAAGTAATATTTAATTGGTTTTTGAACCAATTGACAGACATTGGACTTTGAACTGTACTTTAAGAGTGCCGTGACTAACAAAGTCGCTTTCTCTGTCCCTATATCTCTTTGTATGCTTAAATCTTTAAAACTACGCAACGGATTTTGATGCGGTTTTTTTAAATAGATAGAGTGATTCAAGAGGAAGGTTTATATGTATAATACATGCATAATATAGCCGTGCGAAGCCGGGGCGGGTCGCTAGTAAACAATATTTTTTTTCATGTTGGTTTCCATATTTATGAGGTCATGAAATGTATAATAATATCAAATATCTCACCTTTGCATAATAGGAAGATAAACACAGAAGGCACAGTAGAGGAGTGGACATAGCTTGTCCAGAGCCCTGCCCACTTGTATGAAGTTTCCCTTCATGTTGGCTAGTGCTATTTCGAAAGACAACTTTAACGTTGGCTGCCTGGAAGAAATTCAATTACTTAATCATGAGTGGCGCCTACATAGCTCATCTTTTTTTTTAAATATTGTAGGACATTTCACACATCGCCATCTAGCCCCAAGCTAAGTAACTAGACTTGTGTTATGGGTGCTAGACAACGGATATACTACATAAATACTTTCCTTTTGTAAATATATACAGTGCTGCCTGCCTACATTTCGTGTGGACAAATCATAAAATTTTAACATAAAACAAGTGCATCATTAAATAAAAAATTGAGTGATTCATGGTTTCGTCCCATATACCTACTACGGTCCAAATGGGCCAAAATTGTATGGTTAATTTGCTACTTACTGGAAATATCAGAATTCTGGTCACAAGCTGTCATAATGTCTACTCTAGGAATAAGTATTATAATATATTATAACTAGCTGTCCCGGCAAACGTTGTTTTGCTATTTACAAAAAAAAAAAACAAAAAAAAAATAGATGTTGGCCGATTCTCAGACCTACTGAATATGCTCACAAAATTTCATGAGAATCGGTCGAGCCGTTTCGGAGGAGTTCAAGTTCGAACCCCGTGACACGAGAATTTTATATATATAGAGATTATGTATATATATGTGTAATATATTATATTATGTATTATAATGTATTATTATTATTTCTGTTTTATTATGTTAAACTTAGCTGTAGACTTTCCTTTAAAATAAATAAATAATTAATAAATAAATAAATAATATTTAAGAATCTCATATAACTTACATCCTCAAATCCTTAGATAAAGTAACATATCTCAACATAGGATGTACATCGTCCAAATTACAAAGCACGTAGACACTTTCCATCAGCACCCTATCACATGCCACCTTCACACTCATGTTTAAACCCGTCATGATGCTGTTCAGGTCTTTAACGCCAGAACTTCGGTCTAACTGGTCACAGCAGCTGAGGAACCATTTGAGGCATTCCAGTAGGTTCTTCTTGTTGAGGACTGGGTCGTAGTCTTTTAATGGGAGGCCGTATAATCTGGAATTAGTGGGTTACTAATTTACTATTAGGGAATTATACTCTTATTTATTTTGCCTCGTAAGTCCCGATTCTGTGAGATTTTCGGAATAAAGAGTAACCCATGTTACAACCTTGTTTTTAGTATGTCCTAATCATCATTTATCAAAAGTTCAGTAGTGTCAAAGCTCTAATCAATACAAACAAAAACCTTTTCTCCCTTTTTCAAAAATACTTTCCATTTTTTTATACAAAAGACTAGTCTGAAACTGCGCATCGTTGTTAATTTTAGCAAGTCGAAAAATTCGATCTCTGGGCGAAAATACATTTTTTGAGTTAGTTAAAAAGGTCTGTTTATGTTTTTAGTTTCTAGTAACTATTATGTATTCTGTATTTGTAGAAAATGTATATGACTTTTAAAGAGACAATATGATACGAGTAAAACAGCAGGGCACAGCTAGTACATAATTTTTAAATAATAGAGATATTGTTACCTAAATCCAAAGTAAACATAGAATCTAATCATAGGTTCGAGCAGGCAGCAACACTGTCGAGCTGATAGCCTCTGTATAGTCATGTCCTGTCTCACAGCCCTAAGACGATCGTTTATAAAGTCATACAGTGTTGAAGTCGACACATCAGTTCTTTTTGTTACACTGAAAGTCAAATAATTAAGAAATAAGTGAATGAATTGGAGGTATATTTCAGAATAGGTATAAGGACTTTTATTGGTTAGATAGTGGCTGCCATGGTGGCAAGATTGTAGGTTTGGTTTGTTTACAAATAGAAAATTAGCTTTGTCCTGCAGTCGCCACATCAATCTTAACGTGATATTTTTTTTTGTAAAATAAATAAGTCAGTGTTTGACTACTATATCACACAATACCCATCTTGTGACAATGAGGTCTAAGATGAAGCATGTTTTCATAGAAGATACCCATAGACTCATGACTCAAAGACCCCAAAATAAAGAAGGGTCTTAGAGGGATAATTGATTTACTAGGAAGTTTTAAGTGGATAATTAAGTTTTATTTTTATTAAGCCGGGGCAAGTTGCTAGTTTCTAATAATAGTGATATACTAACTCAAACAATAAATACATGACTGTATCACAAAGAACATTGTATGGTCTCAAATGTCGAGGCACAGCCATGTTGGAGTCAGCTGCGGAACGGCTGTAGCTCTTCACCAGTTTCCTTTCAGAGCCGTTCACCTCTAGAATGTGGATAAGTTTCGCTTTGACACGTCTGAAATAACCAAATAATAAGATCAACTTTAGTTAGGTTAAAAATATATAGTTATTAGAAAAGAAAGAAAATACATTATCAGATAAGCATGTGTGCTTACGGGCAGTATGTAATCTGTACAATGTGTATGTTTGTGTGTTCGTAATATCTATTTAGACTTTAATTTACCGTACCTAAGTATCTAATTACTATTATTTACGTATGATATTTCTACTCACAGTTCCATTTCGTCTTCTGGACACATATCTTCACAAGTGCCCTTTATTGCCTCTATGTCCCTGTTTGCATGATTGCTGATGTTTTTACAAAAGTAGCTTAGGTAGGACATGATGTTTAGCACTTAAATAAATATATTTTAAAGTAATCTTTATTTTACAACTAAATTTATTCTAATAAATAATCGCAACATTTCCGAAGAAAACAACAACAAACGAAAACACGCGGTTGTTTTTTTTTGTGACATTGACAATAAACATTTTCGACATTGAAAGTTACTCATAGATTGACAGCTTAGAATGACAGTAGCTTTGACAAATAATATTTTTTGATGGCTAGAAGTGCGCGCGAATCTCGCGCAAAATTCAAACAAGCACAATGAGTGTAAACCCTAGTCTTATAATAAAATATCGTCGCAAACTCAGGGTTACACTTGGAACATAGTAGCGAGGCGCAGCTAGTAATCATAGCTGGTGACTTTATTAATTGATATCTGTACCTACCTGCCTTCGAGTATTTAATGGCCTGGCTACAGGTATAAATAAAATAAGTATAGGTATAGCGACACTGTAAAACTAGCACGATTTATTAATTTCCAAAACATTACATTGCACTTTTCTTTTTTAAAACTTTTACATTTTTATAATGGCCTCTTTTAATTCTTTAAGTTCCTTCGCGTGAATCCATTTGATGCCAGTTGCAGACGCAGAGCTGGATGGTCTTGATATGCATCTGTGAACAACATAATAATCGTAAAATACTACGTTAGACAATCTGTATAATTTGTATAATGGGATCCTCAGCAGGGCACATTTTTATAACCGTAAACGAATAAAAGACTAAACTACTGAACTCAGAATAGTACAGACCACATGGGACAAGTTTGAGGCATGATTTATAATTATTTTTATCATCCTCGTCCTATTTGTTAACAGAAAGCTCACCCAATTTTCTTTCCAAAAAGATTTTCGAGCCTGACTTTAGAGAAGGCCCAAGGCCCCTGATTCTTGTGCTCCTCTTGACAGAAGAAGGGTTTCGCTTTCTCGTAGCGACAAGACTCCTGCAGTCAAATAAACGATTTACAGTGAATATCGTCGTCCAACGATCGACTGAAATGCTGGCAGTAGAACACTCGAATCATTTTTGGGAAGTTTTTGGGTCGCAAGAATGTTGCAACACTATAACCTATAATACGTACATACACTATAGAATGACTTTAAGTAGGTATATAAAGGTAGGTCAAAACGCGACGCGTCGAGTGGACCTGCCAATAACTACACGAGCGACGACGTGACGCGGCGACGACGCGAGCGACGCAATAATCCCAAACTAGTTGCAGATAAATATTTGTTCCAAAAAATCGGAAACTGTGTTTGCTTATCTCGATATCTGGGCCTCGATTCACTAAAGGCCGATAAAATAAGCTTTAGTGAATCGAGGGGCTGCCCTGCTGTTTCAACAAATAAAAGTGAATGAGTAAATCATCATCACTACATAGTATAAATAAAGTCACTTTTCGCCGTCCCTATGTCCCTATGTATGCTTAGATCTTTAAAACTACGCAACGGATTTTGATGCGGTTTTTTTATTAGATAGAGTGATTAAAGAGGAAGGTTTTTAGATATAATACATGCATAATACATCCGTGCGAAGCCAAGGCGGTCGCTAGTAAGTAATGAATATATTAAAAAAAACAAAAAAGCTTTGCCTTGAGCGCGATGTCATACGGGAACGGATATAATTGCTCTATCCTGCACATCGCGATCTGATCCTCAAGTTTCTTCTCTTTCCGAAGCTCGTCGATGGTTATGGCGACCTTGCCCGAACAGAAGATCAGCTTTTTGACACCTTCCGGTTTTTTACTAGCTGGCCCGTCTTCTCTTATTGCCCTGAAAGTAGACGACACAATATAAAAGAGAAGAACAAATGTTAAACAAATAAAAAAAGAGAAACCATTTAGTCCTTACTTTGATAATAAACAAATAATTATAGAGTTAAGTAGGTAGGTATGCAACTTGACCATTTCAGCAGACAAGAAACGAGATAAGTTTAAAATGCTGTGCAAATGATGTGTCGTGGACCTTACAGCCGAATCCCATAAACTGAGCTTTTGTTAATGTAAATACGATTACTATAAAGTAAATGGAAGTGCTACTTTTTTTTTTTTAAATCATTTATTTAAGTACCAAAAACAATTATATAACACAAATTCGTTTCACTCCCTTAAACCAGTAATTGGTTTGTCTAGGAGTTGCACAATCCTCTTACTAACTAAATTTTACAGTAAACTACCGTTACTAATAACTAAATCACAAACAAACAAAACAAATTTTATCGAGCGGGTACATATTCGCACAATATTTATGCATCAGTCGTCGTCTTCACTATCCAAGCAGTGCGTCTCACTCGCACATAGGCTTATGCTGTCATTATTATTTTATAATTTTTTATCTAAGGTAAAGTATTTTATTGGCCCATTATGTTGCCTGATTAAATGGTAAGTATTACAAATAATAGCAATAAATAACCCTATCCGTACCGGTTGTTGTCCTTGGCTGCATTTCTAAAGTGATTGACAGGGATTTGTAGGTCGATGTTTCACATAATATTTTGATATTAAAATCGTGAAACAAGGGCTCGTGTTCTATTCGGATCAGGTTGTATTTAGAGCAAAACATCCTTATGGGCATTTAGCTGAAAGACCAGGGAGCAAATCCTTCGCAAACCAAAATGTCTTTTGGCTTCGTCCCCAGAGGCCCCACAAACGCCATAATGATAATAATCCGAAATAGAACATTATACTTGCCTCTGGAAGCTGGTCCCGGGCAGGAACTCCGAGAACTTGGACCTGTAGTATGGATGTTTGAGGCCGACCTTCGGGGTGAACAGGATGAGCGGCTTACGGAACGGCATCTTCACTTGACGCCGTATCAAGTGGAAGTACTGTGACGGTGTGGTTACGTTCGCTATTATCCAGTTGCAGCGGCGCAGCTGCTTCACTAATAATACGGATTTAAAGATTAGAACACAAAGTGTAGGTACCTATTGGTTGGTACCTACAGACTTCAATAGGTATGCTATTAGGATTTGATTTGATTTAATTTAATTTAGCGTATTATATTCAGCTGAAAAGGGCAATAAAAAAAATTCATCGAAATCGGACTACATATGCCGGTAGATGTTGAAGTCGTCTGGCTTCATCATCTACCGGGTTACAATCTCCATTCACACGAATGATAACTTCCTTATGTTTTTGAAATCAGTTATCCACCTTTCAATTAGTTGAATTTACAAAATTTACAGTCAATCTAAACACAATCAAAGGGTTCAGAATGCGAAAGCATAGTCAATAAACTCACGCGCCATCATCTTGTCGTCTAAATCGGGTATGATGTCTTCATCATCGTCGCTTTGTTGGAGAAAGCGTTCCACTCGTCCAGATGAGTGCTCCGGACCCTGGGGACCAAGGAAAAAGTGCCGCTTCCTTAGGAATGAGCTCAAATCAAATTGGCAAATTTTATCTAGACACTAGCAGAACAAGCTGACTTGACCACTCGGCGAATGATGAGCTCTGCGGTAAGTGGAAGGGGTATGCGCAGAGCTCGATATTTATAGGAAAATTGAGTTCTACGCATACCCCTTCTACTTTCCTTTAGAGCTGATCATTTGCCGCGCGAGGTAGCGCCCGCGCCGTGACGATGCGTTCCGATCCAAAACCACACATTTATTGAGAGTGACTTGTAAAAATGTAAACTTAGCTTAACAATTTCTGGTTTTAATTTTCGGCAACAAGCTATGGGTATTTGGTACTCACAGCACCGTCGATCCCGTGCGGCAGTTTGACCACGATGCCGGACTGACAGATCCACTTGCTTTCCCCGTTAGCAATGAACGTGTCGAAGACGGGCTGCGCGGTGTCCGCGAAGTCACCGTACTGAGCCTCCCATATCGTTAGCAGGTGAGGGCTGGAGTACGAGTAGCCTACTTCGAAACCAAGCACACCTGGACATACGCAAGTACCAGATGTTTTATTATTAATCTTAAAAAAATTAATTCAAATGCGCCTGTGATTGAAAAGCATTGATAAGCCTTATAGAAAGTTATGACCCATAAATGATCTGCATAACCCTAGGATTAACTGGAAGCCAGAAAATTACCGTGTGCAGTATTTAATGCAAGTTAATGTTTCGACAAAAAAAATACATTGAAAGCTGAAGAATTATAAAGAAACGGAAAGTGGTCCCTCCGTCCCAGTATCATGATATTTGAACCATTAAGTTGTTTCCTAAATCATTTGAACCTACTACTACTTTAAGAATAGGTAGAAAGTGTAGATTAGTTATAATGCAGGTAAAATGTATAGAAATGACGAAACTAACCGAATTCAGAAAGTGAACTATTATGAAGTGCATATCTCGCCTGGTCCGGATACAACGTGTCGAGCACGCGATGCGTAGCTCCGTCTACACCTTGGTGATGGTATACGTGGTGTCTGAAACATAATAGAGTATGTAATTCCAAATATTTCCGACGTTCATTTAGTAAACGAAGGTGGTTGGTTGCCTGACCTGTGCGCCATCGTGCCTCGCTCAACGTCCTCCCCCGTGAACCGTATATGTATCATATCTCGTAGGATAGACCCAAGCGCCAGGGCTTCGCCCATCGCCCAGTCCGCTATGCCTTCTTTTATCATTTTTTCTCTAGCGGCCAGAATTCTATGGATACCCTTGTGTACATCGAAAGCCCAAACTTCGGGCGGAGTACTAAAGTGCTTCGATATCGTGTTGATCGTCGTTTGAGATATGGATGTGTCTTCAATCTAAAACAAAAGATAAAGTAGGAATTGACTCACTTAAACAACCTTACCTATTATTAGGTGTTTCCAAACTTATTAAAAGCTCCAGTAACCAAATTAGGATCCTTTGCCTCGAAGAAACCGGTCCAGGGCGTATCGATCCAGTCCATGATGCTCAACTTGGTGATCTTCTTTGCGAGCTCGAAGTGCTGGTTCAACGTGTCCATATACTCCTTCTCCCACATTTTGATATCTGCGTCGCTTACAAGACCCTCTTGTCTCAAACGTGCCGCGTACATTTTGTCCACTACACAAAGACTTTATTAATGTGATATCTATTAAAATATCTTTTAGACAGGATAATAAGCTGATCTTGAATAATATTAGCACATAAATGCTGAGAGTCAGTCAATTCTTGTTTATGTAGATCAAATGGTAACAAGCAAAACAAAAAATAGTCTCATGGAAAGACTCAGAAAATTCTACTGTAGGTACTACGGTAGGTAGGAACCTACAATTTTTTTGACCTGGTTAGCAAGAGATAGATAACACAAGAAGGAACATAGAATACGATAAGTATACACAAAGTAAAGTAATCGCTAGAAAATTATAAGTTGCACAAATGGGCTACCTGTTTCCATCGTCTTGATCTTCTTGTACATGAATGGTTGCGTGAACATCGGCTCGTCCTCTTCAGAATGGCCGTGCCGTCGGTAGCAGACCAGGTCCAGCACTATGTCCTTCTTGAACTTACAGCGGTATTCGATGGCGATGCGAGCAACGTGCGCTACCGCTTCCGCGTCGTCAGCATTCACGTGGAGTACTGGCGCGTTTACACATTTCGCAGCGTCTTCATGTCAAACCATAATGACCAGATCAATTGACTACACATTTAGTTAACTACGTGTTTTAGGGAACAACAAGATCCCCGATGATCTCATAGAGAATGTAATTCCCTTTTGGTAGTCTTCCCAAATCGCCTATCGTTTCAGAAGTTGCTGTAAAAAGGGCTTCTTAGCTTTAATCTGTACCTGAGCAGTAAGGCGAACTCCTCGAGAATCTCGGGTCGGTCGTGTATCCTATCTGGTTGTTACACACGATGTGCAGAGCTCCGTGCGTCGTGAAGTTCGGCAGATTGCCCAAGTGGATTGTCTCGAACACTACCCCTTGCCCGGCGAACGCTGCGTCACCGTGCATTATTATAGCCATCACCTAGACCCGAGAACGTAAACGGAAGCCGGTTATAGTGGGTACACCTAACATAATATGTGTACCCTCGCTGGGTAGAACTATTATCTATTGTAGACCTTGTAAAGAAAATACGATCTAAATAGAAAATAAAAACTACTTGGCATAGCTATAAAATGCTAACATTGCGTGGCATTTCTACAAATCGCATTCACAAGATTTGAACCAGATCGATCCTCGCACTACCATTGCGATGCTCTAAAAAACTTATTATTGTATGTTTGTACCTTATCCCCATTACTATCTCCTTTGAAATGCTGTTCAGCCTTCGCCTTCCCGACGACAACAGGCGAGACGACCTCCAAGTGACTCGGGTTAGCGCTCATAGATACTTTGATATACTTGTTGGTTCGACGAATGAATCGGTGTATGTATGTACCTAAGTGGTACTTTATGTCTCCCGAACCCTGAAGATAGGTGCCCTCATTAGTAACAGGAAGAGGTTTAAGAGCCCATGTAAAAATTGAACAAGATAAACCTCATCAAACTTATATTCTAATTAAAATTGCGATGAAACTTGGTACCTATATCTATTAGATACATATTCTGTGCCTATGTGTACAAAGCTATAGCCATGAAATCGCGCAGCGCTAATAGTCTATTACTAATAGTATGAAGGGGGTGAAGTTTGGCTTGACGGCCGGACGGCCTTACCAAACAGGATGCCGAAGATGGTGCGAATTGGAGGCGTAAAAGCAAGAAAGCGGACCCCGGGCTACCAAGAGGGATGCAACCGGGAACATCTCTCGGATGATGATCTTGAATACTGAGAGTCACCATAATCCGACAGTCTAACGAGATCGTGATGGATGGAGTTGCTCACCGGTTCCTTCGGTTCCATCGGCTTAAACTGAGCGAAAATGGCGTTCAGCTGCTTCCGGCACACATTCACCAACATGTTCAACCGACCTATCAAGAAGAAAAGCTTAAGATTTATTAAGAATTTAAATACTCGTAACTAAGTAAACTAACCAAACATTATTTCGAAAGGCCGACACATCAAATTTTATTAAAATTGCTTATAGATGCTACTACTTTGAAATTATTGTGACAGTGAGCAATTCAATGGTTATGGGTGGGTTATGGCTTCATGTTTATCTCACCTCGATGCTGCATAGCCATGACAATGGACTCGACACCGAGCTTGGTACTCGTATCCACTATTTCCTCCAGCATTACGATCATGCTCTCTCCACCTTCCAAACCGAATCGTTTTTCTGCGGGCCATTTCGTTGCGAAATATTTTTCTAAGCTGCAGGTAGAAGAAAACGGATTACGGAGTCTATAGTACTGTTAGACGGATGTCATATGGACGTAGAACTTTAACTCTCTAAGTATTAATTCATTATTGAAATTTAATTCATAATTAAAATTCTTCCTCCGTATTAAAATTTTTAGGAAAATTCCTGAAAGCTCTTCTTCCTAGCGAAGTCCACGCATATTCAATGGAGTTGAGATCGGCAGACTGCGCAGGCCACTCTCATACCGTGATATTGTACTCGCTGAACTCGTTCACAACCAGCCTTAAGGTGTGACGTCCATTATCTTGCATGAACATAGAGTACAAAACCAAGCATTAAAAATAATATAAAATTCCGCTTCTATTGACATACAACACTCAAGACAAAAAACTCAAAAAAAAAATACAATTTTTCCCCAAAAAACAATATTTTACCCGTGTTCCCTAGACTTTGTAGATGTGTGTATATAGGTACTTATAATACATAGAAAAAACCCGACCACAGACAAATATCTAAGATTAAATACTTGTCTGAGGTGGGAATTGAACTCGCAATCTTGTTTGGCAGTCCGGCATGGTGACCATTGTGTCAACTTCAAGTCACATAAGTACATTACGACGCTAACGTATTGTTGTAATGCCTTCGTAGCAGAGAACTGCAGGCTTCTGAGATGTAACGCGTGATAACTTACAACACAGCTTTGGTGAGCCTCCTCATGATATCTCTCTTCTCAGTGACTGTCTTGTCTAACGCTCCAGGCTTCTCCATACGTTCCCTGATAAACTGTACTCCATCAATGTCGTATAGGTGCATGAACTCGCAGCCGATTGAGCGGCAGTACGTTGCCTCGAGGCGGTTTATTATCTCCCTGTATATAAACTTGGGTAAGTTACCTAATTGCAACCTGACTTACCGTCGAAATCAAAACTTGATCAAGTTGATCAAGGACCTTTTTTCTGTTATTTTTCGCTTCTACACGAAGGCTGCGGTCCGAATTGGTTCATCAATTCGGACCGCAGCCTTCGTGTAGACGCGAAAAAAGATGTAGGCACTTACAGTGCTAACTAGTAAGAGCGTAGGCGTACTAAAATGCATGGAGCATGGATCGCGCTACATGTCTATTTCGGCCCGCAGCCTAAATGACAGATATTATACCCAAGACTGATTGAAGTTAATAAGATAGGATAATATATTCCGACTGTTAGCCCAAGTGGATCTATCTTTACTTAATAAGCATATTTTAATTCAAATCGTCAGAACTCGAAGAGAGTGAGCAAATAATCATCAAGGTTTGGATATAACGAATGCTTTAGAACCTTGATGACTATTTGTTTTTTCTCTTCGAGGTAGACAGGTGTATCGGGAATATGAAATACCTACTAACCTAAGCGTCAGTGAAGTTTCCTTCCCTCCGATAAATGTCCTGTCCGGTAACTCGAAAACCATGTCCATGTGAGATTCATCTACAAAAGTTCAATACTTTAATTAATGTAGGTAAATTATTAGTATTATTATTATCTCCAATTCATTTATTTTTCTTAAATTTAAATTTTTATAAAAACAAACTGATTACAAAATATATACATCACTATAAAAACTTATAAAATAATTCTATCTAAGCTTTAAAGTATTATTATTATTAATGTAGGTAACTAAGTAAATTATTAACGAGTAGGTACTTATGTATCGAAACTAATCGTAATAAATATTATAAATTCAAAAGTTTATTTATTTGTTTGTTTGTCGGTCACGGTAAAACGACTGGACCGATTGGGGATGAAAATCGACATAATGGTGGTTTAGGGGATGAACATGGACATAGGATAATTTTGATCCCGAAGTTCCCGCGGAATCGGGACTTGCGAGGGTGAACCGCGGGGCGCAGATACTAGGTTTAAACGTCCAGTGAAGAATGTAAGACTAACTGAACACAGTGCCGAGCTCTCTGGCTACAATCCGACAATTAAGCCCCATCAAGTCCATCGGCTTATCCTCCGTTACGAATCGAGCTGGTATGGTCAGACCTAAGGGGTCCACTTTCGCCAGAAGATGACCTCGAGCCTGGCAATTTGGAAACATCACATTAATTATTTCTCGCAGCTCCACCGTCCTAGGGAAGGCAAGACACGCCGCACTGTTAGTGATCCCCTAAAGGAGCAGACAACTATATAGGTAAGCGGTTTCTATCACCACCTGGACAAAGTCATGGACCCAAAGGATTCGTCGCGTTCCATCATGTTGTCCAGGCCTTTTGTCTTCTTTCTAGGCGGGCATAATATGTTACATCTTCGACCTCTTCGCTGCGACACCATAATATGAGGTAAAAAAGGTTTGTCCCCGCGACTGCTAAGCAGTCGTTTGGTCAAATCAGAGGTACCTACCTATTTGGCAATCTGACGATCTATTGGTCACTCTACTACACGAAATGATAGCGACTACCTTCAGTTTTACGACCTAACCTGATAACTTCTTATCAAATTCTGAACAGCCAAATGTAGTCTTATTTTCTCTTTGAATTTCGCTTCGTTGCCCGCAGAGGCTTCCTTTGGCCCTGAAATTACATGTTACTAAAATATTACAGCTAACAACCATAATTTAGATGTTTTTAGGGTTCCGTACCCAAAGGGAAAAACGGAACGCTATTATTACGAAGACTTCACTGTCCGTCCGTCCGTCCTGGTCCGTCTGTCTGTCACCAGGCTGTATCTCACGAACCGTGATAGCTATATAGACAGGTGAAATTTTCACAGATGTATTTCTGTCGCCGCTTATAACAACACATACTCAAACAGAAAAAAAGTGGCGCTTTTTTCGAAACCCTTCGTGCGCAAGTCCGACTCGCCCTTGGCCGGTTATTACTGTACTTACTGCACGTAGTGGGGCTGAATTCATCTTGAAATTCTTCTATCTTAAGAGCAGAACCACTGACACTGTCGTAAAATCCATCCCATGACTAGAATACAATACCAAAATCATTTCCATAACAAATTATTTTAAGCATTTTTAAAATTCTAAATGATTTAGGATATAAACAAGATGCTACTTTTAATCGTTTTATAGAAAATAATTTTACAACAAAATGCACGACTTTTAGAACCTTTTCCCGTAGGTACTTACCGAGTCGATAGAACCCTTTGATTTAGCCCAGTCCAAGTACTGAGCTTCGAGAAAATTGGCGTTCGAACCGCTCAGGAACGACTCCGCTTTCGACGAATATTCTGCTGCTCTACGTGAGTTCTTTTAAATATAATATTTATTATTAACTTTAATGTAGGTAATGGTTGTAATAAATAAATATTGTGGGTCAATTCACACAGCGCTATCTAGCCTCAAGCGAAGCAACTAGGCTTGGGTTATGGTAGTAATTAATATCAGATTAACATGATTATTTCACTACGGTGAAGGAAAGGAAAAAAAAAAACTAAAAAAAATTGAAAGTTTTAGAAAAGACTAGTTTCTGTTGACCTTCCTACGAGTTGTTTTCTCTCTATCGTGATATGCGTGAGATTAGTGACGAGAGTAAGGGGCTGAACTGGATTAGTAGTCTGTTGCTCCTTACCTACTTCTAAACAACTCGGGTTTGAACATTCCTTTTGAAACCGTGGTACACCCAGTAGTACCACTAGTGGTACTACGGTTACTTTTTCATTACCGTGGTACCCCAGTAGTACCTCTGGTGGTACCACAGTAATAACCGTGTTACCACTCAGTTTTACTCTTACTGTGAGTAGGACCAAGATAATTATTTTCAACCACTTTTTATTATTTAGTAAACTAGAATAGAATTTCCAAGGAAAACAAAAGACGATCGAAAATAATAAACAAAAGACGGTCGTAACGGAAACAAACGACGATCGAAAAATGAAGATCAGAAAACAAATGAATTTGGATAACGGCGACAAATGGCAAGTAACTGTCAAAATGACAGACGTCAAAGTGACAGCTGTCAAACTTAAAACTGCTATAGCTCAGAAACTATTGATCCTAGATTGACATTTTGACAGTTACTTGCCATTTGTCGCCGTTATCCAAATTCATTTGTTTTCTGACCTTCATTTGTTTATTTTTTCGATCGTCGTTTGTTTCCGTTACGACCGTCTTTTGTTTATTATTTTCGATCGTCTTTTGTTTTCCTTGGAAATTCTATTATAGTTTACTAAATAATGAAAAGTGGTTGAAAATTAACTTTTATTATGTCACGGACTGTACATGTTCTGTCCAGTTGCTAATCTGGCCAGCTGCGATACTGTCCAGTTGAGAATCTGTCCAGCTGCGAATCTGTCCAGCTGAGAATCTGTCCAGTTGCGAATCCGTCCAGTTGCGATGGAGGGGTCAATTTCAATTTTCGTCAATATACGACTTGTTCCTCTAGTTATGAGTGGCACCACGGTAATTTCTTCCTAACGGTGGTACCATTGACTGCGGTCAGTAGTACCACAGCTGTAATCTTAGTACAACCAGTCCACTGTTCGTACCACGGTAATGAAAAAGTAACCGTAGTACCACTGGTGTACTACTGGGTGTACCACGGTTTCAAAAGGTGAACATTGGGCTTGCAACAGTGCCGAAATATTGTTCTCCCCAAAAACAAACATGGTAGGAGTTAGGTACTCGTATGTAGGTATAGCCAGCAGCAGCAATAGCTTTACTAATGGTAGTTTAGTATAAAGTCAACTTACGATTGGATTCTGAGCGGTTGGATTACACGCTGGCAAAGATATCTTCGCAACTTTCAGAAGTTGTATTGATCTAGACATATACATTATTTGAGCTCGAACAACAAACTTCGATGGTAAGAAAACTTATCAATTTTTAATCTATATTTATGATTTTTAAAGCATTGATTATAAAAAGTTAAGGAAATAAAATAAAAATATGATTTTTCCCTACATAGATGTTTGAAAGAATTTGATAAATTGATGACGTTTATAAAATGCAAAGAGAATTTAAATACTACGTAAATAAAATGAAGAAAAGTCACACAGAAATCAAAAAGAAGTTTATGTCTGTCAAAGACATACTTTTGCCACATGAGTAGAGCTCAAGGTGTAAAAGTGTTCCGTGATGGTAGAGCTACTCATGTGCCTTTTCGGTTCCGCTCGTTTCTGGAAGTATTGCTTGACCATATACCTACCTATCTACTGATGTGGCTTGCTTGCCTTCTATTTGCCAGTCCTACCTTTGCTATAGGTACCTACACCACCCTATACCCTGCCTAGAAGTTATCAATAACCCCTTCATCTTCGATATTAGTATACTTACATATTGATCTTTTTATCATGTCGAGAAGTTTACGATTTTTTCCCGATAAAAGTCGGGTAGAATTACTCGAAGGGTAAACGAGTAGAAGGGTAGAAGTACAACATGTACCTAACCTGCAAAGGCCACAGAATAAGCTAGAGTAAGATGAGGGATATTTAAAAAAAGGCTTCATTTTTTCAAATAAAACTTGATGGGTAAAAAAAATAGGTGCCGTAAGGATCGAGTTCAGCAGAACCGATTATTGCATTTGTATCAAATAATTATTTGTATTTATTATACAGGGTTATTGGAAACTATGCAAGCAAGCCGTTGAAGGCTACTTATGTGCACCTTAACGATAAACTTTTGTTCTACGACTTTTGTTGGGATTTTTTTTTGTTAGTCTATGTTAGAACCTAATACATACAATAATAATAAGTGTTTCCAGTAGTGTCTGGCCATTTTCTATGTCTATGCGGCACAGAGGGCGTGAAGGCGGGCGCGACATCCCGCCCGTTTATTTTTGTATGGTATTTTTTTATAGTGAATTTCCAAAAGTCGTAAAACAAAAGTTGAATGTTAAAGTGTACCTTATGCTTATGTAGCCCTCAACGGCTTGCTAGTACTCGTAATAGTTATCAATAACCCTGTCTAAGTAAATATATAGGACAGGCAGGTGTAGGCAGGTAGGTACCCTAATTATTTATACGGTCCGTTAAACACAAAGACTAGCGATCATTAGCTAGGTAAAAGTTTAACCAGAATAACATTCATCGTTAACCATGTATTAAATATTAGGTACTTAGTTAAAATGATTTTTCGGTACAAATATCCACCTTGTTTAGAAAATTAACCATTATTATAGGCTTTATATTACCTATCTAACGATCATGTATTTATCTCTAAATGAGATTGTATCTTATGGGTTATTTTATGCCACTTTATTTGCATTCTCTGGACGAATCTGCCTTTTACAATACGTGAAATGAACTGTACTGTCTCGTATAATGGCTAATTTCAAGAAAACTAGTCTCATTTGTGTTATTTTTATTTACATATTGATTGGCGATGTAAGTTAATTTATTTTATTTTTACATAATACAAACCTTTTTAAGTCTTTATTGATGGAATCTCCAAATATCCTTTCTTAGCAGGCGGCTAGCTACGTTCTAAAAGGAACCCTTACGTAGTTACAGACTCGTAGCTCTTGTAGTAGTAGAGATATCGTGATGAGTAGGTATTTTTCTCTTGATAATTAGTATATAAAAATAAACTAGTTTAGGTTCCTACTTGTCTGAGCTGCCTAGATTCAGTAGGAACTAGGACCATGCCTCGACCTAAATCAGAAGGTTAAAATCCCGAATCTGCATGGAAGTGCACCAATAGGTTTTGCGAAAACTTTCTGTACGGTAAAGAATAATATCGCGAGGATACGAAAATGTTGGCCTAAGAATTACCACGGTTTGAAGGCGGAAGTGGCAGCTGAAGGCATGGGGCACTCGCCTGTCCGGAGTAGGCATCATAAGTGGCTGGTAATGGGCAAGAGTCGGAGAACTTTTAAAAAACCTTAGGTTACCCAGGTAGTTATCTACTTGTTTTGCAGTTTCTCCTACTTTCTAGTCAATAAAACAGGAATTCTATTTACTTTGTTTTAGTGTTTGATAGTGATTCCAGAAAGAGCAGGGGTCATAAAATTCAACGAGAAATATGTGGAACGGGCCAAATTGTATATTAAACGTGCGGGAAGGAGAAGTAAATATTACATCAATCTAGATGGTAAAATACTGAAAGCATGGGGCAACAATGTTACGGTAAGAAAAAAATAGTAGGTATGATAGAAAATTGGGATGTCGAGCCTAAGTTATAACATAACGCGATTAGCGCCATGGATTAGCGTTATGCGATAAGCGATGAGCGTTTAAAACTGGTACTAGCAAAGGCCCTGGTCACTCGCGTCCCGTGGGAATACCGAGATAAAAGTAGACTATGTTACTCCTTAGGGTTTTAAATGTATCTTCCCCTATCCCTATAATTTTAAGTTTCGTACCCTATTTAATTTTGTGTTACAAACAAAAAATCTTTACTCATTAAAATTTAAGTAATTCATAATTCATTTATTGCGAATAAGGTACATATTGGTGTTACAGAATAGTTAGAGAATCACCTTACTCAACCGTAGGGCATGCAATTTAGGTTTGTAGCGTTTACGTTAACATTTAGCAAGATAATTAGGTACACAATTTTATATAGATGTTAAATTATAATTTGTCATGTCAGTTAATTCAATTCAATACAATGTCAAGATTTAAGTAGGTAAATATTAAAATTTTAAGTAATATTTATGCGAATAATTAAGATTCATATAATCCAATTCAACTATGTCAATATCTAAATGTTTAAAACTAGGATTTAATGTCAGAATGCATTTGTACATTTCAGCCTAATTGAAAGATTTATCCTTTAAAAATTCGTCAATATTATAGTAACATTTACTTAACAAAAATGATGCATGATGATGAAATGAAAAGTGTAGGTATATTTTATCTTATTATGCCGTTAGGTTGAGGCAATATTCATGGAGTTCCTCCACAATGAGTACCGTCGCACGTTCATCGAGTTACATACAAGGATGTGCGATCTGCTGTCGAAGGACGCCTACATCGGCGGCATGTTAGTCAACGCTGGGGTCGATAAGTGCCCTATGCCTGCGGTGAGTTGGCTAGCTAGGAACAAGTGACGTCAAAGATGTAAAGAAAAAATTAGGCCAAGGTATTTGTAGGATTTGAAGGATTATTGTTTCCACGCCAAAAAATATGTAGGTACGTAGGTAAGTACCTACTACGATATCTGAGAACAGACTGTAGAGAGTTTATTTATTTAATGTTGGCTTCGAAGTTAAGCGGACATTACCACCCCGTGAGCCGTCTTTGTAGCTAACTTCAGTGCCGTCATTATGTTTGACTTGAACAACAGCCACAGAATTGAGGCTTCCAATAGGCAAGTCTTGCATGCAAGTATGTCACATTTGCGTACAAGTTGCTTGCATTGGAAACATGTTTTTAAGGGTGCACAAATTGCATGCAGGTTTTTCTTGCATACGAGTGGAGATGTTCAACAATTGAGCAGGCCCGGATCTAGGGGGGGGGGGGGCTGACCGGGGCCCACGCCCCGGGCGGCACGTCCAGGGGGCGGCCAAATTCATACTTTATAGACGAATGCTCAACTCATTATTTAGTTAACTTTGACCACAGAATAAATTATAGTAAAAGTATAGAACACTTTGGTTTTTTTTTATATCAACTCGACCGATACCTAGGGGTACAGCACACGAACCACGTGACCGGGCGCGGCAAGAGCGCGGAGTGAGAAACGCTGCACGAACATTACTATTATTCCGAATTATTCGCGAGGCGCGTAGGCATAGTTCATAATTCAAAATACGCGCCTTGATTTGATTTTTATTGACGTGACAACGTTTTATAAATTGGTTTGCCGGGTGACACTTCAAGAAACTGCGTTACGCTCCACTGACGTTATGCGCTCACAATGAGAGCGAGTGAGAGGCACGCGGGCATGGTTAGCCCGCCTAAGAGCGAGAGAGACAGACATAAAAAATGAAAGGCACGCGTCCCTTCCACTCGAGCACAGTTGTTGTCACGTAAAACTTTCGCCCGTATACCGACTTTACAGGCAACCAGTTTTTTTTTATTATAGGTAGGTACATATTTTTATTTTAAATCCTATCATGTGCTGGTGTATAAAATATAATATATCCAACACGTTTATGTCTATATATCTGGAAATAAATAGGCCTAAGACCAGTGTGAGGCTGTAAATTTCCATACAAAAAGCGGTAACGTTTTTCTCCCCATAAACGAAGTCCTAATTTGATAATTTTTTAAAATGTTCTAGATCTAATGGAAAACTAGGTTTAACCGTTTTTATTTTAAAGAAATATTGCCTAAGATAAAAGTTATTAGTATCTGAATATCTATATTTTTGACTTAAAAACTTCATCGAGCGTTTCAATTGTTTTTTAATAAACTAAACTGAATTACCAAAAAAGAAAATCGTATAAACCGAGAATAAGATGCAGTGAATTAAATGAGACCAAACTTATTTCATTTTGTGAAGGATAAAGGGGGTAAAAACGTTACGGCCCGCAACATTATTTGAAAACAAAATGAAGGCAATTACGTCCGAACTTAAACTCTCTCTATCGCACGATACGGGTCATTTTTTTAAATACCTCGTCGCCCCGCGTATCGAAAACTCATGATTCTCTTAACACAGAAAGAACAGCGATGGGTCCATTATTTCCGAAAGTCAATCAAATAATGGACATCTGATAGCTGAAATTATAAAGATAATAAAGGTAAAAATGCATAAAAGTAGGCGGGGGCGGCATTTTTCAGTTTTTGCTCCGCCTAAAAAAAATTGAAGATCCGGGGCTGCAATTGAGTAGGACATCATGGGTGGAATAAAAAACTGTACAAGTTCAAACTACCCCATACAACTTGTAGCTTGAATGCAGGTTTGTTCAATTTGCATTCATACAACTTGCAACTTGTTTACTAGTAATTTGCCAAATGGAATCTCGCGCCTAGAATAGTAAGTACAAGCTACTGTGTTGATTGCAACCCCGCGGTTTCGTCCTTGTTACCAAGTATCAAAAAGATCCATGGAAAGTTACAATATATACGTCTATATTACAGGGTGAATATATTCTACAGAACATGTCAATACCCAGCGAGCACTTCCCCAACATATTCCCGATGGAGAAGGGTCGGGTCGAAGTTACCTTTACCCAAGCGGAGACAGGGGAGTTCATCTCTAAGGCGTACGTAGACGCCATTTTTAAAAAGTAAACCGTTTTAGTAACTGTCTATGGGTATGGATTAAATGTATTTTGTGTGAATTTTATTGTGTTTTATTCTTGGGAAATCGTAGGAAAGCAAAAGGTGAATGTTTATATCCCTATACCTATTTGGCAGGTTTTTCTAAATATTTTTTTGGCATTAGTATTTTTTTAACTATAAAAAGATTCAGAACCTACCTATTACTTACCTATTCATCCTACGTATTTTTACCAATTAGGTACTACCTAACTTATTTTAAAGACTTTGTCATTCAATTACTAATTTATTATTAGGAAAACTAGCATTAAAAAGGTAGGTAGATATTTATACGTAAATACGTCTAAACATAAAGGAAAAATGAATACAAACTGGGCTACGGATAAAAATATTTTATTTCTGAATCACATTTCATTACCTATCACCATTTTACAATTAGGTTTCACGATTTACTCATAAAATCTAGCATACTCAAAGCAATATAACAATATTAAACGAGAACAAGGTTCATAGATGTGTTATTTTAAAGTGTTAACACACTAAGTTAATTTAATGTAAGATATTGAAAACACTCCAAAATTAAATTCTTAACGCTACGCATCAGCCGCCTGAGCGTCAGTCAACTCCACCGATGCTGTTTTCACCAATGGATAAAGTTGTCGAGAACAATCTCGAGGAAGGTATATAAAACAAAAGACTACGCGTAGGAAGTCGCGGGCAACAGATAGTTATAAACAGAACCCTTCTTAATTTCGATCCGGTGGTGTGCGACTCGCGTAGCTAAGTTGGTTAGAGCACCGCTACGGATAATTTGGAGAAGTGGATTCGAGTTTAATTTTGGAGTGTTTTGAATTTGTTGACAACAAGGTTGTTGAGCAAAAACACGGACTATCACAGAAACTCGGTAATAAATATATGTATTATTAAAATACTGAATACAAAATAAACATACAAAAATAAAGGCAAGAATTAAACAGTTCATCTAGCCTTTGGTTTCATAAAAAATAATATGAAAAGAAAAATAAAATACTAATTGACACAATAACAACATTACTAATAACATTGTCAGACAATTTAAAAAAATCAAAAATCGTAACTTTAACGGCTGAACTGATTTTCATGAGAACTAAGAACTCTCAGTATTTACACGCAGCTTTTAGATAAAAAAATCGCAATTCAATCGGATCATTCGATTCGGAGTTACTGCGCCAAATACAGTCACACTGTTTGTTAGGTACCAGGTAGTGTTTTAAAACACTTAAATACTTTAACCAACCATTACTAAACCTTAAAGCGAAAAAATCTGACTTAAAAAAATACACCTGGATACCTAATTGCACAAAAAGACAATGGATCATTCTTCTCCCCCACTTTTGTCATTTGGGGGTTTAAAAATAGATAAAAAATAAAAATAAATAAATATAAATATTTCAGGACATATTACACATCGCCATCCAGCCCCAAGCTAAGCAACTTAATGCTTGTGTTCTGGGTGCCAGATAACGGATAAACTACTTATATACTTTTTTTTTTTTGTAAATATATACATATTATACATATAGGAAACACCCAGAACCAGAAACAAGAATTTATGGTCAGCATAAATACTTGTTCCCGGCGGGAATCGAACCCGCAACCTTCTGCGTCGCAGTCGGGTGTTCGCCCGACGCGCCACAGAGGTCGTCAATACCTCAGATAAGTATTTAAATAATGGTTATATAGATCTATGTTTTTTCACTAGCGACGACTGATGATTCGCTGATTCTGATTCGCTGTCTTTCAAAAAATTACATCTTTATATTATATTGGGCCTAAAATAACAATTGCCATGGAACAAACTACATTTTTTCGTCGACGGGAATTTGTATTTTGAACCAAAATTGTTTGAACCGTAAATGCTTAAGGAAATTAGGAAGCCAATTTCTACTTTTCTAAATATTTGTTTTTGAGCAATAAAATCTCTATATTGATAACAAAGTTAATTGTTCTTTTTATCTTAGGTTTCTCTCGATACATAATAAAATACATGGTTTAAAAATACATGTAAGTTATATAATAATAGTGTTTTCAAACCCATTGTTTTCTTAAGACTTAAAAATAAGCGATTAAGACCCGTAAAATAATTACTTACTATAAATAGAAATCGGGGAGTTTAAAAAGTTTATGACATAAAACGTTTCTAAATCAACTGACTTTAAAAAGGCCCTCAATTAACTGACTTTAAAAAATTCTCAATTACCTGACGTTAAAAAGTTCTCAATTAACTGACTTAAAATGTTCTCTATTTAAACGACTTCAAAAAGTTCTTAATTAACTGACTTTAAAAAGTTCTTAACTAACTGACTTTAAAAAGTTGTCAATTATCTGACTTTAAAGTTCTCAATTAACTGACTCTAAAAAGTTCAAATGTTCTCAATTAACTGACTTAATAAGGTTCTCAATTCCAGTGCATATTCTGCAGTATTTGCTCTTTACTTAATCTAAAAAGGGATTTACAATTTTGGTCCATCACTTTAAAACTTATTCTATCACTTCAGAACACACTTAAAAACGTTACTAAGTAAAACATTAAGTTTCCAAGAAACAAAACGTCCATCAATAAGTATTTTCAGATGCTTTGTCTTACTCTTCTGAATCAGCGAAAATGTGACGAAGCATTGTTTAACTAAAGCTTCACTTGGGAACGTTTCTGAGTGCGTTAGGTATTCTTAACTTAGTCTGCTTTCTTGGCCTTAACTTTGGTCTTCTCCTTTCCTTTAGGCTTAGAGGGGTATATCACAAACAGGCTTATCTGTATGGCACACAGCAAAAAGGCTACCACGTTTTGTAACTGGAAAAAAATATTAGGAAAATAGGTTCATTCTTTTGCATAAATCGAACGTCTCTAATTTGAATCCATGCAATTAAGGGCCTGGGATATGTATTAGATAGAGTAGCCTCATGAGATTTTTGTGGCTTCTTTGAAAGGCGCGTTCCGAAGGCGCACATCCTAACTTTACAAATTAACTAACTGGACAAATAAACTTACTTACTTCGCTTATGTTTGCAAGTGGTCAATGCGACTTAATGCAATATTTTGAATATTGTAGGCTTGCTCAGCACCTACCCTCTTAGCTTAGTCGATCATCTCCAGAGGAAAGAAAGTTTCTTTTGCGTAGGTTAGGTACGTATATGAAATACGTAAAAAAATATATCATATACTTAAATCATAATCGGTTAAGTAGTTTGAAAAGCCTCAGAGAAGAAAATATTTCATCATATTCTTCAAACGACCAAATTTTAGCTGTGCCTGCGGTTTTGCCTGCGCCTGCGTGCCAGATTTCACATCATATTATTATGAAATAGGCAGGTAATTTGCGAAATGTAAACCAGTTGCACCCAAAACCGAAAACCGCACTGCTTCGTATGTACTTATGCAATGCAACTTCGGCATAGCTCTGTTCCCTTAGTCATTGATTAGTATACTTAAATGGGCTCTGATTTAATCAATCCATGGTTTATTATCATGGATGTCGTAATATTAACGTAACGTTTCATAATAATGAGTAAACAGATAAGACTATCTATATCAAGTTATTTATTTATCAGTAGACCCATCTAGATATCATAATCTGTAAGCTCTGAATCAATGAGCAATTTAAAGATAAGTTGATCGTTAATACTCTATTTATTAATTAATCAGAATTTCTGGTTAACCCAACTTTTCAAAGGTTTCAGAGCCACAAAGTAGCAAGCTTGTCAGTCTTTTATCGGAAACATTTCGAGGAGTGTGCAACAGAACTACACGACTTAATTTTGCCATCGTCATAATTTCGTCATACAACCAGGCAAACTGATATGCGGCACCGATTCATGGTGGAAATCCCAGATACCCACACTAAGCTTTTGCTTCGTCATACCTTATTCGAACAGCAAGATATTAGCCTACGATACGTCTTTTCTTACGTGTACCCTAGGGGGTCTTTAATCGCGAGTAAAGGTATCTTCTAGGAAACCGTGCTACATCTCACCTACCATCAGGCTGGTGTGATAGTGGTCAAACGCAGACATATAATTTTTTCACACAACCAAATCCTGACACCCTCAAGTGTGATGGATGAATCCCTTAATGGCGTCATCGATGAATACCTAGTTAAAATATGAGTACTTACCACAAGGAACTTGTTCTTCAGGATGATACCGTAGAGCAGCCACATGAATGTTACTAAAGTACCTGATGCTATCATCGGGAACGGCATGCCTTCTGTACTTTGATTCTTTATTATATCTTTCTGTAAATACAAGTAGAAATGTGAGACAGTTAAACGTAGAAAAGTTGCCTTCCTAGGACATTGTATTGAGATTTGATAGGTAAGTTGCTGCAATTAATTTAAAAGTCTACACAGCCCTCCTGGATTGTATGGACTAGAATTTTTAGTTTTATAGTCCATGGCCTGCACTGGGTTATTTAAAAATATTTTTAACCGTGTGGCACAGTTGATAGCGTTGGTAACACACCTATAAGGCATAAGGGGGTTGCGAATTCAACTTTCGTCACGAGTAATATTTGGAGACGTATTTTTCCTTAAAAAATATTGGTTAAGAAGTTTTCAAATGGTCGAAGCGACTTTATGCAATATTATGGTGACGACTATAGAAATAAAATCAAAGGAAACCAAATAGAAAAAAAATTGTCTTTGTTAAGAAAAATACTTACCAATCCAAACAACGGGCTGGCAATCAAGAAGAACATGAATGCAGTAATAAAGGTTCCCAGTCTATCTTGCACTAATGCCGGATCTTCATACTCTGCATAAGCAACACCAGCTGCCGAAATAGCGCCCGTTAAACCAAGCTTAGCCCACACCCTGAACTTGTCTTCCGCGTAGTTGAAGTAGACCATTAGATAGAGTGTGCTGAGAGCTAATCCGACAAGGTTCACTTGGATCATGGCATCGTCGCGGAGTATGTACCCGAATTTCAAGTTGAGGACTCCCCTGGAACGCGAGAGATTTGTTAGTCTTTGGTTTAGGTCAATTAAAGATCTGGATCACAGCATTTTTTGATAAGTTTGAAATCGACAAGGAATTTTAGTTTTAAACTACAAAATATTTCGTTGGAAAGTAGCCTAATGTTTCTCCCAATGAAAGAATGTATCTTCACACCAAGTTTTATTAAAAATTGCTTTAGGAGTTTTGGAGCCTTACGTTACAAAAGGAAAAAACTAAAATCTTTCCCCTTTAGAGGTCGATTTTTTATAAATCCGTTCCTAAGGTGAAAGGGTGCCTGTGCGCTCTGCATACAAACGTAGTCGACTGTTTCCTCCCTGGATAATGACACTAGCACAAACATTTTTGTGCCGTAAAACCTATAACTGCCATGACTATGCCACTATTTTTTGTTTTTTTTTTCATTTTCTAATTATCATAGAAATTAAGATTAAAAATTAAAAACAAAAAATAGGGGCATGACAGAAAGTTTTATGCACCAAAAATATTTGCTCTAGTGTCATTATCCAGGGAGAAAACAGTCGACTACGTATGTAATAGTTTGTATGGAGAAAGCCCCCGGTACCCTTTCCTCTTAAGGGCCCCCCAACGTCCAAAAGGAACCCCCAAGCGAAGTACCCCAGACTCGTAGCTCTTGCAGCTTTAGAGATTTCGTAATGAGCCTTTCTAAACCACACCACATCTATTTTCTAGGAGAGAACAAGTAACTTACATGATAATACCGCCAGCAAACGGCATTATACCAATGCCCCTAGTGTTCCCCTGCTTGTAGATGTCCCAGCAGATGAATGAGCCGGAACCCATCTGCGCAGTGGTCACTATCACAGCGATGGTGCCCACCAGGTCCTTGTACGGCTGCAGCGTGTCAGCTATTAGGTCCAACATTTTCTGTAACAATTTTAATTAATCGTGATTTGTTTCTAATATCACTATTTGCAAACGCCATTAATTCACCAGCGTAAGCCCCTATTCCGTAGGAATATTAGGATAAAAAATAACCTATGCCTTATTTCAGAACTCCTACATAGGTACCTACTTGCATTAGGTTCAGTAGTTTTTGCTTGAAAAAATAACAAACATAAAATGTTGGTGTTTTTAATAATGGATACAATCCCACCTTCCTCCCATGGCCTTACCGACACCTTAGGTCTTAAAGGCCGAATCTCGGGACATACGTTAGTAAGTTGCACTAGGCTCTTCCACCAACGGCAACGTACTAAATTTTAATAATGGATACCTAGTAGGAAAGTTGTCCGTGCAATTTTCTAACTTCTACAGGACCTTTATGATACCTACTTTTTATCCCAGGGTCGGTTGCGGGCTTAGCCGGGGGTAAACACTAGTATGTGACTTGACTACCTACATATAACCACAGACTGTGCCAAAACAATAGTCGTACGTGTGGAGGAAATAAAATAGAAATATGACGTCATTTAAATAAATGGGACAACAACAAATACATAATTTACCACTTAGCCACAAGACTCGGTTCGCAGTATTCGCAAGATCTTTACCAATTAATTAGAACCCATGGTGAAGGTTATATGTATCTGAAATAATTAACATGTACTCATGCATAATCTATGCATACTAATTAAGTATTCATTCTGCGATAAATGTATTATGATAATTTAACAACAGCAGAAGCCATTGGTATTTCAGTCTAAAAGTACGCTCACTGACGTCTGACAAAAACAATAGGACATATTTCAGCATTCTTTCAGTCAAAATATGCACGCCCCACCTATGTCTTTATCCCTTCTAGTGTCCGTCGACCGAAAGAGAATTTTAAACCGAAACAGCCGAAAATACTCTGTTTTGGCCGACACCGAAACCTTTTTAGCTTTTTTGCGCCCGTTTTACCAGCGTTAACTCCCAGTTCGTGAGGATATCATGATAAAAATTTGAATGTGTTATACTTCAACCGTTTTACCAGCTTTAACTCCCAGTTCGTGAGGATATCATGATAAAAATTTGAATGTGTTATACTTCAAATCTATGTAATGTGCTATCTAAATATCTTATTCTATTAAAATCGGTTAAAAATAGATAGATTCGGTTGATCCAATTTTGGCTTAAACCGAAATTATATGGCCAAACACGATGTTATTTTAGACGTGTGTATTTTAGACTGAAAAAAATCTCTAGTCAATCTTATCTGTAACTAGCGACCCGCCCCGGCTTCGCACGGCTATATTATGCATGTATAATACATATAAACCTTCATCTTGAATCACTCTATCTATTAAAAAAACCTCATCAAAATCCGTTGCGTAGTTTTAAAGATTTAAGCATACAAAGGGATATAGGGACAGAGAAAGCGACTTTGTTTTATACTATGTAGTGATAGTGATAGTGATTAATATTGCGTAGGTAGGTGTTATTTTAGGTGCGTTCTTTCTGATGTGTCAGGCAGTAGGTAAGCAAGTAGATAGGAAATTAATTTCGTAATAATTTTACTGATGATGTTACAAAATCCGCATTTTTGTTTTCTGGCTAGTCAAAAATGATGACGTAGTTTTTTTTATATAAATGGGTACTTATCAAAATTACCTTTGTGGCTTTCTCCTAATAAAAAAAGTTTTGGATTTATGATATTAGTTAGGATTCAGATTATGGGGCGAATTTTTCACTGAACGTCTGGGTTCAGTGGAAAATTTCACCCTGTATAGGTAGGTGTTTGCACTGAGCAATAATATACCTACTTACTTATTATATTGTTAAAATGTTTCCGGATATTAATAATAACTATAGTTACCTAATTGCTAGAAATAAATGATGATGGCTTTGTTTAAAACTAAGTTTATTGCTTTCGTATTATATGTAACCTACCTACTTATAGACCAGGGCCGAAGCCTTCAAAAATGGTAAAAAATGAAAAAAAATCACAGTAGGATGAAACCCATTAGAAAAGGAGGGGAATATGATAAAAATGAAAGGAAAAATAAATTACGGTCGATCCGAGTTCGGGAAGTGGGAGGGGGTGGGTTTTTAAGGGTAAAAATGGTTTATCTTGATTTCCGGCAAAACTACAAGTCCTATGGAAAAAAGTTAAATGGCAAAGTTGTAGGTAATAAAAAGATCTACGATATAAAAAGATCGCGTCAAAATATCAGCTTTTTTCAAAAAGTTGGTATGCTTTCTTTTTGCTGAAATCTCTACTTTCCGATGGTGAAAAAAAAAATATGTTACTGTAGTAAATCTTCTCAGAAAATGCATAAAACCGATCGAGAAAATCGTTTTTTTTTTTAATTATTATATACAATTTTGAGCTATTATTAAAATTTACACTTTAATTACTTGAAAAACGAAAGACATTGATAAAAAAAATTGCAAATCAAAATATACTACTATAATTACGTACACAGTACAGTATACTATACAACATCGTACAAAAAATTCGATTTTCTCGATCGGTTTTTTGCATTTTCTGAGAAGATTTACTACAGTAACATATACAGGGTTATTGGAAATTAATTGACACGGCGTTAAGGGCTTCTTCTGTGCACCTTAACAAACAACTTTTGTTCTACGACTTTTGGAAATTCGAACATTTTTTGAAAATTTTGAGGTTAGGTTTACCTGAAAATCAGCTGTTCCTTACACGGAGAGGTCAGTAACCTTAAAATTTTACTTATTTTTTAAGTTTCATCTACTGTTCTTGGTGTGAATGACCTTTGTTTTAAAAAATCAGCTATTTTTCGAATTTACATAACCTCAAAATTTTCATTTTTTTTTTTCTAATTTTCAAAAGTCGTAGAACAAAAGTTGATCGTTAAGGTGCACAGAAGAAGCCCTTAACGCCGTGTCAATTAATTTCCAATAACCCTGTATTTTCACCATCGAAGAGTAGAGATTTCAGCGAACAGAAAGCATACCAACTTTTTGAAAAAAGCTGATATTTTGACGCGAGAATTTTTGATTGAAAATTAGGGTGAAATTGAAATTTCGAGCAATTTTTAGTATTATATACTTGGTTATTGTTTTTACTTTGAAATGATACCATAATACTAGGTATTTGTCAAGATTTGACTGTAATAAGATAGATTTTATGATACTGTCCCCAAATAGGGCCAATGGGCTGATTGATAATATTTTTTGTTTATGATTTACGGTTTGTATCGTTTAGTTCTCGTGAGAAACCTTAAATCCCTTATATTTTTGTATTTGGTTTTTATTATTGCTTTGGAAGAACCGTCATGTTTTACACCTCAACCTAACGGTACTCTTTTGGGACCAAATCTTGCACGTGTCCACGGATACACGCAATTACAACATTTTAGCAATAATCGTAAAAAAGCATAACTCATTCAGAAGCCTGTGAAAGTTTGTTTCCCATCGATGATCCTTTAACGTTAGATAGTTTTATACCCAAGTGTTCGTTAAATGTTTCATTCATCGTAAATATTTGGAACGTATAATCGTACGCGGACCATATGTTGCAAATGATTATCGAGGATTGGAAGAAGCAATTGAACACATTTTACACGAGGAAGATGATCCTGATGTTAGTTACGACTTAGTGGCCATTCCTCCAGATCCGAGCGTGCTCACAGATGAAGAAGAAGGAGATGAAGACGATATGTTGCAAAACATCCTTCCACGTGATATCCCCGGTAGAGTAGAAGTTTTAGAGAATCGAAACGACGACGACTGGGATAGTATAGATGATGAACCATTACAAAGATACAGGAGAGTTGAAATTCGAGAAAATAGGACAAAGAAATGCCCACTAGTGTCTGTCAAAGATATGAAAAAGAAAAACCGAGCAGAATTTGATTACCGTTTCGATACAGTCAACAAAGTATTGTTCGTGCGATGGCTCGATAATAGTGTGTGTACCATGGGTACAAACTATGATTCAGTATATCCTCTGGGTAAGGTAAAGAGAAAACAAACTAGATCAGCTTCAGTTTCGCCGAAGCATTGCCCGGTATTATCTGAGAACTGGAGGCACTGAAAGACCCGATGGAAGGCGTCGTAAAACTCCGTCAGCAGTGCCAAGTAAGAGTCATGATGACGTTGGACACTGGACACAGAAGATGCCAAAGGAGATACGATGCACCGAATATCTCATGAAAACACGTTGGCAATGCAAAAGATGCATTAAAACCTTGTACATTGATAAAGTGTGCTTTTAAAAATATCACACTTGAGCCCATTGTCCCTATTTGAGGACGGTGTTTTTTTATATATAAGGAAGTTATTTTTTTTATTTTTTTTTATAAATTGTCTTCTTAGGTCTTAATAGTTACGAAAATATAAGTTTCTTCAAAATTCTACTGGTAGTTTGTATTTGGGTCCAAATGGGTTAAGTTAAAATAAAGCGAAAAAATAAATATTTTAAATCAAATAAATTACAGTGTATTTGGGACATAATAAGGTAAGTTTTCACCAAATTTCGTAGAAAAAAAAAACATTTTTGAAAAAGATAAAAATAAAAAACCAAACACTTGGTTATTTGAATTTTTCACCTAAATTTTGAGGTTATGTGTAAAAATTGTTAGTACAAAAGTTGTAGATCTTTTTATTACCTACAACTTTGCCATTCAACTTTTTTCCATAGGACTTGTAGTTTTGCCGGAAATCAAGATAAACCATTTTTTACCCTTAAAACCCACCCCCTCCCACTTCCCGAACTCGGATCGACCGTAATTTATTTTTTCTTTCATTTTTATCATATTCCCCTCCTTTTCTAATGGGTTTCATCCTACTGTGTTTTTTTTTGGTTTCAAAAATTATCGACCCTAGTCTATTATACTTATTTGTTTTGATAATAAAATAAGCAACCTAATTATAGAAGCGGTCTCCAAAGACTTTTTATAAAAATGCAAATCATTACTTCGATAGGTATCAATTAAAGCCTTTTAAGCCCGAGTGAGCCTTTAAAATAACACAGAATTGACCAAAAATCATTAGGATATTGAATTTAATGATGGGTAGGTGAACCTATTTAATTTTATTGTTTTACAAGGTCATACTTACAGACATATCTACATGATAATGTAAGTACCTACTTAATTTGTTATTACGTTTACAAATAATATGGGAGAAACATTGCCCTTTGTGGTATTTAATTGAAATCACAAAGTTATCTATAATGAAGGCAAATATTGTCTGTTAGGGCTCAATTACACACAGAATCCGTATTTACCGTTCCGGTTCTTTATGTTCACTCCACATTTTGAGGAACGTTTATTAGGGATCAGTCGCTTTAATCCGAATCGGGTATTATAAGTAAACTAGCGACCCGCCCCGGCTTCGCACAGCTATATTATGCATGTAATACTCTTACTCTTGAATCACACTATCTATTAAAAAAAACAGCATCAAAATCCGTTGCCTACTTTTAAAGATTTAAGCGTACAAAGGGAAATAGGGACAGAGAAAGCGACTTTGTTTTATACTATGTAGTGATAGTGATAACAGATCCGTCTTTAATGGAAGATGAGGATGACATCGCATTTGTAGGATGTTATCGGATCCGTTCGCTTTATTTTATATCGTATCGGTTTGTGTATTTACTGGATCCAGAATATTATCTCGTGTGTGAACACGCTCATACTGCTACATACGCCATCACCGAATAAAAGAGAGACGCCCGAATACTGAAAGGCTACTTATCTTTTCAACTTCGTTAAGCGTTAAATATTTTTATATACGTACGCTTAAATATCAATTTAAACGCCGCTTAAGATTAAGTAGCCTTTCAGTATTCGGGCGTAAGTATCCTAAAATTAACGCGACCTGTAAAACGGATTGATGTGTGAAAGAGTTCTATGTTAGATAAATTCTAATATTTGCGTGTACAAACACCGCGCAGTAAACTAGCCCGGGGTCAACGAGTAGCAATCATATCGTCCGCTTTGATTACAATAGATGAGTCTTAAATTGAGTCGTATGCGTCGTAACACACCCACCGATACGAGTACCGTCTTCCTGTGTCGACGTGTAGCTGTTTCTTTGACGTCATGTAATAGTAATAGGTAGTTGGAAGCAAATCATTGTCTTTGTAGTAGGTATGCTATACGTGTTTACCTCGCCCGCGCCATCCGCAAAAAGTGGCACAAATATTTGTACGGCAATTTCGGTCACTGCTATCTCCACTGTTTTAAGTATGTTCTAAGGAAATAAGTCAATCTTACCACCCCTTTTGGTAGGTAAGTAGGTACTCATATGTGGTGAGTACCTACCTACCTACATACAAAGTGCATGGTAGGGTCTACCATTCTATCTCAAAAAATTAGCTTTAAAAGAATATAAATAAAACTGGTAAAATTAAGATACCTATAAAAGATAATTAAGTACCAAAAATAGTAACACAGTAACATCCAAAAAAGATACTTACTTTAAGTATACAAATCGTAATAAATACCGGTAAACTTAGGAACCCAAAAAATATAAAACAAATCGTAATGCCGGTAAAGTAAGATACCCAAAAAAAATAAGTACCAAAATTTAAAATAAATCCTAACACTCATTAAAATCGAACAAACACATCTATAAATACATAGGCTGATAAACACATTACCTTCCTTTGTGTCGCGTAGTCGGGTAAAATGATAGTAATCGTAATCAGTAGGGTTTTCTCTTGAGAATTCGAACTATAGTACTTTTACTGACATGGGATCAGAAATTAAATGATTTTTAGAATTCAACAAATATTAAAAACAGAATATTATGGTACGGAACCCTTCGTGCACCCGTCCGACTCGCACTTGGCCAGTTTTTTTTAAATGTAATAGGTAAGTAAGTATTTTACTTTTATTTATTAGTATAGTACCTAATATCTATTACTTACATTAAAAAAAACCGGCAGTATATTTTTGGAACCTATTCTGGATATGAGAGTAAATAACCAGAATAGGTTCCAAAAATATACTGCAAGATAAAAGGAAATAACCTGGCTGATTATTATCTAACTCCAGACAATGATGTGTGCTTATTGATACTACGGCCTTGAGTACTTCTTGCCAGTCATTCAATAAAGGTATATGTTTCAGAGATAACAATAATTTATACCTACTTACTTACTATTTTTAGTAAAAAATTTAAGTAAGTAATTTAGTTTTTGTAAGAATGTTGACTATGAAGCTTTACAGTTTCCATGTTTCACAGGCTAAAAAGTCATGTTTTTAAAAATCAAGAAGTATAAAACCTTATAGATCTGTTTAGTTCGTGAGTGAACAAATCTGTACAAGTTAGATGGTCTAAGTATGAAACCCAAGAATACCTTGAAAAATGTTGGTTTTTGAAATCACAATCCGCAAATCTTAACAAATTGACTAAGTCAATCTAGTTCTAAATATGGTCGGGTTTTGGTTGGTAAGTTCGAATCTCATTGACCCATTCACCCAGCCACGAAATAGGCAAATAACATGTGAAAGACCCCGTAATCTATGGAAACTCTTTTAAAAAAAAATACCCATGATTTCAGAAATCAACGTGAACATTATATTTAAAAATTTAAACACCACCAATGGTGAATCTAATTCATTTTTGAAGTCAGTTAAAATAGACTATTGTTACATATTATAAAGTAGTGATGTATTTAATTAATTGCTTTGGTTGTAGCTAGTGTATTAAATAACTAGACACATCTGACAATAAAAATATTAAGTAGGTAGGTACTTCACTACATAGTATAAAATAAAGTAACTTTTCGCCGTCCCTATTTCCCTTTGTATGCTTAGATCTTTAAAACTAGGCAACGGATTTTATTTAATGCAGTTATTTTTAATGAAGTTTTATATGTATAATACATGCATAATATAGCCGTGCGAAGCCGGAGCGGGTCGCTAGTATTAGGTAATCTAATAATGTAAATAAATAAAAATGGTTATCATTGGACATTTTACAGTAGCAGAGCAAGAATTTGTAGTTCCTATGGGCCGTTTCTAAGCATAGAAACAGGCATGTACTAACTAATTAAACATTGATAAAACTAGGTATTGTTAGTGAACTTAGATAGGGATAATTTATGTAATTCAACAGAATAGATACACACCTATTACAGTATACTCTGTAATAGGTAAAAAAATAAAGTCCAAAAACTGGCCAAGTGTGAGTCGGACTCGCGCACGAAGAGTTCCGTACTATTATATTCCACTTTAAAAGGAAGTTTGTTGTTATAGCGTCAACAGAAATACATCATTTGTGAAAATTTCAACTGTTTAGCTATCACGGTTCATGAGATACAGCCTGGTAACAGACAGACAGATAGGAATCATATTAAGAAGACTCCACTGTCTTATCAATATGATTCCGTTTTACCCTTTCGGTACGAAACCCTAAAAAATATTTTATATCTAGAGGTAAAATTGATTCTGATTTTTGTTTAGAATTTTTAGTTTCACCTCCTATACTTAAGATTATTTACAAGCGACGGTGCTAGGTATAAAGAGTTATTGTTGAGTAAGAAATTACACCATAGAACCATATTTTTTAAACCTAATTGAATCATGAAAAATGATCTATCAGCTGATAAAATTAACCTTTTGGTAAAAAAAACTTACTGTAAATTTTAGACGTACTTCCAATAAAATTCAGCAGGGTACTTAGGAAATATTTTATCTCACGGGTTATTCACAATTTGTAGCAAGTTTAGCTTATAAAATCAACAGCCACAATGAATTTATTTGGATTTTGCGGTAAAAGAAAACGTGAATCAATGACGTGTGTTTGTCTCAATGTCATCTGTCAATGTCACTGTTAAATCCGTCAACTGACTTTGACCTTGACGCGCGAATGGCCAAAATCGAAAAAAAATCTTGACGTGTTTACGTCTTTGTCTTCAGTATGACAGCCATGGATTGACAGCACCTCCTAAAGGAATTTCAAAGCGAAAGCGAAGAAGTTATTTTAAATTTCAATTTCAACTCTTCAATCATATTTTCAACTGGAAGTAAAATAATGACGTTTTGATTGCATCTTGGCCAATAGCATTTTTGTTGTTTGATTGATTGGGACATCAACCACATTCACGCGAAGCATTCACATCACTAGCGTACCGTAATAAAAAAAATGTTTAGTTAGTCTGTGGTTTACCCTGGTGTGATTGACGTTTTGTGATTTTCCTGAAGATTTTTCCAATTTTACGAATTTTCAGCCGATCTATTTTCGGACAAATGACTGATATCAGTTATTTTAATTATTTGTGTTAATTTCACATTATTCAGTCATGCGTTCCGCAAGCGAGCACGCGACTACGGTATGATGACAGTTTGAGGTGTGAGGTTCACTCCTAGTTTTTGAACAATTGGCTTGTAATATGCAATGGAAATGCAAGGGTTGGAAAGGGCGATGGCTGTGGGCACTGCTGGTGATCGCCCTATGTACACTGGCAGCCGCCCAGAAGATAGGAGATCCATACAAAATACTGGGCATACACAAAAGGGCTACTCTCACAGAAATTCGAAAAGCTTACAGGCAGTTAGCTAAAGAATGGTAAATATTAGACTATTATCTTAAATTAACTACCAACATCTGCATGTTATCATTGGTTTAGAATGAGTCAGAGCAGAGCAATTGATTGGCAGTTTTTTTGTTTTCATTATATGCTGTAGTAGTAGTTGGTTGTAGTCTGTTCTTTTTTTCAGTCCGACCTCTTCCAACTATGTCCACCTTTTCCTATCTCTAGCTTGTGTTGACCATTGAAATATAGTAGTATTCAGACAGAAATATGACTCCATCACTTTTGCACAGAGACTTAGTTAAATGCTCGAAGACAGAGACACATTTTTGTCATTGGTTATTCGTGTGGATCACAGAAAAATGTATAAGTTGGATAATATGTCCATGGCACATCATGTTAAAAGCATTTAAATCTATAATTCAAAATTGTAGGCATCCAGACAAGAATGAGGATCCAAATGCTGAGACTAGGTTTGTGGAGATCAAGCAGGCGTACGAGCTGCTGTCGGACACAGAACGGAGACAAGCCTATGACTTGTATGGCATTACCAACGAAGATGATCATCTGTATAAGCAGAGGCATGATTACAGCCAGTATGCTAGATTTAGGTAAGGAATATTTATAGTCATTTACAACCTCGGAACCAGCACAATCTAAAAGAAAATTACAAATAGTCTGAAATCATACAGTAAAACTCAATAGGCTACAACCTCCAAGAGGCTAGTGATAGATACCACAAGATCTCTTACTATGGGACATTACAATAATATAAATGACTATCTGTTAAAAGTGGGAATTGAACTTGCAACCTACGTAGTAGGCCACCATGCCATAGAGGTTGACTAAATACACTGAAAACTATTATGTTCCTTAAAAGTTATGTACTTTTATTTAACTATTATGTACTTTGTAAGCCAAAAGGATGACTTGTACTTGTATACAGGCTGTTTTCCGCAATTAGACCCTTTTTAATTGGGTCCTTTTTGCGTGAAGATGGAGTAGGCTTGCCCAGCACCTACTACCCTCTCAGCTTAGTCGACCATGTCCAGAGGAGAGAACTTGTCAATACTTCTGGAGCCAACAAAGCCGCGGGTTTCTTCACGATGTTTTCCTTCACCGTAAGAGCAATGTCAATTAGCGCACATTAATTTTTCTTAAGAAAAATACATTGGTGCACGGCCGGCCTGAATTCGAACCCACGACCTTCAGAATGAAAGTCGAGGTATCTACCACTAAGCCAACACTGCTCTCAAAAAAAAGGATAACTTATTACAGTTGCGGGAAGTTGTTGGTTGCAAAGGGAGCAGGCAACTGATTGCTCTGAAAGTCTTTATGGGAGGCCTATGTTCCAGCAGTGGACATCATGTGGCTGATGTGATTCTAAAGCCAAAACCCATGATTGAAAATGGCATGAATGAATAATATATTGTTTATAAACTTTCCAGCAATGATCCATTTGAAGAGTTCTTCAGTGCACATTTCCGGACTCAGGACCAAGATATTACATTATTCCATAAATTGTCAGTCACTGCACGGTAAGCATTGCTATTTTTCTATATAATTTTTATAGTTTCCTTTTTAAAAGATTTTTACGACATTGATTTTTCAAAAGCTATCTCTATGATCATCATGACTACTGGCTGAATTAACTTACTGGCTACTGTCAACACATGGCTCAATCTAATATACAGTTCTGGCTTAAAACTTAAAGGTGTAATTTCGAAAAAACCCTTTCTGAGTACCTACACTTCTTAAAGATAACAAGGTCTAAGCTGTGAAATGATATATTAGTCAGTCAGTTAGTCAAGACCTTTTCTATACTAATGTTATTAAAGAAAGAGGAAAGATTTGATTGTTTGAATTGAATAGGCTTCGATGATACTTGGTTAGAGGATACATTGATTCATTGGGAGTGTTATAGGCTACTTTTTATTCCGATATTCGCACGGGATCGGGAGTTACGCGGGTGAAACCGCAAGGTAATGCGGTGATAAAAAGTGACTTTCTACGGCAAAAGTATTTAATTCTGACTTCACAGACACTTTGAAAACAATATCCTAGAGAAGAGCGTACACACACCCGCAGTGGTCCTGTTTTACACGGACTGGTGCTTCGAATGTGTGCGTTCAGCCGCGGCGTGGAGACGCCTCGTTGACGCTCTGCAGCCGCTGGGGGTTACCATGGCGACGGTACATGCTGGCCACGAGGCCAGTCTCGCTCGCAGGATTGGGATACATGGGGTGCCTTGCCTTACTCTCGTCTTGGATAAACATGTCTATGTTTATAAGGATAGTTTGCTGTCTATGCCGAAGATTTTAGGTGAGTAGAATAGAAATACAGTCAGTGCGTAATAAAAAACGAGACAAACGTCTCAAGCTGTTGTGTGTGTTATAGCTTTATTTTGTACATAAATGGCTTTTATTTTCCTTTTTTCGGCAACCTGTCTGAAAGATATCGCTTTTATAAGGCCGCCCATTGTGCCATATTGTTTGGTTTATATTAATTTTTTAGCAGGAATTTATGTTAGAATGAAGGTTTAATATGGTACAATAAAGAGTTTATTTATCTATCTTTCCTATTGGTGAGATCTGGGTGATTGTTCAGTTAATGCCTTTTCATTTAGTGCATTATTATTTTCAAGACTGAATGAATATTCTGAAGCTAGTACCTGGCCGAAACAATTCCCACTGCTGTATTTTCGGCACCCGATGCGTGATGATCATAGCCCATCGATCGATATGCATCCCTATATTCCTAACGTCAGGGGAAATTATTATGATTGTAATTTTGTTGGTAGAATTCATCCGCTGGCGGTTCCCATTTAAGCTGGTCCGCAGCATCACAGACGGTAACGCGGAGTCTTTCGTTACCGACTTCGAGGATAACAAAGTGAAGGCTCTTATATTCGAGGAACGACATACGATGCGGCTGCGGTATCTGATTACAGCCTTCCATTATAGAGATACTGTTGCTTTTGGGTAAGTCTAGTTGTGTTTTTGTAGAAAAACTTGGTTTACTCCTGCACAAATACTTGGTTTACTCCTGCACAAATGCTTGGCTTACTAATGCATAAAAACTTGGCTTACTAATGCATAAAAACTTGGCTTACTAATGCATAAAAACTTGGCATACTAATGCATAAAAACTAAATTTACTTATGCATAAAAACTTATTTACTTATGCATAAAAACTTGATTTATTTATGCATAAAAACTTGGCTTAGCGTAAATTATAGCTAATAATATATATGTAATATCTAATAATATACATATAATCGAATAACTGATTAGAATGCATTATTTGCTATCTAACCAAAAACTGATTCGTTTAAACTAAAAGCCTTCTTGCAAGAAAATTTAATGTGTAAACATTAGCTGCATTTTATTTCATTGAGATTTGTGACTAAATGTAGGCTTGTCTACCTCCCCAGTTTCGTCGATATGTCATCACACGAAGCCCACAACGTGACATCCTTCTACAAAGTACAACGGCACATGGACACCATGATCCTAGTGAAGGAAGAGACTACAGAACCTATAGCCACAGTCAGCACCACTGAAATACCAACACAAACACTAAGACAACTGATAGAACCGAACCAACTACTCGTACTCCCTCGGTTGAGTTCACAGAGTGTTCTAGAGAGAGTATGTCCGGTGGAATGGAGAGCTGCTCGGAGAAGGCTGTGTTGTGTGTTAGTAGCGGGAAGGGATGAAGCGAGTCAGCTAGCTAGAGCTGGGTTGAGGTCGTTAGCGGCTGAAGCACCGGATCGTCTGCATTATGCTTGGGTTGCGGCCTCATCTCAACCGGCCTTCATAGGTATGTGAGAGAGGGGACAAGCTGCTGTGTTGCGTGGGACCATTAAAATAAATAAATATTTCAGGATATATTACACATCGCCATCCAGCCCCAAGCTAAGAAACTTAATGCTTGTGTTATGGGTGCCAGATAACGGATAAACTACTTATATACTTTTTTTTTTGTAAATATATACATATTATACATATAGGAAACACCCAGAACCAGAAACAAGAATTTATGGTCAGCATAAATACTTGTTCCCGGCGGGAATCGAACCCGCAACCTTCTGCGTCGCAGTCGGGTGTTCGCCCGACGCGCCACAGAGGTCGTCAATATATGCCTAAATAACAGCGCTCCGCGGTTTACCCGCGTAACTCCCGATCCCGTGGGAATATCAGGATAAAAAGTACCCTATGTTACTGTCAATGAATCAATGTATCCTCATACCAAGTTTCATTAAAATCGGAACAGTATTTTCGGAGCCTAAGCCGTTTTTAACGTTATAAGAACTCTTTTGTATCGTTGACTTTACCATTTTTCATACTTCAATACTTTGGTCGTTGCTATGGTTACTTGTCAATAGCGTTTCTATGGTTAGTTGTCAATAACGCATGACGTCACACTGTTTTGAGAGTGCAGGTGTTCACCAATTTATAAGACGTTATCACGTCAAAAAAAAATCCGCTTTATAATTATTAGTTATTAGTAAAGTTTATTAGTATAGATGAGCTAACAATTTCCCCTGCAGCATAGAACGCTCGTATTTTATGTCAACCTTGTGACATTTCTATTCGTAGCTTCCCTCTCCGCTGGGGCCGGTTCCGCAGACCTCGATCGTCGTCTAGTAGTGTTATGGCGGAAGGAAACCACCCGCGTCCACTACGAGTGGCTGAACGAGACGTGGCCGGCGTGCGCGGGCACACACTGCGCCGACGTGAACCGGACGAGGCGGGCGTTGGATGCTCTGGTGCGGAGACTGTTGAGACCTGATGAGTTGCCGCCTCATGAGGCTGCGCTGGTAAGTCGCAAGATCAATAAGCCTGAAGTTTAGTTGGTCAGTTCGCCACACTGTTGCAAACTTGCTCGTTTAAATCCGGCTCGAAGGACCATTGTACAGCTCACCACGCTATGAGTGACTAATGATTAGAGGTGCTATCAAAATATAGTTAAGGTAAGTTTAGCTAGTTCAGTAGGCCTATTCTCTATCCAGTCGGTTATATTATTCTGTCGGGTTATATTTCGTTTTTTGTAGAATATACTCTGTTGTCAACATTGATTTAGAAGGTAAGAAGTAAGAAGGTCCTAACCAAAGAGTGTTTTATTCCTAACCTAATCTCCTTGTTCCGTGATTTTATTTCGAAAAATAAATAAATATTGCAGGACATTTCACACATCGCCATCTAGCCCCAAGCTAAGTAACTAGACTTTTGTTAAGGGTGTTAGACAACGGATATACTACTTATGTACCTACTTTTCTTTTGTAAAAATACTAAAAAACTTATAGTCCACTCCACAAATGTAGCTCCTTGCCAAAAATTCAATTCAATTCAATTCAATTCAATTCATTTATTGCGAATAAAGGTAGGAAAAACTAAGGAAAATAAAAAAAACAAAAAACACTAAAAATACCACCTCTGTGGTAAATTGGAACTAAGGTTAAAACTTGTGTTAAAAAAAGGGGATTTCTGTATTCGCTCCAATACTATTCCGGTAAACACGTGAAAACTGATACAGTAATTAAATTAAATTGAATTTTAGGCTATTGTCTGGCGATTACAGTCTCTGTCTGAGGAACTTTTTTTGTAAACGGACTCTAAGCAACTGGTCCCGAGCAGTTGCTATGAAAAACCTCAGTTAGAAGTTTTGTAATGTCATTTGACGTTTTAAGTTTACAACTTAAGGTTATACGTTTTCCCTACTAAATGTTTTAGAGATTCCTACGTTTTATACTGAGATATTTAACTTATTATGACTTAAAGTAGGCCTAATTTAAGCTATTGTAGGGGCAGACCAAAAATATCACTGTTTAACATCCAGGAAGTACTCTGTTTCAGCGTGAAAAAAGAGACCAATTTTACGTATGTAGTGGTGCACGGTTATATTGACGTATGGTCATAGTGTAAGTGATGCATAGATGTGTGGAAACACGCGACGTTGTCGCGTTGTGTGTGGAAGCAGGAACACGCAATTACGCTAGAGCAGAGCCGCAATACAGTTTGCTGGATAAGGGCGACGTTGCCTCTCCGTCTAATCTGTCTAATAAAAATCAAAATATTTTCAATTGCATGATATTCAACTCAGTGCTGCCAGACCTACACCTGCAAGATTTTATGTAACTTTTGGCACTGTCGCGTCACTTTTGATACTTGAATTATACGTTATTTTGATAGACTTATCAAATTATCACTTTACGTATATAATAAATAAATAAACATTTATACTTGTTTGCATTTAATTAATAGTATAAAAATATAATAAAATATAAATGAAGTATAGTAATTCGCGAGAAAAAAAACCAAGCAGTCTTGTTGTTTTTTTGGTACTGTTTGTTGTACACACTGGCAACATACACCCAGTCGATACTTTGCCTCGCACTAGATGCGCGCTTGTTACCTAGGTAACGGAGAGTCAACAGAGATGTCAAGTAGTCAATAAATAGAAAAACCAAAAATAAAATATTATAATCATTTATTATATTCCTACTATTGTGTTTAAAGTGTCATCCATCTGAGCACCTACTGAAAATAAACCTTGAGGAAATTTTAGTGTCTTGTAAGTGATTGAATTATTAAACACAAGTTGGGCCGTAGGAACAAACTACGACTACTCTGGGTCCCAGGCCATGAAGGAATAGCAGGAAATGAGAAGGCTGATGAGCTGCAAGAACAGGATCGGCAAGTGCTATGCTTGGACCAGAACCATGTACGGGCCTGCCAGCATGCACAATCACAAAGGCCGTAAAGGATTACGTTGATAAGAAACACACGCAAGAGTGGGAAATCAGTGAAGGGCTACTACATTCGAGGAACATAGGATTTTTCCTCTTAGTGGGATCGCTGCGTTAATCGATCCCAAGGGGTCGAAGTGTTGCTGGCTATGTCAGCCCGCGATATAAGATAAGATAGAACTAATTTTAAATAAATAAACCTTTTTGTACATTACTTTGTCTTTATTTTTCTCTTTTCATTCAGACCTAGTACAATTTGCATAGTTCAGAATTCGTCCTAGTTTAAAAAAAAAATGATTACTAACAGTACCTACCATAAAATTGATCCTGTTTTTGAAAATTTATTCAAAAATATATTTTCATTAAAAAAAAATATTTGTATCGAGATTTGAACCGGGGCTCTTCAGAACACTACCCCGCCGCTCTAAATGACTACACCAATCGGTATCTGTAGGACTACGTCAAATATAGTCTATAGTTGCTACAGTTTATTGTTTTGTATGTGTGCGTGTCATTTATATCGTGACAAGAGTTAAAAATTGTACTTTGGAAATACATTAAAATGTGACTTCCAAAAAATTAAATTATGTTTGAAATATGTTCAGAGCAAACTAGAAAACAGGCAATATATATACAAATACTTTAATTCCACGTCAATTATAGCAAAATAAAATAAAACAATACTTTCGGGGAAAACAAGCGCCATCTAGCGGAATACTTTGCTTAGCGATACGAAACATTCAACCTTAAGCCTTAGAGAATGCCTTTTTGAAAATATCGATACAAAAACACCTGTCAAAGTGTATGAAGGTCACGTGATAGTGGCTATCATAACAACTGGGTGAAGATGACGTCATCTCAGTTAGAAACTTTCAATACAGAATGCAAAACATGGCTTTTGACAGTTCTGAAATGGAAACTTTTACCAGTTGGCGTTTTAGTATAGTTAGAAACTGGATAGAGAATAGGCCTGCAGAGCACTCTTAGTAGTGAAAACTAAGGAAATGCCTGCCTATCTTTTTGAAAAAAAAAAATCAAGTCGTCTCCAATATAATATTACATTAATTCAGTGAATTAAATTAGTAGGTATTGTTGCTGTGCCCGTAAAACTAAGTAGGCAATATCATATATTTAAAAAATTAATAAAGTTAATTTATAAAAAGAATATACAGTGCGGTTTGAGATTGCATCGCCTTAGTCTCTAACTTGACTTTAGTCTACAGAGACTGAATGTCTACGTTTCTAGGTGGAACTAACGGACGAGCTCCGCGGCATCCCGCTATGGACGGCTGCGCAGGAGTGGCTGGAGCGCGGCGCTGCAGCCCTGCGCACACACCACGCCCTCTCCGCGGCTTCGGTGCTCGCTACTGTAGCGCTCGTGCTCGCCGCCGGGTACCTCATGGCGTATCTCATGTGAGTTATCATAAATTGGAGGTACTTTTTAGGGTTCCATACCCAAAGGGTAAAAACGGGACTACTCCACCGTCTGTCACCAGGCTGTATCTCATGAACCGTGATAGCTAGGCAGTTGAAATTTTCACAGATAAGTATTTCTGTTGCCACTATAAAAAACATTTATTTCAGGCTACAAAGGCCCATAGATAAATACCTCATACATATATTATAATATAAATTGAATGTGTTAATAGGTAACTTAGAACTATGTTAGTAGCACTTCCACAAGTAAAAACTATGACGAAAGTGTAGTGTACACTTTCGTCATAGTTTTTACTTGTGGAATTTGTCCACGGAAGCGACGGAACACCACGTCCTTCGGCCAGAAACTCATCCATAACGCGAGGCAGATAGCAGTTAGGGACTCGCACCACAAACGCCTTGAAGTTGAAGAGAAGTTGAGTTGAAGCGACTCCAGCATATGCACCCTCAACAAATACTAAAAACAGAATATAATAGAACGGAACCCATTGTGCGCGAATCCGACTCGCACTTGGTCGGTTTTTTGTTCATCAACATTTTACAACACATTTAATTTTATAACATTTCCGATCACTTGTTGTTATTAGTTGAACTTCGCTTATTGCCTCCACACTGTCAGTAACTTGCAGCAACAAGTTTTTCGCTTTATTATGTTCCTGTATTATTTATTTGTATAAAACTAGCGACCGGCCCCGGCTTTGCACGGTTATATTATGCATGTATTATACATATAAACCTTCCTCTTGAATCACTCTATCTAATAAAAAAAACCGCATCAAAATCCGTTGCGTAGTTTTAAAGATTTAAGCATACAAAGGGATATAGGGACAGAGAAAGCGACTTTGCTTTATACTATGTAGTGATTTAAAGATTTAAGCATACAAAGGGATATAGGGACGACAGAGAAAGCGACTTTGTTTTATACTATGTAGTGATTTAAAGATTTAAGCATACAAAGGGATATAGGGACGACAGAGAAAGCGACTTTGTTTTATACTATGTAGTGATGTGGGTACATAATAAGTTTGTATTTGTTGTTATCCAAAAAAAAAAAAGAATCGATGGTTGTTATCGATTGTTCCCACATACAGACATGTTGGGCAACATCTAGAAATTGAATGTTAATAAAAAGCACCTGTACCGCTTACCACTCCATCTCTGATATGTGATGTGTAGTTTTGTATACAATTTTTGCAGTCGTATCGAGGAAGAAGCTGTCCAGCGTCAGAAAGACGAGCGTCGGAAACAAAATGGCGGGAAGAAGAACAACAACGAACCGCAGTCTGAACTGCGACTACACGAACTCAGGGCTGAGAAATATAACGGACTTGTTAGGTAATTACCCTGTTTTTGTAATCATTTGATTGCCCTTTTAAAACTGATACTCTGTATTAGGGTCTGTACTTGGTTGCCTGATTAAAAATTTATTTAATTTACCTTAAAATCACTGAATCTACCTTTTTAATTATTCAAGGTATCATTTTTAGTCACTTAAATTATCTTGTTAGCTATTAAAATTACCCTTTAAATTCTATCACCCTCTCAACTGGCAGCGCGACCTCGGAAAGGTCGTTTCATACATTTTCATTGTGGCGCCATCTGCTGCCAGTTGATGTAATTAGGATATCCTTTTTCAAATCACTCAAGTTACACTTTAGTATAAGAATAAAATAATAGACTTTAATTTAGGGATAAGTTAAGAAGGTGTCCTTTGGAATCAAGGTGATTAATGAATATGTCAATTGGTAGACTACAGAAGCCTGGTTGTCGAACGATCGTATTGTTGGTCGACATGGAGAGTCGCGTCATGCTGCTCTCAAAGTTCCACAAGATTGTATGGCCTTATAGGAAGTAAGTACATATTATATCAATTATTTTTTAAAGTATGCACAACCTGAAGGGCCTTCATCAGTATCCTTGATATTTAAGTGGGTGAATTCGCCAAAGTAGCCACATTTAGAAAATCTTCTTTTTAGGGACCCTATTACTAAGACTTCGCTGTCCGTCCGTCTGTCTGTCTGTCTGTCACCAGGCTATATCTCATGAACCATGATAGCTAGAGAGTTGAATTTTATCAAATCAGGCTCGAGACATTTTAGTTGCTCATGAATGCCCATCTGACTTTTTACAGTGAATTCCAGAGTGGTGTTTAATCCACCAGTGGATCCAGGTGGAAACACTCAGTAGATCCTGGTAGGGTTAAAGTGTTACAGGATCCACCCAGACTAATGGTGCACACAGACATTCAACCCCAGACTGTTATTCAAGAAATCCGAAAGCTACATCACTTCACTACATAGTATAAAACAAAGTCGCTTTCTCTGTCCCTATATCCCTATGTATGCTTAGATCTTTAAAACTACGCAACGGATTTTGATGCGGTTTTTTTAATAGATAGAGTGATTCAAGAGGAAGGGTTATATGTATAATACATGCTTAATATAGCCGTGCGAAGCCGGGGGGTCGCTAGTTACTAATACAATTAATGTTTTGTAGGAACAAGACGCTCGTGTTCGCTTACTTAGTGGTAGAGCGCAACCTGCCGTGGTTCGCGCGCGTGTTGCGGCTCTCGCTCGCCGGCCGCGAGCTGCGTCTCAACGCGCGGCACTGCGTGGGCACAGTGCTGGCTCTCAACCCGCACCGCAAGTACTTCTGCATCTATCACGCGAAACATCCAGAGTGTCACGCCAAGCCGCATAAGGTAAACCTCGTATTGTTGACCAGTTGTAGCTCTCATCTTGATCGTTAATACAGCGTGGCCTTTATTTTAGCGGACGAAACTTTGGAGGCTGAGTAATCCCCGTTTTACTAACTCTTTGCCAGCGTAACTGCTCCCTGGAAAATACTACCGTCTAGAAGTCTTCAAATCTAGAGTGAACAAGTGTTTCTAGGCAAGCATCACATACCTCATGGTCTCTCTCATTTGACCTTTCTTCGACATTTATTTTATTAGCCTGTCGTGTCTCAATGCTGGACAACGCTTCAGTTTCCTTCTATCTGTCCCGATCTTCATCTATTTCAGGTTATTGTGCCACCATTTCTGGAACGTTTGTCATGTTGATTTAGTCAGTAACTGTATTTGACTTAGTTTTTCTAAATGTATTACAGCGTATGTCTCGAATGACGCGGTCACTGGGTGCTGGCTGCGCGGACCCTGAAGCCGGCGCCTTCATCGGCTTCCACACGGAGCCAGACTCCTCCGCTGACGAGGGACCAGAACCTGAACTGCTGTTGCAAGGTATGATATATCCCAAATGGAAGAGCTGGGACGTTTATGCTACCATGTAGAACCCCGCGCAAAAAGGTCCCAACTAAAGACGTCTAGTTGCATAGTTAGTAGTACAAATACCCTAAATCTTAGTGCGCTAATTGACATTGCTCTTACGGTGAAGGAATACATCGTGATGAAACCCGCGGCTTAGTTGACTCCAGAAGTATTGACAAGTTCTCTCCTCTGGACATGGTCGACTAAGCTGAGAGGGTAGTAGGTGCTGGGCAAGCCTACTCCATCTTCACGCAAAAAGGACCCAATTAAAAAGGGTCTAATCGCGGAAAACAGCCCGTATACAAGTACAAGTACAAGTACCCTAAATCTTAAGTTGCTCCTCTGTAGTCTCTACTCCTGCGACTGCGGGGCTCCAAGGCAGGATATGACTCATGACAATTGCCCATTATGTTCTAAGATATACATAATGGAGTTAGGGACGACTGCAGCATCTGTACACTCGGCAATTTCTGGCACACAAACTCCAACCCTAATGATGCAGGTTTGGGATATTACACACAAGTATACATCCTGCAATACATTGCTCTGAGAGGGTAAAATACTTCCTCACTAGTCTTTCCCTCAAAATTGAGGACCCTGACCTTTAAGGACATCTCGTACTAGGTGATTTCTATCTGCAATGGCCTACGGCTTGGCTCAGTGCAAAGTTCACTGACATATCCAGCTGGTCTGACATAAGAATTCTTCTGCTTCTGTTTTGTTATTGGTATACAATGACCTCCCCAAGAATCAAGAATTTTTTGTACTTACATTGATTGGAATAGAATCCCATTGATACAATACAATCCCATTGTTACAGAGAATCTTCTAGACGGGCTCGACAACTGGCTGGATCGTTTGTTCGAAGGCAGCACTCATCGGTACTACATCAACTACTGGCCCGACATGACTACTAAGTGAAAACGCATGAGTTCACGTTACTAAAGGTTTTATACTATAGCGTTTTACACGCGCGTTAAAAACACGCTAGGCATATTGCAGGCATTGATAACCCACGGTTTAGTTGTATACTTTATTTGACCCTTATGTGTCGAAATCCAAGGTTAATAAACTAACTCTGGATTCTGCAAGATAGATCTAGTTTTTTTCAATGGGAAAGCCACTTTGAATTGCGTGTAAAATGCCTTTATTGTTACGTTATTCAAATATTGTTTGTCTTGTGTCGGTTATAGGAATGTTTAACTAGTGTTAATGAGGTAGAACTACATTTAATCCACGTGGATATACGTTTTTATATGGGAGCTGTAGTAAGATCATTCACTCGTTGCCAACTGGGTACACTGTGGGAGTGAAACAGCGGTATCGCGCTCTCCTTCCCACTTTGCACGGTAAAGGCCATTTGTGTAAGCTCTGGGATGTGTATTATTGCAGTCGATAAATACTATCGTTAATAATGTTGGCGTCATTTGTTTGTATCGATAACGAGCTTGCGAGCCTTTTATACTTCCAACGTAAATGCTCGAATTATTTATGTACGTATGACCTAGTTTGCCGAGAGTCAATAATTCTACTATAACTGTGTGATTAAATGTTATTCTAGCTTTGTGATTCTTAATTCGATTGGTTAAGGTTCAACATCGAATATCTTTCGGCTTTTATGGAACCAAGATGCTGAAATGAAGATGATTTTTTGTATTATGCATGTTTGAACTGTGTATTTATTTACCTAGCTAAAGAATGAATTGAGCCATAGAGTATTTGATAAGAACTTACAATTTTGAATATATAAGCCGAAATAAAAATTATCTGTAAATTAGCGAATTTTCACACAATACACAATAATTAGAGTTAGCGATGGACAGTATTAAGTCGATGCACAATGAAAGAATAAAGAAAATATATGACTTTCACTTTTGGATCTTTGTAATTGTAATAAAATTAATAAGTAACTTTGACCAGCGTAGCGTATGGCTTTTACCTTTACAAATAGAATAAAGTGAGGATTTAATGGTGGCTCTGAAGATGATTCGATAATTGTAAAAATTGTTTATGTGATGATAGGATGATACATAAACGAAAAAAAGTATTATCAGTAAGGTAAAATCGGTAAAAAATACTGTCGAAATTCTGTGTATTAAAAATAGGGAGAAAATCACATCATTTCGTGATTTCAGTAGAAGAGAACCTTTGTAAGAAATAACGAAATATCGGTAGGTTCGAGACCACTGCAACCCGTTTCGCCTTCCCCACCAACAGATGGCGCTGAGATGAATTAAACCTCGCACACGACAATATTTACTTAAGTTCCACCAACACACCGTCAGGCTGCAGCCTACCGAGTAAAACACCTGCCTGGTGGAAGATCTTCACTTTGGAGACGTCTCAAAAATAATTTGGCTTTATCTTCAGAGCCACCATAAAGTTAATATTTAAAGTCCTAAGACTCTACATCATATTATTGCCATAACCTGCCTGCTTTATATCCTAAGTGTTAGATAAGCTAACTTTGCCAAAGGGTCTAATTTAAAGGCGTGGGACTATCCAGTTCTTACATTTATTGTAGCCTCATAATTTACTCAAACGCGAAGCTCTTTTTTATTTTTTAAGACTTCTTGTCTTAAATATGACACAAAATGTACTAGTCAAAATGTATTACCAAATGTAATTAATTATATTGTATTATAGCGAAATATTTAAGCCATTTTTGTAGTTAGAAGATTACTTTTTTTACATTATAAAACAGAGCATTTTTCTGTAATTTATTTCTTTTCACTGCCATGTCTTGTGTACTTGTTTGTTTATCGTAATCACTGGTAATTATATATTTAGTTTCTTTTTGTTATTTGGTTCTGAAACTACTGGACCGATTTTGATGAAACTTGACATCGATCAATTGTAAAGCATTTGAAAATTTTCTAGTAAATTAAAAGACACTTAAATGGTATTTCTTCTTTTGAAAATGTGGTATATGTATGAATTAAATTGTATTAGTATTGATTGTTAACTATGTTTCGGTTATTACGATTGTTCTCTGTTGAAAAGAAAGTATAGCACTGTACTATTTGCAAACTTCATCAGCTATTTTTAGTTGGAATTAGTGACTTTTAAAGGGGACTGAATACTGGAAACGCGTAAAATTCTAATGTTTTTATTAGTTTTTCGTAAAAATGACATAGAAATCAAATTCTAACCAATTTTAATCTTCGGCTATAGGACATCATTGTTCAATTAGTAGAACCTTAGTCAGGCTTCTAAACTATCTGAAATTTAAATGTTGTTGCCTAATTAATAGTTTTGTAGGTAATTGAAAAATCGTGTTCTAACGTCGCAGACTACGAAATAACGATACATTTTGATTTCTAAACAGGTTATTTTTACGAAAACCTAAAAAATGGCTTAGTAGATAAGTGATCTATTTGGAAAATGACTTGCTAGTCGTTTTTTGGACCTATTTGCGGTATGCCTTATTCTGAAAATGCTCTATTTGGGAAACACCCTATTCTACTATGGACTTAATCGTACAAAGACTTATTAAATAGGCTTATTCTCGAAATGCCTAAAAATTGAATTTCACGAGCCTCTGGTATTCTATCCCTTCAAAAGTTAGTTGTAAATTGGGATTTTGTGCAAGATGAAGTTTCTGTTAAAGTGTTGCCATGTTGTTTCCAATATTCGTACTGAATTGTTAACCTGTGTTGCTATATTTTATATTTCCACCATTTGGTGTCTGTATATGGGTTGTTATCTCTTTGATTGTTCATATAACATAAACTATTAGTAATATATTTTATAGGTAAGTATCACTAAAGCTATCCTTTATCTAATTCCAGTATCGATTTGTACAATAAATAATGAAATATTGTTCTCTACACCTTTTGTTTTATTTTTGAAGTTTAGGTACTTCTTTATAATAAACTAGCGACCCGTCCTGGCTTCGCACGGCTATATTATGCATGTATTATACATATAAAACTTCCTCTTGAATCACTCTATCTATTAAAAAAAGCCGCATCAAAATCCGTTGCGTAGTTTTAAAGATTTAAGCATACAAAGGGAAATAGGAACAGAGAAAGCGACTTTATTTTATACTATGTAGTGATAGTTTTTTTTTTTTCTTTCATGTTTATAGCTCCTGTTGCTATCTGCAGCATAGTGGTCTGCAATGAGCAAGACAGTTATCCGCTTTCGCTGGGGAGTTCTGTCATAATCTGGAGAGAGGTCCATTGACCCCATTCCTCAGCCCTTGTCTCCTATGTGAATCTGAGTCGTAGGCTAGATACACTATGCCTCTTTAGTCTAGCGAAACATATGTCGTCTTCAGCTGTGAGGTCATTAGCCATTTTGTTAGGGTGGATTCTCAATCTGGCAAAGTATCTATTCAGGTAGTTTTTGATTTCGTCTCTCACAGTGAGCAGTTTGAGGTCCTGATATATATATTTATTGCTGATATGTCATGGTATTTTGAATATCATTCTTAGCATCTTAGTTTGGAATCGCTCAATGATGTTGATGTTGGATTCAGCAGCGGTGCCCCACAGTTGGATGCCGTAGGTCCACACTGGCTTGAGGATTACTTTGTATATGGCGAGCTTATTTGATTCAGACAATTTGGAATGTGAGTTTAAAAGCCAGCTCATGTTTCTGACTTTGGTGTCTAGCTGTTTTCGCTTCGTCCATATGTGTTTTTGCCAAGTCATTCTACTATCCAGATGGATTCCCAGGTATTTAGCGTCATCGGTCTGAGGTATAGCTTGTCCGTTTAAAATGACTGGTGGGCATGTTGGTTGTCTCAACGTAAATGTCACTTGGGTCGACTTAAGTGGGTTAACTTTCATTCTCCATTCCTCAAACCAGATGCTCACTCGATCCAAGCTATTCTGCAGATTTTCGGAGGCCACATTTCGGTCAAGGTCCGTAGACAGTATGACGGTGTCGTCAGCAAAAGTACCCATAACAGAGGTAGTAGATGCTGGTAGGTCTGCAGTGAAGATCAAGTACAAGACTGGCCCCAGTACCGAACCCTGTGGTACTCCAGAGTTTATTTTACACATATTAGAGGTTGTCTCTTTAAATTTGACCTCAAAGCATCTCTCTGTGAGGTATGACTTTATGATGGTGTAAATATTGTGGAAGTAGTGATAGTGAAGTGATTTCAATTAAACCCCTAGACTGTAGTGTAGGTGGCCAGTTGCAAAAGTCAAATGTAATGTTACAACATGTAATGAGAGAATAAAGGTAAGTTAATTTATCCTCTTTGTTAGGAGGTTGGATTAGCTTCAACTGTTTTGATTTTGAAAATTGTGTTGATATGATGTTAGATAAGAAGTTCCACGTAGTACACTGCAGCTATGTCCCTGATATACAGTCTACTGATTATTTAGTTTTATAGTGGATGGTTAATTTTCTTTAGAATTCTTTGTTTCTTACATTCTTTTTGGGCTATCTCGTTTTCTTCATTGGTTGATAGTGAAATGAAAATGTTTGAAATAAATAAAGAACATTTATAACATAATTAAATAATTGTTTGTACAACGAAATTACAATATCTAAACAAGTTTCTACTGGACATGTTGCAATGGAATTGTAATATGTCCTTATTGATTGTCCATACTTGAAGTCCTTATCTGAAACAGAAACAGTTATTTTTAGGGTGCCATACTTAAAGGGTAAAAACTAGACCCTATTACTAAGACTTCACTGTCCGTCTGTATGTCTGTCACCAGGCTATCTCATGAACCATGATAAATAGTTTATTTTTTTAAACTTACTAACATAGACAATTCAATGTATTTTTGTAGGACTCTACACAGTGCCATCTAGCCCCAAATTAAGCAACTAGGTTTGTGTTATGGTGGCCAGACAACGGCTATTAGAGAGGAATAGAAGAGATACTGTCCTAATCAAAATTAGGACAAGGCATGCAGAAGAAGCTTTGTCCTGTGATTTTTTATAGTGTAGGTCTCGATCATGTTGTATTGAGATATTTGCGTACATGTTATTCCAGGACTCCAGCTTTATTGCAATTGGTTTGGTAGTTTTTGATGTTGTTGTAGCACAAACTTTTACATATTTTAAATAAGTAGGATCAAAATTACCTGATATAAGACTTTATTCCTATGCCCCCTGTTTCTTCTTAGAGTTTAGTTCAAACTCGCAATTGGCATATGCAAGGCCTATGCCCATGCCTACGCCGGCGATGATCGGCCATCTCCGCCGTTTGAGGAACAGCGCAGACGATAGGGCTCCGAGGAGGGCTCCGCCGCCTGCAATGGCGCATTACTGTACTTCATTGCAGCGGTGGACTGCTACAAGTTTTGTTTATTGATTCATTTTGCCAAGAAATCAATCGCCGTGCGTTGTCTGGCAAAAACTCTTGACCGATTTTGATAAACTTTGTGTTTACAGTACGTAAATTCACAATTGGACCCGGCAGATGTATATCGGGTGAGCTAGTATTATATAAATACCAACCCATATAGTTTATCTATTCTATATGCACGGCAGAAATGTATTCATAACCAATGATCTTAATTCCTAACCATCATTACTACAGTAGTTTTTGTGATTTGAGAAATAGATACCTAATATTCCCAAATAAGGTCACTTATTAGGGTTCAAGAACAGAACGAAAGTGCTAATTACTGTAAATTTAAAAGCCTTTACATCTTTTTACCTGTTTTTACAATTCCATCGGTAAGACACATGTCCAATTTCTGAGAGAACTCATCCTCGGCCTCGTCTTTTTTTCCTTTACTCATTATAGCAGGTATTCAAGTTTATTTATTACAAAAGGTTTTCGCGCTTGCAATAGAAGCACTAATCGGAGTGAGAAATAAAATACAGAGCACTTTTACATAATTCGTTCAAGAGCAAAAAATCGCATCTTTGATTTTAGTGACAGATGGGAACTTTTGGCTTTTCTGTCATGAACAGCTGTCAATTTTTACACTTTTATAAAGTTGGTAGTTGGTAACATTGAAAATTCAAAGATCGTGAAATCTTGACTGGATCAGCCACAAAAAATGAAAGTGTGGATGCGCATTAATTTGGCAAAAACAAATAAGCTACTGTCAATGTCATTTCAAATCTTGACAAAAAGAAAAAAAACACATTGTAAAAAAAAGTTGTAGTCGCTATGGCGCTAAACTTATTTTTATCCAAAAACATATTCCAATATCGACAATGTGTTGTAAAAATAAACCGAAACTGCGCTTTTCTTCTTCCTAGACAAACCAGCACTACTCCGGAGTCAAAATCAGCCCAAGTTCCTAATCCAAAGACGATTTCCTCTGATATGGTAGGCCCGCCAGATCCAGTCTCTAATTTAAGGAAAATTGTGTTCAAACAGCCACCAAATGAGACGAAATTAGAGAAATCTCTGAGGGAATTAAGAGCAGAAGTTCAGGAATGGAACCACAAATTCTGGACGCAGCACAATTCTCGATTTTTTCAGGTATAATTTTTCATTGTTTATGTAACCTCGGCAATGTTTTCGTTCAGATAACATACAATGTAAACAAGTTTTTATCAAAACTATTTCGTAAAAAGTGAACTTTGTTTATGTTTATCATTATTTCATTACTTGTTCAAGTAGTAAATAGTACTTACGTACCTATCAATTGAATACTCAAGCTTACATATTTCAATCTTACACAATTGCAATTATTTACACAAATACATACAACACTACATAGTTCAAAGATTTGACTCGTTGCACCTGAGCTCACTCGTACATCTGTAAAAATGTAGTATTTACACCTATTTTGTTATTTTTTCATATTGTATTTCTATTGTATAGTACCTATATTGTTTAAAAAAAAACAGAATTAGGTAACATTATTTTACAACCTTACAGATGTGCGAGTCAGCTCTGCGTCACGTGGGGTTCAGCTAATTGGTATTCCGACTGTACATATGAATCAGTGTTACAAAATATGCTGCTTATAACTTAAAAGTATAAGCTAACTATTTTTAATAGGTATTTGTTAGAAGCATCCTTATGTAACTTACAATAGCCTAAGACTTTATTCATCATTATACTTTTAGGAACGAGAAGAATATTTAAAGAAGAACCTTCCTGAAGGCAAGCAGAATTTGACCGCTGATGAAATGAGTGTCTTTTACAAGGCATTTCTAGACAAAAACTGGAAATCTCACATCGCTTACAATATTGAATGGTACAAAAGGAATATTAGAGTTCTATCTCTTACTTTGCAAGTCAAATTCAAAAAGCTATTAAGATTAAAGGATTAAATAAACTTGGATTGTTTTATTCAAAGCAAGACTTAAATCCGAATCACAAGATTTTAACTCCTAGATCCTTACTCCTAGGTAAGGTCCTTTCATGTTATTTTACATAAAATGGTTAAAACCTTTTTTAAAAAGCTATACTTATAATATAAAAAAATTATAACTTCAAAGAAAATGTCATGTGGATGTCATGTGCAAAATTTTGCAACTTGCAGATTTATTACAAAGCATATTGTTTAAATTAGTGGTAAAGTAGTGAAAATAAACAATTTACTAATGCATTAACATTGTAAAACTAAACATTTCCAAAGAAATGTATATTGCTCTAAAATGGCTTATCAGTCTAGCATTTGCCATGTGGCTAGCGATGTGTTCTATTGAGCTAGCATTTCATAGAGGGAACAAAAGAACAATAAACGAAGGTCAGTGAGTATTAATCCTGCAATATTTTTATGATTGTACCTATATGTTTTATACTACCCATGATTATTTGCACTTTATAGATATTTAAAAAAATAAACGGCCAAGTGCGAGTCGGACTCGCGCACTAAGGGTTTCGTACCATTATATTCTGTTTTTAATATTTATTATTGAAGGGCTAACAGAAATACACTATCTGTGAAAATTTCAACTGTCTAGCTATCACGGTTCATGAGATACACCCTGGTGATAGATGGACGGACGGACAGTGGAATGTTAGTAATAGGGTCGCATTTTTACGGAACCTTTAAAACGGGATAGTGGAGTTTGATATTTTAATGCTAAACATGGTTAATATCCCGATTTATATATGTAACTAAAATGATCGTAAAGTAAAAACACCTTTTTATTCCAGGTGTTTATGATCTACCACTAATTAGACAGTATCAAAACATCTCCAAAACAAAGCAGACTGGATTGATCCTAAAAAAAAATATGCCATACACATACGATGACAGTGAACAGAGTGTGGAAGCTCTACACCTCATGATGTTCGTAGCGGGAGCTCTGGCGGTCTCCATTTTCAACAAAAAACGTGAAATATACACATTTGCTAAGAAAAAAATGAAAACAACCAATTTCAAGAGTGCGTGTAGACTGCACATGGAAAAAATCAAAGATACCGCCATAAAACTTAGTGTTGCCGTACTAAAATTAATATCCCATATTAGGGAAAAGATTACTAAACTGTACAACGACACTATCGACGCTTTTAGAGCAACCAATTCTCTTAAACAGCATAAAGTATTTATTACATTGATAAATAAACTAAAACAATTGGGAGAAGAACGAAAAAATCTAGGTCAGCTTCTGATAGCTGCGATTCATGAAAATAAAAATATTCGAATGCGATACCAATTAGAAACTATGGCAAAAAATAGACTAGTGCAACATATTGAGATCACACAGAAGCAAATAAAAGAAAATAGATCGAAATATATAAGTTTCCAGCAATTGTATCTTGCAACTCATCAAGAAAATATTTTTCTGAAGAGTAGAATACGAAAGCTGACTCAGGAAAAAGAAGACGCAGAAAAGAATTTAATGAGATTAGTCAACGAAATATACAAATCTCCCAACAACGAACTAAAAGCGTATTGTAGTCGAATTATCGTGAGGACGAAAGATAATAGATATTCTGATAATAATATGAGTGAAGAAATTCATACCTTTTTGGAAAAGAGTCGTAATGTTTTCGGTACGTATTCTTGTTGGACTCATTCGGAAATAGGTCCGACAAATGGAAAATTTACTACAGAACAAAGTACTACTCGCCTTACAGAAGTATTGCAAGAGGACTGTCTGGTGCCGACTATTTCAGACGCACCAAAATTAAAAGGTCTTCCTGGAGAGTGTGTCTGGACTGTGAAAGACAAGGATGGAATAATCGAGAAACTGTACGAATACGATTGCGTGTCCGATTTTGACAATGGAGACACGATAAGAAGAATCAGACAATATTCAGTGTATTACGACAAAGATTGTTTGCTAGATTTTACGAAGTAAGTTCTTTTTTCTCAGTCTTTCCCTTCCTCATTTGTTAGACTTTGCTAGGTTTGTCTTTAATATATCCGTGGCTTATTTTAATACTATTAAGATAAATTAGCTAATTATATATTTACTTTTGTTTCAGTTCTTTACCTGACCGTGACTGGAAACCAACAACGTCGTCGTGGTCCCTGAATAATGGAGAATATCCTCTTACTTCGAAAAGAATAGTCACCGGCTCAAAAGCTTTTCAAAATTTTCTTCGAAATAATAAAAATATACCGCCTTCTCCCACATCACAAATCTCGTTAAAAAGTTATGAATAATTTTATAGAAATTTTGACGTTTTGCGCTTTGTTACGAATGTACTTATTTATTTGAGAAAGTAAATTGTTTTCCGTTTAATTCTGATGTTTTTATTTTCAATATAATACCCTCCAGATTGTGGTAAATGGGTGACTTACTTACATATGACTTATAAAATTTATGTAGGGACTTACATTTTTTTCAAGCAGCATTAATAGAAAGTGTTGACGCGAGCATATTCTCGCCAACCAAACCGGTACTGCGTACCTCCCTACTGCGGTGACTAGCGCGCGGCCCCCGCCCGCGTCCCGCTTCCTCACCGTAGCCTGCGCCCGCGCACCTTTCATTGAATCCCACATACTACGAGCGACCTACCGTGCGTCTCGCTCATACACCTTTTCATACTTTTATTCATTCAGTAATCTTGTTATATATTTTGTCGGCTGAACAATTAAACCCTTTAAACCATACAGTCCACTCTCTTCTTTAACACCTTCTCCACGCCGAGGCTTCAACAGAAAGGTATACAAAAAAAATGAGGTAATTTTGTTTTGAATACTGTTAACACATAACAGCTGAGGCATCAAAAATCAAAACTAAGTTTCGAGCGGTTAAGTTTTAGCTGGAATTTAGAAAAGTGAATTAAAATCTTTTGTGCAGGCGTTTTTGTAAGTAGGTACAGCTTAACAAAGCTGTTCCATTCCAAGATCCAAGCCAAAAAGATCGCGATGTAAATTGGCCGTTGTTGTTTTTTTTTAAAAATAGGTAGGTACTTGTAAGCATGTTGTAATGTAAGTACATGAAGGCTTGTAAGCGTGTTTGTAACATTATTTTATTGTTTCCTTGCCAGCGCCAAAACTTTTAAGCTATTGCATAGCTTTTATCGCGGCGACCGAATCAAGAAATTCCGTAACGAAAATATTTTGAAATGGATGAATTATCTCAACTAGATTTAAATTCTATCTCGTGGAATCCGATTAAAAAAGAAGGGCTGGATTTGGAGTATGCCGTCGTATTACCAGCCAAACTATCAAAAATAATATTTGAACAGTTGGAAGAAAAAATAGAGTATTTTACTGGAGAGTTGTCCAAAATAAAGTAAGATTTAAGCAATTTAAAATACAGAATAATAATATAATAGTTCATAGCAAACAAAACATTAACAATTCGTCGTCCAGGACTAAAAACTCATCGTTCTTATTTTTTTTTGTCCTGACGACCGAATGTCTGAAATATCTATTTTTGTACTGCATTTTAGGGTTTTCGGCAAAGTTTACCCTTTACCGCGTCAGCAAGTGGCTTATGGCGATCCAGGGATCACTTATACATACTCCAACATCACAGTACCTGCTCTACCCTGGCCAGAGCCAGTGTTGGCATTAAGAGACGTGCTATTTAGACTCAGAGGGATTAAATATGACTTTGTTTTAGTTAATAAGTAAGTGCTTAGTTTAAATATTGGTGAAAAAACGCTGGCTCCCAATAAATACGCTTTTAAATTATTTCTATATAGCTAATAATATAAAATAATAATATTTAATATATTATTATTTTATATTATTAGCTAAATCACATTATTGAGTAGGATGTATTCTCAAATTTAAGCGTCTATTAAGATTTATACAACATGTGCTTGTGTAATTTGTAGTTAGTACCTACGTCTATACTGCTTACAACTTGAATTTGTATAATGTTAGTTATCCAATGGTTTTCTATATTTTGAAGATACAGGAATGGGAAGGATCACATGGGAGAACATAGAGATAATGAACCAGAATTGGACCCGACCTACCCGATTGCATCCATTTCACTAGGACAAAAACGGCAGTTTGTCTTAAAACACAAGGATGCTACAAAACCGGGAAAAGATAAGAAAAACATACCTCCAGGTGAGTTTCTTTCTTAAATATTTATTTCAAGTCCTCATACTTATTGATAGTGACTGAATCGTCAATGTTTCTCAACTTATAAAACATGTATCTTAGTAAACGGGCTTCGTACGTAACAGTTTGTTTCGCCTTCGTGTTAGCATCTTCTTCTTGGAAAGGATTCTCGATGACTGTACTCACACGTCTACCGTAAGTCTCGCAACCTTCCAGAAACAGAAGACAGTCTTTAATTGTGTTATCTTTCACAACGATCAAATGTTTCGCTAAATTCTCTAGGAAAGATAAGAAACACCTCTTGGCATAGAACCATGTGTCGGTTCCCAGACGTTTGTTGAAAGGTTCCAAGGACTTTATAACGCGAGATATACCGAACTCATAGTTGCCCTTAGCACAATACAGTGTACCAATAACCAAATTCACAATACATAAATGATAAAATTTCTTTTGTGGGTCTTCGAATATCTGTTGTTCCTCTTCCTTTTCAATTTTCCGCATTATATCTTCGGCTTCTTCGTTTTGAGAAGTCATAATATAAGAGACGCATAAATTAGCTAACACAACTGCGCTTACATCTAGAATGTTGTCGTATTGTTTCTTTACTATCGGTTCGTAGAAAGTTGCTGCTTCTTTGTACTTGTTCTCCTGCATAAAAAGCACGTGAGCAACGTTTAGACGCCACACATCTGATTCGTTACAAAATTCGACAGATTTTCGGAAAATTTTCTCGACTTGACCGTAGTTTTCCATATCCCAGTATATCTTAGCCTGTGCCATAACTACAGGAATGTAGCGTTCCAAGGCTTCTTCATATTCTACGACAGCCTTTTTCACTTGATCGTTGTCTCCTTGAGATCGGCTTTCTTGCACCACTTTTGTTAACTTCCTCAACTGTTCTGCATGCTTTGAAGCAATATCTTCATATTTTTGAAAAGCTTCTTCTGGTGAAGTCTGACTTGTAATAATAGCATCTAAAAAGTCGTACAAATATGGCGTTAAATATTTGTAGGTAAATTGTGCGTTCTCAGCCAAAACATCGGCTGCTAAGTCAAAATATTCGAATTTGCAATACAATAACAGCAAATTCGCAAAAGTCTCCGGTGGAAATGGATCTTGTTGAAGTAAGAAGTGCAGCTTTTCGAAGCCATCTGTTGGTTTAACATCGATAGAAGTGAGTGCGATGTTGTGTAAAGTGACAGCATCCAACTCGTGTTCATGTCTCGGGGGCATATCGCTCAACGCCTCTCGTGATGCTTCAATATTTTTCAACTGATACTCAATAGCCGCTTTAAGGTTGAAAACTTCTGTGAGCGCAGTCTCATGTAACGTCAATGTGTTACCAACGGATTTCACTTCAGAAGTTTCTGCTTGCATGCCCACGGCTAATTCAGGATGATCCCGAATACCTCTCTCAATTACCAACGTTATGTGCTTCAAAGCCTGTGGATATTCTTTCAACTTGAAATAGCAGAGTGCTATATTATAATGCAAGTGCGCATTAAATCCAATGACGTTAAGGCTTCGAGAAAATTTCTGAAGAGCATCTTCATACTGATTCTCCTTAAACAGTAAGCAGCCAAGATTAATGTCTCTATCCGGATCTTCTTGTGGGTATGAATCGACCAAGCTCTTTGCTGTTATTGTGTCCTCTTCACCATATTTAATAGCCGATTGTAATTTGATAACTTTCCTTTCTAACTGAGGTGAGGTTATTTGCACAGTGACTTTGTACGACTCGTCAAACATGGACGCTTCATATAGGGCTTGTGAAAAGTATAATTTATATTCTGGTATATCCGGATGCATGGCAGCCAGTTGTTCATAACAGGTTGCTGCTTCGATGAAAGCTTGTGTTCTGAAGTAGCAATATCCCAGTAGGGATAGTCCTGCTCGATTTGGATTAAAGTTGATAGCATCATTTAATGCTTTTATTGCGTCTTCAAATCTAGCTTCCTTTATCTGTGAACAAACAAACGTTTAAAATAGCTTCGTCGCACAATAATTCTGTTCGAGACATTAGTAAACAATTTACGTAGAAAGACAAAGAGCTGTTATATCATGATGCAAGCGAGTGTACAAATTATTTATCAATTGCACTGACAATTATTATCTTACGCGTGCTTGTCCTTATGAAATAGGTAGATACTTGTGCCATAAGTGTTCTTTCCTGATTTAGAATAAAGTGTGCCTACACAGAATACTTGTATTTAAAACATACTCTTTGCTACCTACATATTTTATCAGTAATGGAATTCGAACTTATGGTAAGTTTTGGTAATATCGAAAACATTTGATTAGAAATATTAGCTAGGTAAACAACAAAACAGTAAGATATTAGTAGGTAGGTTTTAATCTGAATAGATTAATATATGAATTTAAAAGAACAAGCATTTACTTGTTCTACAAAAATATGGTGCAAGGCAATGTGTTTGTTTATTAAATGCGCTTTTACTACTATAGCAGGATACACTACTTAATATTAAAATTCTAAAGAGACAAACAGGCACAGCTCGGAAAGCCTAAACAAAGAATTTTAATACAGGAAATTTTAATCTTTCTGCGCCTAAACTCAATATCGTGGAGGCCTAAACTGCTAGGTCTAGAAACCTGACGTTTTACATAAATGCGTCAACAAGAAGACTCCCGAGGGAACATTTGCTTTAATTTTTAACAGACTTCAGAAAGGGAATAATTATGTTCTGAATTCAGTTGTATTTTTTCTCGCACAAATTCATTTTCTAAGCTTAAAGTCGTGAACGACCACATTCAGTCATACATAGACGTGATTTTTGCGTTTATCTAATCACGGTGTGTCGTTTAACGGCGACGCCACGCAGCGCAAGCGCAGGCTAATTCGCGATTTCGCTAATCAGTAGACTGCTGATTGTGTGTTGTTACCTAGGTTTATCTTGATAAATATTTGCGGATTTTTTTGGTCTATAGAGTAGATAGGTTAACACACCCATGGTTTTTGTTCGATTATGTAATGGATTGAACGATAAAAACACGGAAATCCACAAAGTAAGATATAGTCGTAATCAGATTCTTTTGTTGTTTACGTTTTGGTTTACGTACCTGGATTTTAGGCGTGGCTCACATTATTTTTAATACCTAGGTGCTGGTGAGTGCCTATATTTTAATATAGATGACTCATTTGTTTTTTTAGCCAAAAAAGGCTTAACAAAGCCTCGGGTTGCAGTTTATTGAGTTAACGAATAGCACCTATTGAACTAAACGCCCGTAGGTATAAGCCAGAGAGATTTAAATTACATACAATTTCGTAATATTGTCCCATTTACTTCTGGTGATTTAAGTACATAAAGTGAAAGTTAGAAGCAGCTTGAATTCATGTTCTATGTAGGTAGGTACCTACTTAAAAAAATAATCTTACCATGGTATAAATGGTCCTAGTGTACTGTCCATCTTTTATTTGCATATAATCCATATTAAATTAAATAAATACAATATTTAACGCTTTGAGTCTTTTTTACAGAAGTTTAGTTTAGATATTAAATCGGTAAGAGATTTGTGTTACGCTTTAACCGTAACTATAGCAACAATATTCTTGGCCCAAACGTTGGCTTAGTGCCTGATTTGGTGGCCTATTCCACCGTCAAAGGACTGTGTTCTTGTTCAATTTACTAATAAATAATTTGATATTATTTTCAGTGAAAATCAACTTAGAAAATGGAAGTATTTTGTTCATGAATCCACCTACAAATGAAATATGGTACCACTCTTTGCCGACTCGAAAAAATCTATTGGGAGCTCGAATAAACTTAACTTTCAGAAAAATGCGCCGCCATAAATTTTTTTAGAAATTTATAAACTGATCATGTGGATGAGCCATAATCTGATGGCAGAATAAGATATACACACCTTGCCAAAAATAAAAGGAGACAAAAATCTGTCAAACGAAATGTCAAATTTGTCAAAGTGTTCGATTTGTCAATGAAGTGTATGGTTTTTCTTGTATTTTGTAAATAAATTAATTTAGATTCATGTTATTTATTACTTCGTCAGTGTAATTGAACTAAGGTAAATATTATTTGCAGGTTTAATAAACGTTTGTACGTATCATTTTGGTCTTTGTGGTACTTTTCATTGTTCGAAATCAACCTCGATTATTTTACTGATACATACATCGGGTTATCGCTGATAGAATTACGTTTTGCTGATAAGAGTAGCCTATTTAACGGAGGTGAGCCGTTCAACGGCCGCCGTTAGCACTCCAAGTGATATGAACACGATTCCACTCGTCTCTATTGACCAGACCAACTCACAATGGGCTGAAAATTTTTTGCCTCTTCGAGGAGCGATAGTATCGGTTTTTGTTGTAAAATGTTGTGAATGACTGTTCGTATCGTGATTTCAACGTGAAAGTCATGGAAATACGTCAAGAAATTGTGTAAAAGTGAATCTTTACACTAGCTCTTATCGGGGCAAAATAATCTTTTGGTATCACAATATCTTTGTTTGGAAAAATCAATAAATACACTAAAAAGAATAATTATTACTAAATTCATCAACATGTTTTACGGTCAAAACGTCCATAGGTCGTACAAGTACATGATGTTTGCGACAAAGATGCCTTCTCTGCGGATGGATCAGAGCGAACTGAAGTGCAAGAATGGCTGCGACTACTTCGGCAACCCACAGTGGCAGGGATACTGCTCCAAGTGTCATCGGGACCTCATGCAGAAGCAGAGGAGAGCTGGTAAGTCTTTTTCTTCTAACCCAGCCTTAAGTTCGCCCACTCCAGTGCCATCATCCTTGGACTTGTGCTAGGAAAAGCCATTGGATAGAGGTCCTGTCAGGTCTACAGGACTTTTAATCTACTGTTTATTTTTTTAATTTAATATTATAATATACAGCTGTGATCATGTATGTCTTCCATCTTATTTGCAGTGCACTTGAAATAATTTTTAAAATTAATGCTGTTGTAATATTTATGTACCTATACTTACTTATTTGACTGTTTTTGTAATGTTGACTGATCACAAAAATGAGAAATTACATAGATTTATTAAATTCCATTATTAATTTAAAAGTATCTAAATTTTCTTGAACTAGGAACTGGCCATTTTCAAGGCGGCAAGGCGGCATATCTGTGGCTCCTATCAGATCTTCTCTTGTGCAAAAAGCAGATGTGCCAAAAACCTACAAGGTCCACTTCAAATTCTTCCAGGCAATAAAAATTTCAACTTATTTCAATTTCTAAAATTTCCTTAAGTATGGTTTTAACATTTTGAAAATACCATACAATCAACCAACCAATCAATCAATCAGTATATTTATGTACTAAAAGACATGTAAAATATCACATGTCAAAAGTATACTAGATCCATAATGTCCAGTGAAAGAACCTTTGTTTAAACACAATAGAAAAACAAACTAATCAGTTTTGTTCATAATTAATTGAATAAATCATTAGGATTGTAGAGTTTTAATGAATGCTATAAAAGTCAGCCTCATAATATCAACCATGTACCTACCAATCATAATTTAAAAAATAATTATTATTGCATTCTAACACTATATTGTAAAAATCAACTTGGACTTCTACAACAAGAAAACAAGTGTACAAATTTAAAAAATCGATTTTCGTCACTTCCAAAAACCAAATTAAAAAAAAAACCGGCCAAGTGCGAGTCGGACTCGCGCACGAAGAGTTCCGTACTATTATATTCTGTTTTTAGTATTTGATACGTTTCATGAACTCTACTGCGTCTGCATCTCTTATACAGCCTACCAAATTAAAAAAAAAGGAAAAAGCATTTAATCATCACTACATAGTATAAAACAAAGTCGCTTTTTCTGTCCCTATTTCCCTTTGTATGCTTAGATCTTTAAAACTACGCAACGGATTTTGATGCGGTTTTTTTTAATAGATAGAGTGATTCAAGAGGAAGGTTTATATGTATAATACATGCATAATATAGCCGTGCGAAGCCGGAGCGGGTCGCTAGTAATAAATAAAATATTAATTTAAACTGAACAATTGAAAAAGAACACAGCCATTACATAAGTAAATCAAGGAAGTATATTTCCATTATAACTAACGTTATTCAGGGTTATATTTGAAAACATTGTTATCCAACAGATATTAATCTAATTGATAAACTAACTATGGTTCAATGTTTCCTTCGTTGATAAGTTGAACTTAACCTTTAAAACGATTTATCTATTGATAACTATGGAATTTTTAGTAAAAAAGGTTACCTTTGTACAACAACAGGAAATCCTAAAAACAAAGGAAAACTTTTTTCTTTAAATGTTTGGTCAGCATTTGACTAATATCACATGCTATCTAAGATGTAGCACGCTTAAAAAAACCGCATCGCATTACTTATCTATACTAATAAAGTAGGGAAGAAAGATTTGATTGTTTGTTTGCTTGCATTGAGTAGCCTCCGAAACTACTACCAATTTTAATTAAACTTGATATGAGGATACATTGATTCATTGGAAGTGTTTTAAGCTAGTTTTTATGCCAATATTCCTACGGGTTTGGGGGGTTACGCATGAAATACAAAATAAAAGAATAAAACAACAGATATTTATAAGATTTCATATCTGGAGGATGAATATGTACCGTGGTAGGTACATATTTCTTAATCTGAGGCAAGATGATAAGAAATTTTAATATGGCCAATACTTCTTACATCTAATCTAGAATCAATTCTGGCTTTTATGAGGTAATTTATAAAAAAACAGCATACAAAATGTCCCACATACACGCCGTGAAGCTCCGCGAAGAGGCTAGAATGTGAATGGTTTTCGCGGGGTTCACGCGGGTTGGCGCCTGTTCCCCGACCATAGTCGCATATGTACTCTGCTTCACGGCATGAACTCGCGCGTATATGGAGTTATGGAGCCGCCATTAGAATATAATGTAAAATAATGAATCTTAGAATCTGTAGAGTCTTTGTCACTATCACTATCACTACATAGTATAAAATAAAGTCACTTTTCGCCGTCCCTATGTATGCTTAGCTTATCTTTAAAACTACGCAACGGATTTTGATGCGGTGTTTTTTAATAGATAGAGTGATTAAAGAGGAAGGTTTTTAGATATAATACATGTATAATACAGCCAGCCTTGCCGGGGCGGGTCGCTAGTTAATAAATAAAATGGAAGATTTATACAGCAAAGTTAATCTATGCTAATCAGGGTGCTGCTAGAACTGGGACATGTAAGTCGACCATGTCTAGAAGAAAGAACCCCTCAATATACTGTGTAATTGTTCTACTATATAATTATTGATTCTAGAAAAAGCATCAACAACATCGTCGTCTGCTACACTACCGAAGCCAGAATCCAAGAAACCCAAACAAAGTCTGAAGCTGAGTTCTAACTCTTCATTCTCCAAGTTTGAAGAAAAGAGACATAGGCAGAGCGAGACGTTGAAGAAGGCTAACTTGTTGAAGTTTAGCGTTTTTAAGAAGAGCAATGCAGGTAATTACAGAGGTTTATTAACCAAAACGGACATAAAAGAAAAAAGGAAGAGGTTAATAATTCGATTCGGAAAATTTATTAATACCTCATAGCTATCTATAGATAAATAGGTAAATGTTTGATAAACTGAATTACACGCCTGCGATCCAGTTTCAGCCAATGGAATACCAAAATCATATTGCCTTTATTTTCTCTAATTTCGTTAATATTTATTATTCTAAGTATTAGTTATTACAAAAAACAAATTAAGTACTTAAATCTAAACACACAAACCACACACACACAAAAATAGAAAAAAAAAAAAAAAAAAAACCCAACCCTAATCAAACAGACCCCTCCCTAACGTTCCCGGTGCAAAGCTGGACAACATGCAGGCAGCGTTACTCCGCTGAACCGCTATCGACAACCTTTGCACCAGGAACGCCCCGGAACGCGGATCAAAATTTCTTTCTAAGTTATTAACAAAAATACTTTATTTATTAGAATATACAGGGTTACAATTCCGTATTCATACAAAACACATTATATATTAGAAATTAAAAACCACTCGCTAATAGACTATGGTCGAAAAGAATAATGGCATAACTTCGGACAAAAATTACTTGTTCTTGAAGTTCCTTTATGTGATATGGCATCAGATGCTGATGAAGAAAATGAAAAACACGTGACTTTATATGCTTATATCTTTTATTTTTTCCACTAGTTCACGAAATACTATCAATTTAATTGTAACCTAGAAAAAACGGAGAATTTTATCATACAATTTCTATAAGTGTTATATATACTCAAGTATTGCCATGCTGTCATTTTTTGTGTCCATTTTTAAGCGGAAAGGGTACCGGGGGCTCTCTCCATACAAACTATTACAAACGTAGTCGACTGTTTTCTCCCTGGATAATGACACTAGTGCAAATATTTTTGGTGCATAAAACTTATAACTGCCATGACCATGCCCCTATTATTTGTTTATTTTTATTTTTTTAATCTTATTTTTATGATTATTAGAAAATGAAAAAAAAAAAAATACAAAAAATAAGGGCATAGTCATGGCAGTTATAGGTTTTATGGCACAAAAATATTTGTGCTAGTGTCATTATCCAGGGAGGAAACAGTCGACTACGTTGGTATGGACAGAGCGCAGGTACCCTTTCACCTTAAGTATTATCTACACTAATATTATAAAGAGGAAAACTTTGTTTGTATGTTTGTTTGTTTGTACTGAATAGGCTCAAAAACTACTGGACCGATTTTAAAAATTCTTTCACCATTCGAAAGCTACATTATCCATCTGTTATATTCAAGTGTGTCGCATACACGTAAGACACGCTAAGTGGGTGTTGGGAATGATCTCACAGCACCTCACAGACAACATGTTTGACGCAAGATGCGTCAAGCAGCGGGGGCGTATTACCTCGGCGTATTATAAATTACAAGCAGCGTTCCGCGGTTTCACCCGCGTAACTCCCGATCACATGGGAATATCGGGATAAAAAGTAACCTATTTAATCAAGGATACATTGATACCAATTAAGTTTATTCAAAATCGGTCGTTTCGAAAAGTTTCGAAGCTTATTCGTTACAAACAAAAAAACGAAAAATCTTTCCTCTTTATTAATTAGTGTATATAGTGATAATATAACGCAGCACGGGGTACAAAGATTGGCTGGCTTAGCAGCATTTCTAAGTGCGGCGATTTCAATCACTTGTTTTTTCTAAATGCAAGTCATTCTGAATTGCGCTATTCTGATTACAAGTATATTAGATAGTCAATTATACATTTTCATAATTGAATACGTATATTTAAGAACTTATTTGTCTCTTTTATCTGATGTCCTAAATAGTTGAATGCCCTAAACGTTGTTATTTATCGGACAAGATCGTATATTTTTAAAATAACAAAGACTGACCGCTAAAATATGCGTAAAAAAGAACTAAACGTCATCTTTAAATCGTTTTTTTTTACAGAATGATATCCAAAACCTTTATTGACCTATATAAAAAGGCGTAGGTTTCTTACCCCTATGATAAAATTGTCTACGAAAGCAAAATCTTATCGTAATTTAAAATTCATCCAGCACTTTCGTGATTAGCACTTCATGGGCAGACAGAGGTCGCGTGTGGCTTAGTATAATACGCTGCTAAATATTTCTGATAAAATAAATATTTGATAAGATAAATTAATTATTCATAGCAACTATAGAAGAAATCAATTTCGTCAACCTCAACCTACTTATTGCTCTGACGATTGGTTACGTAAATAGCCTTCCACAAAATTTTCCGAAAACCTTGTGACATTTATGGAGGAGCTAGTTCTCTCTGTAACAAGTAAAACCTGCACTGCATAAGGGACCCAATCAAGGAGGTCTAAAGTCGTTTTTAACAAGTACAAAGAAAATAGTCTGATAAACAGAACTAATAATAATATGGACCTTTACATCTATCATCTAGTCTAGATGATTTATACACCGCTAGCAACTTTAATACTAGCTAATTAGAGCGCCGCAGTGCTTGGAACATGGCTTGTCCAGAACCTATACTACCCTTATAGCTTAGTCATTTGAAAAACTTGAAGAAAACTTGTCATTATAAGTCTGGAGTCAACCAAGGTGTCATCACGGTGTTTTCCTTTTTCGTAACCGCACAAAAATTAGTCGTAAGAATCCAATGGTGGCATAGCCGGCCGGGATTCGAACGCACAATCTTCGGAATCTTCTTCTCTCGTATAGTGGTGTGGCTCACCTATTGTTAGAGTTTTCAGATCGCCTTAAGGCCTCTAACTTGACCTAACGACTACTACTAGAGGTAGCCACCGGGACCAACGGCTTAACGTGCCTTCCGAAGCACGGAGGGGCTCACACATTTTTGCCACACTACTAATTGACCACCCATCGAAGTAATGACCGCGCCAGGCGTCGCTTAACCCGCACGACCGCATACGATCAGCGAGCGTCGAGCGTCCTCTTCAGAATGAAAGTCGATGTATCTACTCTAAGCCACTCACCATTCCACCACTCCCAAAATGCAGGCTAATGTGTTTAAATATAACTAAGAACACTTTTTGAAACTTTTAACATTAAAATACATTTCCAGAAGAACAAGACCACACCGAGAAGCGTCCAGCGGAGTTCAAAGTACCGTCCCAAGTGAACGAGAACATGAAGACCGACTTCCGGATCCGGTTCACGAACCTCCCCCGCGGTGCGGCGCCTCACATAGACCGCGACGCACGAATGTTCGTTCACTCGTTCATTGGTGACGTCATCAAGTGCGCTAGTCTTATGACAGTGGATGAGCTCTCCGATCGGGTGCAGAGGCAATATCAGGTAATATCATAAGATCCTGCTCGAGATGAGGTTTTAGCGCCCGAATGGCTACTTATATTAAGTGGCGATTAAATTGACATTAAGTGTGTGCTTCAATAGGATAGGAGCGTCTTAAATATTTCGGGGACCCCTAAATATTTGAGAGTCGTTTAAGTGTTCGGGCAAAGTTTTTCAACTCATTAATTTATTAGACTAACATTGTTAGAATTAAAACATTCCATAGTGATTTTGAAACTCAATGGTGGCTCTGCAATTCTGTTGCTGAACCTAGAGTTCAGCCAGTCTTTTCAGTCCGAAAAAAAGGAATAGTTCCTATCTTGATATATGGTATATCTGTGTGTTTGACCAGAAAGACGAGGCTGTATGGGCTCTCAGCAGTTATTGCCTTCCCGATGGGAAAAAAAGGATATTTTTTTTAACTATAGTGGCCAGTGGCAGTATATAGCCCGCTATCTATCGGGTGATTCTGACCTAACTTAGAAATAAAAATGAGCCAATTGAGTATCATTAAACTCAATAATTTATTTTCAGAGGTTCATGAAATTCATGGATACGTCACCTCACTTTGCAAACGTTGATGCAGACACTAAGGAGAGAATGATGGATTTCGTCGAGAAGCACGCCATGACATACTTGCATGAGTAAGTTTCTACTATAAACATACATTATTATCACCCGCGTAAGTGTCGATCTCGTGGGAATATCTGCCTATGTTACTCCTAAAAAATAATGTATCCTCATACCAAATTACATAAAAATCGGTCCAGCAGCTTCAGACTTTACTTGGATAGGATTTTTTGTACCTACTACTAGCGCCATCTATCTGTGTAACTTAAGTTTTATCCGTAAGGTGCTCTAGCTGCCAAACACAAAATATTAATGATGGCATGGTAAATTGTTGCTAAGTGTTGTTATGTGTACCATTTAGTGGTGAAATATTTTACTATAACCCGCGCAGCGAATGATGAGCTCTGATGGAAAGTAGAAGGGGTATGCTCAAAACTCAATTTTCATATAAATATCGAGTTCTCAACATTCGCTGCGCGGGGTATACATCTATAGATATAAAATTCAAAGTCTGACTGATATATCAACACACAGCTCAAGCCAATGGACGGATCAGGCTAAAATTTGACATACATATAGCTGTTACAACATAGGCATCCGATAAGAAAGAATTTCGAAAAATTCAACACCCACGCAGACGAACTTGCGGGAAAAACCTAATTTAAAATCCCTTGTCGTTTCTAAGCCTATCCTTAAAAAGGCGTGTGCCTTTTAAATATTTGTGATATATTTCAGTTTACCATCAGTGGTGTTCTCACCAGCGGGCACGGAGGACGAGCGCCTCGACCGCGCCATGTCCGAGCGTATACAGCAGCTCGGCTGGGTCTGCGAGAGACGGCTCGACTGCAAGCTGGATAAGGACAACCCACACTGCAGGCAGTTGCTGTACAAGGCTATAAGCGGTCAGTTAATTGCTTTTATAATATACGCTTCGCACGGCTATATTATGCATGTATTATACATATAAACCTTCCTCTTGAATCACTCTATCTATTAAAAAAAACCGCATCAAAATCCGTTGCGTAGTTTTAAAGATCTAAGCATACAAAAGGAAATAGGGACATAGAGACGGCGAAAAGTGACTTTATTTTATACTATGTAGTGATGATACATGTCGGAGTCTCCATGTTAGTTTTTCATCAATCAGTGCGCACACCTAGCACAGGTGCCGTATCGAACCAAGTAACTAAGGACTAAGGCTTAAGTTGTCCAGCGTGTGTGATTAACACACACCCAACGACCTAAACCTTGAATCGAGGCTCAGTCTCGCGAGATTGTCTGAGCTTCTGCACACATATGACAAAAGTGTAGCAGTATATGGTGGCTTCTTTGTGAATATGGGTTGCATAATTGCAGACCCACCGTAGAGCTCCAAAACGGCTGTTATAAAAATGTTTTCAACACAAGCAAGATCCTAGGCACCTGTTCTTGTTGAAGTTTAACCCATATATGCCCAAGAGCACTCAAACGATCCAAACTTATTTTTTTGAAGTGAAAACTTCTTATGGCGCGTTGGGCACTTTTGTGGGTGAGCATTTTCAGCCGTTCTCGCGACAGACGACAGATTTTCTCGTTTGTTTAAATGAGGGTAGATTAAAAACTATATGGTCTAATGTCTCCATTTCTGTCATTTGTTGTTGTTGAACTATTTAAAGTCTTTTAACTTAGGAATTTATCAAACAAAAGTTATTAGAATAAAAACATTCCAATAATAGTAATATTAGAATTCTACGGTGAATAACATCAGTATGTTGTCTGTTTGTACAGAGTTGCTGGGCATGGATAGCGCGGTGTCGCCAGGCGGCAAGCTGTGCCGCGTGCGTCGCGCCGCCAACCACGTGCTGGCGCTCTGCGGGGAGCGACCCGCCTCCGCTGACGACCTCCTACCTGCACTCATATTTACGGTACAGATACAGTATTAATTCATGAAATGAACCTTCAAGGCCAAAAGGGAAAAGTCATTAACCCTAGCCAGGAAAAAAACCTGTTAATTTTGCAAGAAAATAATTAAAACATAGTATGGCAAATCAAAGAAAATAGCTTATTTTGGTACTTTTTGAGATTTTAAAGCATAAAGTCTATCCATATTTTTCTAAATGTAATCTATACATAACATAGGCTACTTTTTATCCCGATATTCTCACGGGATCAGAACTTACGCTGGAGAAACTGCGAGGTGCAGCTAGTGAGTTATAAATAAATAAATAAATAAAATAAATAAATATTTCAGGACATATTACACATCGCCATCCAGCCCCAAGCTAAGCAACTTAATGCTTGTGTTATGGGTGCCAGATAATGGATAAACTACTTATATACTTTTTTTTTTTTTTTGTAAATATATACATATTATACATATAGGAAACACCCATAACCAGAAACAAGAATTTATGGTCAGCATAAATACAGTATATAGTTATAAATGTCAACTCTCGCTATATTGGTCAATCCGCGCAACACCAGTTCCGCCTCTCATTCTGACGCTTCAATCTTTCAGGTTCTGAAAGCGAACCCACCACGTTTGATAAGTAACATCAACTTCGTGACGCGATTCTGTAACGCTCAGCGGCTCATGACTGGAGAGGGCGGATACTATTTCACTAATTTGGTAAGTTACACACTATTTTATGTCCCTAACTGTAAGGGTTCCTTGTTAGGACTACAGAACCTGAAAAAGCACTTATTAACTGATTATCTTACCCAAGCTTATGGTTCCTAACCTATTTGGTTGTTACTGACAAAACAATACCCACGCACCCTCATAAGGTCTTCCCAGAGGGACACGAATTCGCCTCGTTTGTCTTATCTTCTTCTTAATCGCCATTTTTCTGGGCGCTCTGTTCTGCTTTTTTTCTTGTGATTTTTTTTATGTGTCTATTGTTTTTGTGTTCAGAAAATATAATTTTATTTTTTTTAATTTTATTTTATTTCTTTCTGATCCGGGTTGACAAATATCGGCTAGAATTTGAACTCACAGAATGAAAATAACTGTATATTTTATTAATTTTTAATTAGGGACTATAGCACACAGCGCCATCTAGCCCCAAATTAAGCAACTAGGCTTGTGGCATGGGTGTCAGGTAACTGATATACATACAGTAACACTCTGGCAGTAACAAATATCTATAGTTCACATAAAACAAAATCCATGGCGGGAATCGAAACCATAACCTTCAGATTCTCGACCATCGCGCCACATAGGTCAACATAAAGAGCGGTGTCGGCTTAGTGGTAGATACCTCGACTTTTGTTTAGTCCTAATTGAGGGTGCCTGTCTGGTTGTAAGTAAAACGCCGAATCTTTTCTATTTCTTCTGTTTTATAATTAAATATAGGAAAAATGGTACAATAGGTACTGTCGTAGTCTATTCGGTTCAATTTATGCTCATTCATTATGGCCGCTCGATCTGTCATTACAATAAAAATGTCGGCTTCGCGCGACCCGCACATATTGCCGCCACAAATCAAATTGTCCGTGACAACTTTCATTCTGAAGGTTGTGGGTTCGAATCCAGACCGACCGTGCATTAATGTATTTTATGTGCGCTAATTGACATTGCTCTTACGGTGACGGAAAACATCGTGATGAAACCCGCGGCTTAGTTGGCTTCAGAGGTATTGACAAGTTCTCTCCTCTGGATATGGTCGACTAAGCTGAGAGGGTAGTAGGTGCTGGGCAAGCCTACTCCATCTTCACGCAAAAAGGACCCAATTAAAAAGGGTCTAATCGCGGAAAACAGCCCGTATACAAGTACAAGTAGGTCAACATATTGGAAGTTTCTTACTCATAAGGGGGGTCCATACGCCAACGACCTTGGTACACAGCCTACTAAATAGTTACTACTGGCACCGGTCGCCTTCGTTGGTAGTATAGACGAAATTGTTAATTGTTATGAGTGAGTTTTGATTTTCTCTAAAAGTGCTGAGATGGAATTGTAGGTGAGATTTTTACCGACATTTTGGTGTGTTTTGAGCCAAACATTTCCTATAGTTTTGTAGCTATCCTAAAATTAAGAATTAAAACTAGTCTAGCATTAAAATGACAAAGAATTTTCGCCTCGAAAGTACCCCAAAATATCGGTAAGAATTTCACCTACAATTCAATCTCAGCACTTTTGAGAAAAACAAAACACATTCGTTACAATCAATAAATTAGTTGTAAGCGACGGGTATTTCTGGCGCGTTGCGTTTGGCAGCATAAGCAGTCTTAATATTTCCGACGCACAAATAAATTTCTTCTTTATGTCCTAGTGTTGCGCAGTGTCGTTCATAGAGAATCTAAACGCGGAGTCGTTGAACATGGACAAGCAAGAGTTCGAGTGTTACATGGCAATGCCGGCTACCATCGGCGGGAGTGCATGGGTAACTTATTTATACTTATAACTAACTGCGTCCCGCGACTCCTTCCGCGTAAATGTCGAAAATGTACCAAGGAATCACGAATACAAACTTTGCCTCACTTTTTCACCCCCTAAGGGGAAGAATTTCGAAAAATCCTTTCTTTTCGGATGCCTACGCCATACAAAGAACACGCCCTCCAAGTTTCAGATCTATAAGATCAGCGGTTTAGGCTGAGCGTGGATCCGTCAGTCAGTCAGGACAAATCATTTTATATGTATAGATTAGCTTAGCTGCGTCCCCTTGTTCTGCTTGATTCCGTGAAAAAAAAACGGGAATGCTCGCAAAACGGTCTCAGTTTTTGGTTGATAATTAGTTCCCACTTGATGGATTGCGATGTAAAGTATACGACGACCTTCCTAACGCCCTTTCTACCTACTTGATTAACAATTTAAAAAAAATGTAAAAAGGCTTATGATGAAATTGTTACTATATAGGCGGCAGCGCTGTCGCTGTGCGGCGCAGAGCACGAGGTCGCCGAGCAGAACGACCAGATCCGACAGCTGATGGCGGAGGTGCAACAGGTGACGCAGCAGGTGGACCGGCTCTCTACTGATGCGGCTACCTTCGAGGTACGTATCACACACGAGGGTTTGATAACACTGATCAATCCTGACCTACTCCTCTGTAACCTTTGTAAGCATAATCACAAATTAAAAAAAATATATATTGGTGGGCGTGTTTCGAAGGCTTAACTTAGTTTTTACGACTATTCAAGGCGAACCCAAGCAACTGTATGATTCGAAATGAATAAAAAAAATTGTTTTGACTGTGACCTCTCTGACGACCTTCGAAAAGATGACTATGTGTTATTCTAGGACCTCAAACATCTGAAAATCAAGTAATAGAATAGAATAGGAAAACATTTATTTGGACAACCATACGACAAAACATTGAACAGTTGAAAGTTTTTGACAAAACAAAATACAAGAACACTGACATGTATAAGAATAAGAAACAAAAGAATACGATAAAAAGACAGAAAATTAAATAGGTGTTATGGGGTACTAACATACAAATCTTCACGTTTATTACCATGTTTACATTTCTATAATTTGTTCAAAGTAACAGCATGTTCTTTTCCAACAGGAACAAATAAAAAAGAAAGTCCAAGACGTATTATCGAAGACGCCGCTCGAGATAAAGCCGCGTCGCGAGTTGCCCCGCGTCGGGAAACTACAGGACATATCCGCACCGCTCATAGACCTCGAAACACCAGAACCGAGGGAAGAACAACCAATAGCTAAACCAGAGGAAACCGAGCAAAAGTTAAATATACTAGGGTTTGAAGTAATTGAGCAATCACCGTCTAAGTCTCCGCAGAATGTCGACCCAACTTGGGATATTAAGCAAACAAACTCTCTAGAACTACTAACGCCATCGCCTCTCGGCTTCACTCCCTTGGACTCCCGATCTATAGACGAATTAATGACACCGGACGAATTCGTTTCAGACAATCTCGCACCAGGGTTGAGTAACATTAACTATGATATCGATCTATCAGATTTTAGTGGTGATAATAGCATAGCAGAGGACGCGAAACCAGAGCCCAAAGACCCGTTTAGTCCGGACGGTATTAAGAAATTCGATCCATTTGCACCACAGACTTCAACGGAACTGAGCAAGGTATTAGAAAAGTTTGACGAGTTCTCTCTAGTTGATACGAAACCAAATACGTCTGAAGCCTTTGAAGTTGTCCATAGGAAGGATCACTTTAGTCCTGAGATGAGGGTGAAATTAGATGATCCTTTTAGTCCTGTGATTAAGGAACCTTCTTTAATAGATGATAGCGAGTCCCCTACCGCGGCCAGCATGCTACCATCGCCGCTACAACCCCAGAATACAGGAAAACCCGCCTAACGAGTTATTTAGTTTATTTATGCCAAAGCGTTTGGTTGGTGCTAGATCAATAATTGTTGAAAAAAATAAAGAGACATTATTAAAAATGAATTTGTTTGGTAATAATTGGAGCTGTGATTGAAAATCAAAATTGTGAAAGGAAAAATTCCGCAACGCCGCAAGTACCTTCTGTAAGATCAAATAGTTGTTATTTATTTAAGTTGTCGATTGAATTAAATATTTATGTTAATTTATCTGTTGTTTATCTTTTTACTGGCGACCCCTCCCGGCTTTGCACGGGTAGCTTCCCATGAAAATTTGTTCAGTAGCTTTTGAGTTTATCGTGTTTAGACAGACAGATGGGTCTTGTTTTAGACTATGTAGTAATTACGTAGCATAATATAAATCCAATAGCAACGACTTCAAATTCACCTTTCCTTATTATATTAGTGTTATCATAAGATTAGATAAATTTTCTGACAATAATAAATAGGATCTTTCACAGAAAAGTGTGGAGTGTCTCTCAGAAATATTATAAAGACAAAAAAACATACATTACAAAAATTTATTTTAACTAATAGTAATCTTTCATAAACTTTTACCAGTTTTACCTTAAAAATAGGAGTTAAATAAGACTGCAACCGCACTGCAGCAAAGTAACAAATAAGGGTATAGAGGCATTAAATCTATATTTAAGTAACATGAGATTAATTAAATAAACTAATAAAAATACTGATACAAATTACTAGGTCTGAAATTCAAGCCTTTTGAGCACAGTAGCACACTTAATTTCGCACATTTGCTATTTAATAGACATTAAGAAGCACTGGGAGCAACCAAGTAGATAAATAATATGTTCTAGTTTGCAGTAAGTAAATGTCCTTCAGACCTAAAATATTTGTACTGTAAAATGGTTTTATATAACAAAGAAACGATTTAGTACAATGGTTAGGGCCCAAACTAGATAAGGGAGAAGAAATCCTAAGACATTATTTGGACCGAGTGTGCCGCAGATGATTAAATATTATAAAGATCAATTGTACTGAATTACAATGAGCTGAGGAGTACAAGAAACATGTAACATACACCAGAATGCAGTTACATTTTGACCATTGCATATAACTTATGTATTTTATCTATCATTTGGTAGTCAAGTTATTTTAAATCTTTTGCAGACATTTTGATTTCTTGCCCTCCGTTTCCAAAATGAGTTCAAGTCTGAATAGAATATTTATGTCTATTCATGTCAGCCAGTAGATAAAATCAACAAGGTATCAGTGAGGTAATGAGGGTCAGCTCCCACAAAAGGTGTAGTTCGCATAATTCATACATTGATGTTGTTGTTTTTGTTAATGTTAAATGGAACATTGGGATTTCCTAATGTTACGAGGATTGTTTTTCTAAGACTTTGAAGCTGCTCAAGGGAATGGTTCAAGAAGTCTATGACAAAAAACTTATAAACAGGCAGTTTCAGTGCACTTATTATATTTACAACACAAATTATAAAAAAATCTAACAAAATTATTTGTTCATTTGGAATAAGATAATCACATTTTTCTTCGAGATGTCATAATCAAAATATATGTATATCTATGTTTTACATTTCACAAGGCAATCCTTAAGCGAACAGTTACTACCATCATTTCAAAAATTTATCTTCCGCTACTTAAACCTAAAATGAACACACATTTACAAAAGAAAAATAAGAAAATGACATATTTGGCTTGCTGTGATGTTGATTTAATAATATGGTCAATTTGTATGCAAAAATAAAATGTATAATAATGTTTTGATTGGTTTCTATTATTTTTTAAATGTCTAAATAGATTTATCTATGTTGTTGCAGTTTGCATTCATGTGGTTTAAAATGATTACATGCAAACATTTAACTTTTGATAGCCAATAACATCACTTAGTATAAAAATAGTATGGTGTATGGTTGGGTCTTAGGCAATGGATATTGTGACATTGATGCCAAGATTTCCATTGTCTGCAAATAGTTGTGCCAGAGACGTGTCGAACACGAGGCAATCTGAATTCATTATAGCAGATGATACCCCTTCATGGATAGACCTCGGCATCGCCTCCCATGTGAGTCGGCGACGGTGTCCATTAAGCTCCAGTCTATAGGCAAAGTTCTCAGCTTCCTTTCGAGATCCTATGAGCTGCACAATAGCAAAAAACTGTTGATGTCCATCAAACTTCTCCTGTTTCTCTAGGACCAACATGAAGTGATGGTTGAAGCAGGACTGCATCATCACCCAGTCTACTGCTCCGGGAAGGTTGATGTCAGTAGCCAGAAACACTATGTCTTCTCCTTGTAGAGTCGTTATACTTTTATGTGACAGCATAAGATGTGGCATCACCTGATCGAGACCACCTTGCCACTTGCAAGATGCACCGGGGCAAGGGCACGAGTATGGTCTGAACTCACAGGCTTCCTCATGTTCAGCTTTCTCAGTGTGAACGAGGGTTACAGTACAGCCGGTGTTGGAGTGTTTACATGGGAACATGACGTTACTGGCGACCTTCTCCATGGCGAGGTTGCGTATGTTGCCGAGCGGGCCGCGACATGTCGGGCAGCACGAGAGCTTGGGCCGGCAGCTGGAGCAGACCAGGTGCCCGCTCTGGCACTGCAGGATCGGTGGTAGAACATAATCAAAGCAGACGGGACACTCAAACAGGGAAGCGAGATCGGCAGACATTGCGGTCGGCGCGTTCACGATCGCAGGCACCCCGGGCACAGAACAACTGGAACCGCTAGCTCCACGCCGCTTGTTGTTTGTGCTCATGTCACCGTCACGCGCACATAAAATCCGTCGATCGACGATCAACCAGTTCGCCTTCACGATTAGATCACTTCCACCACCCAAAGGTCTAGTTCATTTGTAGCCTTCGACGCCCGAATCCTTTCGTCTCGCGATTATGTTTGAGTACGTTTCCATCACAGATCTTGAATGTTGTTCAGAGTGATAAAAGGATGTGATTGGTGAGAACCTATTACCGTAAAATTTAGCGCAGATTGGTAAATGGAAGAGTTGGTCGAACTTCTAATCAATACATTTACGGAGAGTTATCTTAGCAGATTAGAAAATAAATTGTATGGAAATATTCTAGCACATTACAAAAGGAAAAGATTTAATTCGTCGTAAAATGACGACCAACGAAACGAAACCAATCGAACGACTGCAGTGTTGCCAACTAGGTTTATGTAAAAGATGCTAAATTACTGTCAAAAAAGTTCCAAAATGTAACTTTTGTTTTTTCATTATTTCCTACATATTTAGAGGTGAGAAAAATAGTTTTGCTTCGTATTTTTTAAACATTTTATTTTTTAAATAAAACAGTACCGTTTTTGAATGCTCTCTACAAACTTCATCCAAACTTCGTCGATTTTTATTGGATATCTTTCAGTTTTTGATGTGATAACGTCTTATAAATCGATGAACACCTGCACTCACAAAAAAGTGTGCGTCATGTCACGTTATCTTTATTGACAAGCATTGACAAGGTAACCATAACAACGTATTAAAGGATGCAAAATGGCAATGTAAGCGATATAAAAAATTTCGGACGTTATCATGTAAAATTATATATCGTCCGTAAACCGACTTCACCAGACAACCATTTTTTTATTCGGTACAAATGTGGTGCCATCTATCTTTTTTTAATCATCTTTGGGCGACCGACACTTAAGATAACGTCTTATAAATCGATGAACACCTGCACTCACAAAAAAGTGTGCGTCATGTCACGTTATCTTTATTGACAAGCATTGACAAGGTAACCATAACAACGTATTAAAGGATGCAAAATGGCAATGTAAGCGATATAAAAAATTTCGGACGTTATCATGTAAAATTATATATCGTCCGTAAACCGACTTCACCAGACAACCATTTTTTTATTCGGTACAAATGTGGTGCCATCTATCTTTTTTTAATCATCTTTGGGCGACCGACACTTAAAAAAAAAGTTCGTAAAGTGCTAAGTTCGTAAATGGGCTTAAGGCCTATCCGCACAGCACAGTGACGACACCGTGCCGGCACAATGCCGTACTGTGACGTTCCATCAGTGTCAGTGAAAAATGATATTGTTGCATACTTTTTGCACTAGACTATCCGTACTGGTCAGTGACAGTGACGTTCAGTGATGGCAGTGCTGCTGTACACCGACGCTCGATGTGATCCGGCGTGAATTTGTAGCGGACAATATTTTGCCTGACACGGTCGCAGTGTTTCAAGATGGCCGACGAAAAGTTAATTGAATTGGTCCGTGTGTTGCCCGTATTTATCACGTTTTTTTGACGATCGACCCCTAGGTACATTAATTTTCCTTATAAGCGCAGTCAAAATATCGGAAATGTTGCGAGCAGCACTGACAGCACTGAACATGACTGTCAGTGACCAGTACGGATAGTCTAGTACCAAAAGTATGAAACAATATCATTTTTCACTGACACTGATGGAAAATCACGGTACGGCACTGTGTCGTCACTGAGCTGTGCGGATAGGCTTTTATTCTCTGTCTACGTCTAAAAATCACTGCGCCGTGTCGGAACGGACACTGACATGTACGAATAGCACGGTACGGTACGGAACTGTCGTCACTGTGCCGTCACTGAGCTGTGCGGATAGGCCTTAAGCCTATAACAAAGGGGACCAAAAGTGCTAAATTGACATCACTCAACGACTGACAGAACCGAAGGACAGAACTCATAGATTATACAATATCTAAAGTGCCATTTACACGATCAGATCTTGACTTTTGTTAGCCATTGTTTGGGAGATAAGAACAGGCTAACAATGATAGTGCATGGCTAACTATGATGGCTATGGTGCATGGCAGGCCTTTAATCATAGCCCTTAGTGGAAAATCATCGCTATTGACTAAACTAGAAAAAAATCCAGGGAAGTGCTGTGAAAATTTTAACTGTCTAGCTATTAATTAGAATTCCTGAGATACAGCCCTGGTGATAGACAGACGGACAGACAGACAGTGAAGTCTCAGTAATAGGATCCCGTTTTTCCTTTGGGTACGGAACCCTAAAAACATTGAAATTAGCCGCAAAAGTTGGTTGAGTATAGTTCTCATAGGCCGAATTTAGATAAGATACTACTTTAATTGACCTACACTTGGTTGGTATTACAGAAATTGAGGACATCCCAATGAACGTCATAACAATCTCATTGAATTAGAAAATTAAAGGGCCAGTTGACGGTTAACGATGAAGGCACCTCGACTCGACACGCAATATCAATCCTACAACGAATTTTGGGAAAGTCGTTGGTTCTCGTTATTGACAATATTGAGGAACGGAGGCGGGGGATACCAGTTGATTTTATTTCCAACAAAATTCGGATAGATGTTATTTTTATTATTTAGAAAAATAATCCCAATAAGGTGGAGTTATATGGTTTAAGAAAGAAACGATGGGAGTGCACTAGAGGACGTAGGGGAAGGGGTGCTGGTCCTGAGAGCTGTAATGTATGAAGTAGATAGAGTACTAGGCTTGCCTAGCTAGCCCTTATGCAAACCCTTTCAACTTACTGCAGATAATATCGTGTAGAAAAACCAATTTGTGCATGGTCAGTCTGACAGACTTGCGATTCAAACCCGTGCCGTGACCTTCGGATGTACTTACTACTTACTCCGCTGGCTCAGCGACCCAAAGTGGATCTTGGCCTCCGACACGAGAGTCTTCCATCGCTCCCTGTCCTGCGCTATTTCTTGCCAATTGTTGACTTGAAGACCTTCCTTCGGATGTACAGTTTAAGAATTAAATTAAATTTAAACTTAAATTAATAACTAGGCAGGCAAGTAGGTAATTTTACCTGAAATTGCAACTGAATTAAACTTTTCAAGGTTTTTTAAGTTTATTCAGATGCTACAAAGCAAAATAAAATTATCCTTATCGAAAAATAATGAGATAAAATTGATTGAAGGCTAACTATTTTAAAGCTACTTACTTCAAAATATGCGCGAACATCCATAAAAAAAACATACATAAAACCGAATTGAGAACTTCCTCCTTTTTTTTGAAGTCGAATAAAAAGGAGGACATTTAACATTTAAAAAAATATTCGTATCGAACCACCAAAAAAGTTGTATCGTTGAGAAAGAAAAATAGTTGATCCGTTTCAGTTGGTTTTTTTTTTTCAAAATAATAAATAGGGAAATAATAGACATAAGGTTTGCATTTCACCTCATCTCACCTGATGACAGGATGGTCGAGGATGTAGCATGCTCGTCTAGAAGGTACCTAGATAGAAAATAGAAGACTCCAAAGTTGTAGTTTTGAGGGAAACAGCGATGTGGGCAGAAAGTTCCACTTCTTAACAGTGTGCGCACGAGAAAGGTGGAAAGAAGTCGCTTGTATGTTCACTGACAATTTATTACATTCGGTGGCGATAGCAATGTACATCACAATTATAATAGACGACGATCGACGCAGGCGCATAGTACCTGTTATGTTACAGCGACACCGCTTTTCCTAGAACTAGCGTGCGTCAAATTGTTACCGATTATCATGAGTACTATGTACTCATTATACAATTAGGTTGGTTAATTAAATACTATCAAAGAATTAGATATAAAGGACATTGGTACCTAACGAGGTTGGAATATTTTCAAAGGGACCTCTTCGTCTTGAAAATTAAAGTTTCAAGGGTAAATTATTTAGCCTGAAGAAAAATAATAAATGAAATACGTCGGACGTTTCTTTTCGAAGTGAAAATGTTTGGCTTATGTTGACTCCAATATGGGTAATTTTAATTTTCCCGAACGTAAGATGACCTTAATTAAATTAACTTTGTTTAATTTTTATGCAATTCATATCTAAATCAAATAAAGGTTTTTTTTACACACTGCTTCTACCTACCTATATCTAGGTCAATCTAACTATTTCAACAATAACGGCACTTCAGAATATTTTGCGCAACTCCTAGATCACTGGCTCAGCATCAGTCAAGCAGACTTATCTGTCTATTTATTTTATCTCAGGTAGATTTGTACACTCATGTTGGTACGTTTAGATACATACTGATATCAGTCTTTAACTACGGAGTAGATTAGGTGACAACTGTAGGCAAGTACTTATGTATTTGAAAGCGATTGTTGTTTCAAAGAAAAAGTGGCATATTTATCTGATTAGAAAAAAACGGTTGCGAAATTATAAGGGGACCTGGTTTTCTGAATAAAGAAAACAATATTTAAAATGGTCGATGACGACATACAATAAAAGGATATAGAAAGCTAGACTACAAGTTCGTACGTACCTACGTAAATACTGATAACAGAAAAAATATTAATTAAACATCACATCTACGATACGAATTCAAATCAAGTAGGTAATCACACGGATTGTTACACAACTAAGTACGAAAGTAAACATTAATAGCATCGTTGTTCATACTTTAACAATCTATTTATCTTGGCCGCACGTCTATTCGGGCGATGCCGCATCGGACTGGCTGAAAAGAAAATGTTAATTTAGTCTATGGAATGCGCTGTTGTTGTGTGCACGGACTGATTTCCCGCGTTCCGATGCGGCGCGGAAATTAAAGTTATTTTTCGTGATTTTTTGCTTGAAGAACTTGTGTTGTGCAAAATTATTGGGAACAATTAAATAAGTGAGGTTTTGTGAGAGTTTTGGATTTGTGGCGTGTTAATTTTTGGTTTAAATTATTACAGGTAAGAGGAACCATTTCTTTTATTTGGTCCTTAGGTATTCGGTTTAAAATATTTTTTATCTGAAAAAAAAAACAATAATCTGATTCTTTAAAAAATAATTACAAATCTGCGTACTTAGCTTTCGGTCGCAAACCGGAAAACAAAATACAAATCGACGGAAATAAAAAGTTTTTACTAAAAGTTTATAAAAAGTTATATCTTATTTATCTAAATCATACACACTTATTTTATAATTAAATATGACATACCTACCTACCTATTATGTTTAAAGAGATAGTCAATTTGATAATAATCTAAAATTTCATTAAAAAATTATCAAAATCTAATCAAAACCGTTGTGCCGGATTCTACTGATATAATTCTTGTGAAAATAAAGAAAGTAATTTTCATTAGGGTCTGCGCCTACTGTCATAAACGGTCGTGTCCGATCTATTTTCTTTAAATTTTGGCCCAGTATCAAGTAGTTAAGTCTTTTGCGTCCTAACTTAGTTTTTAATACGCTTCAATGTAATTTCTTGTGAAAGATACCCAGTGAACAAAGAAATTTTGACTTTGACATCAAGTTGTGGTATTTTTTCAATATTTCTAGTGACTCTTTAACAAAACCTCGTGAAAATATCAGTAATAATAAAACCAAGGTGTTTTAGAAAACCAAGAGTAGATATAATATAGCGGTTATCAAACAAGAAATCTTATCAAATGATCCGTATTTCGTTGTTTAGTCTAACAGTGACGAATGTGAAGCGTGTTTATTTATTACTTCATTATTTTGATTACAACGGCCTCTGTAACCGTTGCGTAGTTTCCAACGTATTTAATAGTTTTCCATTGAAACTAGATTTTGTAGGCAACTGTTCAATATGATTTAGATAGTCAAAACTGAAACTGCTGGCTTTTCAAAAACAAGTTTTCTTAGTTTGAAGAGTCAGAGTTACCCTTACTAAACTGTAAGTTTAACAATAAAGAAAGATCGAATTACGAATCGTTTGTATGGCAACTAAGAGTCTAAAAAAGTGTTGTTTTTAGACTTTTTCAGGCAAAATTAAAATTTTTCTACCCGTAAGAACCATCATACTTCAAGGAATATTCTAAAAAAATGCTGTTCTCGAGATTTACGCTTAGGAACACATTCAGCGATTCATTTTGATATTATAATTTTATAAAGCAGACTATATGGTCTGAGAGTAACCTTATAATTTTAGCACAAGCTAGGCTATTGCGGTCATATTTTATTGATTTATTAAAATAAATAAATAAATATTTCAGGACATATTACACATCGCCATCCAGCCCCAAGCTAAGCAACTTAATGCTTGTGTTATGGGTGCCAGATAACGGATAAACTACTTATATACTTTTTTTTTTTGTAAATATATACATATAGGAAACACCCAGAACCAGAAACAAGAATTTATGGTCAGCATAAATACTTGTTCCCGGCGGGAATCGAACCCGCAACCTTCTGCGTCGCAGTCGGGTGTTCGCCCGACGCGCCACAGAGGTCGTCAAATATTCTATAAAATTACATCCAGAACTTGTTAGTATAGGTTCTTCATTTACCTTAATGGGTAGGTATAGATAGGGTATATGTACAGCAAACCATCAAAATGGTCCCGAAGCTTTGTATTTAAAGCGAGAAAACGTGTGCCTAACAAAGATTCCATCCAGCCTCTTGGAAACCGTCCCTAGATTGGTGCTAATGCTAAGAATCGCACTTATTTACACAAAATTATAAAGAGAAAAGAAAAGAATATATCAAAATATCGAGATAACAATATTTTATCTCGATATTCCGAAGGGATCGAGACTTACGCGGGTGAAACCGCAGGGCGCTGCTAGCCAATACAAACTAGATGAAACATCTAAGCATTCCATTTACAAAAGCTAGTTAGCTTTAAACAAGGTGAAGTGTAATGGCTCTTGAGGTCACGGATGTGATGACTACTTAACCCAGAGGTGACACAATGTAGATAATGCAGCTTCGAGTGTTTGCCCACAAATTACCTGCTTGAATTACTCGTACTTATTTACATACTAGCATCATCTCGCGGTTTCACACGCGTAAGTCCCGATCCCGTGAGAATATCGGGATTAAACGTAGCCTATGTCGCTGCCAATTATTCAATGTATCGTCATACCAAGTTTTATCAAAATCGGTCCTGTAGTTTCAGTGCCTATTCAATTCACGACGACCCAGTTGGCACAATGGTCACCATGCCAGACTGCCACACAATCAGACATGTTGTTATGCTTAGATATTTGTCTGTGGTCTGGTTGTATATATATTTACAAAAGAAAAATATATATAAATAAGTATTATATCCGTTGTCTAGCACCAATAACACAAATCTAGTCACTTAGCTTGGGGCTAGATACAGCACACATAGGACATAGGGACGGCGAAAAGTGACTTTATTTTATACTATGTAGTAACTAGCGACCCGCCCCGGCTTCTCACGGCTATAAACCTTCCTCTTGATTCACTCCATCTTTTAAAAAAAACCGAATCAATAACCGTTGCGTAGTTTATAAGATTTATAGGAACAGACATACAGCGGGAAGCGACTTTGTTTTAAAATATGTTATAGCATAAATAAATACTATAGCTATTTAAGGTTCCAAACTACCATGGTTATTGTCACAACTTTAAAGCGGGGTATTTACCATTGTTATTGCTTTTATAACCCGTCAATATTGCGTTTTAGATATAACTTTAGTACCTAATAATAGGTATTTTTTTAGTTTATTTGCGCAAGAGTTTACGGGGGCAGTTACATTGGCGACCGCGCTGGTTTTTTAATTGATATAATAAATATACCAAAAACATAAAATTCAAAGTCCGAGTGACTGACAGTCTGACTGATACCTATATCAACCCATAGCATTGTTAGTCCTAAAGACATGTTTGGAGAGTGTTGCCTTTCTGATGTGTAGATACTATCCTACTAATATTATAAATGGAAAAGTTTGTGTATGTGTATGTTTGTTACTCCTCGCTAAAACTATTGGACCGATTGCGATAAAACTCGGTATGTAGATAGCTGGAGACCTGGATTAACACATACCTAGGCTACTTTTTAGCCCGATATTCCCATGGGAAATTACGCGGGTGGAACCGCGGGGCGCAGTTAGTCTACTTTAAAAGGGTTTTCGAAATTCCACCCCTGAGAGGATGAAGCTATATAGAAAAAACCTGCGAAAAAATGATTAGTCTCCGCGAGTACAGTCAATAAAAAAAATAATATGTTTGCAATCATGTATAACGAATCCTGTGTTTAAATCGAACTTTATTGCTTTAAATTATATTAATTTGTTTATGTTCAAAACAAAAGTGAAGGTTTTCTGTCTTGTTTATATTATTTAACAAAAATACGAAAGTAATAAAAAAGGTCTAGATTAAATGTTTGGACTAGTAGCGCCACGCGGTTTCACTCGCGATCTTGTGGAAATAACACGATATTTTTGTCGCCTATATCGCAATCAATCAATTTATCTCAATATCTTCATAGCTTTCTGTCTGTAAAAGAATTATGAAAATTGGTCTAGTCTTTCCTAAGATTAACTCTTTCAATCATCCACCCGAACCTCTTTATAACTACTTTATACCATACTAGCTGTTGTTGTTTGTTTTATATACTAAAACCTTCCTCTTTAAAAAACCGCATAAAAATCCGTTGCATAGTTTTAAAGATCTAAGCATACATAGGGACAGACAGACAGCGGGAATCGACTTTGTTTTAGGTATACTATGTACCTAGTGATTAAGCATAGGTCCTACTAAAAATAAATAAATATAACCGGATTACCTTTGTATGATTTTCATATGCAATAAGCATATTTTTATCTATAAATTTTATCAAAATGCATCTCCAAAAGTTACATCAAATCACACTGCAATGTAAAATTTTGAAGATGCATTTTTCCAAAATATATTTTTTAAGGATTATGAGGTCTGTAATTTATTATTAAGTAATTAATGTGTAATCATTTATACTAAGTAATGAGTTAGATTACTTCCTGCACTTAAGTTGCTACGTACGGCTGTCAATCGTTTTCCTCGACATATCATCAATAAATGTATAATATAAGGTATATTGAATGCACACTTCTGCTTACTTACTTTTGAACGACCTATGCAAATGAAAATTTATCCAACTATCGTGAAAGGCTAGCGGCTGCTCCGATTTTGCTAATGCAACTAATTATGATGGGAAAAGTCACGGCAAAAGACATGGCGGGCAGAGGAAAAAATCTTGGCTGCGTAACATCCGGTTGTGGACAGGGATAGCGAGTACAGCCGAACTCTTTCACCTCGGTAGCTTTCCTTAGATTTCGCTAATTCCTTTTTTGTTGTGTTTATTATTGTTTTATGAAAGAAAAAGTAAAACCGGTAAAACCGCGGGGCGCAGTTAGTAAACATAAAAACTAAAAATAAATATAAATAAATATATAGCCGAAGCCCTAGCTAGAACAACATCATCTTCCGATATCATAACGGGATTTCGACACACGCAGGCTACCTCCATGCACGCAGAAAACCTCGGGACCCAAGTAGTAAACGAAAAAAAATTCTTCACATTTCAAACCAATCTACACAAACATGATCTTATCTATCGTAGGTACCTTTTGTTTATCATTCGAGTGTTTAAAAGTACTTATTCTTTTATGCTTTCGGAAAAACCAGTCGCAAAAACTAGAACAAATCTGTAATCAAACGCGAAATTATACCATAAAAGTCACAATCAATGCTATGAGACTGAATTGAGAATCTGTACTTAAGAGGATTACATGCCATTGACATTTTCCTTCCGGGTCGTACTTGTTTTCATCCCTTAAATGACAAGAAAATGTTATCGATGTCAATAGATTGAATAGTTATTATTCTAGGCTTACTTATGTAAAATGTAGAAAAAAAATAAAAAAAAATAAGTGTATGTTTTATTATTTCAAAAAGGAAGATGCCAATAGTGGTACCCACCTCCAATAACGATGTGTAATACGTCATTGGATAGCTCTTTTCAATTAGAATAGAAGTTATTATGGCGACTATTTCGAAATGTTAGTCCGTTCAGAGTTATACTAACTTTTATTAAGCCATATTAACAATGGTGAGACGATGTCTAATTATCATTTTATTCATATACTAGCTGTTGCCCGCGACTTTGTACGCGTGGTAGTTTTGTTTTACACACTAAAAGCTTTATCTTGAATCACTCTATCTATAAAAAAAAACCGCATCAATATCTGTCAAATAGTTTTAAAGATCTCAGCATACATAGAAACAGACGGACAGCGAGAAACGACTTTGTTTTATACTTACTGTGTAGTGATAGTAATGATAATAATATAAACAAATAAATAAATAATAATAAAAAAATATTTCAAGACATTGCACACATCAACTTCTCGCCCCAAGTTAAGCAACTAGGCTTGTGCTATGGTGGCCAGATAACGGGTAGAATAGTTAAGTTTATAACTTTTCTTTTGCAAAAACTTCATAATATGCCCCCAACCAGAAACAAAAATCGATTTATACTTAAATATTAATTCGAGGCAGGAATCGAACCCACATGTCTCGTCTGTCTCGTCTGTCTCGTCTGTCTCGTCTGTCTCGTCTGTCTCGTCTGTCTCGTCTGTCTCGTCTGTCTCGTCTGTCTCGTCTGTCTCGTCTGTCTCGTCTGTCTCGTCTGTCTCGTCTGTCTCGTCTGTCTCGTCTGTCTCGTCTGTCTCGTCTGTCTCGTCTGTCTCGTCTGTCTCGTCTGTCTCGTCTGTCTCGTCTGTCTCGTCTGTCTCGTCTGTCTCGTCTGTCTCGTCTGTCTCGTCTGTCTCGTCTGTCTCGTCTGTCTCGTCTGTCTCGTCTGTCTCGTCTGTCTCGTCTGTCTCGTCTGTCTCGTCTGTCTCGTCTGTCTCGTCTGTCTCGTCTGTCTCGTCTGTCTCGTCTGTCTCGTCTGTCTCGTCTGTCTCGTCTGTCTCGTCTGTCTCGTCTGTCTCGTCTGTCTCGTCTGTCTCGTCTGTCTCGTCTGTCTCGTCTGTCTCGTCTGTCTCGTCTGTCTCGTCTGTCTCGTCTGTCTCGTCTGTCTCGTCTGTCTCGTCTGTCTCGTCTGTCTCGTCTGTCTCGTCTGTCTCGTCTGTCTCGTCTGTCTCGTCTGTCTCGTCTGTCTCGTCTGTCTCGTCTGTCTCGTCTGTCTCGTCTGTCTCGTCTGTCTCGTCTGTCTCCTCTGTCTCGTCTGTCTCGTCTGTCTCCTCTGTCTCGTCTGTCTCGTCTGTCTCGTCTGTCTCGTCTGTCTCGTCTGTCTCGTCTGTCTCGTCTGTCCGTCCTTTATTCACTAGTTGCATAATATACCATTTTCGGGCTACGTAAGTGCTTTGACTTTCCCGAATCCCTTGCTGCGTCCAGGATTCAATTTACTAGTATCCTTCACTCAAAATGGATTTTCCCTACGTCTCATATGGGACGTGGCTTGTTGCAACGAACTACAGAATTCCCTACGTCTCATAATGAGCAACCGACCACGAATACAACACCACTTTTCTTGCTGTATAAAATGTATATAAATAGAAAAATTGGTCTGCAAAAAGTACTAGACATTATTATTTTATTTTACACTTATTACATTATCTCTCTCTGACTTCAATGTTTCTTCTGACAAAGTATGTGATGGCCATGGAGGTATTTAAGAATCTGATTTTTTTTGATGTGAAACATCTATAGCCGCACGTAAAACCGATTTCAACCGTGGCGACGCACAGTGGGTCGAAACTGCAAATGATGGACATAGGGCTGTTTTTCGATGCAGATCGTTAGAGCTCACTATAGCCTCACGTAAATCCGATTTCTGGCGTGGTATGATGGTATATACATACAGTCTATATGCAGTAGTGTGTACGGTGTGCATGCGCAATCGACCGACTGTGCGATTCTATCACAATCTGTTCTTTTCTGCATATTACTTTTACAAAATAATGTCGATGTTTCACATCTGCCAGGCGTCCCGTGACGGCTCACATTTTTTTTATATCTTGTTTCACATTAGATATCGGATAGTTTTCTGATTTAGATACCTTCTACCAAGTTGTGATGCCATAGTATTTACAGACCAACTACTACCAAACAATTTACACTATAACAGAAAGTGGCTTGCTCTCAAATGAATCAGCATACCTCCTACAGAGTTTGTAAGAACTCTGCCTGGAACTAACCTCTTACATAAGCCTCTTCAAATAATATTTAAGTTGCATGCAACACACCTCGAATCGTGAGACATAGGGAAATACTTCGTGTGGTTGGTTGTAACAAAATCATATCATAATATGAGATATAAAGAATAACCCCTCAAAACATCGCCGTCGCGTCGCCGTAAAAGGTAAAAGTACTATTTAAATCTCTTATAATCAATCAACTATTAAATTAATATTTACTAGCGACCCGTCCCGGCCTCGCACGGCTATATTATGCATGTTTTATACATATAAACCTTCCTCTTGAATCACTCTATCTATTAAAAAAACCGCATCAAAATCCGTTGCGTAGTTTTAAAGATTTAAGCATACATAGGGATATAGGGACAGAGAAAGCGACTTTGTTTTATACTATGTAGTGATTACCTATTTTAATACTTTGTCCCACTACCCAAGACCTTAAAAAGAATAAGTAAGCAGATCACATTTTTAGGTCTTGTTGACTTTCTCTGCTTATGGTTAAGTATTTAGGTTTTTCTAACTGACCCCCGCTTTCTCCTGGACTTTTTTGTACTCGTTTGAAACGTTGTGGATTATTGATTGAAAGTATTATTTATTATTGAAATGTAAGTTATCGCAACTATGTCGTGTGTCGTAGAAGGCTCTATCCACAGACATCGTATATTATTTAACCAGTGGTTCTATCAGCAACACTTTTGGCTGATGAATTTTCAAGAAATCGACCAAAAATTGCAGCGTAAAATTCAAGAAAATGCAATGTTACATGCAAGTATTGGTCATTTCTGCCAGTCGTCGAATGCTGTCCCCAAATGGGGACAAACAGGAATTTCAATTAATGCCATTGTAGGTTCCTATTTTTCCTCGGATTAAACACTGGGATCAAGCGAAATATTTTGAATTGAATTGAATTTGTTAAACAAAGCAAAAGATGATCGAAAAACAAAAAATCGATCGAAATGGAACATAAGACGATCGAAACAGAATCAAAAGATAATCGAAATGGATTGATCGCCTTTTTAGATCATTCTAACTTTCTATTGCAATCGTCTTTTCTTTCCATTTCGATCGTCTTTTGATTTTATTTCGATCGTCTTTTTCGATCGTCTTTTCTTTCCATTTCGATCTTCTCTTGGTTTCCTTTCGATTGTCTTTTGTTTCAATTTCGATCGTCTTTTATTTCATTTCGATCGTCTTTTGTTTCAGTTCGATCACCCTTCCTTTCCGCTGTGATCGTCTCTTTGATTTCATTTCGATCGTCTTTTGATTTTATTTCGATCGTCTTTTGATTTCCTTTCGATCGTCTTTTCTTTCCGTTGTGATTGTCTTTTTGATTTCATGTCGATCGTCTTTTGTTTCTATTTCGATCGCTTTTTTTTCCTTTTTGATTTTCGATCATCCTTCCCTTGCGTTGTGATCGTCTTTTGATTTCATTTCGATTGTCTTTTGTTTCTGTTTCGATCCTTTTTTGTTTCCCGATTCGATCATCATTTGTTTTTATTTCGATCGCCTTTTGTTTCTAGAAATCTCAAATCAAATCGGTGACAAGCAGGAATGACCACTAAAAATCGATTTCACCCATCAAACAATGCATTTATTGGCCTGGTTAGTGTAACTTGAGATTGATGTCTATCTTTTGAGGGCGGGATGTGGTATTCATAGCCACTAAGTTCTTTTGAAAAATGATTTTTTTATGATTTTATGACGTCATTAAGTTTTATTTCATTTTTTTTTAAATAGTCATCTACTTCACAAAAATCGATAAATAGTCAAACATCATCGCACGAGATGTATGTTGATGATTTACTATTGATTTTTGAAACTTGGCAGTTATATTATTTCGATCGGACTAAAAATCAAGACAAGCCAATAGTCAAATATTAACCTACATTATATTACCTTTCTAATGACATATCATTTAATCTTATTGGAGCGGGTACCAGAGTTCATACATTTACTGGCATCATCCTTTAAAATACGAAAACGTTGATGGTTACCATAGCAACGATAATACGTTGATATGGTAACGTGAGCGATGACGTCACACTTTTTTGTGAATGCCGTTGTACATCATTACACAGTATAAAACAAAATCGCTTCCCGCTGTCTGTCCCTATGTATGCTTAGATCTTTAAAAGTACGAAACGGATTTTGCGTTTTTTTAATAGATAGAGTAATTCAAGAGAAAGGTTTAAGTGTATAAAACAAATTACCACGCGTACGAAGTCACGGGCAGCAGCTAGTCAATCTTTAAGACGTTATCACGTCAAAAAGTATAACTTTTACTTATAACTTTTTAGTGTAAAATTAAAAAAAAAAGGAGCAATAAATAAAAAGCCTAGTTTATAATGAAATAATTACACAAACAAAATAGTTACACCGAAATAGGACACTATTAGGGGAAAAAGGGGCTATGTAACTCTCTTAATTCTCACAGAATTATCGATTGTTATTGTCTGTCTGTCAGAGACAAATTCTCACGATACCTAATGATTATAGGCGTTCTCAAGGTGCGCGGAGCCGTGAACACAATCGGACATAATTATAATTATATACGAAGGAAATCGTAAAATAAATAAATAGGTACACTTACCTACGCATAAATAACGGTGTTTTTCGGTAAAGTTGAACTTTCAAAACAGGAGGAGGTTTTCAATTCGTCATGTGCTATATTATTATATGCTAGCTATGCCCGCGGTTTTCAGTGTCTCTAAATTGATAAACTGATTTTCCACAAACACAGAATACATTATAGTTACTACAAACTCTATGAACCCTATTTATTTGTTTATTTTAACCCCTTTAGAGGTCGAATTTCCAAAAAAAATTTCTTAGCTCTCGCCCACGTTCCAAAAGGGGGTTCCTGGGAAGTTTTAAAATCGTAATTCTTGTACTATCAGAGATTTTATGATGAACCTTTTTCTGTTTCTAACCGATTTAAAAAAAAACGAAGAGGTTCTCAATAATGTATGTTAATTTTTATTTATATAGATTTATTTATGCGTGTTTTTCGATTACACGAAGACGGCTTTTAACCGATTAAGTTGATTCAAAGGAGATATCAGGGGTCGAGTAGTCTCATAAAAAGTGCATAATATTTTTTTCTTTCTTTCTTTATCATAAGGTTTTTTACTTACTTAGGTGTAAGTATTTTATTTACCTGTCGCATATAGTCATACATACCTAAAATTTTATTTTTAGTTCGTGTACCTAGTTTTATACATTTTTGTTAGTAGTTTTACGACTTTGTTTCCGGTGGCAGATAAAGTTTTTATCAATCATTCCTCATGTGATAAAGACATGAATCAGGCATGTTGTCGAAAACACTTATATAGCCTAAACAAAAAACCCAAAGTAAGGCTCTCTCTACTAAGATATTTACGCTATTTCTTGTGCCAACTAAATGTGCTATATTCTAAGAAAAATGTAGGTAGGTATCCAAAAACTGAACTCGCGAACATCGTCTGCAGTGCAGACGTAAATATCCCCTTACCTAAAAATCCTGCTATTTTTTTTCATTTTTTATTTTGACAACTTCTGATAAACCCGCCTGAATCGTATATTTTGGTACAGATATTTGTTTCTGGTCTATATGTAAGTATACATATTTACATTTACAAAAGAAAAGCATATAAGTATGTACCTATTGTATCTGTTGGCTGACCACCATAACACAAGCCGAGTGGTTTAGCTTAGGGCTAGATGGCGCTGTGTTAAATGCCCAATAATGTTTATTTTTATTACTTAAAAAAATCTTAAATTTTTTTCTATGAATCAAATACCTAGTTCAGGTTTACGCACTTAAAAATAAAAAGTGTGTAAGTACCACAAAGGTCATCAAATCAAATTATTTTTTGAATAATTAGGCTAACATAACCTACGTTCTAATAAATACATTATTTATTCATAATCATAATTAAGTTAAATGCTCGTATAATTTAGAATAGGTGGTTAGAATTGCAGAACGAGTTCGGTCAGACACTCCTATCTAGTTAATTTCACTTTATTTGCATCGAAGTTATTTCATTTAAAAAATATAAAAAAAAGCAATCTAGTAAAGTGAATTACTTTTCTATAATTATTTCGAAACGTTTCGAGACTGGGACTCTATATAGTTAGAGTGAGTGCCAGAAAAGTCTGCACGCAAAATTGAAACTAATCGGTGATACTAAAGTTATTTAAAACGGGTTCCGTACCCAAAGGGTAAAACGGGACCCTATTACCAAGAATTCACTGCCCGTCCGTCCGTCAGTTCGTCTGTCTGTCACTAGGCTGTATCTCATGAACCGTGATAGCTAGACAGTTGAAATTTTCACAGATTATGTATTTCTGTTGCCGTTTTAATAACAAATACAAAAACAGAATAAAAATGAAGTAGGGCTCCCATACAAATCAATGGTATGAAAGCCTTTATGCGCGAGTCCGACTCGCACTTGACCGGTTTTATTTAGTGACTAGTGAGTACCATTTTCACTTTTGTTGATATTGAGAAAAAGGTGCGAAATGAGAACATAGTTTTTCACTCTGGTACTCGTTTCAGAGCCGTGATTGGTACGTTTTTGTGGGGTTTCCGGACGGAAAGAAAACGGGACATTTTACACCTAGGTTGAATTTTTTCATTAAATTCCATTACCTAAGGTCAGAGAATATTTATGTTAATTGTTAAATGTTCCAATTAATTTCTATGAACAAGTATCCGGCAAGCTGCCTTTATGCAAGGATCAGGTAACGGTCTAATTAATAAGCTATAGGAAGTATACATAACTTATTAATTTCATTTATTTAATATTATAGTCATTTCCTAAATCACTCCAATTAAGCAGTCAAAGAACATGTTTATTACCAACGCAACCGCAGGGATATATACATAGGTAATAAACACAAATGGTTTTAGATCATTACAATTAATTAAGTGTAATTTTTTAAATGTAATTTTTTTAATTTGTAATCTTTACCCAAATACCATCGAGCACATACCCAGTATAGGCGTAATGCGAGCCATAAAATTCCAAAACTGATTAGTGGTTTTCAAGTCGTGATGTGCTCGTGTTGCACTTTTAGAATCAAATTCCATTAAACTACCGGTAAGATATAAAAAAACACTAACTCAAATGTACATATATTTAATTAAATATACAATCACATTAAATTATTTTATTTCATTTCCAACTTTCCAGTGTGACACTGACACAGAGCATACTAGAAAATTGAAATAAACTGTTTTTTTTTACAATTCAATAAAACGATTGTATGTAGGTATATATCCCATTAAAATATTTAAAATTAAATATTTATTCCAATAAGACTTATAACACCACGTTGTGTTTGCGTCGAAGATTAAAAATAACATAATGTAATGTCACCAAACATATGAATAATAATTTACTAGCCTAAACAATCGGAACGCAATTATCACCGCATGAGATTTTAAAACTACCATAATAGGTAAATATCCCATTTTAATTATCTAGTGATCACCGCATAGATTTGGCGGAATTACCTACTGCTAAACAAAACAATGCAACGCAGGTTCGCCATTAATCAAGAATTGAATTGAACCACATTTCTTCTCTACTGTGTGTGTAGGTATGTGCTCGATGACTTTTTTTTATACTTTTATGTAGTCTATTTAATTACAAAGCACTGATAATATAGTTATCTACTGTTTTGCATATAAACTTCCATATTTAATTAAGCTAATCTCGCGACCTAGCTCTACTTCTAGACAAATTAAATAATTGTAACATTTCTAGATCGTTATCATATCAATTATAGAAGCAAATGCGACAATATGCAGTCATGCGTCTCCAATCTTCATTGGACATTGTATACTTTTCACTTCGCATCTCGAATATTTTTGCAATTAACTTTCATCGTTATACATTCTTTTGATCGACGGAATCAGCACAGGAAATCCCTTACGGCTGTGTTAATAGATATATTTCAGAAGGAAATAGAAAAAAACTATATGAGTATTTTGAACTGATAGAGTTTTTTGATTGATATAGGTATAGCCGAGATTTTTGTCGTCAAGTAAGGGAATAGCTTCTTGTATGAGTTTTTGTTGTTGAACTTGAGTTAAATTGGATTATTTTGTTGATATTTTAGTAATTTGGTTAAATAAATAAAAGTTAGTAGATACCTATTTTACAAAGTTTAAACCTAGAGCCTCGTGGATAAACCTAAAGCGCGAAAGAGTTGGGTTTAATACGATAACTGTCTAAAGTTCAGAGACACAAAATTACAACTAAGATAGAAAAAAACAATTGTTACTAATTTCTTAGTAAACTATGATGAGTTGATTATGTGCGTGTGTAGTTTTCTTCACTCTTTCATGAAGGTGAAAAAGTGAAGTAAACACAAAACTCAAATGAATGTGACACTTTCTCGTTGATGCAAAGACTTAAATACTTTGACACTGGCTATATTATTCACAAATATTACGAAAACATTTGATAGAAAAAAGTACCTATAAGTAAATTTACTCATATGCCTATACGTAGTCATTAAAATAGTTATTTCGAAACATTCAGGAATAAATGATAAAGATGCCGGAATAAGGGAATTAATAATAAAGGCTTTGTTTTGGTAACCTTTAAAGGTTAAGGCATGGGTCATGGGCAATACGGGCATAGTTAACTTCATTTTAATGACTTTAATTAGTAAAATAGGGCTTGATCTCATACCTCCAAAAATATGGTCTCCTGCCTTAACAAAAAAATAATATTATTTATTTAATAAGTGTTTAATTTATGTACGGAAGGTACCGTGTCAATAAAGAACAATTGAAGGAAAAAATATAATAGAGATCTGAGATAACTAAATTAAATACAATTATTTCTCATCATAAATAATAATAGAGTTATTAAGTAAAGCACAACATTCACTTGTAGGTACACATCGTTCCACTATCATGGTCACTTTCTCTTTGTGATGTAATTATGATAAATAACTTTGTTACTATGAAATAATTGTTAGGAACACTTCCATACATTATGGTGTCCCTATATTATCACTACATAGTATAAAACAAAGTCGCTTTCTCTGTCTCTATATCCCTATATGTATGCTTAAATCTTTAAAACTACGTAACGGATTTTGATGCGGTTTTTTTAATAGATAGAGTGATTCAAGAGGAAGGTTTATATGTATAATACATGCATAATATAGCCGTTCGAAGCCGGGGCGCGTCGCTAGTTAACCATAAAACAAAAGCCATATTTACCTTTACTGAGGTCGTAATGCTTAGTGGGGCCTACGAAAGTATCTATCTAAATATAAAAGAGAAAAATACGCATCAAGAAATCTCTCTGTAATTTCGCATCGGGATTCCTTTTAGGATGTAGGGGCGCACTAAGAAAGGAATTTTGGAAATTCAACCTCTAAAGTGATTAAAAAGGGCTTTTTAAAAGCTAGATAAATAATAATAAAATAAACAAATAAATATTGCAGGACAATCCATACATCGCCATCTAGCCCCAAGCTAAGTAACTAGACTTGTGTTATGATTTGTGTGTTGTGTTATTAATCCCGATTTTCCCACGGGATTGAGACTAACGTGGGTAAAATTTGTTAAACTTTGTTAAGTAAACAGTTCCATTTAATGTGGCATTTCTCATACTTACACTCGCAACAGTAAACGATATACTTCGAGTTCCCTGTGAAATAAGAACAATAGAATTAATCCAGACCGCTATAGTATATTATTTTAACACTAGTAAAATTAATTAAGCACGAGCTTGTTTATTGTTTTTATGAGAAAAATTTAACTGTTAGATAAAGTTTAATTCATTGTTAAATAAGATTTAGTTAAAAACTAGAGAGGTGTCAAGGGACACCCGGATGGATCGAAGTTCCTTTCGACATTTTTAAGATCAAAAGTTGTAACGACACTTTTAAAACCAAAAGTTGTAACGACACTTTTAAGACCAAAAGTTGTAACGACACTTTTAAGACTAAAAGTTGTAATGACACTTTTAAGACAAAAAGTTGTAACGCCACTTTTAAGACCAAAAGTTGTAACGACATTTTTAAGACCAAAAGTTGTAACGACACTTTTAAGACCAATAGTTGTAACGACATTTTTAAGACCAAAAGTTGTAACGACACTTTTAAGACCAAAAAGTTGTAATGACATTTTTAATGAGTCGCGACACCACACTGTTCAATGCGAAATAGAAATGAAAATATCTGGCTTGCTTTCTATAAGAGAGAGAGAGACAGACAGAGAAACATGCGACGCCGCACAGCTTACAATAGCTTACTATAGCAAAAAGTGTCGTGACAACTTTTTCGTAAGAATTTTTTCCGTCTAGCCCTCATTCACAACGCGCGATAAGGAACTATCGTTCCAAAAATGGTAAATTTACGCGTTGGGAACTGCTTTGGATTTGATGATGATGTTAAGAGTCAACGCCTAGTGTATCGTTCTCGAAAACGGTGATTTCACAACTGGCATCACACGTGCCGAAATCAATGTTTTTCAGTCACAGTTAAACAAGAAAAACAAGTTTTGGAAGTCCTAAGACGGATATTTTTCTAAACAAATTACAGTCCAAACAGATTTCTTATCTTCTTCTTTATACATATAAAACGCTTTGTCTTGACTGGCTGACTGACGGATCAATGCACCAGCCTAAACCGCTGATCCGCTTTGCTTTATATGACGTAGGCATCAAAAAATATTTTGATAAAATCAACACCTCCGAGGTCGAAACCGCGGATAAAAGCTAGTTAATTATAAAATGTATTTCTTCTTTTTTAATAACTTAAAAGTTATTAAAAAAAGGTTTGGGTTGGTTTTGTACAAAATTTTGTAAACAATAAACATGTAAGCCTAGAATACAAACAATTCAAGTGATTGATTGAACAGGTATTCGTGGCTAAACGGAACGAAAATTCCCACAAAATATGTCATCAATATGTGATCCTCTTAAGAAAGCCACATTGTCACATGTTTTTATAGTTTTTCAGTAAAATACTAAATCAAAAATACCATGTTTTACTACGTTAGTTTATCGAGGTCATTAGACCGCGAGTCGCGATCGGTGATTACGACTTTTCCGTCATTTGTTTTTGCGATTGTTATATACAATGTGTTTTTTTGTTCTTTAAAAATATCCAATGTTTTCATCTGATGCGACGTTACGGTGTTACGGTTTAATTGATTGTCCGTGATCGAGGGCAAGGTCAGTTACTATTTGCTTGTTACAAGTTTTCGAGTAGGTATTCGAAGTATCTTAAGGCGGGTTGGCAAGGGACCCAGACGATATTTTTTTTACGCGTTACGAAACGAAAAACCGTAAGAGAAACTAATCTCTTAAAACTAAACTAAACATTATGTAGCTACCATAAATATACTTATATAAAAAAAGGATTTATTTATTTTTACTAAAAAAAGAGAAAAAAGATAATTGTAAGCACTAGGCGTTACTGTAAATATTCTCAAGAAAAACCTGACAAGTCTAGATATTTTAGCTATTTCTTCTGAAAATACGTTAATTGCATTTAGTATCCTAATCTATGTAGTTATCCTTTGAAAAGGTCTGCCCGTCTAACAGTAGGTAGGTAGGTACGTAAGTACGTGATATAATGTTTGTATTCCCTACCCTAGTATACCATACTAGGGTAGGGAATACAAACATTATATCACGATTCAGTAGACGTAGATTATTTACTAGGAACTACATAATTGGTAAATAATAACCAGACGCCAAGCCGGCCTATTGTGAGCTAAGATTGTGCGAAACGTAGTCTAAAGACAATCGCTTTACGTAAAGGTGTTATTTCGGTAATTTAGAATAGGTATTTACGTGTGTTAGGAAGGAGTATACTTAGTCTGGTAAGGTTTTATCCTCTGGGCGACTAAGTTGTGGGGGAGGATCTAAGCAAGGCTACTCCATCTGATTAGGCATGTCCAAGGCATCAAAGTGAATAGTATAGGTTAAAAGTTGCTAGTATTGTATAAGTCATACATACCTATAAATTAAAATATAATATTTCTGACCGACTGATATATTAAAGCTCAAACCAATAGAGGGATCGGCCTAAAATTTGTCATACAGATGGCTATTATGACGTAGGCATCCGCTAAGTCGCTAAGTAAAAGCTAATTTGATATAAATACCAATATTATGATTATGTTGGTGCGTAGCTCAGCCAGTGAGCCAGTCTGATGAATTCTGAAATTGACATTGTGACTGACGGCACTTACATTATTATCGGCGAAAACGTCAATGGACAGTGATGTTAGATTTATAATTATCTTCGCTGTTATTGGTTGAATTATTTGAAATACGTAGTACATTAAGATCGTTGTTCGAAATCTATTCAGTTCGGACTTAGATAGATAGAACAGTATACGAAGTACGCGTGTAGAACACAGTCTAGGTTGAAGATTTTATGTGAACCAAAGTATCTACATAAAAACTTTTATTGTTAGTGTAGGTTGAACTATTTATTTACATAGACTACGTAAAACCGCTTTTTACGTCCTGATTCTAAGAACTAATGGAAATTTATTCGAATATATAAAGACAAGTAGGATCTGGGGCCACTCTTCGCTGTTCAGGTTTCTGTAGATTTCCTTTTTCATAAAAAACATAAATAAAGTTGTCAGTAAGACAGATGAGAGTTCAATAAATTAATTATCAATCCATTTGTCTTATAGAGAGACAGATTGTTATTATTCTGCATTCGTTTATGGAGTTAGAACATATTTATATGAGTCTGTGGCCAAAGAAGGCACTAAATGACATTCCTAAGTGATTTTTATATGGAAGTATCAACTATATAATAGGCTATGAGAGCTACTATAGCGCCGCTGGTAACGGCACACAAAAGTTGCTGGTTATTACGACATGGAGTCTATAATATATCCAGCTTGACAAATAGCGCCGGCTTTGTACATACGGTTGCTACGTGTGCGTATGTGTGTGTAGTATATACTTCTTATTTATATTATATTGCTTCAATAGATAGATAGATAGAACGCTTTATTGCACACACAAGTTACAGAAAATTAAAAACAAGACAATTAATAATAGCCTGGCAAGGATCTTTTTAAAGATGGAGGGCACTAGCGTCCTTGCTTATACCAGTAATTCAACCGAATAAGTTGATGGTTTGCTAAAACGAAATCAGGGGTCACGGGAGTGGCTCGCCACGATCATGATATTTTCTCGAATTTTGAGATTAGAAAACGTCATATAACAAACAAACATACAAAGAAAGAGCGCGAAAAACACAACCCTTTCCTTGCAGTCGGGTAAAAAAAGGAATTATTTCAATCGGTTGAGCCGTCTTCGAGTAAGTAGGTACATAATCGATTAACTTAAAAAATATATAGTAACTACGCGACTGATTGAGAACCTCCTCCTTTATTATCTGTTAAAAATTAGTCTTCATACATTCAGAAAAGGCTTCATAAATGCCCTCATAACTATACTACAATCAAGCGTTAGCGGTTGTCGAGGACCATCATGGAACCTACCTTTATTTTACTTGACATTTTACAATCGTTTCACTATAAAACAGAAAACAATGAAATAGGTCGTAATCTTGATAATTTACGCGTGTTGCAGGAATTCCGCTATTTTTCAGGTCTACATCCGTCTGGTCAATGTGATATCGTAACTAAATCAATCAGAAGGTTGTTTCCGCTTTAGGTTCGCGTAATTTATCTTTGACGTCATTTGATTGGGCGTATCGACTCTGAATTTCTACGCTACGTATTTAGAGACTGCACCTACCTGAATGTCTATACGTGTTTAACATTATACAATGTTTAACACGTATGTTTGTATGTACGTATGTATGTTTATACAAACAAAATAATAACGGTCTTTACATCTAATCTAGATAGTTTTACACAGCGCCAACTACTTTCAAGGCGCTGTTTGTGCACGGGACATGTTAAGGTGAAATGGTACCTGCGCGCTCTCCATACAAACGTAGTCGACTGTTTCCTCCCTGGATAATGACACTAGCACAAATATTTTTGTGCCATAAAACCTATAACTGCCATGACTATGCCCCTATGTTTTGGTTTTTTTCATTTTCTAATTATCATAGAACTTAAATTTAAAAAAATTAATAATTAAAAAAAAACAAAAAATAGGGGCATGGTCATGGCAGTTATAAGTTTTATGCACCAAAAATATTTGCTCTAGTGTCATTATCCAGGGAGAAAACAGTCGACTACGTTTGTAATAGTTTGTATGGAGAAAGCCCCCGGTACCCTTTCCTCTTAAGATGCAGTAGGTTTGCCATATCCGGCCGGGTGAAAATACTTTGAATATACTTCCCTATAGGTAGACCGGACAACAGTAACAATGTTTTGTCACAAAATTTAAACGCTCAGTCTACCTATGACGTTTATATTATCTATCACTACATAGTATAAAAAAAGTCACTTTCCGCCGTCCCTATGTCCCTTTGTATGCTTAGATCTTTAAAACTACGCAACGGATTTTGATGAGGTTTTTTTTAATAGATAGAGTGATTAACGAGGAAGGTTTTTAGATATAATACATGCATAATACAGTCGTGCGAAGCCGGGGCGGGTCGCTAGTATAATATAAATGGTAAAAGTGATTGACTGATGTATCAAGGCAGAGGCCAAACCCTTATATAGGGGTAGAAACTTGAAACTTCGCACACGTATTCCTCTTACGACGTAGGCATTCGCTAAGGAAGGATTATTACCTGAAAGAAAGTAATTGTGCGCGAGCGAAGCCGCGGGTAAGAGTAAGAGCTAGTGCGGAATTAAAAAACTACATTTTTTGCATGTATGAAAAATGTTCTAGTGTGATCTTCACTGGCCAAGTGTAGTCTTGAATCGCACGTCGTACAATCAGAAAAGAAAATAAAGTAAAACATTATATTTCTCAAGAAGTACAAGAATAGATCTTAAATTAAATAGTTACAATCACTATAACAACGGTTAAGATAATCACCAGTTCAATAATTTTAGTAATCGGTGTATTTTCCTAATGGGATTATGTATGGCAATTTTGCTTAAGGTTTTAACATCATGTTTAATGGATTTCTTACAAAAAACCGTATCTATTCGATATCGAAGAAAATACGATAGGTATCTTCCATATTTTTTGTGTGTCAATGTTTTTGCCCGTACAGCTATAAATATCTTCTTTATTGTCTATTCAGAAGTAGCATTTTTTTACATATGTTTTTTCCCTATTGTGAGTCACAAAAAATAATTTTCCTAAATAAACAGGCATGTGTTATCTTTAATACTGATATTTTAAGATATGATAACCATATTTCTACATCTTAGGCGTCTTGAGTGTGAATATGATAAAATATTTTTATTGTTGGTATAAAATATTATTGAGCATCATGATGATCAATAAAACAAGCGGTTGCATGAATTACTAATCTTATGATCATTGTAAAGTTTATACTACAGGGCAAAGGCCCAAAGGTCTTCTCCAGATGCAATCGTGTCATGCCTGAATCTGAGTCAGGTCTGAGAACTCACCATTTATCCTTTCACCGTAAGATTCTGAATTTAAAACAACTTTCTTATAAAAAATTTAGACCCCTGGATTCGAACCCATATTCAGATGTTTAACGTTAAAGTTAGCAACGTTTTTATTTATAGGTAGTTATCTACTGGTTAATATAAAAGAGCTGAAGAAGTTTGTTGTTTTCACTCGCTAATCTCTGGAACTACCAGCCAGATAAAAAAAATGATATCCCAATTCTTGAGGAAGGTTTTAGACTATTTTGTATGGAGACTTACGCGGGTGAAACCGTGTTGGGCAGCTAGTTTTAACCATTACGGCTTTTCTAAAATGTGACTTGCAATAATGCATTGTGTGTTTCTAACTATTTTGTGAGCCGTATTTATCGTATAGTTGACTATCAATATCGGTCGGTGCCATATCTAGACGAGGTTGGGCTGAGGCAGGGCAGGGTGCAGCATCGATACCTTACCATGTTTATTGCCTATTTGCCTTTGTAATTCGGACGTTTCTGTCAATACAATATAGTGTATTTATTCTTCTCCTGACACTCATGACAAATGAAAGGAACTTTTTATCCTATTTCACCTTCAAATATGGTGTAAATATAGGCTTACAAAAAGAAATACCTCGATATCTCGACAGATGGTAGCAGTATTTTTTACATCAAAGAACTAAGGTGAATAAAAAACTGATAGCCAGTAAAAAAAACAAAGTTACGAGACTGTATGGGCTCACTCAGATTCTCAGGTCTTTGATTTCCCGGACGGGGTAAAATTAAAAGAAATATACATAGTTTAGGCGCAAAAGTAAGCCAAATCTAGTATCCATCATTTCGAAATTCAAAACATTTTTCTTTATTAGTTAACTTATTATATTATCTCATTGCTGAGCAAATGTCTTTTTACACCCTTCCAAGGGTAAAACCAACCTAAAACTATGGCTAAATAACCATTTATTAAATAAACGAATTCCACGGAAAATGACTTCATTAGGAACTCTACCCAAGAAAATTAGTCAAATATGTATCTAACAAATTATGATTGACTTATTTATATTAGGTAGGCACCGTTTTCATATTTATTAGCAGCAGTATGTCAAAAAGTTCACAATGAAAACCTTCATAGAGCAAGGTTGTGACGATATCTAAATATTATGAAATTATTTCTAGGAAAAAAAGTTTGGGGTTTAACAATAAAAATACTGAAATTGTCTATATAGTTACTTACATTACCGAGTTACATTGTACTCTATTTATTAACTTGACTAGGATATTATTAAAATTTCTTTGTATCTTTAATAAAACCAAGGTTTTAATTATTTAATGAAGGTACAAATAACACAATTACTCACAAAAAAAAAATTAAAGCTAATTAATTTGATCTTTATCTATACTCACTCAGGTAAGTATGATAAAAGAAGCGAGTACAACATTGATGTCTGTGTTTGTTTGTTACTTATGCAATTAAAAATTACTAAACCTTTTGAAATCTGGTTTTCACTATTAGTAAGCATTATTTTCTGAAAAGTTCGTGGTATATTTTTACATTAAAGTCACGAAATTGAATTATCTACGAAATAGTAAACGTAGGGACAACCGCGGGGTGGTAATATGCTATTTAAATAATTTAGGTACTTTTGAAACTCATTTTAACGAGATTATAACTAAGTACAAATTATTTTAATTACACCTCGCTTAATTCTTTACATTTTTATTACATAAACTTAATTACTGGCAAGTAATTCGAACCAACAAACAAACTGATAGTCTTTCTCGGTTGTAAACATTTACATTGACGACATTCGAGTGAAGCTGTGTTTACTAGTCATGAGTTTCATTTATATTGTCGCTAACTCTGACTCATACGAGATAAAGCACGTGCAATTAGATTCCATGGGTGTCGGTGAACATCACAATGAGTGGAGGATGAGGCCTAAAATTACGATTCCGTGTGGTTTTCGATGCAATTTGTTGAAGCAGATTATCGTTATATTTATAGTGTGATTCAAAGGACAGTATAAATTGGTGTATGTTCTGATTAACGTCAGGTTAATACAAGAAAATAACTAGGTAGTTATAACGCGATCACGACCCGTTTTTATAAAATGAATGATTATATCAATACCATGTTCAAAATCGAGTTCTTATGTAAGGCAGATACTGTATGAGTGTATGTGTTACAAAGAAGTTATGTATACGCATTATGATTATAATAGAAACAATCGATTTCAGAACCCCTCCTCCTCCCCTCCAAAAACAAGAAACACAGTTGAGACGAACCACAGAATCCATATCCGATCAATTTAAAACACTTGATCCAACAAAGAATACCTATCTCTTTGACACCGTGTTAATATTTGTATTACTTCGTTTTCCACGTGGCGAATTTGACATCGCTCTACTGTTCAATCATAATTTGCCATCGATAATAATATAAATTCAATCGAATTTGATTCAAGATTAATTTAGTAAAGAACACATTATAGGGGAAGGCAAAGTTATACCATTCCATACTGCTACAACTGGCGATTTTCAACCGACTTAAAAAAGGAGGATGTTCTCAATTTGTCGGGCTAGTGCCGACCAACGTATCCCCCTGGTTTTTTTTTCACGTATGACTACATCCACTTATCCGTAGCAAGTGCTTTTTGTTGACAAGTAGAATTCAGTTCAGAAGTAGTTTAGAGTAAAAACTCTATAAATGCTAAATAGCTACGCTAAGACAATCGAAATGGAAACAAAAGACGATTGAAGATACACGTATCTAAATTCTCACCTTACCTATATCTTTTTATTAATTTTCTTGTCAAGAGTGTTTTAGTTAAGATAATGTTTGAGGCCGATCGGTTCGTTCAAAGACTTTCCGTAACAAAAGTTAGGTGAAAAATATAATAAAGTCGATACTAAAATAATAAATCTAGACGACCATGTGCACTGACAGTGTCTTATAAAAGATATTCCCGGAGTCATTAAACTATATTACAGCTATTTAGCATTAAATTAGCTAATGGCTTCAGTGACGTATCTCCTCGTATAATTACCGATGATCACGCCAAAATCGATCAACGCTGTCTTGTCCAGGATTTTGGACAGTTGTCAAAGAAAATAGAAACTTATATCTTTAAAAGTATTTTTTTTCTTTTATCAGTAAAGTTACGTGATGTCTTGAATGATTAAAGAGATTTACTGTGATTACGAATTTTCCTCAATAATTTATGAATATATTAGAGACTTATTATTTCTTTTTCAGGGCCGAAGAATTATAAGAACTAGCAATTGATCCGAGGGATACCAGACTTTAACTTGTTTGGAATAAGGAGGTGATTGGTGTACGTACAATGCTCGGGCAGAGAGCAGCAGCCTACATCTACGTTCTGATCACTTAACCCAGTGAAGGTGAATGTTTTTGTCACATTATTATGAACCTTGCCTTTTACTATAAAGGCCGCGAATGTTATGCTTCTGTTTAATTGGAGGTACCGTTTGTAATAAAAAATGTTGGTAAATCTATATTTATAATAAGAGAAGAAAAGACAAGTCTGTATATTAAGTATAAGCAAAAGCAAACTAACACAAAAAAAATTAACGCTTACAATTAGGACCGACTGAATTGTGGTTTTGACTTCTGGATAGCTTAGAATTCAGGCAAATTCGTGGTATACTTTACATTGAAAACAAACATATTAAAATTTAATAATCAACGAAATATTGTCACTCCCGCACCTTTAGGAGAGAGTACGGGACTGGAATGAGAAGTTACTTTTTGTATTGAATATTTCCATGGGGTCAGAACTTGTAAGCGGTTTAAACCGCGGGACAAAGCTTGTGTTTAATACGAATGTAAATTTATAAGTCGTTTTGCTTCTTGATTTTATCGTTATCAAGGTAACTAACTGAATAAAATTCTTTAAATTTTGCAATTACACAATAAGGAGGTATACCATGTATATACCTAGAATATCTACATTATTTTGTAAAGCTACACCGAAATAGCAAGTACCGACTTAATTTAGTAATAAGATGCATATACTGATAATAAATGCAAAATTACAACTAAAACATTGTAGTAGAATAGAGAATACAATTAATATTACGATCTATTGAAATATTTATAACAGAAATATCTCAAGAACGACGACGTAATTGTGTGAAGTTTTGTAATCAAATGTCAGCACCATTCAGTTTGTACAGCTATTGTCATTTGTTACTTAATCATAAACTAGATCTTATACATGCATTGTAATCAGATGTATTTGCTCAAAGGTTAGATAATGAAACATATTAGATTTCTGGAAATAAATGGTACATTTATTAAACTTCTATAGGAACATTAATTAAAAAGAAAGAAATAAAACAAAGTTAATAATCTAAATAAGTCTCCCTAGGTAGGGAGGGTGCCCAAAAGGCTCGCTGCATTGCCTCTTTGAATGGCAATGCCGATCCATTGGCCAAAGTAGCAACCAGCCCTTTGGTCACCTGAATGGTTAAATTATATATATTTATACTTTATCCGTGTTAGTCCGCATAGTGTTTGAATTTCCCAAAATTCTTTCTTAGCGGATACAATGCAAAATTTTAGCCCTATCCGCGTTAATTGGTTTCAGCTGTGTTCAGTTCAGACATAAATGATAGAAAATCCTAAAATTAAAAAACGAACTAAGTCATACGTAATTAATCATATATCTATTTTTATCCCATTTCCATCGAAGGCATTTGCAACATGTTCCTCGGTTCAAACAATCAGGATGTTATCTTTAATGGTGTTAAGTGGTCCATTGGTTCTGATACGAACGGCTGCGTTTAGCGTACTGATTAGATACCGTATCGGATGGATCACACGAAAATTTGACTATAACACTTCAAATACTCCAATTGTTATGGTGTTTTCGATATCAGGATTAAGCTTTGCAATTTCCAATATATTATGAACACATTTTACGTAAATAAATTAATTGTTTCAGATGGTCCGACGTCGAAGTTTTAATATAGCTTTAACATTTATACTCTTATTGTACCTGCAAACATTAGAGGCTAAGAAATCCAGACGAATACGTTGTCCGATCGGATTCGAAGTAGCATACTCAAAGTATGACGATGATGACCCTATATGTTACCAAATTGAGGGTCCACAAATATTTAGCGATAAGTTTGAAAATTGTTCCGGAAATTTGTTCACGATAAAACGGTATCAAAGGCTGAATTTTACGAAACCAGAATTGAAAATATGGACGGATTACAAGTCGTTATATCCCGGTGGTCCATTCATAGACTGGTCGTATTCAGACCACACCGGAGATATACTGGAGACGACTTACGAAGTGAATCGTAACCCACCATACAGAGTTGACGAGGAACTATGTGTTGTCATGGATCCTGTTATGAACTTCACAGCAGTGCGATGTGATGAGAAACATTCTAGGTTTTGTTTCGTGAAAGGTTATTCTGATGATATTGATTCGATGTCTGACGACGGTTGTGAAGGTTTGACGAACGGATGGAGGTTCGACAGTCCAATGGCGACTTGCCTAGCAGTCGTGAGTGGAGAAGGCGGTGGATCAGTAAGAGCCACGTGGGGCCAGGCGCAGAGACTTTGCGAGAAACGAGGAGGTTCTCTCTTAAATCAAGGGTGGATATATTCGAATAACCCCTTCTTTAGGTCCCCGACTGCGTATCCTGCGTATCCGTTGGGTATTATTATGGACTGGGATTCGAATACGTTGCGATATGATACCAGATCAGATCAGTCTGAGGTGAGCATTAAAAATTTCAACACCCATTTTTCAGGTAGTTCTTCTAGTTAAACAATTGATCTTTATATTATAACTTTTCCAGATTCCATACGATGATTGGAGTCGTCACTTAGAAGCGAATCACAACAGCACCTCTCTAGGCGCTATCTCCAGCGACGCTTGGTATCTCGTCAATTCCTCATACATTTTCTTCGATATCATCTGTGAGAAGCCCTTCTACCTCCGCCAAGTCGATTTGAACGTCATTGTTGATTCGTAAGTTTACATTCTACTCTCCATCTATTGCTTTAGGAGCGATTATTGAATGGCTGTTTTTATCATTTTGTTAATAACTTTATTTTGAGTACGTTTTACGATCAAATACACCGCAAGTTAATTACGTTATCAACAATAGATAAAAATCAGAATAGTGGAGCATATCTGAAAATAATGTGGATTTTATGAAGGTACTTACTTAAACAAAAATAAATATTAATGTTATGTGGTAACTATTCGTTTTTGGGTATGATTTGCGTCATTAACTCTCACAACTTAGTTGCTAAGCACGTCATATAACTTTTATGAAATGTTTCCCGTAAACAATAATAACTGAAAGATTATGATAACAGCGCTAAGATTTCCTGCAACGACTTAATATGCAATATTAAAAGCACACACTCCAACGTTTATGAGTTAAATATAGGTATATGTTTAAATAGTTGCAGAACAAACCAAAATGAATTGAACTGAGGGGATAACTTTCACGTTTCTGCAACAACGTTTCAATCTCATATTGGACAAGCTCAAGTATTCCATCTAATACGATTTCTCAAACACTGCAGCATACCGTATAGTGTAACATAATTAGGCCATTATTAATTTAGAATTTTCGTCTACTTTGCAGGGAAAATAAAATAATATTAACAGTTAACGAAACCCTTGACAGCGACGACATTTACTGTTTCACTGACTCTTCAAGATTCTTTCCACAAAAAGTGAAAAAAATATACCAAGGTTCGAACAATTATATTTTAAAACCAATCGAGGATGGTTACTATTGGTGCACTCACTCTGACTCCAAAAACTTCTACATATCAGAGTCGAACAAAGCCCTATACATCAAAGTCAAAGAAGCCACGACTAATCTATACGCCATCAAACTCAGATTTTTCGAAGAATATACTCTAGATAAAATTGGAAAACTATTAGAACACGCTTGGAAAAGAAAGATAGAGGAATATGTATACTTCAGTACTAATTATATAAAGCTCTATGGTAACCCAACATCCTACACAAATGAAACGATAATGCAGTTCCGAAATACGCATCCAGGGCTAGATGCGTATGGTAAAGACGTCATACAGAAGATGAAGTTGAAACGGTTATTCTTGGATGCGAGGAGTGCGTTACTGCATGTGGAATTGCACCCGGATATGAAATCAGCAAGGCCGGGGCAATGGGAGAATATGATTGTAGAATTCATGCATCCGGTTTACTACTGTGAAAAAGATCTTGTTTTAGGTAAGTTTTTTTGCCTTTGCGAATTGGTGTCTCAAATCTGTCACGGTTGTTCTTAGAAACTGGACCGAATACCATTTTGTTACGATGATTCATTCTGAGAGCGCAATCGTAATTATTTCAATTAGATGCTTGGAGTCTTGATCAAATTAATTAGGATGTTTCTGGCAGTTCAAAGATCATGTTCGTACCTACAAGCCGTTAATAAATTAAACTTCACAGGGCAGTGTTTTTTAAAGTTTAGAAAATCCGATATTTTTAAATGTAATATTTATTTTTGTTGTTGTCTATGTCTTTGAGATTAAAGTATTATTATTAAGAATGGCGACCCAGTTGGCATAGTGGTCACTATGCCGAATTGCCAAACACTGGGTTGAGGGTTCGATTCCCGTCTCAGATAAGTATTTATGCATAGATATTTATCTGTGGTCTGGTTGTTTTTATGTGTGTATAAGTATATATTTACAAAATAAAAGTATATAAGTGCACCCATAACACAAAGTCTAGTTACTAAGCTTGGGGCTAAATGGCGATGTGTGGAATGTCCTGTAATATTTATGTATTTATTATTATTGTTTAAATTCCAGGTGAAATCCGTACTTCTTCCGACTGTAGCACTTACAAATGTATCGGTGACTTCAACAACGGAGCCCAACTGATTATCACGAGCCAGGACAAGTGTTATACTCCTGCGTCCACTTCTATCACCATTGAGGTGACTCCGCTCATGCCTACTGCTAGAGTTACACAACCAACTATAGATATTACTGTAAGTACTATATTGATTAAATTTTAGGGTACAAGGCATGCTTATTAAATGACGTCGTTAGTAATCATTTGACTGTCCGCTCCTGAATTTTTAAATCTACTTTTGCACTATTAGACCAGGGTAGAAGCCTTTAAAAATAATAAAAAGTTAAAAAAAATAATAGTAGGATGAAACCCATTAGAAACGGAGGGGAGTATTATAAAAATTAAAGGAAAATACTTTCCGGGCGATCTGAGGTCGGGAAGGGTATGGGGGTGAGCTTTTAAGGGTAAAAAACGGTTTATCTCGATTTCCGGCAAAACTAAAAGTCCTATGGAAAAAACTCAAATTGCAAAGTTGTAGGTAATAAAAAGATCTAAAACTTTTGTATTCACACTTTTTTCACATAACCTCAAAATTTATGTGAAAAATTCAAAAAACCAAGTTTTTGGTTTTTTATGTTTATCTTTTACAAAAATGTTTTTTTTTCACGAAATTTGGTGAAAACTTTCTTTTTTATGTCCCAAATACGCTGTAATTTATTTGATTAGAAATATTTATTTTTTCACCTTATTTTGAATTAATATCGAAAAAACACCCCAATTTTCAATCGAAAATTCACCCGTCAAAATATCAGTTTTTTTCAAAAAGTTGGTAGGCTTTCTGTTCGACCGACCTCAGATCGCCCGTAAATTATTTTTCCTTTAATTTTTATAATATTCCCCTCCCTTTTTTAATGGGTTTCATCCTACTATTATTTTTTTTGTTTTAAAAATTATCCACCCTGGTCTATATGGTATTTATAATGTATTAGGATCGTGGATAGGACATTTAAAAACCACAAAAATAATTTTATGACATGATGTCTAAAGAGTTACGTTTCAAAGATATGAGGCTCGGATAGGGTTTGGACGATTTTAGGACATAATGTGAACATTTTTGTGTCTATCTAACAAAGACTCTCAATATAGCAGACGGATAACAGTAAAAAATTGTCACATTTTTTTGTAATTACTAGTAAAAAATACCGTAGTCTATTGTGACATTGTTTTGTATTCTGCGCACAACTAGTACAAAACAATAATATAAGTTTTGATGTAAAATGACCTTATGTCATTTCTATCAATTGTAATTTCAATCTTTTTACGTTTCTCTACTGTCCAAATATTAGGTCCCTTCGAAAGACAAAATCTAGATCGGACTATCCCGATTTCCAACGACACACTAGTATGTTCTTGGTATAGTTTCATAAAGTGGTTGTTTTTCATTATTGTTAGAAAAACATTACCAATAAGTTTATCCATATAATACTATGTAAATAGCAAGCCTATATTAACTAAATCCATTCATAAACAGTTTATTAGTTTGATGACCAATAGTAACTATTTTCCATTATGAAAATGGATTTAGATGAGATTAGTTACTTTCCTATTTTAAATAATTATTTAAGTCAAGTTTATATTCCATTCATCCATGTTTAACAAAAAATATTTGCATGAAATCATCGTAAATAACCAACTAACCTTCTAGAACGGACGCAACATTTTCCAAGACGACGACTCAGATAGTTCAGAAGAAGAATCTACCGCTGCTAGAGTACGAATGTCTACTCATATAGACAATCTAGACACTACTTTACCATCTAGTCCTGCAACTGCTGAAAATATTACAATTGTTGAGCCAACAACTGAAGGAGATGGTAATTCTACGACTATTCGACAAGATACAACGACTGATGATGATGATACCTCTAGCAATGAAGATGAAGATCAAGGTGTAACTGAAGATAGTAGTACTACATACAATCCTGGTCCAGTCACGTTCTGGCCACCAAGACCACCGACTCCTTCAACTGTTCACCCAGTGATCACGAACACACCAACGCCTTTCCCTACAACATCAACTACAGCTGCACCGGTTACTGTTATTGTAAGTTTTGGGTTATACGGTTATGGGTTCTTCAGTTTGTTGCCGAGCTCGCTTCTTTGAAAATTAGGATATATTTATAGTTCTTTTATCCCAAATATTTAATTTCTGTTTTCAGCAGGAACTATTCTTAGAAATATCTTACACAAAACTGAACAAAATATCGTAGAATATTTCGCTCAGTTTTGTAGTTTATGCTTTATGTTAGTATTTTCTTAGTTTCTTGGTAGTATCAATGTAAAATTCGGCTGCTAAATTGTAAATAATCAAGTCAAACTGCTTCTTTCACCCTAACGTGTTTTAAACTAATAACACACATCTTAACATAACTGCAGAATTCATTTTGAAAATAGAAAGAAATAAAAAATGAAAATGTCAAATTGTTTCATGTTTAAATTAAATATTTCTAATGTACTCTTTACAGCCAGAAGAACAACTGCAACAAGTGTTAGATGACCTGCAGACGTTGATAAATAATGGATCAGAAGTCATGGTCGAAGATTTGGCAAATACTTTTAACCAGGTAAGATATCTACACTTGCTCATACCCCTTATTCCCTTAATATCATTGAATGAATATCATAGAACTCCCATAAGATCAAGTTACCGTAAATGCCAATGAAGACATTATACCATTAAATGGAAGTTTTGCCTAGAATGCTTTTCGCCCTAAGCAAAAGACAACAAGCAGAATGCAGCCTAAAATGCGAAAGTGACGAACAAGCAGTTCGCTTAAGTGGATGCTATAAAGCAAGATGCCTAAGCGGTTAAAAACTTACAATCACTAAAATAACAGTGAGGGTTCCTTTTTACCTTTTGAGGTACGGAACCTTAAAAAAAACTAATCTATGAACAAAATTTTTTGAAATATACAACATTTGTTTTCAGCCCATTTGTAGGCTTTTTAGTGTGTAGAGTTATCCGATTTTTTTTTTGTATAATAAATATTGCAGGACATTCCACACATCACTATCTAGTCCCAAGCTAAGTAACTAGACTTGTGTTATGGCTGCTAGACAACGGATATACTACTTAAATATTTTTCTTTTGTAAATATATACTTATGATACATAGAAACAACCACAATATTGTATGTACTAAATAGCTTCTCAAACTATAATTCCAGGTCGACGAACTCCTAGCGGACACAGAACAACTGGACATTCCAGGAAACCTACTCCATTTATTGGACCAAGTTGGTGCACAAATCAACCTGAATGGTTTAGATGACGTCGCATCTATTAGACCAAACGTTGCCTTCTTGATAGCTGATGTTAGACCAAACACACCGGTTAAAGGACTTCGGATTGCTACTAGAGATTCTGATGGTTTCACTGATAATGCTTTTGAGATTATTCGAGGTGAGATTATTAAAATTAGCAGTATAAGATTGAAATTTTATTATTCCTAAGTCTATCTATATCCTACACAGCCGGAACTACTGAGTCTAGAAATTTCTGATTAATGAAAAGAAAATGAGCACCAAGAAAACTTCAATAAGAAAAATTATAGGAAAAAATAAAAGGAAATGAAATGAAGGAAATATAAATAGTATCGCATGCGTCTGTCTTTCCTGACGTGTATAATAATTTAGGGGTCTGCAAGTCGCGAATGAATAGGTATCTTCTTGAAAAGCGTGTTACATCTTAGGCCACATCGTCACCTACCATCAGGCAGGTGTGATAGTGGTCAAAAGATGACCTATCATATGTAAGAAAATATATATATATTTGAACAGGCTAGGCAAATAATTAAATGTTATCGATGCAAGCCATTTGCTCTTTGATAAAATGGCTGAATACCATTCAGGCCACTAGTTGAACGGTGCTTTAGTAAAGAGGTTAGGCTTATTAAGCTAGTCGGGTGCGATATATACATTGGTGAATCCAATGCAACACAGGTGCAAATATTTAGATAGATAAACAACGTTATTTGTACAACACAAGAAGAAACAGAATCCGACATACACAAAGTAAAGTAATTGCTAGAAAGTATAAGTTGCACAAATGGCGGCCTTGTCGCTGAAAGCGATTTCTTTCAGAGTAGTACAATACGTAACTAAACATTAAATTTCATCATCTTTTCCAGAGGAAATAAGCTCATCCCAACTACAAACAGGAGAAAGCGAAGTGGTCGTATCTCTCCCGGATTCAGTGTCAGCGACAGACAGACGGATCAGTTTCGTTGTGTTCAGGAACGACAGAGCTTTCCAGAGCGATAGTAGACTGTATATGGTTAACAGCAGGGTCTTGAGTATTAATGTTGAAAATGTCACGCAGTTTGAAGATGGAGAGGTGAGATATATTATTTATTTATTTACTAGCGACCCGCCCCGGCTTCGCACGGCTATATTATGCATGTATTATACATATAAACCTTCCACTTGAATCACTCTATCTATTAAAAAAACCGCATCAAAATCCGTTGCGTAGTTTTAAAGATTTAAGCATACATAGGGATATAGGGACATATGGACAGAGAAAGCGACTATGTTTTATACTATCTATACATATAAAATGCTTTGTCCGGAAAGACTGACTGACTGACGGATCAACGCACAGCCTAAACCGCTGATCGTAGAGACCTGAAACTCCGAGGGCGTGTTCTTTGTATGACGTAGGCATCCGATATGAAAGGATTTTAGCTTTTAAGTGACACATTATCCTGATTCAGCAGTAGGTATAATATTTAGAATGTAATGTCATGATAAAAAAGTCGTGATACAAGAGAAGTCAATATCAAATATTGTTGTGTATGTATAGGACTTCACACTAACCTGCGCTTGCGCGACGGTCCTCACGGGTCGCGTTTCCTCTGACATTTTGCGGGATGCGGGGGAAATCTACCTATTTTTTTTGGGTCCTGGAGTCCTACCCACACAACGCGCAAGGTCCATAGGTCACCCTCGACCGTTTGGGTTAGCTTCCACACACAGTTCGTTAAGCACTCCCGTCAAAAGAAACGAAAAATGGTGCGAGACCGGTCCTCGTTGACGCCATTGAACAGCTTGGTTTTCCGAATAGTTCTACATGTTGCCGCCGGGGGCGCTAGTCGAAGGAAGTTTTCGGCAAAGATTCAGCCGGAAGTGGAAGTCCTAATATATTTTCTCATTGAACTTAGATCGATATCTCATTACTAATTGCCACCTAAAAAGAGGGATAGTGGGAAATGCTTTTTACTACAGGAAAATGGTCAACCAAGATAGCGAAAAAATATTATGCTAATAATAAGTACTCAACTTGACTTCCGGTACGGAACAAAATATTATTAGCGAATTATGGTGGTCGCAGAACGACCCAGTTTGCATAATTGTTACCATGCATGTGGTTCGATTCTCGCCTCAGACAAGTATTTATGCTCAGATATTTCTCTGTGGTCTATGTATTATAAAGTATATATTTACAAAATTAAAGTATATAAGTAGTATGTACATTCGTTGTTTAGCACCGATAACACAAGTCTAGTTACTTAGCTTGGGGTTAGATGGCGATGTGTGGAATGTCCTGCAATATTTATTTATTATAATTTATTTTCTAGGTGGTCGACATCCATCTGACCCCACTGGTCAACGTTTCCGAAGAGACCCAGACCCGATCCTGTGCATACTGGCATTTCCTCCCAGACGGTGCCGGTTACTGGTCTCAAGATGGATGCACCTTCATCCGAGCCACCGAGGAAGGTACCCTTGACACTTGCCGATGCGATCATCTTACCCACTTCGCTGAAGTTTTAGTACCAAGAACTGACTTCTCTGAAGGAAATGAAAATGCCCTTGAAATCCTTTCCATCATAGGATGCTGTCTATCCATAGCTGGTCTATTGTTAGTAGGTTTAACAGCACTCATGTTCAGGTCCTGGCGACGGGACTTCAGCAACAAGATATGGCTGCAACTATGTGCTTCTATCCTTATACTATCAGTAGCATTCTTAGCGATAGCTTTTGCCAAGTTCCAAGATTATTCAGTTTGGTGTATGGTGGTAGGAGTTTTACTACATTATGCGGTGTTAGCGTCGTTTTGCTGGATGGTTGTCGCTGGAGTCGTGTCTTATAGGAGGTTAGTGAAGGTGTTTGCAAGAGACGGGACACATAAGCTGCTTCGGGCAGCAGTGTTCGCCTGGGGAGCTCCAGCGGCAGTCGTCGGGGTGTTATTAGCTGCATCTCCTTTAGCATATTCTGGTGTATTTGATAGTACACATGAGACTGTAGCGTTCTGTTATCCTTCTGGTTTGGCTCTATGGTTGGCAGTGTACGCGCCCATTGCGTTAATGGTGTTGACGAACTGGACGCTATTCGTCTTGATAGTGCGGTCCGTGTTCGCGTCTCGCCAGATACAACGCCATGGTGACACAAACGAAGCCCTCCGTTGTGCCTCAGTAAGTTGCCTCTTAGTATTCCTGTTTGGATTGCCGTGGATATTCGGGTTGTTCGCGTTCAACGTAGTAGCCGCGTACTTCTTCACTATTCTGGCCAGTTTCCAGGGCTTCGTCTTGTTCCTGTTCTTTGTACTTGGGAACAAGAAAACGAGGGATCTGTGGTTGAATAAGTTGAAGATTAAACAGACGAGGAAGGTGCCTGTGACGTCATCGACGTACACTAATAGAAGTACGAACGCTCAAGGTTGGAGGAACCCTCAACCTCCGAACTCTATAGAAGCCAAAGTATCGAAACCTCGATCCCTCGCTTCATCGGACGATTCCCGTTTCTCGTGACAAAAGACGCAGTAAGTTGCAGCTGTAGTATAGTATGTGGTTGTATTCTTGTATACCAGTATGTGGTTGTATTCTTGTTTCTAGTCTCTATTCTATTTATTGTAGTTTTACGAATTTTCTTTATTTATTGTTTTTCATATCTACCCAGCAACCCAGTGGTTAATTAATAACTATGTAGTACCTAACAAATTAGACTTATAATGTTAAAAAAACCCCTATTTACGAGTTTTCAAATTCAAACGAACCTGTTCTATATAAATCGAACTTTACCTGAGTATTCATCGAATATAAAAGAGTTACCAAATAAAAAAAAGCCCACTTCGTATAAAGTTAAACAAGTATTGTACTTTTAAATATTTTGCCTTTTTTGTAAGTCTGTATATTTTTGATCCCTCACCAGTAATTATTTCATGGCATTATTTTAAGATTATTTTAAAATGCAAATTATTGCCAAATTAATTTTGTATTGTATATCTAAGAAAGTATTGTACCCGCTATTAGTTAATAAATAAATTGTATGTAGTATTGATGCAGCTAGTATTTTTAGTGCTATGTATTTTTAACCTGTAATATTGTACATAACGTATCTTATCTAACCCATACAAAGTTAGAAATATTTGGTAATTGTACAGAACAAACTGTTTGAAGCTTTTCTAATAGTAGGTAAGTTTAAGTATAAAAACATTTATTTTTCTTAATTTAATGCTTATATCTAGAGAATTTGTCACTCCTAAATCATAAGGGTGTGTAGCAAAAGCATTTATTATGATAAAATAAATAATGTTTAAAAATACAATCTACCATAGAGTTTTTATTGTTAAATCACTTCACTATCACTATCACTACATAGTATAAAACAAAGTCGCTTTCTGTGTCCCTATATCCCTTTGTATGCTTAAATCTTTAAAACAACGCAACGGATTTTGATGCGGTTTTTTTTAATAGATAAAGTGGTTCAAGAGGAAGGTTTATATGTATGCATGTATATGCAAAATATAGCTGTGCGAAGCCGGGGCGGGTCGCTAGTAAGTTATATAAATAAGTAATAAGTTAACCGTTAACGATGACTTTGCACTTGAGATTCAAAGGAGAATAAAATCGATAGAATCACCTCGTCCGTTACTAATTCTCTCCGCCGCGCCGTTTGCTGAAGGCTTGTGTTCGATCACCTGTTATACTCATAGAGATAAAATGCCTATACTAAAAACATACATACAACCGAATTGAGAACTTCCTCCTTTTTTTGAAGTCGTTTAAAAATTAAACGTTAGTTCAATGACTAAAATAGAGAATACATCAGAATCTATTATGTAATTGATCCCATAGATATTCTATAATACAAAGTGGAGGGGTCAATCCCTAAACAATGTTATTACCTTCCTAATAACTTTGTCTTGTAATTGAGTCAAAGACAATATTTCGAGTAGTTACTAGTTTTTTTTTTCTTCCTTCGGTCGATGACCGAAGTTATGGCTATACTAGTTTTCAAATTACAGGATCTCCTCAGGAGTAGACCTTTTATGTATCCTGTCAAAATACTCTGTATTGAGTATATCTCTATCTCTATGTATATAGTAAACGAGTGAAAACACCTCGAGCGCAATCAACTAAGATAAAAATAAACAATCTTCATAGTGGCCCGTAAATAACCCGTAGTCATAGCAACGCCCCGAGCGAATCCTCCACGCTTCAACAACTCCTTCAACGTTGCCATGACATTAACTATCCATCAGTCATTTATGTGTTGATACTCGGTGCGAAAACGTGGTGAAAACAATAACAATGTTCTGGGGAATCAGTCCTGCGCTCGATCTTCAGCAGGAGTATCTGAATCACGGCGATGAGAACGCATTCGAGCTGAACTTCCTTGTGATAGGTGGGTGCGATGCACGGCACTTGCTCAAGACGCTCGCCCAAGCACATCGCCACACTCGTCGTTACATGAACCTGTTTGTGGTCGACGGCTGTCCGGAGTTAGTCACCAGGCAACTTCTGCTGTTATCCCTCGCTCTAGAGAAGACTACCCGATGTGGACTCTTAGAAAAAACGAGACGTTTTCTCGAAGTGTACGGCAACATCCTTCTTCGGCCTCCAACCTCGCGTTACCTCATTGCAAAAGCTCAACAGCTAGTCGGTATGGTCACCAATCCTGAATTTATGAATTGCCTGTTGCCTTGCGTTTCTATAGAACAGATGAAATATAGAGAACGTGATTATATGGAAAATCTCATGAATTTCTGGGCCACAGGAAATACAAATCAATTCAATGCTTGCGAATTATGGGAGCATCGTATCCGAAATAGTCTCGGAGTGCGGTACGATAACAGAGCTGGTGTATACGACTGGGACTATCACATGAGGATGAAGGAGATTGCGAGCTCGATTTGTTTCCAGGAGTATAAGCATTTCAGAGAACACGGAGTCGCTTTCACCTGGCTGGAGACAGAGGTGTGTCGTCCGAATGTGAGCCTCGCTGCTGGAGTTTATAAATGCGGCGATCGATATCTTCATAGAGGGTACCTCGGAGATATGGTGACTTCACCGTACATAGCATACGGCTTGGATTGCGAAGATACAGACATGTTAAAATCATCTCATGGAGTCAATTACAAACGTGCAACTGATCTAACTGAGAGAAACGTCATGAGAATGCTATTCGAGCTGGAAAAGCGACAGAAATTTGATGCAGCCGCTATGAATTTGGACAACACGCAGAATCTAGGAATGGTTGTACTTGGTGATTTTGATGCTAAGATATCTGAGAGGGGTCCCGAGGCCCCTTTGCTATTACGGGAAGATCGGGACACCTACATCAATACAGATTTTGGAAAAGTGCATTTCCTGTCCCTGTCTGCATTGGAACATTACCCTCATAAGCCTCACTTCCAGGGTTTATTTCACGGCGTGTTTGTGGGACACAACATGCTTCACCGTTTGAAGCCGAGCGTGTGGTCGATGGCCCGAGATGATGCGATCATACTGATGGAGACTCGCAAGTATATGATAGAAATGAAACGAGATGACGTCAAAGCCTATGGGGAACTAATCCAGCAAGCGGCTGCTGCGGCCCAATGCGAGAAGATCAAAGCATTTGACCCCCAAAAAGATAACTTTGCAAAGTTTTTGATGCGAAGGCGAAGTGATAGCGTAGATGTGGTTAATTAATTGGTTAAATAGATTTAATCTTTAATGAACTTTCTTTTTACGTCATTAAATGAACTCTTGTGCTTTCTATAATAGGTACGATTTTAATTGTATAGATTTGTAGGAGAGGTAGTGAAAATAGGTTCAACTGAATCGTACATTTTCTTCTAATTCCGATTTCAAAAGTTTAAAAGCTTAATAAAACAATGCATAAAATTTGTTTTCATCTATTTTTTCATTAATAATATGTTACATTCATTTAGTAAATCATATAGCAAATATATTTACAAGGACATAAACCCAACTGAAAATTACAACGTCATAACGTATTTTTTTTTCGTTAAAATTCGTATGTTATATTACACAATATCACTTAATTATAACATTCTATTCATTAGTCGGTAGTGATGGATTCTACGAATTGTCGTCAACTTTGAGGACTTACTTTCGGTTGAGCAAACTTCCTCATTTACATTATGATCATAATTTCGTGACTGGATCGTATCGAAGTTCGTTTTTTGGATTTCATTTTGTAACACTTTCGGAGGACATTGGTGCTCAAGTAAAAAATGCATAGGTATATGCACTGCAAATTGATACAAATATTATATTTAACTGTGGATATTTTGCATCTTACTTTACAGAATCAGTTACGATAATTCGTACAAGGTACAGAGCACTACCGTGAGCAATGTTGCGGGCGTCGTTCGCAATTGACGTGATAGGCCTACGCGATTCGCGTACAAACTAGAGATCCACGCGTCGTCGGTTTGCGCAGGGGCAGCTCTCCCGACAGATGACAGCACGCATGCGACGCGCGACGCGACGCCTGCTGGGCCTACGGTGCTCGCTCGTACGCGTCCACTTTACATACATTATTATTATAATACCAACATATTACAATGATATGAAATTAAATACAAAACCAATTCATTACTTTAGTGTTCGCGTACGAGTTTCGTGACGTTAGTGGAATGACAGGTGCGGTAGCGCTGCAGCTACCCGTCCCGGAGTAGGGTGTCCATGAGTATCGCGGACATAACGAGGACGGGCCGTACCGTGGCGTACCACGTGCGGGCGCCAGCCGCGCGCTCCGCTCGAACACCGCGCACCCAGCTACAGAGTATTGCAATCACATCTACCCTGTACGGTTTCATAGTATCTATTTAGATTTACTTAAAGTTAACAAATATCTATGAGTTAAGTATGTAGAAACGTGCAAATTGGCCTCACACCGCCAAAGAACCTGCCCGTGTGACGGCGGTCGGTATGGGACCGCTCAATTATTATTTTAATCAATAATTCAACGGTAATTACCTATATATTAGAACGTGGCCGCGCCACTTAGCCTATAGCGTAAACGCGAATGAAACGATAACCTTCTAAGTAAATTGTCACAATAAAATAAACAAGAAAACTAAAACATAACAATTTAACATTCACCTTTCACTTCAATTACGTCGGCATAAATTCGTTTAAAAGTCAATACAATAATAATAGATATTCTGATAATCGAAATAACTTTTATTCACATTAAAGTTTTTTTAGAATATGTGTATGTTACGGACTAATTTTAATATATCAAGTTATTGATGCACGGTGGTGCGAGATCACTGGAAACATTTTTACAATACATATTATACACGCTATAAAATATTACATTACAATATGATTTATACTTAATACGTTTTGACAAACAGAGGCCAGTTATACACAAATTATAATTAGTATTGGTGTTACTTTGTATAGAGCGAGTGTCGAGTCGAGTGTAGTGTCGTGTAGTGTTATGTAAAATAGTAGTAGAGAAACGAAGGTGGGCGTATATCGGAGAGGTGATACAGAATGAAAGCGATTGTGTTACTCTCCGGGGACGGTTGCTTGTCGCCCATCTTCCACAACGCTGCTCCTGCGAGCGTTCGCGATTACATGGCTTCCGTTCGGCACATACAGCACGGTACATAGTCACACTTATCAAATTATACTCTATGATAAAACATTAGCAATTTAATGCGACGTCGAGCTCTCAGACGGCACGTGTTAAATTAAAGCTTTATTTATGATAAACTCAGCTCTGAATTTGTTAATCACCTATCTAATTTTGCAAGCTACTTGAGCCTCATGTGATGTATGTGTGAGTGTGTAGTGTATAGACGCGATGTCACATAGCGAGCTCGACGCCTGGCAATCGCAGGACCTCGGCACCGTACATACTATCACCTTATATAACGCCTTAACGCTTAACTCTACTTCTATAAACGATGACTTATTACATTTACTTTAGACATACTAACCACCGCGCTGCCGACCAGGGAGGCGTCTCGAACAGATATAGTTATAAAGCGTATCGATTTAATGAAACTAATATAATTATGAAATATTTCAACGTAACAGATACATCCCTCGGGCGGCGCGCAGTGGGCTACACACTTCACCGAATCGAGACTTATAATCAACAGTATTACTCTAGACTCAAATATTACTTAGCTCAGTCAATATCGTTTATATAATGTTAGTAGTTAGTGCAATTTAATATTCCAGAGTTCAATAATATTTACATTTCACTGGTTTCGCTAACGATAACTACGTATTCACATGCGGCGGACGGCCGTGGTGGGCGGCCGCGAGCCGCGAGCTGTGAGCCGTGAGCCGCGCCCGACCGATCGTATTCACTATATTAAGTATATCAACTACAAGTGTTAAGACTTTATTGTGTTCATTACTAACGGTTAAACTATGCCATAACGTGATTACCCTAACAGTGCATACAGATTCGTACATGATACATCGAATACTAGATAGCTAGAGGGGAGGGTGTGTGTGGTGGCGTCGTGGCGGGGGCGGAGGCGGGCGTCAGTGTTTGTACTCGGGCGGCGCGGGCTGCGCGCGCAGCGTCGCGTCCGACACCGACGACGCAGGCGACGGGAAGTACTCGCGCTGCGACAACGCCGCGCCCGTGCCGCCGCCGCCACGCATCACAGCCTCTTCACTCGCCCACCGGGCTAACTGTTGTTGAGCTTGAATAAATTCATCACTAAAAAATGATAGAGAAGAAGAACGGAGAGTCGAGGCGTGGCAGCGATACGTGCGGTTCGCCATCGCCAGCCAGCCTCAGGCAGGACGTTAGTGTACGTACGTGTATCTAGGTATAGTCACAGCAACGTTTACAAGCATATATTTCTGTTTAGTGTACTCAATTTGGAATAGGGGATCGCTTTTACGGTCTTATTGCCAATAAATTGCCTAAGTGTAGTCGGTACGAGGCAAGGTATTTCCTTCAAAATATTCTAAATTTATAAAACATCTCAAACACTATGAATAACATTGATGGGGAATTTGGGGATGAGAGAAAATCACAGGAGAAAGTAGTTTAACCGATTTAATTTTTTTTTTCTTTGAGTGGGTTCTGGAATGGTTTAGTATTATAATAAAACCTGTATCTAATCGAATTTTAGGACATTGTGTATCGGGTTGGTTGATCATTTATAAAAGTTACAGTTTCCTTGACAGTTAATCATATCATAATCCAGTTATAAATATTTCAATGGAAATACCGAGCTTAGTACAACGATCATAATATATAACTGGTATTGTGGTGCTCACCTCTCGCTATCGGGCGCGTCACGCAGACGCTCTGGGTCCGCGGTCTCGTAGAGCGCGTCGTCGTCGGGGTGGCGAGGGTGCGCGGGCGCAGCGGGCGGTGGCACCGCGCCCGCGAACAGCGCGCCATGCAGCCGCGTGCCGCCGCCACGGAACCGACCGTACCCGAACCGCGGGTCCTCTTCGCCCACACCTACGCCCGGCCCGAGGGGTCCGCCACCCAGTCGTCCGCGGCATCTGCTGCAACCATCATCATATAATGTTAAGGTTCATACATCACAAGTGAATTAAAAAAAAAAGATTAAGAAAAATGTCCGTAAAATTTGAATATCATAGTCACCCTACTAAAACGCAAAATAAAGAGAAAAATAAGTAAATATTAACTAAAACTTTTAAGAAAAAGTTTTGTCTTGATTCAAAGTATAGTTAAAGAGTATACAAACGGCGGTTGCGGCATATCAGCGGGGTCGATGCGGTAGTGTCTGTCGGCCTCGGTCTCCGACATGCGGATGTCCTCCGAGCCGGAGGGGCTCATGTGCCTCGAGGAGTGGTGCTCCAGCTGCCGGATCAGGTCCTCGAGGTTGCGGATACGGATGGGTCCGCAGGGCGGCGCCGCGTCATCCTCCTCGTCTGCACGCCGCCGCTCACCCTCGTGTATCTTCTCCGCGCTCGGGGCCCGCTCTCGCTCCCGCTCGCGCTCACGCTCACGCTTATACTCATACTCCTGTTGGTACAGTACAATAAACATTAACAAATACAAATGATAATCTTTAAAAGGCGACCTCCTCCAGGTGCTCAAAGGATGAAAATAATATGCAAAAGGTGTAAAAAAATACGGGGTAGTCTCCGAGCAACCCGCTCTCCGAACGAAATACATTCTTTTTTAATATTATATTTATATTGTCATCTCATTGAACCATGAAACAATAACAAATAAAAATGTATTAATAACCTGTAGTGCCCTTAGGTCCCCGGAGCCCCCAGCGGCGCCCGCACTCGCGCGCTGCGCCGCCGCAGTCTTTAATGCCACGATTATATTCTCGTGGTAACCATTTAGATCCTGAAAATAACATAAACACATACTTTAATCAAATCAGCTCTCTACGATTCGTAATTAAGTAATAGTGTGCAGTAATAGAGATAAAAATTGGTCCGTCGTGCCGGATTTGTACCAAAGGATCTATTACAGTTAAATTAAATACGAATCGTTACAATAAAAAAAATCTTCCCTCTTTATAATATTAGCCATCTATCCCCAAGCTAATCAACTAAGCTTGTGCTATGGTAGATAATATATAACATAATAATTATACTTAATTATAGACCGCAAACAAATATCTGTACACTAATATTTGTAAAGGCGGGAATTAAAGATGTAACATTGGTTTCGACGCATAAGACCAAAAATGCGTATTTAGATTCGTCAATTCGAGTTAATAAATTACCAAAAACGCAAAAGGCCAACATGTACATTTAGGCGTATCGCATTCCACATCGCAGGCTATAAAGTGAAACCCCACCTTAAACTTATACTCCATATCAGCGACGGCACCGGAGGGTTCCTGACCATCAGACTGCGAGCCCGCTTCAAGCTGCTCCGACTGTGAGTCATCCCCCCATTTGTCCTTGCCGTCGACAGCACCGTACCCGTGCTTCTTTAGTATACCCTTCTCAGGTAACTTTGCCATCGCGTTCTGTGTTACGTCTATAAACGCTATGTCTTCTTCTCCTGGAATAAAGATATCATTTTTATTTGAGCATCTTTATTCTCTAATTTTGATAGCGAATATATAGGGAAATTTATATATGGCGGAATCAAAATCAGAAGTCAGTGTTTCTGTGAATATTTTCGTTAGTTTTTTCTTTTTTAATGCATCCAGTGTATTAATTACAAACAAAAATCAAAGTTTGAGCATTTTTTTCTGGTCTTCAACATTTTTCAATTGATATCCTATAATACAATTTAGTATTTATCTACTATAGTAAGTGCATTTTTCAGTGTATTATTGACGTGACAACGTTTTATAAATTGGTTTGCCGGGTGACACTTCAAGAAACTGCGTTACGCTCCGCTGACGTTATGCGCTCACAATGAGAGCGAGTGAGAGGCACGCGGGCATGGTTAGCCCGCCTAAGAGCGAGAGAGACAGACATAAAAAGTGAAAGGCACGCGTCCCTTCCACTCGAGCACAGTTGTTGTCACGTAAAACTTTCGCCCGTATACCGACTTTACAGGCAACCAGTTTTTTTTCTCATCCTTGTGTATGCATAATGGAACTATAGTTGTTTATTTCTAATTCATTAATTACTTACATTTAGACACCGCTTTTGGAAAATAGTGCTGTCAATATTTTGACCTCGCTACCATTTGCAGTTTCATATAAAGCATCTGAAATTACCTGAATGCGTGGGCTCGTCCTCACTGCCTGAATGCACTCGTTTCATTTGCTTGTGATCTCTAAAATATAAAAAAGAAATCCGTTAGCAGTTAGCAGTGTTTCAGTTTAAATTATCGACGAAAGTACAGATGGAACTTACGGATATCTGCTAGTGCCACCCGCACCAGCCATATGGTTGCCGTGTTTGAAGATTACACGCTGAGAATCTCCGCGGCTGAAATATTGAACATTGGTCATAATATCAGTTCACCATTCAGTTTCATTTAATATCCTAACGGCATTGACTGTAGCCCGAACTATTTGGTGTTAGTGAGCGAGATGGTTTCTAATGAAACTATACCGTTTCCAAAGCCCTAGTGGATTTCCGATAATTTATAGGTAATGTTGTGCAAACACGCAGTTACTATAATAATCTAGAAGATTCAACTAAATAAATCTGAAAAAGCGTGTCTCTGATAGTGTTAGTGCTTTATACGATAAACGCCAACCGTTTCTCGAAAGCAGTTCAAATCGTAAGCTCAGTGAGAAGGAAAAGCTAAAACCGAGTGAGCATAAAAAAACCAAGCGTGGGGTTGACTCGCCAAGCACACGGCACGACGTACCTCAACAGGTTTCTGAGAACACCAGATCCGATAAAAAGAGGAGAGAATATTTATTAAAACAATAAAATGAAAATAAAACACCATTGAAAAAGGAAATAACAATAACTAGTACAATATAAATAGTCTGTTTCAAATAAAATCAATAAACACCACAAAAAATATATACTTAATATCTATGAATACGTAGAGAACTTTTATAAATATTTCAAAACGAAAAGTGGAGAACTGAAAAGGAGACGATTCAAGACGGACGTTTACCTGAATGTATTGTTGAAGGAATGCATCTTCCCCCCGTCGATGGAAATATCTTCCTGTGAGTTGTTGGACGTAGTAGATCCCCCGGCGAAGCTCTTCGCGATGGGTTTCTTCACGTAGGGAGGGTCGTACTTCCTTGAAGTACTCTTTTTCCTGCAGCAGGCGTGGCGTGGGAACGCACACTCAGATCAATCGATTACGTTTACAACACCGAATCGAATGGAATAGATAGCGATATTTGCAATTTCAACAATGATTTAGAACGGAAGACGAAACTTCAAGTATCAAAATAGCTGAAAATTTTCTATATTGAAATACAATTTGCTTTGTTGCAAGCGTATTGAAAGCCAAGGATTTTGGTACGTAGTCGTACCTGTTAGATTCAAAAAATAATTTTTTGGTTCGATTTTCACCATCCGTTCTAATTCTAAGATTCGAATTGAACAAAGCACTAGGCTTTTGGATATTTAATATATTTCATCAATTGTATCAATTTGGTGTTTTGGACTTTAATCAACTTTTCGTTTCATTCCTCGTGGGAATTTGATGTTGTATGAAAGTAATTTATAATACCTACTTATTGATCTTAGAGCTTAATGATAAACGAAGGTTCTTTCCAGTCGTTACTATTTTAGAAGCGTTTATAAAAGAAATGTTAAATGAAGCCTTTTAATAGATCTGATTAAACGTCTTTATATCAAGGAAATAATAAAAGTAGTAAAAATGAGATGGAATAAAATTTTGCGAACAGCTAATTTGTTATGATACAATAGATGTTTATCAGCGAGTTCATCACGAGGCTCCTTGTTTTATATATTAATGGAATCTGTACATTTATTAAGGTGAACTAGAAAGAACCCGATGTCTTAAATGTAACATTAGGCGTTTCTAACTAGAAGACAGCGGCTTTAAAGAAGATTCCGTGCATCGCACATTCGCTTCTCGTGCAAAAGTAGAGATTAGTGGTTGTGATAGTGAGTGGTGACGGTAGTCGGGCGAACTATATCTTCTCGTTAGCATCGATAGATGTTCGTTGGGTAATACGTACCTGAGTAGGACGAGATGCGCGCGGGGTCGCGGCCGTTTGTATACTATAGTAACGTGATACGTGATGTCAATTGTATTATAAAAACGTATATAATATCTGTAACCGCGACGCGGCGCGAGTATAGTGTTTGAGTAGTTGTTTACCGTACCGACCGGACCGAGGTATATACGAGTAGTCGAGTGATGGAAGATATAGTCGCGGCGGCATCGGCGGGGCGGGTCGCGGTCGCGGGCGACCCCGCCCGCCGACGCTCCGACCAAAGAAAGGAAACGAAAACGAGTCACAGTTCACATAAGCCAATGCATACATCCAAGAGCCCAGAATCTTAAGGGTTTGAGTCGAGATGTCTCGAGTAGGTACAACGAGGAAAGCCTTGTCGGCATGCAGCGAGGCGGTCGGACGGCGAGGCCTCGAGCGGCGCGTGCGCAGGCCCGGCCGCCGGCGCGCCGACACAGAACCACAGATCAAATGCAGTTGTGGCGCGCCAACCGCCAACTCTAACTCTACCACCACAAACGTAAACCACATAAAATTAAACGTCCAAAGATTAATGTAAGTAATAACATAATAAAAACCAATCGCCGACGTATAAAACGAACAGAAACACCAACGCTAACGTCTAAAATAAACATACAAGTAATACGAAGGTGACGATTTAAATTTCTTCTTAAAGACTACCTTTGGTCTGTTTTCTGCTCACTAACCTTAGGCACAGGGAGAAGTTTTTGTGTACTACGACTGACCTGTAGCAGAGAGCGCTCAGGGCAAATACAATGAATACCCCCCCTACCACAGACATGAGCACCGCCACGAGGAACACCGTGTTCGAGCCGTGGTAGTTCTCTGCGCCCAAACAGACAGAAGGAGAGGTGAGTGAGGCAGGAGTATAATGATGGCGCGCGTCTCGATGACTTCATCGCAGGTGTAATGAGATCACTGGGATGGTGTCAGCGAGACGCACGGGGTGGTTGGGCGGGGGCCGACGGCGCCGGCCACGACCGCAGCACGGGTGCGACACGACATCACATACGATATACGAGTATACGACAGAGACACGGCAGGCACGAGCGACAAACACAGTGCAACAACACCGAGTTACCGGCCGTTACCTGAAACAGTACGCCATCCAGGCGAACCCCACGAACACCGAGAGCACGACCGCGAGCAACAATATCACCATGTTGATTGTGCTCATCTTATTCCCTTCGTGCTCACCTGTAAGAGAGGGCGCGTTAGTGCGCCGGCGCCGCCCGCGTATACGTGCCACGCCCGCTCCGAGCAATGCCTCACACACATACTATACTACAATACAATAATGACCCCCTCTCTCTATATTATATATATATGTATGTATACGTTCTCATAATGTTTCTAACCGATATGACATCAATCGTCCTACACCCGATACTCAGTTACTAATGTGATGTGTGGTTTGAGAAAGCAGTGCTCGGATTCGTTTGGCCAATGTGTGTGTTACATAAAGTAATGGGTTATATGAACACAAAGTACAAGATACCTGAAAAAATACAAGAAAATATTAACGTGAAGGTTAAAGACAGACTTTGTTAGTGTTAAGTTGCTAAATTCGTTGGTCACAGAGATAATCAAATTCAACATTGCTGTACTGATGTCACTTTGATTCTATGACAAACACAGCAGTACTGATTGTGCACAAACTTGCCTACAGTAGTTATAGTTTTTACAGTGAATATTTTACGTGAATGTAGGATTGGTTAGGTTATTGTGTTCGATTACGATTAGCCAAGTGCTAGGTATTGCTGTCAGACAAACACTGTACTTTTGTTAAAATAATAAAGGGGGGGAGGGAAACTGGCATCGACTCACCATACGGTGTTTCCTTCTTAGTCATGTTGTAGGCTGCTCGCGTGGAGTTGTCCGGCACGTACGGGGTGGGTGATGGGGGGAGTACGTCGTGCTGCGAGCAGTCCGGACCCGTCCAGCCACGGTGGCACACGCACTTGTTCATATTTGAACACGCCTGGAATTTTAAACATTCATATCTTTAGGAGGATCCACTGGCTCAATTAATTCAATAAGAATTTTATTGTCATTGATTTGTAATCCGGCTCGAAGGACCAGAATGCTATGAGGATTCCTATCAACTTTTACTATAACATTTAATAAGCGAGAGTGTTAAGGACGAAACGTTTGTCTGAAACGAACTGATTGGCTGTAAACACGTACGGATCGTACTCAATAAGGTTCCTAATAAAAACCCTTTAACGTAAGGGTGATCGCAGTCTATAGACTTTACGATCGGTCGATGACTATTGTTTAATTTGAAGGCAACCGTTTACTTCTTTTTTTGTTTTATGTAAAAATCCGGAACAAAAGTCTTTAGTCTGCGTTAGCTAACAATCTGATAAGTCGAATCATAAAACGGAACAAGGTCACGTCCGCGTCCGTATGACTGCCCCATGAGGACATTACTCGTTTCCACTCTCTGATGATAAAGAGTAACACGAAATGTTGTCTAATAAAATTAATGTACCGTAGCCCGTTTGGTAGGTATGTGTTTGCGGGAATAAATTCTGTTTGCCGGACGCGGATCGAGCTCCGAATTTCCATCAAATACAGAAAGCTCGAGGCTGGTAGCACGAGACTAACATAAAAGTCAAACAAGACGCTCTCTCTCACGTCTACAAACATTTTAGAACTAATCTAGGCTGAAACTCTAGCCGGAATCCATTCGAGACTTAGAACAAGTTTCAACGATATTACTGGAATTAATTTCGTAGTTGTGAATCGAATCGTATTACCTAACTGCCACAAATTGGACTAGTCGAACTGTACCATTGAAACTCGAAGCAAGCGCGATTTATAGCTGACAACTCGATTGATTGATATATGGATGATTACGTAAAAGGATAATGTAACGGTAGATTCAGCAACCACCCTTCCGTAACCATAGCCATAAAATAAATGAATTACTTTTGACATTACATTTTTACTGTAATTCTTCTACCTACATACCGTCTAACAAGTTACACAATAGCACAGAATATATAATAGTACAAGTAACAATAGTTAAAAATTCATAGATATTACACAGTATAACAGAAGAAAATTGGATTAAATACACAATGAGCGTTACTAGGTACTGATATTATATTGACAAATGAATAACGTATTCGTATTCCATTAGTAAGTAACCCACATTGTACTTCTATCGAGTTAGGTACAAATTGATGACTTCGAGTTTCAAATCGGAGCTCAATCCCGTTTCGCTAAGTACAGAACACCTACTCTTAGTTCGATTTAATTTATTTTATTGACATAGTCAGAGGAAATGGTAATTTAATTTAGTGATATTTCAAGCTCTTTGACTTTAGAATCTTATGCATATTAATCTAATCATAATCATAAACTTGGTTATCTATCAGAAGAGGCAGCGTGCCTAAGAAAATATGGAAGGACTGCATAGAGGAGAACCTGGCTGCTCTGAGAAAGAAGACCAACTGGGAACGTATCGCCCTGAACAAGAGGTCGTTGGAGGTAGATTGTGTAAAAGGCCTTGACCTACTCCAAGTTGTAGTGCCATAGGAAGTAAGAAGTAAATAAGTATATAAATCTAATCTTTTGTTTTAGATATAAGAAAATAAAAGAACGGCCTAAATTCTACATGCTAAAATTTTACATAAGACTACTAAAAAAATGAAAACTTCTGGTTTGGGAATACAAAATCTTCGCAGTCAAATCAGCGGGGAGCACAGCTACAAAGTAAATGCATAATTCCGAATCATAACTCAGATCACGTTTCTAAAATTTCACCCCAAGTAAAACTAGGTAAGTGGAGTTTCTCTCACATTTGTTCTCACCACGCAGTTACGAGGCGACATATGTAGCTTGCTCTAGCTTGCTCCTATTTAGGTGGATTAGCTGAAATGCAGCACTTATGTTTGTTAGTTCTAGCCAGACGGAGGCGGAGTTGAGGAGGCGAAATGATTTAAGGTTGGATTCTGCGGAATACGAAAATAGTTAATTATGGAACACTTGTGCGTTAGGTACGGCTGTGGATTTCGAGATTACGGAGATGATGTAATATATGTGACTATAGGTTACTGTATTACTGCTGTTTTACAAGAGTGGTTCTGGTCAAGCCTACTCTATCTAATTGCATGGATTAAAGTAACGGACGCAGCGCTGCAGTATAAAATTCATCTGGATAAAATTTAAAGATAAAATGCTGTTTTGGTAAATTAAAAATTTATTTTGTCTACATATATCTTTCCATGGGAATATATACCAGCATCTAAACAGCTGTAGTTAAGAACTTGAGTTCCCGACGTTCAATAAGAACACCATGTCCATGGCAACAATAAGCACTAACATGCTTATTAAGTAGGGATTTGTGAAAAGCGTGTCGTGACAATAATAAACGTTACTAATATTTTGGGCGTTATACAACATCTGTACGTGATACCACGAGTGGCTGTTCAGTAGGTACGCATGAGTTTCTATCGATGATCTTTTTCTTTCTCTTCTGGTTTAACCATGAAAAGTGATGTCGTCGGAAATATTTAAAATAAGGACACAAAGTTTATACAGTTATACAACTAAAGCAATTTAACGCAATATAAGATAGGTAACGTACGGGATATCCTGTAAATCCGGGCCACATAACCTAATGCCTACGGTTGCAACTCGATTTGCGTCGCGAGTGGGACCGTCCGCGTCGTCGACAGATTCAGTTAGTCTACTCCTTAACGTAATGATAAAACTTGATCGTTTCGTTCCTGTGTCATGTTTTTGATGTTATAAGTTTTACATTCGAGTATTTGACCGTTGCCTCTGATGAAAAGTTAAAAACTAAAAAAATAATTTTTCGTTTTTGGTTGCTAAAATAAGAAATAATATACTTTTTTGTAGCTGGCTACGAAACATAGTTTACATAGATTAAATATTCATTTTAAATTTTAAGTTCCCGGATAAGTGAAGAAAAAAAAATCTTTTTCTTTGCTAGTTATGCAAAATAAGGACATGAACAATAGAGTCATTGCGTCTAAGTTTCATCACATCTTAATTGTTTTTAGCAGTTTCTTATATAGAAGCCTCATCCTAATTCAGTTGAAAACAATTAAATACTCGTATGTCGTAATGTTGGTATGACTGTAACATAAAAACGAAACGAGGAAACGTAATTAAAATGCCATGGTCGGCCAGTGAAACTTATAATGAAGGTTTAACAATACCAGCTGCTGTACGTTTCGCCATACGCTAATTATGCCAGAATGCCGACCGAATGTACGCGGCAACTGATGATATTTACTGAGACCCATATTATGAATAGTATTGTTCTAATTTAATAATAATGTGGTTTTTATTTATCTACTTATTAATTTCGTGAAATGTTTCAGATGCTTCTGTTTCACCACAAATTAATCAAGGTAAAACTTATATTTAAGTTAAACTTTAGTTGATAAAACATGAGAGCTTTATCCTCGCCGACAAACTGCTCAACAGTAACTGTATTAGTGTACGTTTTTGTGTGTAATCAAGCATTTAAAATATTTATAATTACAAAAGGTAGACAGGATCTAGTAAGTTAGAAAAAGCAATATTTGACGAACTCTGAGGTGCGGTGAGCGGACATCCGTTTGTGACGTAGAAGGTTGAAAGCTCCAACCATTATTGGGGCTAGATTGAATCTTGGTCTGTACATAAAATAAACGTCAAGTTCTCGACCTCAAGGTTGACGGAAAAATTTGTTTAGATAGGCGGATCTTGATTTCTAAATCAATGATTTACTTTGTCAGACGAGAGCGGCTATCAAGTGTTCGTAGACTTTTTATGCGAAAGCCTATAAATGGCTTATAACATTAATTATTGCTAACAAAATATTGTTATATCCCATTGTTGGCTTTCCGAAGATAATAAAATAAAACATTAGAAACATTCTTTCAGGCTTGTTATTCCTAATAATGATCCTATCTTATCTTTATTCCCCAGAATTCCCCACTGAACACTCTATACGTAATATAATCAACATGGGATCCATGTTTTAACCTACTTTATGTGGGTGAATTTATATCGATAGCTTTAACGATAACGTACCTATGGTAATATATTGATTTTATTGACAGTATTATGGTAAGGTATATTTTATTATTGTCTTTTCGGGTGAGGTAGTCGACCCGTAGAGAAATAACGAACGTATTAACTTTTTATAGATAAAGAAATATCAATACAGAGTTTCAAGAGAGAGTTTGTTAAGATGTTTGAAAATTGGGACCCAATTACACTTCTAAAACAAAAATAAAGCTGAAACGTCTAAAGTACCTACTGTTTAAAAAGTAGTTTTAAAAACTTCGCCCCAAACAATCACTTAAATTCAATTGGTAAAAAGATTTCAAACAATGTTGGTATTCAAACTCGCAGCTTCAGAATGAAACTATTATCTTATCCATCTATCTGATTACAAACGTTTTTCAAAACCGTTTCACGTTAATTAAATCTAAACGGCTTTGTAAATCGGACTTTAGGTAAGCTTAATTAAGCCAAATTCCCTAATAATGAGCCTTTAAAGGTATATATAACACAGGATAGGTACCAATTTCTTTCCATTTCGATATCAAACTTCTTAATTGAACCGAATCCTTTCCCTCATTACATTTCGGAACGAGTTGTAAATTCGTAGGTAAACAAAATGTTGTTTTTGCTGTTTAATTTTGAATCAATGTTTTTTAATTGGTAATTACCGTAGCTATGGTGAGAGAGAGCATTGGCTCGGATGCGATGCGAGGATCTGATTACAGACTCCATCGCTTGGAAACTCATTGTTTTCACATTTAACGGTAAGTGTAAACGAAACTGCCGGTGGTCGAATAAAGAATGAATCGATTACGCTTATTAGAGGGTTATTTTGGTCAGGGTTACTTTTATTGAATGCAGTTTAGCAAGATAGTACTATAACAATTGCTTTACACTGCACTGATACAAATTTAAACTTTATTTGTAATGTTAATTTTGTTTTAACCACCTATGTGAGTTAGTGAAAATCTACTGTAGCAATCAATAAGAAAAAGAAGCCTTATCACCACTGAAAACAGTAATTTTTCATCCGCGTGTAAAGTTGTTGTATGTTGTAACTGGTTGGTATTCTAACTTTCAGGTTTACTGTTATATTTATAATACAAAAATAATCGAGGCTTTGATAATTCAAAATGGCAACTATTATAATGAAAGAATTCATAATTTAATTAATAGATTGTAACGAGAACAACGTCTTTACTTTTTTAAACACTGTGAAAAACATATTTTATCATTTTCTTAGCATGTTTTATCCCTTGACGCAATATAGGTACCATTTTAGATTTGTCATAGTCGAATACCTACTTGATCTGTGTAATTATAGTGAGTAAGTCCATCTCTGGTAGGTACAAGAGAGACATATCATGTTTCGTATAAACATTTCCAACATGGTAGTCTCTAGAGACGGCCAACTCGTTTAAAACCGGCCAAGTTAAATGGACGAGATATTAAACTCTCCGTTTATGATCGAGTTTCATGAGATAACTAATGTGCCAGGTGTTGATATGCTGCCAAACTCGTAAACATTAATATTTTGACAGTAGATTTTATAGGGGTTTAAAATTATGTTTCTAATCGTGAAATAGTGAATGACTTGATTGATGATCAAAATAAATTTTGGTAATAGCAGATTGTAGTATCCATAACTACGAAATTGAGAAAATCCATCTTTAAAACGACTTCAAGTTTTCTAATTCCTGAACGTTTTAGTCCTGACATTTAAAATGGTGTTGCAAAATTAAAAAGGAAATCTTTTGAAACAGAGAACTAACTGAAACCGTTGAATTCAAATAAAAATAAAACAACTATTAGTAAATATTAAACGAGTCGACATTGGTGTCGGGGTAGGTTCTAGCTGCCTTCCAGCTTGTAAAGCAAAAATTTAATAAAACTCAGGAAACACGACACTCAAACTATTAAAAACTGAAGTAGGTATACCCCACTTCTGATGTAGTCAATTTAATAAAAACAACGTCGACGCTTCTTATACTTTCATTCACTTAGTTTACTGAAATAAATATCGTAAGACGATATTGAAAGACGTGAGACATTTTTAACAATAAAAAATGAAGATGGGTTTGGGCCTGAGAATTTCCACTGCGTTGAACTATCTTGACGGAATAGATGGGAATAATTTGACTCAAACTACACTAATATCTAGTTTTTTATTTTGTTTGTAGGAACTCCATAGTTGAAACTTTGTACGAGGAAACATTGAATCCTTGGGAGTAAAAAAGATTTATTTTTATTCTGATAATCTGGAACTTAAGCAGGTAAAATTACAGTGTGCTGATAGTTCCATAGGACACCTATTAACAAACAACGCATAAGCCGAAGTTACTAAACTTTATCTCTAAAAAAATATAATTTTGTAGGCTACCTTTTGCTCGTCCGCGTTTTGAAGTATGTAGATTGGACCAAGGAATCACGTTGTCCCATACAAACTTTGCCTCCCTTTTTCACCCCCTAAGGAGTAGAATTTCGGAAAATCCTTTCTTATCGGATGCCTACTTAATACAAAGAACACACTCTCCAAGTTTCAGGTCTCTACGATCAGTGTCGATCAGGAAAGAAAATATATAAGTACACAAAAACCTAAAAGTCATCAGGAATTAAACGAAGAAATTTTTAGAAATTGTCATAGCATTTGGTACTTAACGAATTTTATTCTTATAGCGCATTAATTAACAAGTGTTTTTAAAATATTGAACTTACCCCTCTGCCGGAGCACTCGTGGTTATTATGGTCGACTGGACAAAGCGTTCGGTCTGTGAACGGATAGAGCGAGGTGCAGGACTGATTCACGCATACTAAGTTCTCGCCGCAAGGAGTCCCGTCGCGGACGAGACCCATTGGTGCTATCTCAGAGTGTTTCGGAAGACCTGTTGTTGCTCTGTAAGTGACAACATGATGGATAAAAGTTGTGATAGATTTGACCATTGACTAGATAGAAATCAAGGACGTTGCCCAGACTGCTGCTGAACTAAAATGGAACTGGGCTGGTCATAATATTATCAGCTGCATTTCCGACCAGATGTGAACAAAAACCACCACGGCCTCGGACCCGAACGGCGGGTGACCCTGCGGCAGGCCCAGAAGGAGTGGCGGGACGAGTTGGACTCGCATCGTAGGGACTGAACCCAGCTGGCACTAGACAGGGAACAGTGGAAGGAGGGGAGGGAGGCCTTTGCCTTGCAGTGGGACGGAATAGGCAAAAAAATTAAAAAAATAACAAGATAGAAAATAGGTAAACTTACTTGCACTCATACTCAGTACTTTTGATATTGATGACTGTACGTGTAAAATATTCGTCCATTCCAGTCACAATTGGATACCTGTTCCCTTGCTGGCACTGCAGGGAACCACACTTTACGTTTCTGAAAATATACATTGAAATTTAATAGATGAAACACATAAATGATCAAGGACTAATACCAAGTATAAATCGTATTTTATGATAGACGAATTCAGATTTAAGAGCAGAAAGGAACAGATAAAAGAAAAGTGGTAAGAATCAAGATACTTACTCCATATCACACTTAACATAATTCCCATTATTGTCCTTCCCACAATGGCCAGTCACTGCTCCTTTAGAGTTGAACTGATCGTAGCACTCCTTATCTGCCCCCTGACTTCCAGGGCCCCAGATCCTCTCACACTGCAGTGTAAGCGTAGGGCACTGGCCCGAGAAGCAGTACCCCTTGTTGTCCTCGCAGGGCTCCCCGTTCTTGCGGTGAGCATCCGGAGGGCATGTACCCGAGACCCCGGTACAAGTCTCCTCGAGATCGCACTCATTGCTCGCATCTCGACAGACCACTCCACGAGGTTTTAACTGTAGGATAGTTACATTCACACACATTTATACTTTTTCCATGTATCATACATAGATATTAGATTACATAATTTACATAGTTCCGTGAAGCGATTTACATATAAAATACAACAACATACTTTGAGTATACGTCGAATATCACGTGTCTACATTTTCCTGTAATCTAATATGTATATGTAAATATAATATTACAGGTTATTATGAAAACATGAGAACAATATACAATTTAAGCTAGTCACCTTCACTTTACGGAGATTGCACGTTGCCAGCACAGAGTATGGTCTCGCAGGGACTAATGAAAGTCAATATTGACTATGTTACCTTATGCAACACTATTGTCTTCAGAAAATTGGAAACTGTACACATAGGTAAAATAACAAATAGGCGTAAAATAGCTTCTGCACTGTAATTTACCTGACATCTCTCACAGCATTCACCCGAGGCACATTGGGCTTCTTTAGTCAGGCGGCAGGTGAAGGGATCACAGCAAGGGTTGGTGTTCTGACATTCGTTGATGGTCCCACAGTCACATTCTTCACCTTCATCCAACTTTCCGTTTCCGCACTGGTGGTGAACAACCAGCTAAAAAAAGAGGTAAAAATTTGTATAAGTTGAAGTAGAAAATGTAACAATGTAACATTTCAGGAGGCCTCCGAGTTGAAAATTGAAAAGTCAATGGGTAAAGTTTCTATTGATTACTGCCATAACCATAACCGACGCATTGTGTTGATGGCGGCACTCAAAACCTCTGAAACTCCGGCATAACACACGTCATCGTTCCATACTTCCACTTAGAACAACTACACTGTCGGAGAACAGCTCTTCTCTTGCGTAACTTACTACCTAACTTCAGGAAAACAATTTTTGTTTCACGACTTTCATGCGAAAAAATACTTCAGTTTATCGGATGCTCATCTAGTTACCTCCCGCTTTGCTCGAGGCAAAGTTGAAAACTTTATTTCCCGCGCCGTCTATTTTTCTTCTGATTAAATTCATTGCGAGTTTCATGGTAATTTATTTTGGAACATGAAGGCTCTATCGATCGTTGTGGTCAGTTACTCAGAATGAATTCACGTGAGCGCGCATTCGCGAACAACTTTCGAGGAAAATATAGATATTCACAGGTGAATGATAAAAAGAAATGGCTGTGAATATTCGGTATAAATTTCACGCGCACCGCTTCCCAAATAAATAATACGAAATTCGTGTTCGATGTTCGTAGAATGAGGAAATCCTTAAGAAATAGAACAAGAATAGTTGGGAGGAAACAGACGTTTCTGTCGAGATGTAGTAATAAAAGATGCATCGTTGGAACAAGAGAAACATTTTCTGGTTAGCGAGTTAGCAGTGGTTTAGCTTGCAAGTTTGGTGTGAGATGAGAACACACAACAAGCGGCAGTGACGTCACACCATCTCGCCGATAAATATGTAAACGTCGGAAATCGAAGTGGGAGAAGCAAGGAGCATTATCATTCGGCAGTATGTAAATTTATTCCAATAAACCGTCCCGACTCTCGTTCCTGTTATTATATATTCGCAAACGAAGAGATAATTCCGCGAGCGGGCAGCCCGCATTACCATAACTTTTATTAAAGGAGTGGGCCTCAGAGGCGGCGCGGAACAATACGACGTAGCTCTGATTAATTTCCAACGTGAAAATCTGTTTTGCATTCGGATGAACCGTGGCGTGTTAATAAGGAAAGTGTGCCGACGACTAGCTCCAGCCCCGACTCCGGGTGCCTCCTCTCTCCCTCACACTCTGAATGTGAGATAACGCAAACATTTCCTTACTTTACGAGTGCTTCGCTAAAATGCTATGTATGTGATGTAACTTCATAGGGTTAATAGTCTATTTCCAACGCCAATAACTTTATTAGCCCCCGAAAAACAAAAGAGGGATGATGATATAAGGATGATACCTAAATGTGTTTCAATCATACCTCCGAAACGAATGATCCGATTTAAATGCAATAATTTTTATCTAAAAGTTCTTAATTTTTTTAAACTCACACGATTTTTATAATAGTAATTATTATCCCGCGTGTTGCTGAGACCCGACCAGAACTAACACCCGGGAACATAAATCATATGGACTTAGTTCTTATCTTGAACAATTTCATACATAAAAGTATAATATTAATGAATAGTCGTAAATAAAATAAAAATGGTACAGCTTTCAAAAGTCTTATATCTTGCTCTTATTCTGTAAGTGCCTGTAAATATACCAGTAGGTACAAAAATTGATATTTACTCTCTACTTTGATAAAAGGAAAATAATAACATTAAACTCGTAGACGATATAAAAGGGATGTTAGAACATAAGTAAATATTTAACATTTACTTTGGATACATCTCCCAATAAGACCTTAACGTGTGAGCGAACAACAATATAAGAAATATCAGGATCGAAATGTTTCATACCTAAATCAGTAACTAGAGCAGAAATTAAATTAGAAAGCTGAGATAAAATAATAACAGAAATAAGAAATAACTTTCGATATTTTATGATTAAGAATATTTTGTATTCCTTTGTATAAAAGTGGGAACCCTAGTAATTTAAGAACTATACGGTGGTAGTTCTTCAATTACTTACGTGTATTAAATTAGAATATTTCAACTCAAGCAACACTGTAAAGTGCTTTTCAGTTAAAGCCGAACATATAATAACTAAAAGTGCTAATATAGCAGTTTTGGAATTATACGGTAACTGATGAGCCTCCACTTTTGTTGTAGTCTGATTCTACGAATGTATATTGGTTTAGTCAGACACGAGACAAATGTAAATGCATAAGGTCATTCACGAAACATTCTTAAATCTCAGTAAATTTCACTAGCTTGATAATTCTAAAATACAAATTAATGTAAAGTTATAGTGTCAGAGTGAAGTAATTTGTCGCAACAATGTAACTAGCGTTCAGGGAACTAGATGGCAGCAGGTTAATCTAAAATGCAGGAGTTGGTAACCTAGGTGTATGTTTAGTGCTCAACTTTCAATGTGATTTGCTATTCGTGTTGTCGCAACTTAACCATTTTGGAAGTTGTTCGAGTTACGGTGTTTCCAGCTCTTTGCGATCTGTTCCAATCCAGTTTCGTCAGAAGGATATTGAAATAGTATAAGGTTATTCATTAGATACTGCGTATTTGTTTATTTTGTTTGTTTTTTTGTGTGATACTTTTTTACTTTGCGTCGAGTATCAAGGCAAAACAGTGGGTTTGATCGGAAGATCAGTACACGGCTTATTTTTCTTTTTAATGTTGTTTCTTTCATGTCCTTGTCAATTCTTGTGTCTTTTTCTCCCGTTTGTTGCATTTTCCTCTCAAATAAACCATTCCATTTTATTCATTTCGTCTAAAAATCTTTGGCTTTGTAAGAGATGCCAAGGTATTGAACACAGTTGGATAAAAAAAAGATAGTTTAAATAAATGAGGTAACAAAACTCTTTGAAGGTAATACGAGTAAATGCAAAGAAGCGTAACCATCCGTATATTTCCGTTCTATTCCTTATAGGTTTTCTATTACTATTTGAAACACGCCGTATACATTTCCGTGGAAATTAAATATTGCACAAACGACGAGATACATCCGTTTGCCGAGAGAAGTTGACATCACAACCCAATATCAAATACTATATTAAACATGTTCCTGACGTTTTCCTTCAGTGGGTAAGTTCAAGGCTACCTATTGACCCGTTAGTAATGGATTGGGGGAAGTGCTGATCTGCTATGAAATACTACAAAACTATAGCAAGTGTCAGGGACAATACCACGTAATGTAATGAGATGGATTTATTTGGAGCAATAAGATATTTTCATTTTTTGCGCCACAAGAAGCACCTATCAAATTTAGATTGTTCAAACTTATAGATATGTAAGTATTGTGTGCTTATGATGTTGTAAAATTATAAAATTCTGTGTTGAATAAATTGGCTTTCTAAAACTAACATTCTCAGTAAAAATACTATTCTGTTGGCTCTTTTTCACTCCAAAAAAATCAAAGAGGGTTGCGTTATTGTGACACCTATGTCTGTTTGTTGGAACCGATTAAAACGCGGTTTCTTTATCTATAAATCTGCTTGTTGTTCTTAGCTATATTTCATGAAAACAGATTGTCATATTTATATGAAAGATCTTTATTTTTAATATCACGTATAAGTACGAAATAATATTAACATTTATTAAAATAATATCCTTTATGAAGATTTCATTATTTCCATAAAAATATTTTGCTGTCATGAATTTGTACATCACATAATGAAGAGAAATATGTTCAGCTTACAGATCGTAGGTCATAACCATAAATCTTTGACCTTATTAAATAATGCATGTTAATGAAGAAATAAAGTTAGAAAAAACAAATAATTTCATTCAGTACGCCAATTAGTGGGGTTGTTCAAATTAAAAGGCCCCAATTTTGATGGAATATGAAAGCTTTGTAATAAAAAGGCACCGGAAGAATGTTTATAATGATTGCTACTTATTTTTACAGCCTTTTTACGACGTGAATGAGTGTATTTTAGGTCAATAAAGATTATTTTCGTCTGAAATTATTATTTTTAATCGGTAGTAGGGGAGCTGTACTGTCGAGGAAATTTCAATGGCTATATTTTTTAATGAGCTGGGGGATATAATAAATCATGTCAACGAAGTTTTTTTTCTTTGATTGACTTTTCTTGTTCAAATAATACGATTTCTGACACAAATGCTTTGAGTAAAACCAAAAAAGGCAGATTGTTAATATGACCGACGCAGTGGATAGACAAGACTGAAGCTGTCATTAACCGGTAGAGTAGCCTAGCACAAGAACGAACAAGGTTACAACTTAAGAAAAGAAACCTACACACTATCAAATAATGGGTTGATTAAATGGTTATTATAAAAAAAGCTTCAAATGCAAAATTGGTAACTTATGAAACTTACCTCGTTAGGTTTATTGAGCAAACAGAGTCCAGAGCCCAGTCTGAGTTCATTGATGTAGTCTGTCTTCGAGCAGTCTGAGAACTTGTAAGGCTGAACATTGTCTGAGCCGACGATAGACTGCGCCATGATGCAGCCATGCCAGTCGCGGCAGAAACACTGCTCGCGACCATCATCGTGACCCATACCTGGTGGAAAATGGTATTTTTGTAAAAGTTACCCCATTAATATGCCTCACTGAGAAGCGCCCTACAAAGATACGGAGGAATTACGATGGACTGCCTGAGCATGTGGGTTTTATGGCTCACGATCAGAAAGTCTAAGTAGCAAAACTTAGACGTTTTGCAAAGCGAAAAGTCTAGTGAGCAATCTGCCTAGTTAGCTAATCGCCACGATCTTCTTTATCGTACATATTTTCATATAGAATAATCAAATAATGCACGGTCAGTATTTTAAACCACCGTCCGCTTTAAATTCAAAGACAAGGTAGATTCCTCCTATGCTCCTGAATTATGAGCCAACACATTTTCTAACATAGATAAGGTTTCTTTTTCTGACGACTTACCAATATTATGGCCAATCATGTGGGCCATGGTTCCAGCCAGAAGATGTGGCTCGTACGTGTTTGTGTCGACGGAGATTCCCACCGACTTGGGCGTGCATAGCGTGTCCGGGACAGATATCCCGGACTCACCCCCTGGGAAGGTCAGCCCTCTGTGGACAGTTATTATAACGATTACTATTTTGTTCTTCCTGTTCTTATTAAGGAAAGGTCCGGTGCTAAAACTATCACAAAACGTAACCGTTTTTGCGTTGTAGTAATAATTTGCCTGCGTCCAATATCTAACGTGTACGTACAATTTCAAGAGAATATAATTGACAAATGTACTAGCAGCAAAACGCTAACATAATTTACAAAAATAATGATTACAAACTCGGAAATATTTATATTCTTTGGTAAAAACAAAACCATTCTCTGAAGTCTGGTAATAAGTTACAATTTTATTAATAAGAGAGCTTCTTGTCAGTACCAATAACTCTTCTTAACAAGAACATTCCAAAAACAGTCTCAGTAAATGAAATCAAAACAAATCTCAAAACTTTGCAATGGCAATTCAAACCGCAAGAATACACGTTACTTGGGAAATAAATTCATGGAATTCTCTCATATTTACATGTACGCTTCCTGTAACAATGTTTTGAAACACGACTCCTCCGGTGAAATTATTCAATTTTCTGAATATTTCAATGAACAGAAATAAAAGTCGAAAGAAATTACGGTATCTAGGTTGTAAAATGTATACAGTTTTACTCGCATGTTTTCAAATTAATATTTACGATGTAAAAGTGGGAATTTACACATAGTATTATCAATTTGTTAACAGTTGAGTGTTCATATTTTTTGTTCAGTTAGAATGGATGGTTAAAACGGGTTAAAAGCTGTTTCAAATACGAATGTTTTAAAGTCAAAGTCAAAATTCTTAATTTATTTTGAACTAGCGATCCGCCCCGGCTTCGCACGGCAATATTATGCATGTATAAACCTTCCTCTTGAATTACTCTATCTATTAAAAAAAACCGCATCAAAATCCGTTGCGTAGTTTTAAAGATTTAAACATACAAAGGGATATAGGGACAGAGAAAGCTACTTTGTTTTATACTGTGTAGTGATGATTATTGACAGAAAGCAACATTTAATCATTTTAAAAACTAAGTTAGAATGTGTCTGCGGAAGTCACAAGCATCTCACGAGTTATTTTTAAGTCACAGTCTCAGTATATTTTTATTGTAGAATCTCTAGATATTTTACTGAAATATTCAAAATTATTATGACTCTAAACCGTGATATAACGGCGATTAAATTCTAGAATGATCCACATTTTACGACTGAGGGTCGTAAGCGCCATCTGACTGCGGGTTGCTAACTGTAAACTGTATCGAAGCTCCTCATACATACACACATGTGTTACCTATGTTATAGGTACATATATGTATCAAACCATCTTATTATAAATTCGTCATCCATGTAAACGGCACGAGTCGTCAGATTATCCATGAAGCGAACTAATGCGGTTATAATCCCGGATATCCTGTAATCGATATTCGGCATCGAGTCGAGGTTCGATCATCATAACTCGTAGAGTTCCGACGTTATCGCGACTTCGTATCGAGTTTGTCAAATTCGACCGAACTTATATCGAATATGGGGAGTATGAAAAATCGATTATATACCTAAGATAAGTTTAACACGAATATCGAGGCAGGCAATGCAGGTAGCAAAGAATAGGTGCATAGTAAAGTTTTTGTTTAAAAGTAGCTTTCACTTTTTTCCACATTCTTGATAAGCATATTAACAATTCTTGTACAAATATTAAACCAGATCCAACCAGATATATTTAAACTATGGGCAATAAGAAAGGAAATGTGTTCTTAAAATGAAAATGAAATGAAACTAATTATCATAAGAGTTTATATTGTGTTCTCAACAACTGGAAAGATACCTACAAAGCCTAGCTTCGTATCTTCGAATAAGTATTATATCCTTATTACTGGTTGCTTAGTAACAAATATAGTAGGTATCGCTTTATCTCTTATAAAATATTAAAACCTTGCATACTAAGCGACTTAAGTCATCAGCACAGCTTACTCTTTTCAAGTATTAAATTGTTTTATCAAAGAAAATGAACTAAGTAAGTGAAGTCTGAAAAATAGTTAACAGAATGTTTAGCTGGCCTTCAGAGAGCCCTTTACTTGTAAATAGTTAGACTCACTTAAACTTGTAGGTACATTGTTTTGTAATACTTAAGCACCTACCTACTCGTAAATGGAGTAAGGTTGGAGTTTATTTCGATAACAGGGTTATTTCTGCTTTGGTCAATAAATTAAATGAAAATGAGTATTTCCGGAAAATGTACACAACTGTACCATTTAGTCTCAAACTAAACCACCAGTTACCAGATGTTTCGACCGAGTTGCACTGATCATGGTCGCAGGAAGACAGAACCCGGGAAGACCTGTGTCTATTTATAATGGATATTTATTATTGCGTAATAAATGAGTTTAAGGTCCACTTACACAATCAGTCAAACTGAATAAATAATATCAAATTTGTGATTATTGAAATATAATTTATTTTTAGATTGTCATTGAAATTTATTTAGCTAGTATTTAGTTATATATGTATTAGCACAATCTCACGCATGCCGCCCTAAAAAGTATATTTTTCTCACCGGAATATAATACAAAATAATCAAGGGTTAAAATCAGAAATCACAAATGTAAATATACGCTCAAAATGAAATAATAATCAACAATTTCCTAAAAACAAAGGTTCAGTTAACTTTATTTACCGAAAGGGTAGATGGGCTATAGAAGTGTTAACACGTGGTCCTAAATACGTTCACAACACAGGCGGTATCTCGTGGGGTTACTTACTATGTAATTTTTATGACACCTCTGATGGTTTAAAACGGGTTAAAAGCTGTTATGATTTCAAATACTCTTTGTTTTAAAGTCAAAGTTAAAAATCTTTATTAATTAAGAATGATTCGCAAGAAATAACATTAAAACGTCTTAACAACTAAGTTAGGATGTGTGCCTTCGGAACGCGCCCACTAATAAGAAAAAGGCAGAAGAAACTAATGGGTAAATAACTAATTTTGCAATCATGTTCACAAAGGCCAAGATTACAAATATTTTTGAAGATATATTTGAAGTGATTTTTTGGAATTCTTCAAACTTTGTTGTATATTTACTCGGGGAGAATAGATTTCAAATATTCATGATTCCCCGTTTGTTATTAATAAAATTGAAAAAGTTTCTGTTAAACATTCATAATCCATGTTAACGAGTGGTAAAAACATCTTTTTAACTAGCAACTTCGTTTAATTCAAATATTCGATTCTCAGATTCGAATGGTCAAAACAATTCTACGAAATTCCTTCCCAAAAATAGACCCATTTTGTAAACTGATGTGATAAACTAATTGAAACACCTACCAACGCAAAATAATTTGGTTAATTATCAATTTTCTAACTTGAAAACTTTATAAACCGTTCGTTCTCTAGACCAATATAGACGAGATGAGTAAACAGACCGACCTAATGACGCTAATGTAATAACATTTTACAGTCAAATTAAATAGAACCAAACCCTTTTGCTGTTGGTTCGGGCAACGTTCCGTCAGCAAACTTTGGAATTTTATCCAATATGTAACGTTTTCTAGTTTTGTTTGAGTTACATGTGGTTACGTTAGTTGCTAACTAGTGTTCCTTTTAACTCATATTTTATTAAGAACACTTCGTTGTTTTTGGTTTATAGAAAGAAACTGATTCAATTTTCCCCAATAAATATTTGTATTGACGAATAATTAACAATAATACGTTGAAGGCTTGAAAGGTATGCAATATGCAAGACCAGTGTGTCGTGAATCGAATATTTAAATTAATTCTTTAAGAAAAATTTAAAAAATGGAGACACCACATAATATGTATGATAGGTATGATCAAAAAAACTATGAATACATTGTTCTGCAAGTTTTGTAAGATCAAACCCTCGTATATTTCGGCAAGACATCGTTTCTATGCCACCTGCATTCAACGATCCTCCCTCTTTATCTGTAGGGACTAAAGTTTAGGGATGATATAATATAATAACAACGATAATAGTCACTCTAATGACTATGGGACGAAGGGGATGTATATGGCTGCATTATAAGCCCTTCAAGATAAAGGGAGATTTAGGTACTTTCATAAGTTTTTTGCAACTTTGCAGTGTGTCAGTAGAAATTTTGTATCGTGACGTTGTCAGCAGTTTTAGGTAAGTATTTTTCCTTCTTTTATAAAAGTGACATCCTTTCCAGTTCATCACAGTTCATTTAATATTTCTTGCGTTGTATTATGTTACTCGAAGTTTTCGGAATAACCCCGGAATTCGCGGGTTCCATCGAATTTGTCGGAGTTTCGAATTACTCAAAGTTCAGAATGACTGCGGTACGTATGCATGATTGATGTTGGTATTTCAAACACGGGGTGGTTTCTCTTGTTGTCAGAACATATTTATTGATTCCATATCGGTTCAGTCCGTAACTGCTTCTCGGTAGATACCGCCATTTTGACGTGATCAAAGAAAATAACATGGCTTCCACCTCTACACTTCCTTTTTATTCCATTATGTTGAATTGTTCCCAAATTCCTAATAATTCATTTACGCTCTGAACTAAAATAGTCATATTTACAGCAAGTCTAAAGCGATTGAAACAAAGGAAATAATATTAAAATATAATCATATTATTTCGGTGGATCTGTTGTACTGTACAACTACGGTTTCCTCAATAATATAAGATCGCTTATTTCTATGAGTACCTATTGTAGTGGTCACAATTTACCGTCTGTAGACATTTGCTCCTTGTGAACTGAAATGTGGTAGTATCAAATACATATCTAATTAATTACTATTGTTTAACATGAATAGGAGTATATAGGACGTATTTTAAATGATAGTAGGTATAGATATTACTCAAAACAACATGGCGGATCTGTAAATAAAAAATGTAGAGCAAAGTTCACCCAGTGCCGACAAACTTGTTTAGCTAGACTGGAGTTCAATTAGAATTTGATTTGTAGGTGCCGTTTTTAGTTAAGTATAGATATTCCATACATAATATTTGTAAACCTGTTACGCAAACATAAACATTTTATTCTAAATCCTAAACAGTGTCGTAAACAGCAACTCACAAAAGAACGTAAAGAGGTACTTCATCTCGACGTTGGTAATAAAACGTTTACACGCAAAATTATCTCTAGTTGAAACACTACGACTTTATCAGTAGGATTTTATTTAATCCTTTAAACAAATATCATTTCTCATTTATAAAACGTAGTTCCTGTAAAGTGTAGCAAGACGTTAAAGCAACATTTAATCTCCATCTCTGGGTTAATACAAGTTATTTAGTTTATAGAACTGGAGTGTCCGCCATTTTGCAAGCATCAAAGTGAAAGGGTAGCATAAACGGATTTCAGAATACGCCAGTTCAACATTTCTAGATATTATTTGTATATTTGTTGGGGTTATTCTAGGATAAATCGTTTCAACAGAAACATTTTACAGTTTCGTAACGAGAGTGCGACTTTTATGTGAATACAGAATGAGTTGAGCTTTGCGATATTGCTCGGAGTAATATAATTTATGTTTATGATTTAAATTCAAGAAATCGGGTGATTCTAAAATTTCATTTCAGTTTGAGTTTAGATTTTATCCATTCTTATATTCGCCTAAGTATGTGAAGATTCACGTACAAATACACATCTGTATTGAAAGGGATTTTTTGAGCAAAATATTTAGGTGAAGAATAGGTATATCCTGTGTTAATGTGTGAATCTATCTACTTTTACATATGTTTAAGACGGGCATGGTAAATATTATATTCTTCTATTTTTTTCATTATCCTCGTGCTAGATATAACTCCAAATTTTGACTTTTTGGCAAGACTAAATCTGCGTTATCGTAGGCCTTAAAAATATCGTCCAATGTGCAGATGTTGGGGCATTAGAGAAAGTGACCATGACTCCATATGTTGTGTTGAGTTCTTGCAGTTTCAGTGCTGCTCCGAGTTGAAACTCTATTGACCAATCTTTTGTCTGCAGTTGGTCCACTTGGGTTTGGAGTCGGTTTAGCAATTGTCTATTCTAATATTGTAACTAGAATAGTTTTTTTTCTAATGCTTCGAAACTAATAGACTGATTTTGATTAAACCTGGTACAAGGATAAATTGATTCATTGGAAGTAACATAGACTATTTCTTATCCCCAGGTGCTGCTAATTACTGATATAATATGCTATTAATGGTACTTACGTAAGCAACTGTGTAGTGTCCTTATCAATATTGAATAGTTTTCTAGCTGTGTAATCGCTGAACTTGTGTATGGCTCGAGTGATGTCCTGCTTCCTGTCGATATCGGCTTGGTTTGCGCTCTGCCAGGACTCGATGTAGACCAGGGATACCCTCGTGTTCAGCGTTCGGAAGTACTACAACGAAAATTTGTGATGAGCAAGTTACTGTAACTGACTAATTGATATATCAAGCTACAGGTCAAGGCAATCCTACATTACAGATTTGGTATACAGATAGCTGTTATAATGTAGGCATCCGATAAGAAACAATGTTAAAAAATTTAACCCCCACGCGGACGAAGCCGCGGGTGAAAGCTAGTCTTACATAAAAGTTTTTCCCCTAAAGAATATGATAAGATTATGAGCTGTTGATCTAGATGCCTTCAATGGAGATTGGCCATGGCTACTCAGGAACGGAAAAGAGTGTGAAGGAGACAACATAACTAATTTAAAAAAAAATACGTCTTACTGATTTTTTTCTGCCCATAGCAAAAGCCCATTTTATCGTATTTAAATCTAATCAAAAACATAAAAAAGACATCGAAAAATTCCAAAAAAGCTCAAAATATAAAAGAGCAGAAACCAGAAAATTGAACACAGTAAACCTAATAACAATAATTGACCTTAATGTCCGTATTACCCAGTAATACTGAAGTATAGGTATATCGCTTTAAAAAGCTGATGCCGCCGAGCGACCAATTTGCGAGCTAACGAATTTACCCAGGCTGGCTTGTTCCCGTGCAATATCCAACAGACGACTAAAACGGCATAAACCAGGGTTTAATATCAGTCGCGCATTAAATTTTTAAACGTGCACTTTATTTATTATGAATTTCTAGACGATAAACTGGTGTTTTAATATGATTTCACTTAAATAAAGTTATTGGTATTCATATAACAATTCGTTTGATGGCTACTTCTATGCACTTTAGCAATCAAATTTTGTTCTACGACTCTTGGAATATCAAGAATTTTAACAATCCTGTTAATCAACACTTTATTTAAAATATCTGTGTCTTTTTCAAACCAATAAATAACATCTAAGCAAAAAATAAAATTCAAAGATTGACTGACTGATAATCAAAGCATAACACAAACCAATGGACGGATAGAGTAAGAGCAATGACGTAGGCTTACATTAAAAAATAATTTTCCGAAGTCACGAGTAAAAGCTAGTTAAGAATATTATCGAAAGAAATATTAGACCAAACGCGTCCCTCCGCAGTATACATGTCTCAAATGACATCAAACAATAACATAAGTAAACATTAAGAAAGTAACAGCGGTCCAAGTATCTGTTGCGACTCGCGGCACATGAGACTCATTTCTTGGTTTTTATCCGACACGCACGCAAGTTGGTTGGTCGTATTAGAGATGCCACGAATATTCGGCCTATTCGGCTATTTTTCATTATTCGGTAAACAAACCGAAAAAAATATTGAAACAAGAAAAAATATGAAAAATAAATCAGCATATTTAAAACTAAGTTTCTCAACATTTGTTGATAACAAAAGATTGCGTTTTTCTTCATACATTATTCTCGTTACCGAAAATAGCCGTTCACTATACACACTGCTTCCGGGAGATGAAAAATAAATCTTAGCAAATTCTGCTAGGCTTGGATAATGTTATCTGTTTTCTGACCACTACTTGTACGCTACTTCTACCACTACCGCCCGCGGAATGTTATGAGCATTCGGTCGAGCCTAGCCGATTTTTCGGTATTCGGCAAAATCACTATTATTCGGGGCATCTCTAGTATTAAGTATACGTTCGTATATGGCCCCACTAAGCAGTACGACCTCAATGAAGGTAAATATGGCCGTTTGTTAGTGCTTTGATTGTTAATGTCACTATTAAAAGCTTTTTGTTTAACATTTTTTTTGGAAATCCCTTGGATTTAGTTTCATTGTTATGGTGGTGTTTTGGTTTGATATTTATGTTGATTACTTAGTTTTATACGATGTTTTGTTTTGTTTTAAGTTTTACATTTTTGCATTGCATTAGCTATTTACTTTTGTCCGCGTAGGGGTTGAATAACCCTTTTATGTCTACGTCATAATAGCTAGGATAGGATCAGTCCATTGGCTTGAGCTCAGCCAGGATTTTTGTCATCAGATACCACTATTAAATTAATAGAAGACCAAGTTGATGGTCTACTCCAGCTTATGCAAAACATAGTTTATGAAAGTAGGAGAGTCACTGATTATAGAAGATTGATTTATTGATCGAAATCCATACTAATATTATAAAGCTGAAGAGTTTGTTTGTTTGAACGCGTTAATCTCAGGAACTGCTGCATGCTGGTTCAAATTGCAAAAATATTTTTGTGTTGGATAGTCCATTTGTCGAGGAAGGCTATAGGCTATTTTATATTTTAATATTCCCACGGGAACGGGAGTTATAATGGATATTATTCTGGAAGAGGAGCTTCAGATATATAGAATTAAACAAGGTTTATAACTCACCAGATCAGCAATATTAGCGACTTGTATAGCGTCGTGAACGACCTCCGCTCTCGTGCTCCCATTTCTTCTATCAAACATAGCCTTGTCTATGACGAGGGCAGTCTCTATGTACTTGGTAGTTTCTCTGACGTCACGCCTCCGTCGGTTCAGGGCACGGAGACCAGCGTCCTGCCACCATCTCCAGCTCTGCTCTGTCTTGCTTTTACTTGAGTCACTGGAACAAGGTATATTAATAAATAAATAGGAAAATGTGTTTATTGATTAAAGTTAGAGGACTTCATATTGTTAGTAAAATACTCATTTTCACCCTTTGTTAGTAATCTAAATAAAATAAAAACATTATAGACTTTACATGGTGCCATTATCTTTTAATTTTAACACCATGAGCAGTGGTTTATACTCGCAGTCTAACCTGCTTGCGATCATAAAATAGGAAGACAATTTAATATGGTCATATTTAAAGTCTTTTAAAATCTCGATGTAAGTTTTTGTTCACGAAATTAGAACCTAAAAATCCTAAAATATGTTAATTTTGCCCAAAACGAAAGTTCTAATTCTAAAATAATAGCATAAATATTCAAAGATATTTTCAAAGATTTAACTACAAATTGCGTTAATTAAAGTCAACTTTGGTTGGTCGCAAAATGTTACATTTGTATGCAAAGGTTCTTCGATGACAAGGGTCCGGGGTTCGGGACTATGCTCCAGTTTGCTTCTCACCTTCTTTAAACTTCGGAAGTTGGTAATTTTAGAAGAAAATATGTAGATAGCTACTTTTACTTGTATGCGGGATATTTTCCGCATCCAAACCTCTTCAGTTGGGTCCTTTTTGCGTGAGAAACAAGCACGCACATTGATGGCAAGAAGACTTCAAAAAGAAAACATAAGTATTTCTTTAGGGTTTTAATTTCGACTCTGCCCAACTTAAATGTAACATATAACTTAATTTAGAGACTCAATTTTAAACACCATTTTACTGGAAATGAAATTTTTCGGAATACTATACTAGACCAGACCAGACTATACTATGCCAGGTTAGAGAAAAAAAACAAAGTTAATAATTTAAAAACGAGGCGTTTTCTCTTAATTACTTAACCGTTCTACTTTTAGATTGAATTGGCCAGTATTTGAAGCGAATCATTGTGTATAATGATTGAGAGACAATTTGAGTTCAAATTGGACAGAATACCAAGAGACAGAGCTGATATTAATAATGCAAACACAAGTGAGACGTGATGACGATACAATATTTGATTGGTGCCTGAATATCGATAGCCCCAGAACCAAGAACTAAATGCGATATTCTGACAGTATTTGAGTGTAGTTTAGAATAAATAATACTTAGGATAGTGAGGTTCGAAGAGGATATCAGCTCAAATAACCTTATTTTAATATAGGTACAATATACTTACATATCTAATACAAATATATTAAGTTGAAGAGTTTATTTGTTTGGACGTCTTAATCTCTAGAACTGTTTTTGCATTTGATAGCTCAATTCTTGAGGAACGTTTGTTTCTCCCAGTTTTCAAGATGTCACAATTAGTATAACATATTTTATTATTAGAGAGTCCTAAAAATCATCCCGGTGCACCGATAGATTTTTTTTACGAAAATGTATGTGCGCGAATCATAGACATACAAATATATTACTAGAGGGCGATAATTAACATTGCTCTTATGGTGAGGGAAACCATTTATTTATTTAATATATTCAGTACACAAGAAATAAACAAAATAGAAATACATTATAAACATACTAAAGTGAGTCTAACCCTGTGAAGAGTTTAATGAAACCAGTATTTTAGTTGATTGCAGACGTATTTGACGAGTTCTTTTCTCTGAATACGATCGATTAAGCTGAGAGCGTAACCCGGGCACTACATCGTCCTGAACAGCATGGATTAAAGTTGCTGGCGCTGTAAATTTCATCTAAATTAGATGTAAAGGCCAAGATGATTATTAAAAGGGCCATTATTAAATGAAGGCTGGAAACAAGTATGTAGGTAAGTACTTACTATCAAACAATAGAGTATAGGAAACACGACCTGATATAATTGAACAAGCAGAATTAATCCCCTTTCGACATTATTTTCGTGCGGAGCTACGGCGGGTAGGATTATTACGTGCGGCCACATTGTTACCGAAATACACTTTTCTTCATTTCTATTTAATTATTATATTATTATTTTAAAACCAGGAAACACGGAACAGGGTTGATAAAAAGGGAATTTTCCAAAATGTAACGTTTGTTTTCGTTATTTTCCTACTTTGCGGTGAATTAGTATAATGGAAAGAAAACGTTGGAATTCATTTTAATGTTTTGAAGAGGGCGTGTTTTATGTAACGCATAATGTAGGTAAGCCTCTAAGCACCCTTCAAAATGTATCGGTAAAGAATTATTCTTACATTTATTTCGGGTACATGTTACTTACAAAGACAAAAGACGTACAACAGTGAGTATAAATATTCATAGAATATTTTTTATCAATTCAATTCATTTATTCATCAGATAACATAGATCCATCAATGTTAGTAGGTACTTACAACTATGTTAGTAACAATTTAAATAAAATATATTAAGAATCGGAATTATCGGGTGTTGTATAATCGTATTTTATTTCTAACCACGATGTTGCAGCAGACCTTTCGTGACCACGGCTTATGAATTTAAAAAGTTAATTAAACTCATTTTTTTAATGTAAGTAAACAATATGCTGAATTGAATAATATTTTAACTACGATAACTTTTAGAAAAAAACCTTTTTTAACTTTTTTATTGTCCAAAAGAAACTTAGAGGATAGTGTTTAGAGGAAAAAAAGGTCAAAAACCAGTGTAACTATTAAAAAAAACGTGCAAATAAAATCTCAATTTAAAATAAACCTTCTCCATAAAGTTTAGTGTAAATAAAATATAAACTAATTTAAGTGACAAATTTTATAAAAGACGTGAGTTTTCCTTTACTTTAAACTTGCTGAAAATAATTCATTAAGAGCGAACCTCAGTGCCTAATTAAATTTACTCTGAAATTTTCAGTCGGTAATAGTTTTTTAACTAATTAATTCTCGTCGAAACGTTTACAAAAGCAATGAAAAAGTTGAATAATGTTACAGAAAATATTGTGAGGAAACTAAAATAGTCTAGAAATCATTACATACTTTGATGACACCATTTGAAATTTAAAAGAAATGTAAACTCGACCTTTGTGAACATGATACAAAGAAAAAAATTAGATCCCCATGAGTATCTTGTCTTCTTCTCATTGGAGGGCGCGCTCCGAAGACACACATCTTAACTTAGTTTTTAAGACGATTCAATGTAATCTCATGCATGACCTTTGTGTTACTGCGGTTTTAAGACATGGGACAATCCAGCCTTTACTTTTTAATTAACAACTATTTAAGGTCATACTTATTTTATTTATTAGCTAGCATTAATTTGCAACCTAGTCCGAATAAGAGTAGGTATTAAGAGTTGAATTTTCCGAAACCTTTCTTAGCGGATGCCTTCGTCATAATAGCCAAAAAGCTCGATCCAACTTGAGCTGTTCGTTGATACATCAGTCAGGACTTTGAATTTTATATTTACCTCTATAGATACATATCAACATTTTGTTTTATTGAACATAAATTTTAAAAAGATTCGTTATTTTATAACGAGTTGAGATGGTATGAACCCAAGTCACGTCTGGTAAAAACTGCATGTCATCTAGAACTCATCAGAGAAACGACGTGCCTTCTATGCCATGGTAGGTAGGTATACAATTTTATTTTCCAACCTGTAGTACTTAAATAGATTGAAAAATCACTTAGTGTAAAAATGCAAGTAGAGGAATGTATTTTCTGTAAAAAAATCTTGACATAAAATAATTAAACTCATACTATTTGTATTCATAATATTACTTCCGTTTATTGGTTGTGGTCCGATCGCTGGAGTTCTATCAATCGGACCACGGGCAAATCAAACTGTCCACAGTTCTATCAATCGTTCTTTGTCTAAGTCTTATCCCCATGTCGCTCGCCGTCGCACCAATCCCCTGGTAACCACGCGGCTATTGTAAAAAGTCGAAACGTTTAGTAAAACTTTAATAATAATTTTTAAACTTAATATTGAAAAGAGAAAATAAAATGCACCTTTTAAATTAATAAATATTTTTTGGTTTAAAATGACCAATGATGATGATTTTTGGTTGAAATGAAATAATGATGGTTTATGAAATATAATAAAACAGCTGTTTCCCACAGTAGTGTCTCTTTAAAAGTGATATATAATAGTTACTAAAACTACAAACTTCAATAGCCGCTTTTATCCTTTTAGAAGTCGAATTAAAAAAATATAGAACTAAAAAAATACGAACTAATAGGAATCCTCATGCGAAGTCTCAGGCTCAAAACTCTTGTAGTTTCAGAGATTTATTGAGGAGTTTGTCTCTTTTATAAATGTAAATTTTCATAGCAAATACCATAAGAGACTTTCACCTTATATAGGTACAAAGAGTCCCAGCTCACCCATGTGCAACCCAGCTAAGATAATGCTCGTATTTGGGCACCATCTGTCTTCGGAGTTTCGGCTGTTAGGTGTGCGGGTGTGCACCATAGAGTTAATACATACAAACACTACAATAGAGAGTGCATTATAAAACCACACAAAACCGCCTTTTAAATTATAGGAATTGTTTTAAATAATTGACACTCGGAAGGAAAATGTGCCGATGTGTCTCTTTGTGATAATATACCGAATGTAGAGAATTCACTTTGGCGCCGCTGTCCGTTTGAGCATCATCGCGCGACCGATGCGTCCGATGTGATGAAAATGGTCGTACCATTGTGCTATCGAACACACTGGCATCTAATAAATGTCCTAATTGACGGTCGAACAATCATGCGATCCGACCAAACTGTTCCATAGAAATCACATCGCATCAGACTCACAGATCGCGCGGTGATGCGATTAGGATGGCGTCTAATTTCTTATGTAGGTGTATGGGTACGTCATAACTTTAACAATAATTGCATCAAAATAGTAGCTAATAGAACAAAGAGGAAGCATTAGCGATGGCCTCTGCTTCGAACTATATTGATTCAAGTCTGTCAAAGACTGTTCGCAGTAATAACACCAAGAAAATAAATTACCTATGGGTTGGGATTTTTTGTAGGTATTTTATCTCTTCGGGTGTGCGTGCGAATAGAAGATTTGTCAAGGGAGAACCGCGTTATAAATGTCCTGATAAACATAGCCGGCCTCCTTTCTCTAATACCCGACCATTTTAATTGGTGCCGGTATACCTTCTTCAAATGTTTACAGGAGATAAATTACCGGTTTAACCGTGTTTATTCGGTTTCAAACCGGTATATTGATGATTTGTTATCATTTGTTGTTCAACATTGGGTAGGAACACTAATGGTTTTAAGCGGAATTAATAAAGTGGGTCAGATTCTAAAACAACTGAAAGTTTATGCCTATGTTATGTTCCTTTGACTCAATCGAATAAAAAGTCAAAGTTCTTTATTAATTTGGATTCATTTACATGAGGTCACATTGAAACGTCTTAAAAATTAAGTTGGGATGTGTGCTTTACTGCTGAAAAATAAGTCTAAACTAATATTATAAGCATGTAAAGCTTTATCAAATACATACTTTAATTCATTTTATTTAATTAAAAAATATATAAACTTTATCAAAGAACAAAAAAAATCGTGATGTCCGAAATTATAAATAAAGGTACCTACGAAATTAGTAAAATTTTGTTTTACTTGTTGTAGACTCAATTATCCTAAGATTTTTTGTGTGCTGATGGAAATTGTCAAAGGGAAACAGAATCTTTGCCAGACTGTTCATAGCATAGAACATTCACCAACCTGGAGTGGGCCAGATTAGGCACTTGTCATTTACCTACTCACATATAAATAGGTCAATTTCCAGTATTCGCGTAATCATCTTTATATTTTAAAACGAAGTTAGTTATCTTAAACATGCCAAGTTGAAAACAAATAAGTTCCTTTAAACCCACGCCCACTAAGTCCAAATTGACATTGTATCAATTAAAGTCGTTACGAACTCGAAGCCATTAAGTTTTCAATATCAAATCATCCTTTCGTAGACTCTTTCAAAAGTCATTGACATCGTTAAAATAATCCAAAGTCGAATAGAACTCAAAGCATCGGGTCTTATCTTTAAAATGTCTTCAAAGCTTTACATTTTCTTTTAAAAACCATCAACTTTAAACCGAAACGGATTAAAGAATTATTAAATTCTCATTTATTTAAATAAAATCAATTTTATAATGTAATCGTCTTAGGAATTTCGTAATGGTATTAGGTTAAATTGGAAAACTTGATGGCTGATCAAAATTAAGGATTTCAACTTGTTACGCGTAATGTAGCTTTAATCACTGTTTAAAGGATGATGAGGTTGAATTTAACTCTAAAGCACTTTCAGGTCGAATTACTTAGACAAAATCAATATTTACGTAAACATTTCAGTTTGTTTTGTTTCTTTATGTTGTTTATTTCAATAAAATATTATCTACCAAGTAAAATGGGAAAAGAAAATTTAAAAACGTACTAAAATAAGTTTCTCAAAATCGCGCCTCTAGCAGGTATTTTGATAAAAGTTGAGAGATGTAAAAATCAACGTCACAGGTCGAGCCACGTCCGTTTCCATCAGTCATATTTTATGTTGAGTTCCCGGGCGGGCAAATAACGTTCCGTTTCGCAGGATTTTTTACGAAACGACTTGAATTCATAGCATAGGTGAGTTGAACGAGTTCGTATGGAGACCACGTACGACGGAACGTATTGTGGGACTGCCTGGATGCATCATGAAAGTATTACTAATTACTCCGACGTATGTAATCAAGGTTTACAGGGTTTTAATAAAAGCAATTAAGTTAAGTGGGATTGTACGTGTCTGTCGAATTGATGTAATAAAAATAGAAGAGTAAAGACGAGAAACTCCTTATAAGGAGAAAAGTAATGTTTCGTTTCAGACGAATAACACTGCAAGTGCATTTTACGAACTTTTGCTTCTACAGTGTTAGAAAATAAAGTTTTTCGCAGTCAATGAACCTCTTGTTCGCATGTCCACAGGTGAATACGTGACTGTACCCCGTTGCGGCCATCGCCATTTGCCGCTCTTGTAATAGCATTTTGCAAATCTTTGAGTCGCAACCAAATCTTTCGATAGAATAAAATCGTGTACATTCCTAAAGGAACCTCACCCCCGAATATTAAGAGGGCGTCTTTTCATCAGTCGGCGCCAACAAATTGGGTGCGACTGAATGATTTATGAGGTATAAGTGGTGGGAATACGGGGCACAATGCACGATCCCGTAATGTTCTCTTGTGTCGTAAATATTGCTTGCTTTTTTGCGATAGTCATGTTGATGTGTTACTAAAGCTGGAGGAAACTCTATGGAAAAACTATTATTAACACTGTAAACGTGGCGGGAATGTTAAGCATCATTATATTTTTTAGATTCTGTTATACAACGAGAACAAATGAAGCCGCAGGAAATATCTACAATAGCTATTGTACTTGTTAATTTGTCATTAATAATAGATATTGTTAATCAAAGATACTCATAATGGAATTGCCAACACGTTTCAAAACAAAGACTTTTCGAATAAACATGACAATGAAACAAACTTCAAATTGTACGGTATTATCTATCACAAATACCGAATGCAATTCGAGCAGTTCGGTCGTGTTTGTTTAGCATTGAACTGAATCACGTCCCGGTTCAATTTACACTGGTCACCCGTGTAATATACCTAGTAAATACGTACTTATTCGTCACACCTGTCGATCGAGCATGGCCGCCCATAATTAATACGAATTTTGTATTAACATTGCAAATCGTGGTGTGACAATAAATTATAGGTATGAGAATTTATACTGAAGGCACATAATTTTATTTTAGGTCATATTTATGATTGGTCATACTTGACCAGCCATAATTGGTATTTTTTATGGCTGGTCAGTACCATTTAAATGGAAAAATCTAAGTGAAATCTAAGTAAAAATGCGTAAGTGACACAATACATAATATTCTGTCGTAGGTTTTCTTAATTGAGTATGGATTATTATTTTTTATTTTTTTTATAAGATACAGTGTGTAACAAAAGCCCTGTACTTATTGTATAAAACGGTACTCACATGGTCCCTGGATCGTCTCCAAGCGGCTGCTCGACAAAGGAGACGTGTTTCGTCCGTCGATTCTTCGGCCTGTACTCCAGCTTGTTGGCGCACCCCTTGTTCGCCTTCGTTCGCGCCTCGAATATCACATGTGGGTGCTTCTGCTAGAACGAATGGATAACAACACGTACGCTTTATTGATTGAACTTAACATCAACTTTAGGAAATATGGAATTTTAAACAACTCATGGTGAGTTATAAATTAGTTAAAAGTCGTTTCTCTAGACCAACTAGAGGGTTGGAGGTCTATAACAACCCATTTTCATATTACGTTACCCTGCCGAACCACATTGTATAATTTAAAAAAATAGTCTCATGAAATATTCTTAAATATAACATATTTCCATTAAAAATATATTGTTGTTGGCTAAAAATGTTAAAAAATTAGTTTCAAAAAGAAACTTTACAAAACACGAAATCCAATTCGCACCGCTTTAAATAATGAAATAAGCTAAATATACAATACATACATATAAAAAAATATTTATTTAATCAATATACTATAACAGACAGATACACAAACGTACCGGTTCAATAACAATCAAAATAACGAACGCACTGTTATTAGATTAACAAATCTAAAATGTTTCATTTTGTTATAGATCCATCACACTGCAAAAGCGTTTTGAGCTTTTTATGAACGTTTTAAAAAAGATACGAAAGTTACGAACTCATAAGAAATCCATAGGTTGTATGGCAGTAGGTGAAAGATTGTAACAGATTTGATTTCTGCTGTGGAGCTTATAATATTTTTTTAAGCGTATAAAAGCTTTAGTTGATTTTGGTCTGCGAGACATTCATAGGTACTATAATTTATGAAAACCGTTGTGAGACGGTAAATGAAAGACTGAAACAGGTTAGATTTAATTTATCATGAGCTTTTTGAGAGGTTTTTCATAAGTCGAACCCGATTCGTTCTTTCACATTTACATCTATGAGTTCTTCAGTCGATGTCCGACATCTTATTTAGCTAATAGGCAATTAGACGACGAGCATCGACAAACAAACAAAAGAATCGCGGGTATTGTAACAAGAATTTTACCTAAGTTATTACGATACTAACGCTATCTTGCATCAAAACCTTCGTCACAAATTCTAATATTTCATTATAGATGAAGCTGAGAAAAAAACTAAATTACAACAGCACTTGAACATTGAAAAATGTGTCTTACCACACGAGAATACAGTTTAATTCAGATTGTTTACGATATAATTGGCCCAGGGAGACGCAACCTTCTACGTAGCTAGACGACCTTGATACCTCTTCAAATAAGAGGATTCCAGTCTATTTAGTCTTAATTTAACCTCTCTATTGGAAAATGTAAGCAGTGGTTCTTAACTTCAGAGACAAAGTAACATAAATTGTATAAAACTTTTAAGTTCTTTAGTGATTTTTGCGGTCTCTCAGACCGAACTGCGTGCGTATGAAGTCAAATAATAGAATATTCCATAGGGTAGAAATATCGGTCTTCCATCACGGTAGAGTCTTTTATAATGGATAGTCTTCAATGTGTTAATAGCGAAGAATTTGTGGACGCCTGACGCTAATAGCGCGAAAAAAAATTCAAGTCAATTCCAATTCCAAGTGTATAACATTATAACAAGATTGTACTATTATGGTTGTTTGAACTCAGCGTCGAAATGCCACGGATGATCAGTTTGATGTGTTAAAAGTGTCGCCAGCCTAGGTTTAGTAATTTTTTTTACGTTAAGGGTTTTATTTACAAAACCGTAGGTATGCACTGCACACCTGAGGGGGTACAATTTAGTCGGATATGTATTAAGCAAAAACATTTGCTACTAATGTTTTAACACGAGTCGTTTATCCATTCAGTTCTTAACAGAATCTAATCCAAGCAAAGAATTTTCAAAGTTCCTAACCAAAGAATCATATAAATCTTTACAGCTGCCAAAATTAAAAGTTTCTCTTGTTAAACTCTTTTCATATTAAATTGGTAATACTACAGTAGGTATACAGCAAAAGTTTGAGCACCACAGTTATCTGATTAATAGAAGTGGTTTCAAAGACTCATCATTTATCTTTCAGTAATTAAAACTTCATTTGTTTGAGGAGATTATATTATAACAAAGGGGATATTAACGTTTACGTAAGAAAAAATAAGCTACAAAATTTTTTGGAAATACCTATAATTTTGGATATTATTATGCTCTTATTGTAAGTTCAGTAAGCCTCAAGTCATTTCTGCACACGTTTTGGTATTTTTTCAGTCTTTAATTTTTTTCGTATTTCTCTAGGTATATTAAAAATTTAAAGAAACTTCGCGTTGAAGCTTTTTTAGCGACCACTTTTGCGACAACTGCTGTATTGACACACGATTGTGTCAATCGAACAGCTGACAAAGCCATTGAGCAAGCCATGCGTGTTTTATTTCAAATATATTCCAGGAAGAATGCCTTTCGAAATATTATAAACGACACAATAGCTATAAAGTGAGTGAATCGGGTAAATTTCGTTCCCAAAACGATAAATCAGGTGGAATATCTGGAACTATTCAAATCAATCCGCACCTACAACGTAGCCAATATATTCTCACATTGAATTATGCTGAATACGTATTTGTTATCACCTGCTCTGCCTGACGGACTAACGGCGGACTTGCAGCGGACTAACTGTTGAATTATGACTCTATGTTAATACAAGTTAAATAAAACTGACTTTGACTTTGACATACCTACGAAAGAATGACAGAGAATAAGTTTATTTGTAACAAAAAAACGAAGTCTTAAACATAACTATAGCAACTTAGCTTAGCATTTATCTTTAAAACTGATATATTTATATATTCAGCCATGCGAACCATGGATTAAAGTTGTATAAATCATCTAGGTAAGGCAATCGACTCAGCCTATAAATACCTTCTTAACAAATGTCAAAAACACTTTGTTTAAAATGAAAAGTCGACGTTAATTCGATGTATTAATTCATTGTATTCCAAAAGCTTTAATATTGAACCTTCAACCAAAGAATTCCTTTAATCCGCTAACAAACGCAATGGACGCCGGCCATCTGCAGCTGTCCAAGACGATCGTCCGTTCAAATGATGCCAATACTTCATACTGACAATGATAAAAACGAGGGAATCGAACTCCGACACAAACCAGAGAGGGTGTCGTCTACTTTTTTTAACTATATTTATACACACATATACACTAGCTTTCATCCGCGACTTCGTTCGTGTACGGGTCGAATTTTTACAAAATTTACGTTGTAACAGCTGTATGCACATAAAGTTTTCTTGAAGAAAGAAATAATCCTCTTCAGATGCTAGAGAATAATTTCTTGTTTTTAACAAATGTTCATGTTAACAGTCTTAATTTAAGAATATTGCTTTCAAGTTAAGAATACTACCTATACTGCTTTTTTAAAGATTTTTTACTGAAACCAAGAAATTATCTAGGGTATAATTACGAAGAGGATTATTTCTTCCTTTAAGTGTGTATTTGCCAAATTAGATCCCGATCCGTCTTTGTCTTCAGCTGCGCGTTGATATATCAGTCAGTCAATCAGGATTTTCGAATAAAATGTTGTACTTTCAAAAGTCTAGAACGACCCTCAGGTTAGTTGCGTTAATCCCCAGTTGCATTTTCACACGTAAAATAAACTTCAATGAGGTTCCGATTTCACCCAAAATATAAATATTAAATTCATATTTTAAAATACATAATGTACAGTCGGCTGGAATAATTGCAGCCCCCGGTAGAGTTCAAAAATTACTATTATTGGCAGGTTTTCATTCTAATATGTTTGTTTGATAAATTCATGAGTTAGAAGACTTTAAACTTCAACTAAAGCAGGTTCCTAGATTCTTGCTTGTGTTGAAAACATTCTTATAGCAGCCGTTTTGAAGCTCTACGACCGTACACAGGGGTTAAAAACTTTAGTCGAATATTATTTTTGTGGGAAATGAAAAGATTTTGTCTTAAAATACTTAAATACATTGTACACTTAAGATTGTTTCACCTGAGATGAAACAAATTGAAAGTCATGACCTAAAAAGAAGCAATAAAGTATGTATTTGTAATGAAAACAAAGTAGACTTCCTCATTGGCTACAATCAGGTAAATAACAACAAAGTGAATGCAGTATTTCTTAAAAGCATTTCGATTTATGTGTTCCCAATATGTTTGCGACAAAAAGTAAAGTGAAAAGGTATTGGAATGGACCTCGGGATACAGTGGTGGATTCAGACTTTAAATAATACGCATTATTTCTTACAAATTCCCAAAAGTCCTAATAATTTAATTTAATTTGATTATGGACACAATTTACTACAGTATTTAACATTAATTGTCTATACTGTTAGAAAGAGAAAATATTTTTTTTTATCACGAATAGGCTCCGAATCTTCTGGACCGATTTCGATTAAATTTGGTGTGAGGATACGTAGATTCATTGGAAGAAACATAGTCTACTATTTAGTCTACTATGTCTGATATTTCCATGAAATTGAGAATTACGTGCGTGTGAAACCGCGCGGCGCTGCTAATAAAATAGGTATAAGAAAAAAACTAAATCAAAATCGGTTCATCCGTTCGGGAGCTACGATGCCACAGACAGACACACACACAGACACGTCAAACTTATAACACCCTGTCGTTTTTGCGTCGGGGGTTAAAAATAAAAACATACATAATTCCCACAACTGGTAAAAGCGCTAAAAATTCATCGTATTGACTATGAACCATAGCCCCAACGCAATCATCTGACCCGAATAATATTTCTAATGCAATAGGTTAAGGTTATTGATTCAAATTAGATATACCTACCATAGTCCTGAATAAAGAAATTTCGCCACTTTTTATTAAAAAAAAACTAAAGATTTTTCATAATCGATACTGTCCTTAGATGGTCCCTGCACAGGATACACTCTAGACGTAATTTAGAAGGAAGTAGATTTAAGAGATGCATTTGCTTCCGCTTCACCTGTGGCTTATTTATTGCTCCTGGCAACGATTTGCTTGAATAATCCATTCCTGAACATGTGTGAGGATATTTTACAACATTATCGAATGATTTACATTTTCGACGATATAAAAACAAGTATCATTAAAAGTACCTACTAAAGTTAATAAAAAAATATCCCGATATTTACCATATTGTTTTTTTTTTCAGTGTTTTTTTCTCGTGAAAAAAAAAACGTTAAAATGTTGCTCGAGATATTGAGCTAAATATTGAAATATCGAATATTGTAAACATAAAAAAAAGCTTCACAGAAAAAAAACATTCCAAAATCCCATTTTTTTTAATACTTTAGTGGTGAAATTAACAGCTTTGTTAGTTTATAATTCTGAGGTTTAAAATGAATGATTAAAAATAAAATAGGTTTTTAATGTTTGTATGAATGTCTGTTTGTCTGAGTTAGGGCAACTCTGTGTTAATGTCTAACCGATTGGAAGTTATTGTTACTGTTAATGGTAGCTTATCTATAGCTAACTTAGCAAAGATTAATGAAAATGGGTTGAGTCTTTGAAAAGTTTGAGATTTTTTCTTTGTGAATTTCTTCCGACAAATATTTAGTCAGTTTGTCTATAGTAAGTTGAGTTTCTTTAACTCGGTGTTTGTTTGGGCTCAGCTCAGCTAATTTATTCCAGCCAGTGTTGATTTTTTTAAATTATTTTTTCTCTGTAAGAAGAAGGCCGCAGTCTCCAAACTCCAAAAAGTATAGTTTGAATTAGGAGTGCCTCCAGCGTACGTGCTTGCACTATGCTAATCAGGACGTGCTCAAGTTTGGCAAATGCCCACTTTCAGTTGTCTTTTTACCACTCAGGAAGTGGGCTTATTTGCATTAATTAAAGTAAGGGTTAGACTCACATTGTTTTGAAACAGTATTTTTAATTAGGTAACTATGTATATTAGACAGGATGCCTATACTCTTTAGTTGATTTGCTGAGCGCTTAACGCTTGATAGGTAGATGGAGTTTATGGCGAAGGGTTGGCCTTGTGACCAAGATTACCAAAGTTTTCTGCGTAAAAATATGGGAGATTTTGGAACAGATTTCACTTATATCGTAAACTATCTGGCAACGGACACATTTCAGTTTCTTTTCCCTCACTCTCACATCAGTTGCATGCCTCTGTCTTTCTTGAGACGTGTACAATTTAGGAGCCTTTAAGTTACGAGTAAACAGGTATAGGTCATCATCACATCTACATCTTAGACCACATTCTTAAGATAGCTTAAAATATAACAGTATCTCTAAGGGCGGCTCACGTATTGGCTGATTACAGTTACAAAGTTCCATGGTAAATATATGATCGATCAAGTACGTAAACAAGCCTAACCTAACGCGCGGTGCGTAACCTATGTATGGCAAACCGGACAAATCTTTGTGATTTTTGGTTAGCTTATAATTTTGATTTATTGTAAATGTTTAATAATAAAATAAATAAAATAATAAAAATAAGTCGCGATTACTACGTAGGTGTATGTTAAGGTACGCACGATTGACGTAATATTGACGAATATCGTACGTACGCAATTATAAATAGAACAAAGTAAGCTCTACATATACATTTTCCTTACATCTCGTCAAGAATACTGTAAGAATTTCAAAGCTTTTTTTAAAGAGGATTATTTTACCTGACATTTAAGAATTAAATGAAGCCTACGCTCAATCTCGGTTAACAGGAGTACTTTTAAAGTACAGAGTAAGGTTTTCTCAGAATTTCTTGGAATTATAATTTCTCAGAATGTAAATGAACGTAGAAAAGGTGTTTAATTTTAAAAGATTCGTTTTTTTTAATATTAAATAAGTCAGCGTTTGACCACTGTTTCACATGATGGTAAGTGACGACGCTTTCTTTTAAAATACCTATACGCTCGTGACTCAAAGACTTCCAAATAAACGGGGGCCTGCATCGAGAGAGTTTAGGAAGAAAAAGCGAATCTGAGTGAAAAAGGTCGTTGTATATGTGTGAAAGAAAGTTTCTCCACTTATTTCTGTTGCTGATGACATACTATCTACAAATCATACAGCTTTCTACAGAAATTTGACTCATAAGCACTAATACAAAGTTGCAACGGTATCTTCATAAAAAGATTCCATACAAGTAAAGTTCTTATTCAGAAAGTCTATCTCAAAAACACGAAGTAAAAGTTTCCGAGCTCACATTATTCTCAAGAATATCATTGCAAACAGAATAAAACAAAAATCTGAAGGTATATGAGCGATAGTCGAAGTTTTCTCATTAGGATAAGTTTGACGTTTATGTAAGTTTGCTAATTGGTATACTCGCTCGGCTAGGCGGTAGGCGGCTGTTCTAGAACCAATCGAACTGCGGACGCCATGAATATGGGCTGACGTTCGGTACGGACTACGGAACGTTTCTATCATGGACTCAATAAAACTAGTATTTACTACTAAAATTATTCAAAACGATAAATATAAATTATTTTAAATATGGTACCTAATAGAATAGGTTAACAAAAAAGTGTCGCGCCCTGATAACATTTTACGTAACTTAAAGGAGTCTAAAAGGATTACTAGAAGAACGACCTCTCACCAGACTACTCGGAATCGCGATCCCGCGACCCGTTTAATAAAAATCTACAAATATAACATTTAAAGTCCTGACCGAGTGCTCAAACCAATGAACGGATTAAACTATTGGTTTATATTGGTATTGTACTATTGGTATATTTTATTTATCGTATGGCTTAATGTAGTACTGGTACATGATATATAACTTAAAAGCTAAACATCTAACTTAGCATTTTTAAGATATGCTACAGCATCGCTCGTGGTATATAAATATAAACTATAAACGGTATATAAACTATTGAACTATTAACTATTGAACTATTAACTATTACACTATTGATAGATATGTTGACGTATGCATCCGCTACGAAAAAAATCATCTCTGTGGACGGGTTTCATTAATATAAATCCTGTGACTTAAAGAGTGAAGAAAAGCTTTAACTTGAAAATACAGTTCTTTCTGAGAACAATGCACCAGATAAGAACTGACTTAAGTAAATACTTTTTCGTATTTTCTCCATTAAACGTGCCGTAGCAGGATTTTAATGGCGTGACTTAGTAAAAATACTGCAAACTCAGTTCGAACGAGTGATAATTGACAGATTTTATATTTCTCTGACATTTCTGTCTTGCTGGCTGGCTAGTTTATGTACCTATCACGTCGGATTTCTAGATAGAACAGGCGAGATACTTGTTTGTTCTAGGTACAAAGTACACAGGCCTCCGAGCTCCGTATACAAATAAAAGCAAACGCAAAATACGGACAGCAAAAACATTGGGAACAACCCGCTAGAGGTTTAGACTGTGAGAAATATCCAATTTAGCAGCGTTTGCCCGGTAAATTGACGCCATTTTTCATTTAGTGTCGGCCATGTTGCGACAGTGGCGCTACTAGGCGGTCAAACTGCGGAAAGATGGTGCACGCATACGCTGCTATTACGGTCCAACCGAGTTTAAATTTATTAACATTTATATTGTTGGTGCAATGGTCACAAATTATATAAGTGGATGTTTACATATTATATAATTTTATTTAAGCATATTTATTGATAACTTACGCATCCGCCAGTGCCATCTATCTATCTGTCTGTTGAAACTGTTTTGTTTTTCAATCGAATCTAGAAAAGAGTCCATTAATCAGAGCTCTAAGGTCCGATTCAGACGGAGCGCATCTTACGAGCGGCTTTCACACCGCTACGTGATTGCTTTCTAATTCAATTCACTACTCACGATACTGAATGGAAGAACCCTAATACATCGCGAATATCTTGCTGATTTTGTATTAAGTAAATTAATACTTAGCTTTAGTTTTTCAGTACCTCCTAAAAACTGTGTCAAAAGAAAGTTCTTGGAACGAATGTTCTTGGAACGAAAGTTTCTTATGAAGAGCACTGCTAAGATGAAGCGGGGTTTGTTGGTTTTTAGGGTTCCGTAGTAGAGCACATACGCCTACTTTTTTTTCTTTTGTATTTCAGCTAATCTAATCACAACTCAACTAATTTTACATTAAAACCTTGCTCATGAATCATTCCATCCAGTAAGGTAAACTGTATGAAAATCGGTTCAGTAGTTTCTGAGTTTATCACATTCATACAGTCGGACAGATGCGACGAAGTATATGTTGTAATTGCAATTATTAAAAAAGTTGATATTTAAATTCTTAATTAATTGATAACCATCATAAAGTTACGACCGCAGAGTCGAACTAAGGCCACCTCTAAACTGACTTCGCCCCCGCCCGGCCTCGCCCCGATTTTCAAACCATGCAACATTTGGGCCACATCAGCAACCTAATTTGGGCGTACAATCGTCGTGGAGCTATTGAATGGTATGTTGATGGAGAGCCGGCCAGGACACGTTGTGAAGCTTAATGATCTAATAAAATACGACTGCTCCATAGGACGTGATCGGAGAACTGAAGGGATAGGGGATGAACTAAGGGTTCACGGTTAGGGGCGATTGGCTATTGTACTGAATTAACTACAACGCATGAATTGCATTGCAATGAAATACATGCAACGAATGAGAAAATAAGATTTAATTTATTTATTTTTCTTTCAAAAAAGACCATTTTACACACCCCTATTTGAGAGTCAAGCTTATGTTGTATTACAGTTGTTATGGTGTGACTATAGCCATCCCATACAGATCAATCTGTAGACTAATTATTATTGTAAGAATTGCTTCTTTTTGGCCTTGAAAATCAAATTAAATTGTTTTTTTTTCTTTTCTTTCAAATAACCAAATTATCAATATAAACAGTGGATTAATTACTATAACCAATGCCTGCGTAAAATTAGCTCGTGAGCCTTACTATATCTGTGTAGGTGTATAATTTTAAAATAAAATAAAATGCTGTAAGATAAGATATCTTTTATTCTTCTCTCTACTCTCTATCCATAGTATTTATTTCCTGAGCTTGTCTCGTTGAGCTTTTTACTCTATCGCCCTAGATATTTAGCCCTGACTCCGTCCTAGTCTGCCCCAGTGAAGCGTTCACTAATGGACCAAGTTTGTACAAGTTTCGCGTATTGATTGGCTATTTATCGAATGTGAAACAACGGTAAATTCTTTGTTTACCAATAGGAAGAAGTATTATGAAATACTCTTTAGAAATGTCGCATTTAATTTTTTTTATTGTAGGCACGTTACGGGGAAGATTTCAACGTTCTGACAATAAGGCTTAGGGGGCAAATCGTTCCCTTCCAAAACCATTTTCAATTTTAATAATGGGCAACTAGTCCTACATCTACTATCTATGGACGATTGCACTTCTGTATCATTTAGGTGGTTATTGATCCCAATAATGACCTAGTACCAAATAAAATAATCGGATGCCAACAAATGGTCGAAAAATAGTTTGCTTTTGACGGACAACTTACAGTACAAGTTAAATAAAAGCTTGTAACAAAAGACGATCGAAACGGAAACAAAAATCGATCGAAACAGAGTGATTGCTATTTTGATTCAATAATTACAACTCCCACATACACAAACACACACCATATCTATAAAATTTAAGTTTTCAAAGATTACATTGAATCGTCTTTAAACTAAGTTAGGATATGTGTTCAAAACGCCTCCAGTGAGAAGAAAACACAAGAAAATAAAAAATCAATCGTAACCAGCCAAATGAATCATTGACATCTATGAATCTACTAACCAAATGAAGCATTGACATATGAACTTGTGGTAAGGTCTCACTGCAATCCAGTCAAGCATGGTCTGATCAGTCATCGGTTAAGTTCCACGCATCGAGCCACACCGAGTCACACCGAGGTAACCACGCACCTGTCTAATTGGAACACAATCCCAGTTCACACCAGCTCGGTTCATGCAAATGAGTTACCCAGTTATTTCGAAGTCGATCGCCGACTTCCGAATATAAATTCTAACATTTACATTCTATGTTAAGGTGTTCGGAATACAAACAGGTACCTATTCGGATATTCGAAATAATAAATAGGTAGTTTATACTGATCCTGAATAATCTATCTTTGAATACGAATTGGTTTGGGGCCTTGGTATTGTTTAAGGCCGAAGTTGGCAAAAATTATGCTGTTACAAAAAGTAAATGGGCAATGTACACAGGAACAAGAGATAGATGTCTAAAATGGTGGCTGTAGAGTTTGAAAAGTCTCAAACACTAATTAACACCCCCGGTTTTACCCGCGTAAGTTCTGATCCCCGGTAGAAATACCCTCATACCAATTACAGTCTTCAATATATTGTAAATATTATTAAGATTTTGTGTGCAGACTATCTTTTACCCGCTACTTCGTCCGCGCAGATGTTTAAGGTGAAAGGGTACCGGCACTCTCTCCATACAAACGTAGTCGACTGTTTCCTGCCTGGATAATGACACTATAGCAAATATTTTTGTTGCATAAAACATATAACTGCCATGACTATGTATGCCCCTATTATATCTATCACGTTTGCGTCAACGAGAAAATTGTATGGAAAGTTAAAGCTTTACATTACTCCTAGCGGACGCTTTTCAACTTTCCCTACTTTACGCTGACATAGTAGTAGCGGTTACTATACGAGAAAACTCACCCTTCGCGCTCTGTATTCCAAATTTTAGCCCGATACCTCTCCATTACTTTGAGGTGTCTCAACGCACACCTCAAACTAATGGAGGCATCAGTCAGGACTTTGAATTTAATATTTTTGCGTTGATATTTTCGAATGTTTGTTTACCTATTTCATCGGTGACTGTACCATGTATATTCACGATGAACGAGTGACGTATCACAAACTGTGCGGCTGTTTGATTCACACATCACTAATTTTTTGTTTCAGAGTAAAGGATTTTTCTTCGAAATTTTCCCGTTAGGTATAACATATTTCAGGGAAAGCAGGAAGCGGTTAATGTTATATGAAATAGGTTGTAGGATAAAAAATAAGTTTGTGAGGTTTCTGGGAATAGATTTAAATAAGTGGACAGACGAATGGATGGAATTTTTGGAGCTTTTGCAATACATGACATAAATTTTTGATGTTTATTGCATGAGAAGCTGACAAGTGTTGGTGCTAAAATAATATTAGTTATCGGCGCGGGCGACAGGTATTTTATGTTTGGTGGTCCCTTGCACTTTAACTATATTAGCGAAGGCGACGATAGCAGAATTATCAGCAAAAACCAAAACTCGTAATTTATCTATTAAACCCAGTGGAGCGCGACTAAGTTAAGCGACTAAGTTGCTCTGCGCTTAAACCATTGACGTTCATTACCTGCCTATGTTACACGTATGCTCAAGAGAAACCGCATCGAATTGCAAACTCAGAGTTTCACCCCATTCTAGGTAATAAGCCAAGGAGTAATGACGCCGCGGGAATTGCCAACTTAAACGCGAACGTGGATTATGGACTTCAAAAAAATCGGCTGATATTTGATAAAGTCCACGTTGAATACTTTTATATTCTACTTTATCTCTAGCTTAAAATAAGCGTAAGTTAAGTATATGGGCACTTACTGTCAGTACAGTACGTCTTAAAATAATAACAATGGCATATCGATTATGATATTTTACCTAAACTTATAATCTACACTTTATAATATTCATAAGCTTACAGTAAGTACAAATAAATTGGGAGACAACTAAATGGTTCGTGTATAATTATGCCACTGCGACTGAACGAACCACGATTCGTCATTTTATTTTATTTAAAAATGTATAAAATATTACAGAAAAATACAAGATGGCGTCAGCTGTCGTTTATTTCCAAGTAAGATAGTCGCCGAGATATCAGCCGACTATTTAGTTTATTGTCGGCGTTCAATCTAAAGGATATACAAAGTTTTTAAAGATGTTGTTAAATTACGAGTTTCCTAAGAAGCTGTTTTATTTGCTAGGTTTTGCTTAAAAGTTAGAGTTTCTACATTCGACTAAGACTACTTCCATTCTAGATCTAACTGAAATAAGTAAGACATAAAGTGGGTATTATCGATTGGTACAAAATTATAGGCAATGACTTTTTTTTTTGCAAAATTAACAGGTTTGATTCTTGGCTTTGCTTCCTGATAATCTCCAAGCCACTATGGTCTGAACTTTATAATTTCACATCATTCATAACTGTGTTGCGGGCATCCGCTGAGAAATTCTCAGCTTTCACGAAAGTTCGCGTAGTAGGCGGGACCTTACTCTATATCCCGTCTTAAATAATATTATTAGGCACATACACATTAAAAATCTTCAAAAACTGCTACAGTCAAAGGAACTCCAGACAGTAAGCAAACTTTGCATTCAATTGTGCTGCTAATAAACGCTAGCTTGGAACGGGAGGAGTCAGTGGCGTTTAGCACAAATTAGTTTAGTTCGTAGACTCAGACCACTAGCGGTAATGAACGAGATTCAACTTTGGACAACGCTTAGGTATTCGTAGGCAGTGCAGTACGGAACTATTTAGAGGTTAAGACATATGTGGTGATTAGCTTAAACTAATTAAAAGAAAAGTCCGCAGGGAAAGTCAAAACATCGGTATGCTTGCGTCTGTCTAGTGCGTCTGTAGGAAAACTTAGGACAAAAGTAAATAATTTAACAATTAGAGTACCTTTTCTTTAAAATAATTTCATTTAGAGTGCCTGGAAACGGAGAGCAGATTAGCTACAAAAAATCGTCTTGAGGTAGGATGAGACGTTCGCACAAAAGGAGTAAACCCCAGTCGCGCGGCGGCGAAATCTAGAGGTCTATTAAGATCTCTTACATGCCTCCAACATCTGGTTATAAATAAGTTAATAATATTGCTATAAACATAATTCATAATTCATTTATTTCATTTCATACACATGTCGAAAAAGAGTTGGTGCCACCATGGTTCACCTTATAGGCATATGAAAATTTACAATGTGTTATTACTAATTTACAATGTGTTATTACAAAAATATAGAAATTGTATTATCCAAATGTCAATAAATATTTAGAAGATAAATTAATCGAATAGGTCAGTCAAATCAAAATAAAATAAAAATAAATCCATTACAAAAAATATAAGTCAAATAAAAATATAATAAATGTCGAAAAAATATACAACTAAATATTTAACTTATCGTTTAAAAAATCTCTTAAATCATAATATACTTTTTCAGCAAGAAAGCCATTGAGTGCGGTTTTGAATCTTTTATTGTCACTTATTTCTAATTGTCAATTTCTAGTTGTAAATAATAGGTCCCATAATGTCCACACTCATTCTACTAGTAAGACCCGCACTCCTACGAGTTACCATTATAAAACCTGCATGACGGCACGTGTTAGGATATGCCTTAAAGTATTGAGGGTATGTTCTGATAAAATACCTTATTAATATTTCAATTTCGCTGGATATATCATTCACTAAGTTGAAATTGTAAATAGCTCAAAGGCAAATGTCCAGTAAAATATGAAAGAGAAATGAGAATTCAAAAGGTCACTTATTTACATCAAAGCATTAACAGATCCGACGATATTGTTCAACTTTTCATCTACACTGTTAGCTTGCTGCTAACACGGAATGCATGCACGAACTATTTGTGCAACTCGACAAATAGTCTTTGTCGTTCTATTCGCGGCTCATACCTGTTTTAAATGAAGTTACATGAATTTCAAATAATTCTATATTAACTTTAGTTGAATAATTTTCACCTGATAAAAGGTGGAAACAGACTAGAGAATAGCGCTTCGGAAAAGGTCACATTTCAAGGGAAACAAAAACTAGTTAACAAACTGTGCCGTTTTAAACTAATAATTTAATATTGGCCTTTACATTTTATCTAGATTATTTATACAGCGCTAGCAACTTTAATCCATGTTAGGCGCTGCCGTTGTAGTGCCTAGGACATGTAGTGCCTATGCCTAGGACATGTATTGTCTTAGACACTACATTCAGTGTTTTTAAAAATTATCAGCTTAATCGGTTGAGCCGTTTTCGAGTAATCTGTGAACATATACGCGGCGAATTGAGAACTTCCTCTTTTTCTTGAAGTCGGTGAGTTAAACTTCTGCAGTTTTTATTTTAGTTAGCCATAACTTAAAGAAAAAAACTGCAGAAGTTGAGTGAACTTGCACGCCAAAAAATCTGCAGTTGTAACGCTTGCCTTTAAGACTGGGGGTGTGTATTATGTTATTTTTTAATATTACCTCGATGTTTCGGCTAAGTTACATCTGCCGTGGTCGTACCGAGGTCATTTTTGAAGCGATCTCGATAAATATTATATATAAATTGCATGCGTCACAGTACTTCCGTTCCGACCGTTTGTTTTTATCGATAACGAGCTTGCACCAACGCTATATACCCCCAACACTGAAGCTCCGATGATTTATGACCCCATTTACAGCGAATAAATAATTCTACTATAGCTGGCAACTATCGATAGATTTTGAGTTCTAAAGGACAGACCTATAGACAAAATGGTTTTGACACCTCAATACGTAAAATAATATGAAAGAAAATCGACACTGCAAAATATATATCAAAGCACAGCTCAAACTAAATGATGGATTGGGCTAAAATTTGACGCACAAAAATCGTAGGCAAAAATTTTGACGCAGACAAAGTAGCAGGTAAGAGATAATGGAGCCATACAACTCTAGGTATCTTTTTCTTCTTCTCGTATAGTGGTGTGGCTCACCTATTGTTAAAGTTTTCAGATCGCCTTAAGGCCTCTAACTTGACCTAACGACTGCTACTAGAGGTAGCAACCGGGACCAACGGTTTAACGTGCCTTCCGAAGCACGGAGGGGCTCACAAAAATACATTTTTGCCACACTACTAATTGGCCACCCATCGAAGTAATGACCGCGCTAGGCGTCGCTTAACCCGCACGACCCTAAACGATCAGTGAGCGTCGCTTAGCTGTGAGCCTCCTCACTCTAGGTATGAAACAGGAGTAGTAGGTATCTTGTTAACAAACCGATTGTTAAATTTAACCTAAACTACTTAACCATTGTAATACCACCTACGATTGTAACCTAAACACATTGTTAAATTCTACAGGCGGTTACAAAATTGACGCTAAACATTAATTAGTTGCGATCTGGCAATTATAGCGGGAATAATACACCCTGTTTAAAATATTGATGGAGCTTTCCACACGTATGACATTCAATTAATTGTTTCATTCGATAGAAATGTAGGCATTACTTTAAACGGATTAAATGTTAATTTTACAGCAGTTTAATTTGGTAAGCAATTTTGTACGTTTATCTAAACGATTTGTTGACGAAATTCGGATTATGTTTATTTAAAGCTGCTTTCAATTAGTTGACAAAATACAATTGTTGTAGAATGGGTTAAATTAAGTAATATCTAACAAATGAATATGCTGCATTACATTTAATTTTAATAGAACGTCTTGATAACATTGTGCTGGGTTAGCCCTGAGTTATTTTGGAGGCAAAAAGTCTCGAAACATAAATAAACTAATAAATAAATATCTAAGTATATCATTTCCATTTTATTTTATATTTCTAGAATAGTAGACCTCGCCAGCATAATCATTGAGGAGTTTAATAATAAAACTTGGTTTAAATTTTCTAATGCTATATTTATTCGAGTTTTTTTTCTTCAACGAGAGAAAGTTTCTTAACCAATGAAAAGCGTGCTAATATCTCATGACGAACCTACATTTTCTTATAGGTGTTTCTCCAACTTTTCTTTATTTATGGCTTTCTGTGTTTTCGCAAATTTGCCCAATGTCAAGGAAAATTCTTTTTCAACAAATATTTTGACGAATTTGAGATTTCCGTATTTTTGTCGTTTATATTTTCCCAGATTCTAAATTCTAGAAACAAATACCGGGTTTTTTGAGGTGCCATTGCAAATAGACTGATACTGATCTGACTTTTATTATACTTTTATCTATTGCTTTCCCAAACATAAAATTCAAAGTCCTGACTGATATATCAACGCTCAGCTCAAACCAATATGGACAGTTTGGCTAAAATTTGGCACACAGACACATAGCATACAAAGCTGTTTAACGTAGGTATTCGCTAAGAAAGGGGTTTAGACACGGTCAGCTAAGCTGAACTGGTATATGTGCTGAGAAAGCTAAGAATACTACATATACAAATAAAAATATATTTATTAAAACTCATTTTACATAATAATAAACTAAGCACTAAATATTAAAGAGAACAAAAATAACACATATTATGCCTGAACTAGGTAATTCTATAATATCTCAGGCGAAAAAGGACTTACATCACTACATAGTATAAAACAAAGTCGCTTTCTCTGTCCCTATATCTCTAAGTATGCTTAAATCTTTAAAACTACGCTACGGATTTTGATGCAGTTTTATTTAATAGATAGAGTGATTCAAGAGGAAAGTTTATATGTATAATACATGCATAATATAGCCGTGCGAAGCCGGGGCAAGTCGTTAACTTATAAAATAAATTAAAATAATTTTCTTGCAAAATACTAATACTACCTAATATAATATATATCCTGGCATTACAGCACAGCGCCTTGAAAAGCATGAATTAAAGTAACTGGCGTTGTATATATCATCTAGATCAGAGGCCAATATTACCTAGTCAATGGTACACAATGCTATGGATGACAACCACTAGACACAATGTACTACAAGATCGTTAATGTCATGTTAATATCAAACACATGCCGCTAATGAGAACTACATTGTCATTATTATACCGTCATTAGATTCTAATTGTAATTAGTCTGCTATTGTAATTAAGCGAACTAAAAATAGGACTAGTTTCAGATGTCGATAAATATTGTAGGAAATTTCACGCAGCCCCATTTAGCTCTAAGGTAAGCAAACAGGCTTGTGATATGGTGGCCAGACCTCGCATATAATACTTATATAGATTTTTTCTTTTTACCAGAAACAAATATCTGTTATGTCACGTGAAGAATCGAAAACCTCCCCTTTAAGTATCATTATTGTAAACAAAAACTGGGGTAGGTATAGTTCATGTTATTTACCAGAAGTAGCTTAGACAAAAATCAGCCAATCTTATCCCTCATTACGATAAATCATTTAAGACGTATATAAGGCTCGTCGTCGACTGCAAAATTTAACAAATACATATAATCACAATTCAAATCAGTTTTTTTGGTAAAAATATAATTAAAACAAAGTCCTCCACCACGTCTGTCTGTTAATAGCTACTCTATCCATTGTTTTCACCAATGGATAGAGAAGTTTTTGAGGAAGGTTTTAGTATACAGGGTTATAGGTAATTATTTATTTATTATTTAACAGCTGTTTTGCAGGAAAACCTAATCTCAACTTTTCAAAAAAATGTTCGAATTTTCAAAAGTCGTGCGACAAAAGTTGTTTGTTTAGCTGCACAGAAGTAGGCCTCAACGGCTTGCTAGTAAATTACCAATAACCCTGTATAATAAACAAAAATACCACGCTTACGAAGTCACGGGCAACAGATAGTTAAGAATATAAAGTGTATCAAGTAAGCCTTAGTAGTATCAGAAACGTAGCGGCAGTGGAGTTCCTGAAACGTCTCATTTTACATTAATCATCTACATCCTAGCTAAACCTGGTATTTGAAAGGGATCATACTAACTAATTTTAAAGGCGTGACAAGTCAGAAAGAAAATAAAAGTTAATCTCATCAACTCCACCTGTCATCATACAACGTAATCGTAATCGATTATGCCTCTCGATTCGATTACAAACATAATACCAAGCTAACAAGATACACGTCAATAAACCGTATTCGATTACACGATGCGGTCTGACGGAATCGCTAATTTAATATCGATATTAGCATGTAGCATTGACACTCGCTCAGTAAGGATTAATGTTGTAATCGATTAATTTTGCGATCGTATTCGTTTGACGAAGCACTGACATGATCATGTTTAAATTAATATTAAATAGGTGCAGTTTTTAACCCTTGGATGGAGCAAGAGCTCTGGACATTGTAATCTAATATGTTTTGACGTTTTAACATGTGGACTTCTACAAACAATGATATTTTCCCTAATACTTAACCCTTTCGATTCGGAGTCGTTACTACAACTATAACTATACTATAAGTTTTGTGTCTGTCTTTATTATTTTATTATTATAAGGTCAAAGTTTTGTTGTTGTGATTTTAGCTACGAGTATATTTTAAGACATATGGTTGAGCCGTTTAAAATTTTAGATCATAATCTATTTAATTGTGTATCTTTTTTTGTTTCTTTCTTTCTTTCAAACCTATTCATATTCTATTCTCCTTTTTTCGCTCTGTTTGTTTTTCTGTTTAAAAAAAAGACTTATTTTACTTACATCCAGAATACCTGCTAATCCATTGTTCTCTAAAGTTTAGAGAACAATAGATAAGATAGTTTAAAGTCTAAACTATCTTTGATAACATGTAGGCAAATATCTAACATTTCATAATTTCAACCTTTTATCTTTTAAAAGATACAACATTTTACTTGCACTCGAAATAAAATATTCTCCAAGCCTTTCACAGACTCGTTGGTTAAAAATTTATTGGAATTCCAACCGGATTTTAGAACTTTGACAATTACACTACCTCTAACAGTTACGTATCACTAAAAGGAAAAATGTCCCCTACCTACCTACTCGTAACATGCCCAACATTGTAACACACGAAACGATAGAGTCGATATAACCCTTGTATGGATCACACGCACGACAGCACTCATTCAATTATTGCCAATTTAACCCTCATACAGCGTTACTGGACATAAACGAGAAAACTCCGGCCGTTCCCGGTAGTTTTACCGAGTAGTCTTACCAGTTGGACTACTGGGAGTGTTCTTCCCAATATACTTACTATTGTTTTTTTCCATCGTCTATTGTTTTTAGATCGTTTTTTGTTTTTCGTTTCTTTCGTCTTTTGTTGTTCCAGTAGTCTTACTAGTAAATCAATTGAAATGGAAACTCCAAATAGTTAAACCGGTAAGACCACTCGGTAAAACAACTGGGAACGGCCGAAAAACTCGGCATTTAACGATATTGTAAAACACTCAACAACTAGATGACAATGACGGATTGACTGCGTATTTTTCGAATCTAAAACTGTGAAACTGTGACCATCCAATATCTCGCTAAAATAGTGAATACCTGGAATACCTATCGCTTTGATTAAACGGGCGAACTACAAATTTATTAGTTGGGTAGTTCTGCTGCTGTGTTGAAGTTTTATTTATGTCTTTTTTACATTCGAAAGCTTAATCGAAAACTACCATGAAACGATGTTGCAGATACCACATTATCGGATATTATAGTTAGGTTAATTAAAATGGAATTGCTAAATACAGAAGAGTCATATTTCGTGGTCGATTATTTTTTCAGCACACAGATATCAAAATGAGTCATGCTACCTAGTGTTTTAGGAACATAAATTAAAACTTTAATTTCATAAAATAGTTATTTATGTTCTTTGTACAAACAGTACAAGCGGCTTGGCCGCTCTCTTGTCTGTTGTCGTGAGATCCATTGCTAACGAATTAAAGAAAAATGAAGTTTCTATCTAACAAAACCGTAATACAAACATTACTCAACAATTAAAGGAAGCAATTACTCAACATTTGAAAGGCAAGTAGGTGACGTTGAAACTCAATTTGAAATCCGGTCTATAAAGTCATTTAGGGAACTTTATAAACGTCAATCGTCCGGCAGTGCGGGCGCTCGCGGAGGGAGGGTTAATCCCTCGAGGCACAAAGACGTATTAAGGCGTATTCACACGTCCGAAATCTTTGCGATAATAAATCACTGGACGACAATGCGTACGTAAATCTCGTGAGTAAATATTTGTTAGTAGCCTGCCGTTGCGTCACTTGACGGTCTCTCTCTCCATTCCATACGGTTTGTAGGAATTATACGCCACAGTGTTTGTCAAAGGGTCAACCGCAGATTACGTACTTTTCGATCGGCCGACACTCAAGCACATGAGTAGAGATGACCAGAGGCTAAGGTTGTTCGGAGCTGTCAAAATGAATACGTAATTGTGACGTAATCATGTAGGGTTGGCACAGGTGGATTATATTAAATAAAAAAAACTTGAGAGGTGTCAAGGCACACCCGGATAGAACGAAGTTCCTTTCGATTAATTAGTTAAGGAGTTGTAATAAATTAATGTTTTTCGTTTTTTATATTTTTTTATATCTACTTTTTTTTGTAAATAATCGTCGCGACACCACACTGTTCAATGCGAAATAGAAAGACGAAACGAAAATAACTGGCTTTCTTTCTATGCAAAACGTGTCGTTACATCTTTTGGTCTTAACTTTTTCCGTCTCTTTTTTCGCAACGCAAGATAAGGAACTTCGCTCCAAAAAAATGTGTAAACTAAGTATCAGTGTCTTTTATTATGGGCGTTTATTTTAACGCGGTAACAATGTAATCTGAATTGATGATTAATCTATACTTACTAATATTATAAAGCTGAAGAGTTTGTTTGTTTGAACTAAGGAACTAGGTACTGGTTCGAATTGAAAAAATATTTTTGTGTTGGTCAGTCCATTTTTCTAGAAGGCTACTTTTTATTTTGATATTTCCACGGGATCGAGACTTACGCGAGTAAAACCGCGGGGTGCAGCTAGTAGATAAATAAATGAATGATGATCATAATACCTAAATCAGAAATTTTTATGGCTTACCGGGAAACTTTGATGTCACAGAATTGAACGTTAAATAGATAAACGTTGACATACTAGAATTCACAAGTAGTATGCTATACATACCTACATATAACTATGCTTTCCGTCGTGTCTAGTCACTATAACACAAGCCTAGTTGCTTAGGCTGGAGCGCTCACTCACTAAATCGTTTCCATTCTTCCTCCCTCCCTCTCTATAAAAGAAAATCTTCTATCCGTGGTCTAGTCACGATAGCACAAGCCTAGCTGCTTAGGTTGGGGCACTCACACACTCAATTCCCACTCAGTAAAGGTACATATTTAATATTTATAACTATTATATCTGTCGCGTCTAGTCACTATAACACAAGCCTAGTTGCTTAGACTGGAGCACATGCTCACTCACTCACTCAACGTTCCCACCCTTCCTTCGAAAGAAAGAAAATTATTTAAGTCTTCTATTTCGTCACCCGTCACCATAACACAAGAATGGTCCACACTCACTCCCTCCCTACTTAAGACCAAATTAATAACACTATATTTTATTAAACAATATGAAACAAACATGCGACGCGTGATGTTTACCGCTCGCATGCGAGTGTGACAGCCCTGAACTTGGGCACTGGCCGAGCCAGTATAGACCGGTTTCTCTCCGTACATGATGTGCCGCCAGTGCTCACGCACACACGCGCGTCAAGCTTGTAGTAGTGGACTTGTCATAGAGCCTTGTATGATACATTAGTCTCTGGTTGTATTATTTACTCATGTGACTCAAGTTCAACATATTGCTGACCGTTCAATTTGAAGACAAACTTTCATTTGTTACTTTATAAAGAAAATACTTCTACTAACAGTGGGAAGGAGCATATAACGCGATATACACAAAGTAATAAGTAGAATAAAATGTATAAGTTGCACAAATGGGCGAACTTATTTATCACTGAAAGGAATTTCTTCTAGGCAATGATGATGAAGAAGCCTTATTGTAGTTAGTTCCTAGTTTGTGGAAATTCAGGTTTTTACTATACGAGCACTGATACGATAAAAAGAAAAATGGAAATAGTCGTTCAGAATCTCTAATTAAATGGATGGCAAGCGATCTGTCTATCGATCAGTCCATAATCTGTGTTGCCACTAAATGTTTTCCCAGGATTGTAATTTGAATTCCTTAATTGCGAACGCCTCGGGAGGACGTTTTGTTTACTCTGTCCGATACCATAGTACCTATAGGTATAAATCAGTGGGTAATTTTCCTGTAATTATTGGCAATTTATAATTGGATTTACGTGATGTGATAATGATAAAACAAAGTGATGTTATTCAAGGTATAATTTATCTTTATGACTGTAAGTACTGTCTCCGGAAAAAAAAATTCTCGTTTCTAATAAATCGAAATTTATTTCACACATTTTTTGACGCAATGGTTTCAAAATGGCGTCTTTTGTGTCAGAAATGTATGATTCGGTTTAGTAAAATAGAGATTTTAAGTCAGAATAAAATTGTTTTGCTATTTTTTTATAAATGTTAAATCTTCACGCTATTGATAAAAGAACAGATGAACTTGCAGCAATATTTCAAAATCTCAATTACATGAAATACCAACATTTTTGTAAAAAAAATACAACATATCGCAAAATTGCTGCGAAATACCCTTATGAAGAAATGTGAAAATTATTTTCTTAAAAGTACGCTGTTTAGGAAAAAAGGACACCAGACCGATTCTTACATTTTATAAATTCATTATTTCCACATACTTTTTTTTCCGAAAGAAAACGGGATCCTTATAATATATATATATATATATATCGTCGTTGATAGTCCAAAACCGCGTATCTAGCATTGGTTAATAGCGCGTATGTACAGTTTGGCTAATTTTACAGGAGGGCGAAAAAACTATTTTTTGTAAAAACTAATAAGCCAATTATTGAATGAACTGGAATTTAGACTCATTTTGTTCTTTTTTACCTTACAGACTTATATTAAAGTCAATAACTCCAGTAGTTTTGTGACAAAATCACTTACGCTGTATTGATTCACTTGGATGTAGATTTTTTTTTGTACTTACGCGAAATCGCACTATACCACTGATGTTATTAAACTTGTATTGTTACTCCTTAACGCAAAAACTACTGAACCGATTACAATAAAACTTGGTACGTAGATAGCTTGTGACATGGATTAACACTTATGCTAATTTTTATCCTGATGTCACCATGGGTTCAGGACTTATGAGGGTAAAACCACGGAGCAAAGCTAGTTATAATATAAAAACAATACAGTTTCCATTATAATCAATTATTTATTAAGTATCGAAACAATTTTTAAATTGTTTTGATACTTGATATATAATTGATTTAATTTAAAAATTAAATTCGTATAAAAGTAGATTATCATAAAATGCGTGGCAATCGCTAGGGATGACAGATTTCAGTTGCTGTAAGTGGTCATACTTAGTTTCTTGTATCGGTAACCTGGACGGATCCTAAGGAGGAACGCTAGACAGCGTTGATATTCTAGGTCCTTTACCCTTACCTAGAAGGTAAGGGGCTAAAATCGGTTTGAATAGAATTTTTATACTCTATTGTTCCGTTAGGATTATATTTTAGGACACGAAGATTAACGACACATCCGTCATCGACCCCCACGGCCAGGTCTTATGGAATCGTAAACTTGAAACCTTCTGGCACTGTAATCTTTGAAGAAAGTGTGGTCTGGTTGTACAACTGTGTATGGAAAAGGTCTTCTTCTGGCTTCTTTTGTTATGGATGCGTATTGAGATGGCAAAAATCTCGACATTTTTCAACGGAGTCCACCTCCATTTAGGTGTGGCCTTTTTTAAGATACTTTTGAGTGATCGTTATATTTTTCTCCATTGCTGAGGAGTGTGCCAGAACACTATTTCTATTTTGCGCTGTGCATCCATCGCTCCAAGTGATAACATCTTTTGGATCTCTCTAACAATTTCGTTAGATAATCAACCAAAAACGAGGCATAAGTTGTCGCTTTTAGATGACACGCAGTTTCGTCAAACCAATAACAAATAACTTCATTTGTCCCTAGATTCATCTTCCCAATTTATTTGGGGTCGGCGCAGTATGTTTTCTTCTTCCATTCACTCCTATTAGTCGTCATCTCATAGTTGACATTCATCTCTCTCATGTCTTGTCTCACGCAGTCCATCCATCTTTTCTTAGGTCGTCTTCTTCCTCTCCATCTCTCTACATTCATACTCATCACTCTTCTAGTCACATGCGTCTCTTCTCTTCTCATCACATGTCCATACCAACTCAAACGGTTCCCTTTTACTTTTTCAGTAACCGGTGCTACTTTCAGGCTTCCTCTAATATACTCATTCCTTATTTTATCCATCCTCGTTACTCCATACATCCATCTCAACATTTTCATCTCCGCTGCATGCAATCTCCTCTCATCCTTCTTCTTCATGGCCCAGCATTCCGATCTATACATGACGACAGGTCTTATTTTTTAGATTTTACCCTTCAGTTTAAGGGGCATTCGTGGCATTTGCCCCTAGATTGTGGATAATAAAATTGTGTACAGCTAGTTTAGTTTTGAAGTATAGGTATAGCGCACTAATATTTAAGCAAGGGCACAACTTGACGGCTTGCAAGTCAACAGTAACAACGTGAACTGATTTTTTACACGGAGCGTCACACAAATTCTGCCATCCAGTTAGCAATTCACGTAGTTACGCGGAATTCATGTTGTAACTTGTTCAACGACAGATCCGCGGTATTGTTATTCATCAATTATTCCGTCGTCTATTGGTCAATTTAAAAAGTGTCTTTATAATGCGGCGCCAATCACCGACGGCTATCTAAGGGCGCGAAATCTCATTTTTGATTTTTTGGTAGATACGCGGTATTATACAATGCTAGATCCGTGGTTTTGGACTATCAACGACGATATTTCAGGACATATTACACATCGCCATCCAGCCCCAAGCTAAGCAACTTAATGCTTGTGTTATGGGTGCCAGATAACGGATAAACTACTTATATACTTTTTTTTTTTTTTTTTTTGTAAATATATACATATTATACATATAGGAAACACCCAGAACCAGAAACAAGAATTTATGGTCAGCATAAATACTTGTTCCCGGCGGGAATCGAACCCGCAACCTTCTGCGTCGCAGTCGGGTGTTCGCCCGACGCGCCACAGAGGTCGTCTGAATATAATATCAATGAATTTTCCGTCTGTTTGTGTGTTTCTTATAAGTATACAAAACAAATTGGCAACACGTGCAGAACAATAATAATTAAAAATTCAGGACAAGTTAATGTCTCAAGAGAAACATAGAGAAACAATCTTCGCTTTATAAAGTAAACAGTGACTGAAAAGCTCGTACAAGTACCGTCTAAACTTTATCATAATGCAGACTGAATACTTAATTGTCAGCCGATGCCAACCGTCATAAAAAAAAGTGAAAATTCGATGTCAGACGAACTCTACGTCTACATTCCGCCGTGAAACAAATAAGTAGGTATTAAAATTTGTATGATCTACAGACATTAACTATTGGTATTAGTAATTAGTAAATTATTAGACATTGTTAGTAAAAGATAATTATCGAGTGAATTTAAGCCAATCATTGAGCAACAGCTAGTGCAATATATATATTTTTGAAATGTGCTAATTAAGCCCTTTCATTTGATACCCCACACGGTGCATTTTAATTATTTTTAATTTTTAATCCATGGCTCTATGTCCTCTAGAGGGCGCCACATTTAATTTATTGTGACGTCACATAGCCTATAACCAGCGGACCATTGAGACGCTTCTAACGATACCTCAATTGTTAAATTATAATAAGTAGTTTTGCTATGAATCTGTAACTACGAAAGTCTGAAACTTCACATGGGGGCATCATAGGGGTTTCCTTTAATAAAATAAGTAAGCGCGCACTAAGAAATGATTTTTGGACATTTGACCTCTAGAAGGGTAAAAGGGCTATTAAAGTTCGTAGTTCGTAGTAATTAATATGCACACTAAACAGAAATTCATTAGTGTGAAAGATACGAATGCAAATAGTAAATGAATTGTAAGTCAAAGTGACGACGTACTTACAGTATTTTTTTTCTATCGGTCGATTGGTCGGTGGGTCGATATCAAGTATTTAGTCCGCGTTTGTAAAAAGATCGTAAAGGATTAAGAATGGCGACGTTTGTTACCTGCGACTTCAAAACCTGGGATTTGCACATATTACCAGTTTCCAGCTTTATAAAATTTATGAAAATGAGTTTTGTATTTTCTGCTTCTATTATTTAGAAACAGATGTTCTGTGGATGAAAAGGCTTCGAAACATCTTCAAAACTTCTGAGTTCTCTCCTTAGATGACTTTGTAGATATTTCTCAATGCCATTTGAGCTGTGTCAAGTTTAATTCCGTTTTGTTTTTTCTTTTTAATGTAGTCTTCTTAAGACTAGACCTAAATAAGCTTAAAGAGCTTTAATAAATGGAATTAAATTATATAAATAAAAACCTACAAAGTTATTCAATCAGTTTTACACTTTGACGGCTTATGTTTATAGTCTTAAAATAATTTATTTTTTAACGCTTTCAGCGGTATTGTGCCACTATTTTATTTTGTATAATTTAAATAATTGTACCTACTTTTTCTGTAACTTGTGTGTGCAATAAAGCGTTCTATCTATCTTAGATCTATTTTTTATTGTGCATGTCAACCGTAATCATCGAATTCTGTAACAAAATCTATGTATGTATAGATATACATTGATTAATGCTGTTTATGTTATAATCCTTCAATCTAACTGCGTCACGGCGTCCCTTCGACCAATCTCGACGAATCCGCATACCTACTGTCAGTTGTCACTCGCTCGGCTTGCCGCTGTCACTGATACTTGTCACTACAGACGTATAAATCCAGTTGTACGCTATACGCATCGCTATAGGCTAGCAAACTGCGATGGATGGCGTGACAAGATTCATTGTGTCTTTGAATCGATAGTGATTGAGTACGAAGCGTAGGGCTGATTTTATTCACTTTGTTTTAAATTAATTTAAAACAATTAAAGCTTTATAAGTTACAGACATTTTTAAATGATTTTATTGCAAATGGAGAAATCTTACAAACCGCGAAATGAAGAAGTGTGATGGTTGCAATTTTCAGGGTTGAAAAATAGACTTGATGGAGGACGAAAGAAGGCAAAGAGTAACCAAATGAAATATGCATTTTATTATTGAAAGTGTTAACTGCTAGGAAGGAAAATTGTTGTAAGTGTTTTTGTGTGTGTTCCTTTTTCCTATACAATGCCAAAAAAACACAAGATAAGTTTCTACCCCTTTGCGTTACTTCACTATCACTATAACTACATAGTATAAAACAAAGTCGGTTTCTCTGTCCCTGTGTCTCTATGTCCCTATATCCCTTTGTATGCTTAAATCTTTAAAACTACGCAACGGATTTTGATGCGGTTTTTTTTAATAGATAGAGTGATTCAATAGGAAGGCTTATACATGCATAATGTAGCCGTGCGAAGCCGGGGCGGGTCGCTAGTTAGATATAAATAACAAATAGGTATAAACAACTATACTCATTCGAGTCTCATCTAATTTCTAATTTAACTTCAAAGATCTGCGTTGAGCGTCCATTTAACCTCCTTTGCCGTGGTAAAATTGCATATGTCATGCATCCCTCGGTAGCTCGGAGTTTAAATTAACGTGGCATCATTCTGAGAGGCCCTACCACTAGTTGTTTATGCACAAACGTGCATATTTACTATGAAACTTCAAGATAAGAATAGGTCAACACGTGAGTATAGCTTTAAAATCTCAGTATTTTCATTCATAAATTATAAAAAGAAGAATACCTTAGTTAAAAAATGATTTGTCAATTTCGCATTTTTATAAATGACTGATGTACGAAAAAGACAGAGGGCTTCTTAAAACTTTATGAATAAGGGGTAAGTTTAGGGTTCCGTACCCAAAGGGTAAAAACGATACCCACTATGACTTCACTGTCTATCTGTTTGTGTCACCAGGTTGTATCTCATGAACTGTGATAGCTAGATATTAGAAATTTTCACAGATAATGTGTTGCCGCTATAACAACACTAATAAAAACAGAAAGCAAAACATTTTAGTGGTACAACGTGTACAACATAGTAAGTACGTGAACAATTCGTCCGACTCCCACTTGGCTGGTTTTTATTTCTGAAGTATTTATGTAGATTTAAGTTTCTAAGGTAGGTATAATAAAGTATTTATAAAATAAAATGAAATAAAGTTATTCATCCCACAATAAAAAAACAAAAATGTACATGGTAAACTTAAAGTACTAAAATGTAGATTAGGACTAGGTTAGAATTAGAATTATTTTGGGACGCTCGTGTCTGAGGTAAGCGTAATACCTTTATTACGGATCGCTAGGTCAAAATCTATCTATCTATATCTTGATAAAGTTCGTAGGCAACATGTGGTAAGGCCTGTGTAGGCATATAGGTACACTAAACATGTCAGTGTCAAACACAAGGCTGGATTAAACCGTTGCTTTGCTTTAACTAAAGGTACGGAATTGAAAAAGTTTTGCAAAATTGTGGACGTCTGTGAGGGAAATATTTCGTGAATATGAATACTTGGTTCATTTGGAATATAGTGATTACTAGATGTGCCCTGTTTGACCTAATGCTAAAATTGGGATGAAAAGTATTTTTGTGTTGTTCCAGGACTACAGCTATCTATTTAGCTTTAATCGTAATCAGTTAAGTCGTTTTTCTGTAAAGGAGAAATATAGAAATAAATACATAGAAATTGTATAGCTTATGTGGTGTGACGGGCAAACATTCGCCTGTGACGCAAAAGGTTGTGGGTTTGTTTTGTTTTTGTTTGAACAGGTATCTTAAATACTAGATACCGAGTTTCATCGCAATCGGTCCAGTAGTTTTTGCGTGAAGGAGTAACAAACATACACACACACACACGCACACACAAACTTTCACATTTATAATATTAGTAGGATGTATTAAATTGCTTTTTTTAACCGACAAATAACACCAAGGAAGTTCTAGCAACATCCGTTACATTCGGGTTTTAAAGGTTTGAAAAACGTTTTCACGTCAATTCTTTAATGTATTATTCTATTATATTTTATCTCTATGGAAAATGGCAGTACGAGGTACGTCCCCGTACGGTATGCAGGAGTGACATAGTGAAATATTGTAGTTGTCACGCGGTGTCAGGGTAGCGAACGAACTGACCCCCTACCACGAGTTGCGATAGTATTCGATAAACGTTAAGACCGGTTGCACTTTCATTTAATCCCTTCTCATAACAAATCAAAAAATCTTATTATTATTTCAATCTATGGAGTTTGTGTGCGGACAGTATCTGAACCATTTTCAAAAAATATGTACAATGTGACTAACATGCTCAAAATTGTGACTAAACTGTTTTGTGACATACCTGTATTTTAATACAAATGTGAGTCACATTTATTTATTATTATCAGTACTAGATCTAGTACTGATGGCACAAAATTAAATGCGAATTTATAGTATTATTATAGTAGTTATTAAAGTAAATTGATTTGTTTAAAGAAATACGTAGTATACGTACGACTAACTCCATTCCAGTATGCGCTCCCATGCGACTAGAAAGGTTGCGATTGCTCGTGCTTGTTCCCATGAGTAAAATTTGTGCTTGCCTTTTAAGTGCGACTAATGAGGCTGTCCATGACGGCGATAATCGACACGCGACCAATGGCAAGACCATCTCAGCGCTGTGCGGGTGGATTGCGGCAGTGTTGGCCGTTGTGGACAGGCTCATACGCATACGACGGAGGAAAAGAAGTGTGGGTAGAACACCAGCTGGATAATCCAAAGACTTAAAGTTCATGCTGGGTAGTGTTGTCTAGAAATACTAGTGATATGAAAGTGTGGAGATATGTTGCAGAGGCTTACGCTCTTCAGTGGGCTAACAGATATTGTTGAAGATGACAAAAGCCGTCAAACATCAAATGGCCATCACCTACAAATAAAATTATCGAGCGACGAACTTACGTTACTATTTATGGAATACTATCGCAACTCGTGGTAGGGGTGTTAGGTCGAATCGTTCCGAATGCGGTCACAAATCGAACGTTTCCGTTTGTTACTGCGTGCGGTCTGTTTACATCAATTGGACAAAGACATTTATCAGTGAAATAGAGAGTTAATCTAAATCTTTGTTCGAGGCGTCGTAATCAGTAACAAAGGCTAATTTAAGAGGGCTAGTACTCCATACGACTACTTGAACAACTTCAGCAATCGTGTTTACTTAAGAAAATATAAATGGAAACCACATTAAATAAAAATTTGAAGATACAAAAGCCACTAATACACTTTTTGTAAAGTTATGAACAAATGATAACTAATAGACTAAGTTTACCGATAGTTTTTTGTGATTTATGAAATAATGAAAATATTTTACCGTATCACATACCTATAATACCCTCTTCTCCTATAACTGATACAAAAGCCACTTATACACTTTTTGTAAAGTTATGAACAAATGATAACTAATAGACTAAGTTTACCGATAGTTTTTTGTGATTTATGAAATAATGAAAATATTTTACCGTATCACATACCTATAATACCCTCTTCTCCTTTATCTGATACAAAAGCCACTAATACACTTTTTGTAAAGTTATGAACAAATGATAACTAATAGACTAAGTTTACCGATAGTTTTTTGTGATTTATGAAATAATGAAAATATTTTACCGTATCACATACCTATAATACCCTCTTCTCCTTTATCTGATACAAAAGCCACTAATACACTTTTTGTAAAGTTATGAACAAATGATAACTAATAGACTAAGTTTACCGATAGTTTTTTGTGATTTATGAAATAATGAAAATATTTTACCGTATCACATACCTATAATACCCTCTTCTCCTTTATCTGATACAAAAGCCACTAATACACTTTTTGTAAAGTTATGAACAAATGATAACTAATAGACTAAGTTTACCGATAGTTTTTTTTGTGATTTATGAAGTGATGAAAATATTTTACAGTGTCACATATAATGCCCTCTTTTCCTTCATAATGTTAAATATCTTTGATAGGAAATAAATATGGTATCGACGGCTCAGTTTAGATGTTACACGACTACATAATGTAAAGCCGCTAACCAACAAATACGTTTGTCACTGGCTTCATATTCTGAATAGACTTGTTCTAACTTTGATAGATAGCGCTGCACAGAAGAGTGCCGAATATCGCTGAAAAATGACCATTGACCATGGTCTAGATAATTTAAACGATATTAGATACCAAAACCAAAAAAATTGTTAGCCTTGGCCGGAACGTTGGTGGGGAGCTAGAGACAATCCTCATTAAGATAGCGTCATAATATAGTTAGGTTTGCTTGCACAGCAAAACACGCCTGGAGGTGAAATGGCAGGCGAAGCCGCGGGCAGATGCTATATTCTATGTTTTCAGTTTTACTAATAAAATGATGCTTAGAAATTCTTTAACACTTTGTATCTACTTTTCTTTAAAAGCAAAATAAATATTCATAAAAATGTTTTCATTTCAAACCAACAAACAGCTCTAGGCTCCCCTTCTTCTAAATTTTCACCTGTCACGTCATGTACTTATTTATTCACTGTAGCATGTGGTGTGATGCTACCAACATATACAATGTGTTCGACTAGGGTCATGTAATACGATAGGGGGTTGTTAAAGACGTTTAGATGAATCATTTTTGTTCTACGACTATTAGTTTCAAGTTTTTCATTAAACATTCTACGGTTATCTTCACTCAAATAAAAAAACATAATACTTATGCGACAAGCTGAGATTCTTTCTTTTATTCAGTCGGTTAAAAATCAGCCGTTTCTTATTGTCAGAGGTCAATAACCTTTTATTTGTTTATTGTGTTTAGGAAACAATTAAAACAGCTAATTTTCTAGTAAACATAACCTTAAAACTATCCATAAAAATATACAATCGAATTAAGAATCTCCTCTTTTTCTGAAGTCGGCTAAAAATAGTTCACTTACTGGTACGAATTAAAGTCGTAGACCAAAAGTTCTTCGTCTACACGTGCAGAACAACCCCCTTTAGGATTAAATTACCCTAGCTTAACACACTGTATAAGTTACACCCTTGCTTGGGAGCATACATCTGTGTCTTACAAACTGATGTACGCCAGCCTTTGTGGATCGTAGTGCAATTTGAAAAATGTGCCCCGCCCTGCCCCCGAGATCCAGTATTTATTGGGGCATACTTCAAGTAAATGGGCCTCTTAGCGGGGCCGAGTTAGTGTTGGAAACTACGGGCTTTGTAGAAATTAAATACATATTCAATAATAGAACATCAAAAATAAAAAAATATAATGAATAGAAGGAAAGGAGTCTACAAACATGTGTGCTCAAGTATAAAACTATAATCATCACTATCACTACATAGTATAAAACAAAGTCGCTTTCTCTGGCCCTATATCCCTATGTATGCTTAAATCTTTAAAACTACGCAACGGATTTTGATGCGGTTTTTTTTATTAGATAGAGTGATTCAAGAGGAAGGTTCATATGTATAATACATACATAATATAGCCGTGCGAAGCCGGGACGGGTCGCTAGTAACTAATAAAAGATGTATAATAATATGACACGTCCATTAACAAGTTCAAAATTTTTATTAAGCATAAATTGTGCGGCAAGGCGTACTATGATACTTCGGCGTCCCTTAATGATAAGAACCATGGAGGTAGGACTATAAGAACCCATGTATGTGACATTAATTGCTCCATTTCAAATAAACCTTCAAAAATATTTGTAATCTTGACCTTTGTGAGCAAAATAAAAAAAAAACCCCATGACTATCATGCGATTTTTTCCAATTGGTGGAAGACACATATCTTAACTTAGTTTTTAAGACGTTTCAATGTGGTTTCATATCTGCATGTTTTTAAATGAATTAAGACTTTTAACTTTGAGTAAGACATTTTGACTTTGATTTTGAAATACTTTTTTGTTTTAAATAAAACAAACAGTGGCTTACAGTCCTAGAAATACCTTCTTAGTACCTATAGTTTTACCTTTAGTACCTATAGTTTTATTTATAGCATGAATTAAATAAATAAATATTGCAGGACATTTCACACATCGCCATCTAGCCCCAAGCTAAGTAACTAAACTTGTGTTATGGGTGCTAAACTACGGATATACTACTTATATACTTAATTAAAATTTGCTCGCGCTGTATAAATCATCTAAATCTATACTAATATTATAAAGCTGAAGAGTTTCTTTGTTTGTTTGAACGCGCTAATCTCAGGAACTGCTGGTTCGAATTGAAAAAATATTTTTGTGTTGGATAGTTTATTTATCGAGAAAGGCTAAAGGCTGCTTTTTATTTTGATATTCCCACGGAATCGGGACTTACGCGGGTGAAACCGCGGGGCGCAGCTAGTTAGATGTAAAGGTCAACTTTATTTGTAGTTTATCTCTAGGACAAATTCAATTGAATTGTTTATTTTATAATGCCCTCAAGTAGTTTTCCAATTGGTCAACTTTATTACGGGGCGATGGTTGTCTGAATCAATTTGGAGATGGTTGTGGGTTACGGAAATTTACGGAATTTGCGAAGGGTTGTTGTTTGATGCTTTACAATTTAGACAAAGTTTAACGTACCTACGTATTGCGGTCGAGAACCAGTTTAAAATCGTTTATCATTAAACAATGCTCTGGTTTAGAGGATGGGGTAGCTCTAGTAATGTTGCCAGGGAATACCTACTCTACAGTATCATACTAGATACGATCTTCGTTTTGACGTGATAAAGTCTAATAAATTGGTGGAACACCTGCATTCACAAAAAAGTGTCACGGTAATATTGTGTGGCGTCATGCGTCATGGTAATATGACCAGACACGTCATTGTAACTTAGAAAACAGAGAATTTAATAATAATATCACGCATCTGGGCTTGTGTTATGGTGTGACGAGTGACGAATAGAAGACTTATATAAAGGAAAAAAAGTTTTACGTGACAACAACTGTGCTCGAGTGGAAGGGACGCGTGCCTTTCACTTTTTATGTCTGTCTCTCTCGCTCTTAGGCGGGCTAACCATGCCCGCGTGCCTCACTCGCTCTCATTGTGAGCGCATAACGTCAGCGGAGCGTAACGCAGTTTCTTGAAGTGTCACCCGGCAAACCAATTTATAAAACGTTGTCACGTCAAAAGAACAAAAAAAAATGGTAAAAAATAAATAAAGAAATAACAAAAAAATCTCAATTTTTCATGGTTTTCTTATGACGTTATCACGTAAAATTATTGTCCGTAAACTGACTGTCTGACTTTACAGACAACCATTTGTTTTTTTATTAACTCGTGATATTTTCATACAAGTTCGTGTGCCACATTTCGGTTATGTTTCTATATAATAGGTACAAGTAGTTATGAGAACAGTAGACGTCGCGAGCACGAACTTTTATTGATTACTTTAAAACTATTTTTTTTAAATTTCAACGTCGTTTATTTCGAAGTTTACAAACAGGCTTAAGCTTAAGAGACCAAACTTAGGGGTTAAATTGAATTAGAACGACGAAACCCTTAATGTGATTTTCTAAATATCGTAACAAAGCTTTGAAATCTACTAAAACTTCCAATCCCTTCGTTGTTCACAAAATATTTTTGAAAGCAAAAGTTTGCACATCATTAAAAACCTTTCACGGTAGAGCTCCCAAAAAGCTACTAATAACAACAAAACTTCAACTCCGATAGTAAGAAAAACAATTTTCGCAATATCCATAGAGAAAAGATAGTTTTATAGAGAGCTTGCAATGGAGTATCAACCGTTTGCACTAGTATGAATTTTGTGACGTTTAAATTATTCACCAATTTACAAACAGTAGTAACGAGAAAATAATAAAAATATGTAATCGGTGATTGTTATTTTTTCGGAATGTAGTTTTTATGACCTCTGCTTTCGATCGGCCTAAAATTTTAAATTAAATTTTATTAAGAAAATATGTTTTGTAACAACTGCTTATGATCGACCTGATTCGCGATGAGTAACGTTAGCTCTGTATAACTACCTAGTCGGCAATACTCTAAGGTGATTTCAAAGTAAATAATGATTTACATTTAATCGATAAGGGTTAATTTTTATTACGAAACTATGTTTCTAACAACTGCTTACGATCGGCCTAAAGCGCGGTGACTGACGCGAGCACTCTATAACTACCTAGTAAGGTAATACTCTAAGGCAATTTCAAAATATAATAACTACTAGCAGGCAGACAAACAAGAAAAAACGTCGGTATGTGTCGACGTAATCCCACGGTCCCGTAGCAATTTTTACAAATTTAGTACTCAGTTGACTTTCCATTTCGGAAGTTTGGTTGTTTTACACTTTTTTTTCGTTTTTATTTTTATTTTGTATTATCATTTTTGACGTGGAACCTCTTGGGGATAGGATTAATGAGTGAAGCGGTCGTTTTTGGCGCATCTTTTATTCGAATTTACGCACGTAATTGCTTGTGAAAATGACACAGTAAATATTTATTGAGTTTGATAGAAGGTTTTAATATATTTCTTGGAGTAAACTTTTTATGATTCGATTTTATTTAAGGCCCCGGTATGAGAATTTGATTGGTATATCGTTAACAAAAAGCGTTACGAAAGTAGTTAAATTCAAAGTCAAAATTGAGAATATAATGATTGATGATTTATCTTAGCTAACCTCTGTGTTTGTCTTGAAAGTCCGAATAAAAAGGTTGGATTAGCTACAGAGCTCCGTGCCTTACCTTCTAACAGAGAGGTCAAATTAGCTACATCAGATAGAATTGTGTCAATTTAATGTAAAAAGAGACAATCTACGTATTATAAACTAAGTTAGGATGTGTGTCTTCAAATACTTCAGGCCACCCTGTATGCCCAATAACTTTGATAGTGATTCGATAATAAATTAATGTAGTTAAGATAACTTTTCCTAGTTTTAAATTATTTTTGGGGTTTTTTCTGAAAAATATTCCAGATTTAATATTCTTCCTGTCAATAATTACACTCAGAGTAGCTTTAACATTTCTTTAAGAGACTAAAATCTACCTTCAATAACCATTAAGTAGGTACAGTCTACTACACTTAGACATAATCATAAAATTTTTAGAACATCTCAAAAAAATTCAGATCGCTTATTTTTATAAAAACAGTTGACGAAATCCTGGAAAAAAATTCAGGCAGAATATTCTTTAACCAATCGCTCCGTTTCAGGCATTAAACAAATTGGTTTTGAAACAAAAAAAAACCGGTGGGATGAGTTCTGTAAGCCACCACTCAGTGTAATGAGTTGGGTACAGCGGAACATTCGAGAACCGCATTGGGTTCCGTACATTATTAACGGATTTTCATTATGGGGTTCTAAATTAGATATTTAGAAATTTAAGTTGGTTAGTCGAAGGTAAGTTATGTTTTGGGCAAACTGCTTCATTTGACGGGTCTAGATTACGTAAATCATGATCTAGATACTGCTAATATTTTCATATTAGGAATATATTATATGCTAACATGAGGAATACATTATGGTTGCTTATTTTTTTTTTAATTAAAGAAAAAGCCACTTAAATTGTGCAATTTAGACGATACTGGAGTGAAGGTAAAGCAGGTTTTCATAAATATATTGTCAATAGACCGTTAATACCTATAATTATCTCTTAATTTTGTGATTCCCTAGTCATTTTGTAGATAGCTCGGACTGCCCTTTTTTGCATTTAAAGATAGCATAAATATCTGCAGAACACCTTAACATCAGGATGCCATACGATATGATACGGTGAAAGTAGCTGAAATAGAACGGTCAAGTATGACTAAATGTTGAAACGTACATATCATAAAATTACTTATAAATATGGTACAGTCATAATCAGGACTAGGCAAGCAGTCTGAATTTCTGTGTATTCGCGAATTATCCTAACGGCGTAAGCAGCAGAACCACTGCAGAACTGAGTATTTTGGTAAAGTTCTCACAAAGTCAGGTTTTAACAAAAACAAAATAAACGCTATTATATTCGTTACAATAGTTTAATTATAAATATACGTATTATAAGAAAGACGCACGTAATAAGGTAAAGGCACGTAGGAAGGTAAACGTACCAATGTTTACCATAACGCTAATCCAATCCGTCGGAATCGCGACGGCGTTTAATCCGAGTGGGAAATTAGATTTGGCACTGAGATGAGGAATGTTTGATTTGAATTATATCTCCTGGTTTACGTACCTATACGTACATATATATTTATACATATAAGTGTATGTCATCGAGCATTATACCTAGTAGAGAGAAAATGATCGACGACAAGATTGAGGGTCCCACAAGTATCTATGTTCAGATCTTTGTTTCTGGTCTGGGTGTCTTATGTTTATTAAGTATTTATTTACAAGAGAAAAATATATAAGTATTCTATGCTTAAATTTTGATTAGATGGCACTGTCTGATATGGAGGACCTGATGGAGAGCAACTTTGCTGCAGTTGCAGTGGCCAACTATTGTGCAGGAAAAATTTAACTGGTCGAGCATGACTGACTAAAAAACAAGATAAACATGCAAATCAATTTTGTCGTATTAATTGTGTCGCAATAATCGGTTTCAGAGTTTCATGGTCTGCATTACTTCTCTGTAAGGTACGTCCTCGATGATGTATATTCACATTAAACGCGTGAGCTTACATTTGTAGGGTGTCACGTAGAGTTTTGAAGTTACGACCCTGGTTATGCATAATTCGTTGGGGAGAAATTAAAATGTTTATGCCAAGGTTGTTCAGGTAAATTGTAATCTTATTGTAATGTCAATTGATTGAATCGTCTAAGCTTATTAGAATTAATGAGGCTTATTTATTAAAATAAAGAGACTGGTTTCATTATGCCTCGATAGATTAACTAGCTAACTTAATAAAAATCTGAAATATGTCTATACCTAACTAGTAAAAATACATTCATCAACTTGAATTTTTACTGGTTATTGACAATTTTCTATTATCATTCTTTTTATATGTTTTTTTATATAAAAAAATAAATGTTCTTATCAATTATCTTGATCAGATATTGTGGTGGTTATAAAACGCACTATCTATCGAGCAATTTAAAACTTTACTAGTTTAGAAAAAAAAATCGTATCTGATCGAAGGCCATTTTACGTAAAATTAAAGTTATGTTAATCAGTGCTTATTATGATTATATTGTTCACCATCCCAAAGTTTTGATAAAACAATTAATCAAAATTTCATCCAACATTGAAATTGCGGTCATTATTTTAAATAAAGCATTAAAATAACGAGCAACAGCTGTATAAACGGTAACCCAACAAGAAATAAGTAAATTAATCGCACAAAAGCATTCGACGAAACGGACATTTTGAACCTACTCAAATGAAATAGCAAAAAATGTGCGAAAAAATTCTCGTAGCTTTAATTTAATTAAACTGCTCTTATCACGAAACAAGCTAAAAAACAGTACTGTCTCGTGAAAAACAACGAAAGGGGTCCGGACATTTACACAGAATGAGAGCTTTTTTTTGCACGGTCCACTTTGATACCTATACCTATCGATACTAATAAATAATGCTTTCACATCAAACCTCTAAAGCGTCTCGGAAATGAAATATTATACAAAATGTGATGTCCCTTGAAAAATCATAGGATATCTTGTTTCTTCAAATCTTTAAGAGGTTTAATGTGAAGGTATTATCTTAAGATACGTTTTTTTTAACAAATAATAGGTCAGCGTTTGACTACTATCACACCTGCTTCATGGTAGTTGACGATGTGGTCTTAGATGTAGCACGCTTTCCTAGAAGATACCTAGTCACTCGCGACTTGAAAACCCCCAAATTGTACACATCACAAAAGACATAAGCAGGCAACTAATACCATTCTATACAAATAAGGAATGATGATGCAATCTATATCTGTTTTATCCAAATGAAAACAGATATAGTTTGGAAGGCACTCACGTTCGGCCAACTTCGGTCTGCCAAAATGTCCGCGCAGCCACAACCGGCGCTAATCTGGAATTTGTGGACAACTTTTGGACATTTCCGAAACGTGATCGGGCACCAGGTGGGATCCACCGTTCTGAATTTGAAATATAATGTTCGCAGATCATTTGTTACTTCAAATTAAGATCTTGTTACTAAATCCGTTTTTAGAGTTTCGGCAGGAGATTTAAGAAAACATGGCGTGTTTGTGTTTCCATTTCGTTATATTGCATAATTTTAGGAAACTTCACTCAATTTTGGTAAGCAAAAAGTGTTTTTTGTTGTTGTTGCTTAACGGACCCTGTTCAAGCTAAACCCTGGCCACGACAGAAAGGCGGACAAAAGACTGACTTAACACTTTTTCAGCCCAATCTATAAATAAATATATATATAATTTAAAGTCCTGACTGACTGACTTATATGTCAACGCACAGCTTAACCGCTGGTCCTAGAGCCAAGATTTTTTTTATAATTTCATCTCTATAAAGTGAAATGGCAGGTGAAACCAAGAGCAGTAGATTGTCAAATATTACTAAGGAATACTATTAGGTACTTTATTTATCTTCAGAAGAAAAGGTACAAGTATTTACTCTACAGGTTTATTAGCAATAATACAATTTTCACCATTTCTTAGGATTCGGTACAAAATTCAGATGGGTAGAGTAATTGCTTCGCGGTATCGGTTATTCTCTTTATTCCCTTTTTAGGGTTCCTTGGTGAGATTTATGTTAACAGATAATAAGGGGTGGCTGTGTTCGATAAAAAAAATTGCCCGAGACCGTACGATAGAAAAGTTTATGGCGGAAAAATTTACGGGGAAATTTAAACGGCTGTAAATTTAGTACAGCTGTTCGAAATGCTGTTAAAATTGATTGGTTTTATAATGTCACTTTGACACTATTAATTTAATCTCTCTCTCTTTTTTTTTTGTTCTGTGTACAATAGGTTAGAATATAAGGTATAATAATGACTGTAGAATCTTTGTTAATAAATAAATAAATAAATAAATAAATAAATAAATAAATCTTCGATTTAATCTTCAAAATTTTATATACGCAGTAAACATCAACTAGGTTGAAATCTTTTAACCACGTGAAACCTTTAGCGAATTTGTTTGCAATTTTTTTGTGAATTATGAAGATTTTGTGTTAACGTTACAATATAACATAACTTGCGCAACACTATTAAAAACCACCATTTTAAAGGCCTAATTAAAAAAAGGATGGTCGCTTTTCTGTTAATGTTCCTTAATAAGATTTATTCCTATGTTTGTATAGAGCTATTTCCATTTCTGGAAGAAATCGCTTTTAAAGTCAAAAGTTTAGATTTTTGTTTGTCGTGTGTTGTACAAATGTGTTTTAGTCTACCTATGTATCAAAATACACATAAAAGTGATATCTAAGCGTATTACAGTGGAAGTTTCCGGTCAGTGAGTGGAGTCGAGGACAGAGCTAACTCAATTTACATTAGCCGGACTTCAGAGTTGGTAACAAGCAAGTAAAGTTTAGCTTGGATAACGTTCTCGGAACTAGAACATTATACTGTGTATAGGCCTTTATTATAAATACAAAACCGAACTTTGATAAACACTTTTATAAGAACACTTTATTTCGACAATACGCGGAATACCTTTACTTTGATGCTACAAAGCTACAATAAGGCGTTTTATTCGAAAAACAACGAATGCTGGTATTGAATACAGTGGTTATTCGAAGACAGATTTGGATGAAAACACACAGTTTAGAGGATGGAGAAGAACATAGGATACTTTGATCCCGAAATTCGAGAGTAGAGAATAAAATGATGGAACGGGAAACCAGGTGTTACCTATTTTTCAGGGTTAAACCGACAACGTTTTAACCTAAACTAGTTTTAGTTTTGAGGAGGAGATATTTTTGAGGTTTTTAAGGCACATTTTTTGTAAGACTAGTGACATAAGTATTTTAAAGACTTAGTCCGCCTAAAATCATGGAAACAAACAGCAAAGGTTAATTTTTTTTTTTACATATACAGATAGGTCAGCGTTTGACCACTAACACACCTGCCTGATCGTAGGTGACGATGTGGCCTAAGATGTAACACGCCTTCCTAGGAGATATCTATTCACTCGCGATTTGAAGACCTCCAAATTGTAGGTACACGTCAGGAAATATTACTTTTCAAATATATTTCTAAATAACCGACACCTCTTAACCGATTTAAGTCTTATCTAATCAGTAATCACAAACCAATTACGCACACCAATTATCACTTTCCAAAGAAACTTTACAAGATAAATCAAAGGGCGACGCGTACAACAATAACAAATATCTGATTTATTAACTACTGAACGAAATTTCTCGAATATTCTCGAAACTTCAAGTAATAAAATCATCAAAAACCCCAAGACAAACAAATGGAACTTATATTATAACTTTAAATGGTAACTTGGGCAGTTAAATTTTATCTAAATCTCTGGGAAATTTACGTTGTGACCGTAAAATGGTAGTTGGCGGAAATAAATATACCTAATGTCAAAACAACAATATACTTATACAGGTAGGTAGGTATACATTTATTTTAGATAGGTAAGGATAATGATATGAATTTTTCATTTATTTTATACTATTAAAAAAAACCGCATCAAAATCCGTTGCGTAGTTTTATAGATTTAAGCATACAAAGGGAAATAGGGACAGAAAAACCGACTTTGTTTTATACTATGTAGTGATGTACAGATGCAGAGAAATCAATTCACGAAGACTTTAGAAGAATAACCAATAAAAGAATAAGATAAATTGCGAAATATACCTACGTATCTCTGCTAAAATAAATAAACGCGATTAAATTCACGAATGTAGTTTGACTATAATTTAAGTTTCGAAAATCTAAGAAAATGAGTCTTAGTTAGTTGGGTCTAATAAAACAAATAAGTGGCACTACATAGTCACTACATAGTATAAAACAAAGTCGCTTTCTCTGTCCCTATGTCCCTATATCCCTTTGTAACGAATTTTGATGCGGTTTTTTTTAATAGATAGAGTGATTCAAGAGAAAGGTTTATATGTATAATACATGCATAATATAGCCGTACGAAGCCGTAGCGGGTCGCTAGTAGTATATAAAAACAAAGTCACTTTTCGCCGTCCCTATGTCCCTATTTCCCTATGTCCCTATGTATGCTTAGATCTATAAAACTACGCAACGGATTTTGATGCGGTTTTTTTTTATAGATGAAGTGATTGAAGAGGAAGGTTTTTAGATATAATATATGCATAATGCCATGCGAAGCCGGGGCGGGTCGCTAGTACGAACTAAACTAAAACAAATGACGATCGAAACGGAAACAAAGACAACCAAAATAACGATACCTTAATTAAAGTAATCCATCAAGTGGTTTGGAAGATATGAGAATAGAATATTACAAACAAACAAACAAGATAGGCGCGAAAAACATAACCCTTTACTTGCTTTACTTGCTGTCGGGTAACAAAAACGAAAGACGATCGAAGCAGAGACGAAAGACAAAATACTAAGTGCATTTCAATTCGCGCAGAGAGCTTACTTTAATGCCTAAAATCATCCATGTTTCTATCACTTCTAGCATTTAATAGAAAGGTTCGACAAGCCGGTATTTGCTGAAATACTCCCATCTTTTTGTACCTTGTGAGATTAACTTTTTGAAATGTTTTATTTCTTCCTTTATACCTTTTACAAATAACGTGTAAAAACCTGTATTTTTCACTAAAATACATATTTTACACAAAATCTTGTTTACCTGCGCTTTGTAAACAAAAGTCACCTTAACGGGAGGTCAAATGCAAAGTAAATTTTGTTATTGAAATTAGTTTTAATCAATAAAATAATTATTTTAATTATAAATATAAGTATTTATTTTGTATATAAATCTGTCTAGCTATTCGTCTTTTTCCTTAAACACCGAGATAGGCTCAAAAGAGGATGGCTGGATGAGTTAGACTCCTTCATGGAATCTGGTCGTCTATATCACAGAATCGTGATTGGTGGAAGAAGATTGGGGAGGCCTTTGCCCAGCAGCATTGTGGGCTAAAAAAATAAGATAAGATGACTAAATTCTTTACAATAAGTTTTTTTTATATTTAGTCTTGAAAATAATGTGTTATCCCATTAGTTTCCTCACCATCTTTCTCTGTCCGATAAAAAAATACTATTAACCTAAAAGTCCATAATATAAAAGAGCGAGCAACCAATAATTCACCTTTTGTCTCCTCGGATTATAAATCAGAAACCTTTCGCACTGGCTCGATGCCCGCGGGTAGATTATTGTATACCTACCTATAGACTACAGCTTTCAATTTCCTCCTAATACCTTCATAGCCTTGACCTTATGGAATTAAATCTGTAGGTACCTATTTAATTTTCCTACAAAATACGTATGCTTTATGAATCACTAGCGACCCGCTCCGGCTTCGCACGGCTATATTATGCATGTATTATACATATAAACCTTCCTCTTGAATCACTTTATCTATTAGAAAAACCGCATCAAAATCCGTTGCGTAGTTTTAAAGATACAAAAGGACGGCGAAAAGTGACGTTATTTTATACTATGTAATGATTAGCTGTGTTTCGCAGAATCTTGATTCACAGTAGCCTTTGTCCTTTTCTAAAAGCCCTGCTCTATTTAGGCGTGAAAAGTTAGAGACAAACGAACAAAAAGAGTTATTTTCGATTTTATAAAAAGAATATTAGTATTAGAATTATTTTTATCTATATAGAGAAAATGTGTTAATCAGACTTTAGTGGTTAAGATCTCAAACTACTGAAGCAATTTTAATGAAGCTTCGTATAAGAACACATGGCGTTTCGGGATACTGCCTTTTTGACGGAGAAAAACGGATATTATCTATAAATATTTTAGTCTGTAAGGTATTTCTATTACATAGGTCTATATTTATTTTTAGCTAAAATGCCTTAATTATTTTGTTTCTAATAACGTTTTCAGTGTGTACAATACACTCGTACGACTAATTCCAATCCAAAGTACGACCTGCCTAAGTCTGTGTCCGTACGATTATAATATTGCAAGTCGTTATAGTATTTCAAAACAATTCCAAAATCATATAACTTGTAAAAAAGTCTCATAAAACTCATTGGAATATGAAATATTAAATCTGTTTATCCGTTCAGAAACGGTTGAACCCTTATTTGATTGCTCGAAATCCTTTATAAATTAAATTCCGCTAATACTTATAAATATTAAGTTTTTGCTCGAAAAATATTGGGTCCGTATCGGGTGTTCAATTTATTCGGGAATATAATTTAAAAAAAATTGTGAAACGAGTTGTTTAAGGGGCTGACAGAGTTAAATTTTCAACACAAATGTAATATCAAATTTAATTTTGAATAATGATCATTTTATTTTAAGATGTTATTCGGATTTAGACAGTGATTTCTTTATTTCGGCTATACCTACTTATAATAAAAGAAGAGAGGACAAAAAGTCTGTACTTTAAAGCAAATAATGAGTCTAGGGGACTTAGAAAGAGTAAAAAATAAATTTTAATATTATGTCTATCTCGAAAATTACATGTTTACTTCTTATTTGTTTTATGTTAAAGAATATACAAAATACAGTTTTTTATTTCCTTTATCTTGTTAAGAGAAAATATTTCGTGTGTTGGTAATGAATAGGTTTCGTGCGAAGTGGAGGCGTAAAAGTAAGAAAGCGGACCCCGGGCTCCTGAGAGGGATGCAACCGGGAACATCGCTCGGATGATGATGATGTAATGCTTCGAAGCTTCTGAAGTAATTTTGATGAAACTTGGTGTGAGGATTTATTCATTCATTGGATATAGTCTACTAGCTTATATTCTGATATTCCAACGGGTAAAACTACGCGGGTGAAACCGCGTGATAGTTTTAAAAGGAAATGTAGAAAAACACGAATAACACCTTAGTAAAGTAAAACGTTTACGAATTCTAAATTAAAATTGATATTACCTTTGTATGCCAAATTTAACGTTGCCGGCCCCTTAAGATGGGATTTAGGTACCACTCCCGATATTTTCTATTAAAAAGAAAATTGTTGGTTACCGGATTGTAATGGGATATTGTAATTGAGTAGGATTCAATCAATACTCGTAAACGATTTAATTCGGCTTCGAAACTCACCTTTTAAATAAAAAATGAACTTAGCGCAAATGTTAATTAGCGCTCATAATATTTTTTGCAAGCAAAATCATGGCATAAAAACTTATTTATGACGTCATAAATTATAACGGATATAAGAAAAGTGGATGTAGCTAATCTTCGTTAAGGTCGGATTAGCTACATCTGTCAGAATTTTGGTGACTTTCGTGATTAAAGGCTCATCCCTAAAACAGCCTACCAGACTTTTTCTTACTTTCTCGCTATACGTAAGGTCATGGTAAAATGTATCTTTTAGGTCTTTAGACACAATGATTGATTATAGATATATTAACTTAAAAAAAACGTGTGGCACTCGGGGACTGCCGCGGTAAAGCTATTGCACCATATACATACACGTTAAGCGAACGCTCGACCGAGCTACATGGTAGGCGGAGTGGGGGGTGTTAGGTTTATTTTCGTTACAGAATTTCTTGATTCGGTCACCGCGCTCAAAGCCCACGATAAAAGCTATGCAATAGCTTAATAAAATATCACGGTGCACTTCGAGACCCATACCTATCGATAGAGGTCAATACGGCAAACCAATAACGCCGTCACATCAAACCAAACGAAAGCGTCTCGGAAACGGGATATTTTTTTGAAACATGGGACGCATCACGTTTCTTTGAATATTCCGTTTCAGAGATGCCTTAGAGGTTTGGTCTGAAGGCATTATTTGTTCGCTATAATGCCCTCTATCATACATATGACGCAAAGTACACCGTAAGAAAACTCAAGTGCCTAGCTCCCATAATAAATGTCAGGACCCGCTTTCAAGATTCACTCGGCCTATTTCAAATTTAACCTTACCCATTCAATTAACCGTTAAATACAGTCACCTCCATCGACAAATAGATTACAAACGATTAAACGTAACTTATTATAATCAATCCTTAACAATCCTCCTTGATTCGGTTATCACAGTCCACAAATCAAGTCGGCGAACAAAGCCCCGAACAATGCTCTATCTCTACAAAGAAACTCTCATTACTTCGAAAGGATACCCACTATACCCAGTTTAACTGGACCTTTCGAACTTGATCGCTATACGTGGAGAATCTTCGGAGATGAGAGTTCTTCGTCGGCTGGTCTGGTATCGAGATAATTGATAGATAAAGATCTATAGGCGGACGGTGAACGGGTTGGTAGGTCTTGGTAGGCAGCTGTCTTGTATTGACTTTACTAGACGACGTTTACGAAGTTACGTGGTTTTAACCGATTTAAAAAATAAAAAACGTGTGCACTCGGGGACTGCCGCGGTAAAGCAATAGCTTATTTACGGCTTATTTACCATATACATACAAGTTAACACGAATGCTCGGCCGAGCTACATGGTAGGCGGAGTGGGGGGTGTTAGGTTTTATTTTCGTTACGGAATTTCTTGATTCGGTCGCCGCGCTCAAAGCCCGCGATAAAAGCTATGTAACAATTATTTGACTGTAATACCTATAAAATATTAAATATGTTGGAAATGGTAGCCGATAGTTGATAGATAACTTTGGATCAAATTGTAACATATACCATATCTATGGTTAGAAACCAATTCGGAAAGAATAATTATAAGCCCTTACATACATGCTATTTAGGGCACTGTAGGGCCTGGGACATACATAAAATGAAGTAGGCTTGCCCTGAACCTATAAAATTCTCTCAGCTTAGTCGACCATGTCCAAAGGAAAGAACAGTCAATACATCATGAATTTACGGAAAAGAAAACATCGTGGAAAGAGTATGTGAGAGTTTAAGCAAACCTAGCAGGGGAACTTCCCGTTAGACCCATTATTTTGACTCCGGGACGAACGGGAATCAAATATTTTATTAAATCCTTCCCGTTAGGCCCATTGTAGCTTTCAATGCATACAAATTTAATATGTATTCTTTTGAAAAATATACTCGTTCGCTCGGTGTGTTAAAAACGTTAAAAGGAACCCGCCGAGAGCACTTCGAATTCATTAAATTAGATACCATGCAGTGTGGATACATTATTAAGTTAATCATGAAGGAGTGGTTTGTATTAGCATAACTTACTTAGAACTTTTTATTTTTAGAGTAAAAAGATAACTTTGTAATATTATATTATTTCCAGGCATATCTAACCTTAAAATTCATCTGAGGTGGTTCCCGCGTAGTTCAGTTAGAAGAGCATAAATCGTCACATGCATTTGTATGAAAATGTAACTCGTCGAAGACCTATCATTTACGCTTGAAAAAGATTCCATTCATAACGCTACGATTGCTACGTGTGCTACTAAACGCTACGATGCACTACGAAATGTTCTGTGTTTACGATATGAGCTAGAAAAAATAGCTTTGATTTAATCATGACTACTTCTGCGGTTTCTGATAGTTTTCCACATTTATCACGGCATTGACAGCATAAATATTGGGTCGCAACAAAATGGCTAATCGGTCGTGCGCATGGACGTAAGTTAATATGTCCATGATGGTCGTGCGGGACAGATCTTGTCCAAATATAAGACTCTTCCTTTAGATTTTCCTCTTTAATTTAACCTCAGACCTCTGAGCGACCTCTATGACACTGCGATGCGGGCGAAAACCCGCCTGCGACGCAGAAGGTTGTGGGTTCGATTCCCGTCTCTAACAAATATTTATGTTCAGTATTTATTTCTACACATTTAATAAGGGTACAAAAAAAACAATAATTATATATTCTATACCTACAAAAAAAGAGTAATTAAATGTTCTATCCGTTGCTACCATAACACAAGCCTAGTTGCTTAGCTTGGGGCTAGATGGAGCTGTGGGGATGACCATGCAATTTTTATATTTTTTATTTACCTGACTTCGCCCATTAGTCTACACAATAACTTCTAACAAATAATATAACAACACTTATCATAAACACGCAGACAATATTAATGAATGAACCCGTAGACCAACCAACTTAGATTAGACTAAATCTCGCGACAGTTGAGCCAATATTGGTTGGAAGGTGACGCGTGACGTCACCCGTGCAACCCGGCTTAATGATCCACTTGCATCGGACCGCAGCTGTTTGTTTGTTTGATAAACATTCGTATAGGTACGTCTCTACGTAGTATGAGATTATTCGGTTATTAATTTATACTAATACTAGCGACCCGCCTTGGCTTCGCACGGCTATATTATGCATGTATAAACCTTCCTCTTGAATCACTCTATCTATTTAAAAAAACCGCATCAAAATCCGTTGCGTAGTTTTAAAGATCTAAGCATACAAAGGGACATAGGGACATAGGGACGGCGAAAAGTGACTTTTATACTATTTTATACTATGTAGTGATTATAAGGAGGAAATATTCATTAGGAAATAATTGAAAAAAAATCAACCCCTATGCGAACACAGTTGCGAGTAAAAGCTAGTATGAGTTGGTATAATAAATTAGCTATGAAAAGCACAAAACTAAGTGTGGTGAAAGTTTGGGTTTTATGTATGTGACCCATTTTAAGTTATCCTTTAACCAAAAACCATAGCTAATAAAAACCTGTAGAAAGCTAATAATTATCATTATAATCACGACCCGTCAAAAACTCCTAACAATAATAATTTGAAACTCTCATTACGGTTGTTTTACGAGGCAATATTATACAGTCTACTTCGAAAGTCACGCTCTACATCCCACAATTACAGGCGGCGGATTTTGGCGCGAAAAATAACACGCGTAATCAAAAGACGCGGGAAAATGTGGCCGCCATTTTGAGAGGAGATATTAATCAAGAGGAATAAAGGAAAGTATGATTTGCAGTTTTAATGGTGATGTTTTTTAAGGGGGTGATTGCGTGTCGTGACTCTTGGCTTTGGCTTTGTTTTAATTAGAAATCTATGTGAATAAATTAGGACAGCTGTATAATAACTATTCAGCTGGACAGGTGGTAGTACTAGGTAGGTAGGTAGGACTAAATAATATATATTTTTTTTAATTTTTCTAGTAAAAAACGTCCTCGAGACAGACCGAGTCGCAGGTGGTGAGACGAATTAGACTCATACACGAACGATTGGC